>AP025043.1:30320377-30494904 GCA_036186865.1 Eustoma russellianum | reverse complement strand
GAAAAGTACTTCTCCTTATACCTAGAAATGGTTCACGGTTTGGAAGTATGGAGAGAGAAACTAGTGAACATCTTAAAAAGAAAAAGGATATAAGTATCTTCATCAACTTACATTATACTCGACTTTGTCTTGGATTTCTCTTGAGAGTCCTTTTCCCTTAAGTTGTTCGCTTTTTCTTTTTTCTTTTTTTTTATGATGGGGAAGTGGGGCGGTTGTCATAAAGAATGAAGAGGGAGAGTTTGTTCCTTGAGGAGAGTTAGGTTAGGTATATGATGAGGTTTTCCTTATTCTCTCCTTGCTAAAATCGTTTGGAATGGTGAGAGAAAAGAACAAGATGTAATTTTATTGTTTTTGGTGAGAAAATATGCATGTGGGTTGATGCAAAAGATAACTTCCTCTTCCTTTTACCCTTGCTGTGGCAGACGTTAGGAGAGGAAAAAAGGGGGGTTCCCAAGGTGCTTTTGTCTTTTACAAGAAAGTTGAAGTGCTGTATGCCTTAAAAAGTGGTTGGGTGTAAGGTTCTTGGATGACAAAAAGGTGGAGTGATTGACATAAAGTGGGAAGCAAGTCTACCCTTTCCCATAAGCAAAAATCGTTGGTTATACAAGAAAAGAAAAAAAAGTCATTTCTTTTGATTATTGTATGGTAATAAGCCTGTGACATATTTCTCCAAATTAATTAGGGAAATGTTTCTTCTTTATAATTTTATTCTTCAATTTACCTATTAGACCTCCTTAGCTTGTTATTTTAATATCATATTTTATTTAGTTTTAACCCGTAATCGCAAGCGCGAGGTTTATTACTCAACCATAAATAACTTTGTTTACGTTACATGAACTTATGCGGACGAGGGTCGTAATAATCCTCCCCTTATAAAAAGTTTCGTCCTCAAAACTTGTAAATTTAATCGTAATGGTTTAGTGTCACTCTATATGTTTCACCCCTGTGAGATAGGTGACGGTGTCCGCCTATCAGATTGGAATGACATCCTATTTCGAACAGTTAAATTATGAGGCAATTAAAAATCTTATCGACTAGGGTTCAATCTTTAGGTTAATTACCTAATTCCAGTCTAAGTTATCCTAGTCTAAAGTCAACACTCTTCTAAGATCATGACTTAGGTCTAAGATCAAACTTAGATTTTCTAGAATCATCGCTTAATTCTATATACTGCCCGAACCTAGAGCCTTAGCTCTGATACAACCTGTAGCGCCCCGCACCCCGGCCTAGCCAGATACGGTGTGCCCGCCGTACTTCACTATGGAGAGTACCAGGCGTCAATCCATAACATATCATAGTCCAGAATAAAATATGTGGACTTTCATGCTTACACGTCAACAAGTAAGCAAAACCGAGGCAGAATAAACACTTTTTAAAATAAAAGCGTCTACGCAACCATCATACGTTTTACAAACATGTTCGCAAAATGCGGAAATCCAACCGTCAATGTTTCCAACATAAATTCATTAAAGTTTATCAATCACATCCATCATGGCAACCATCCTTAAGTCATTCTCCTCTCGTTCTTCTACGGATAAGGTGTAGAGATAAGGGGGTTTGAGTGATTTCAAAATAAGTGACTTAAATGCATGGTATATATAAACTTGTACATGTATGCATGATATCTTGCCATTACTTGCCTTATTTAGATTATATATTATGTTGCCGTACTAACGAGCCATGAAGCATTAAAGCTTACATCATATGGCAAACATTTGTTGTGTTTACACTATTTTCAGGTGCCACCATTAATGAACTAAACTAGTTCATTAAGTGAAGTACTTAGTTTAATAAACTAAGTAGTTCATTAAAGGAAGTCATATTTGGAAAAGGCACAAAGGCAACAAAGCTAAGGAAGGAAAGTTTTCTCCTCCTCCCCATCTTTAATACACACGGCTATATACATATATTACACCTATTTTCAGATTTTTTTAAAAGGCACATACACATATATTCCAACGTACTACCGACACGTTATATATTTTACGTACGTACGTTAACGTCACACCACTATACTTAACTCATATTTATGAGTATATTCAGGTCTTATATCATATGATATAAGATATGGTGATGACAAATTAAATACGACACGATAAAGGTTCTAAACCGAAATTTGTCGTATCGGGCGAATACCGAAACTTCGCCAACGTGTCACGTATTTGCCATAAATAAATGGCCAGCCCCTATACATCAAAATGTGATGTAAATTTCGTGCACTTTACGAAATAATCAGCCAAAAATACTTTCCATGTTGGCACACACAAATTACTCCACATTAAGGCCAAAATGTGAAGATTCCAAGTTTAATTTTTGTCACATGTAAATGGTACCACTTTAGACCAGCCAAGTGCTGAGATTTAAAGTATATATTATATATATTATGTATAACATAATATATATAACATGTGCAAAAGTTGGAATTTAAATTAGAGAAAACTCGGGTAATCGATAAATATCGAAAATTCGGTTTTTCTACGCACACAACACATGGAACGTTTTTGGTACATCATGTGACACGTATCTAGACACTTTTTACATATGATATACATCTTAAAGTGTTCTAGAAAATTAAATTAAGGGCTGATTGGAATATAACATGTGTGTATTATTAAATGTGCATTATTTTACAAAGTTAGCAAAAATAAAGTTCAGCACATGCACATACACATTCCAACGTCTACACCAGCTGAGATGGAGCTCATTTGGAGCCTTGTTGGCATATTGATTGGTCAAGGATCAATCATACAATGTTGGTGAATTGAAGAGAGAAGCTACAAATGGTAAGAATTCAAAATATATCTCTCTTATATCACATGCTGAAAATTTCAGCATGCTAAAATGTTGCTGGCCGAAATCTTGTCTTCAAAGTGAGATATTCCATCATCTTTTATTATGTGATTGATTGGAAGAAGAAATGGAAATGATTTGAATATAAATTAAATCAATAAATGGTGATATTTTATATATCACACATGCTGAAAAGTTTTCAGCATGTGTACAACTTGTGTGGCTGAATTTGAGAGCTAAATGGTGTCCATGTTCATTTCTTATGTGATAGCAATACTTACCATAACTTGGTGATTCAATTTTTAAAGAAAAAATCAAGGTAAATTGGGTATTATTTTGAAAGAAAAGGAATGATGCACATGCTGAATTTTCAGCATGGCAAGACTACTAGTTGGCCGATTTTTTGCACTTGTTTTGGAAGGATTTTTTGCCTTGCAATTTATGTGAATATCTTATGATTTATGGAAGTTATTTTGTGATGATTTTTGGCACATGTTTAAGTGAAATTCTCAGATTTTTCCAAGTCATCAATGATGACAACATTCATCCAATGAGAAGGTGCCAAGTAAGCGAAGACTAAATGATCATCCAATAAGAAGATGCCAAGTAAGCAAGGCCTTGTCACAATGATGTCTTACACTCTCTCAAGGACTTAAAAGATAATTTTCAAGAGGGGAGACACACCAAGGGGACGGCCTGCACCATTATAAGGAAAGAAGAGAGCAAACAAAACAAGAACAAGCATTGCAATTCAAAGAGATCAAAAAACCTAGCTCTTCTTCTCCTACATCTTCTTTCTTTCTCTCTTCTTGTAAAGCCTATCGTTTTTATATCTTTCAATCTTGAATAGGCTTGAGATAAACCACCATTCATTATACATCTTTGTAAAAGATTGATTAAGGTGTGATCAATCTTCATTCTTGCAAGGTGGTGGTGTTCGTGCGAATTGTACTTACAATACAAGGTTTGTAAAGGGTTGGAGTTAGGTGTAACTCTATCAACCCTGTGGTAAGGTGTATTGCATGTGTGTGATTAGTGTGAACCAAGGAAGGTGTTCCTTGAAGACTGGAGTAGGTTGTTTATAACCGAACCAGTATAAAATTCTTGGTGCCATTTACTTTCTGCATTTACTTTTCAGTTACTGCACTGTTTACCCTTCTTGTTCGCATCTGTAAAAATAGAAAACGATTTTCAAAAATTACGAACATTTCCAGAAATATACTTACACGTTCTAGGGTTAATTTGGCATAATTTTCAACCCTTTTGGATAAGTATAAGTCAATCAAACATCAAAAGTTCTGCGACTACTGCAGTCTGATTTTCAGACTTGCAAAGGTTGAGACTTTGATTGTAGTTGACCTAATTCCCAAAAGCATTTTCCAAAAATGTTTCAACCCATTTAAATATAGTATATAAGGAGTTAGTGGTTAAATTTTCAGAGCATTTGGACGTTCACACAAATAGGAATTAATTTTTCAAAACCATCTACCGTTTCTTGCAGATTTGCACAATCTGAGCACCAACGGTTTTTGAAGGGGTTAAAGGTTGAATTTTAATTTTAAATTTTTAGGGGACCCTCATAACATCTGAGGCTAAGTTCTCTCAAAATTTCATAATTTTTGGAGACCTCTAACCTAGTTTTGAAAACGTTTTAAAACTGGTCCTGAAAACAGAATTGGTTTTAAGAACTTGAATTGTTCAAGTTTAAAGAAATTTTAAAAACCACACTTTCCGCACCATCTATTCAACCCCCTCCCCCTCTAGTGGTGCCTTTCAGATCCTACAAGTGGTATCAGAGCGCAGGAATACTCACTTCAAGGAATCCAACGATTCAGTGAGATGACATCCACAAATCTCAAAACCGAGCAAGAAGGTATGTCGAGCCAAAGGCCTCCACTTTTTGACGGTGAGTCTTTCATTCAGTGGAAACTCAGAATGAAACTTTTTCTTATGGCTATAGATATAGATCTTTGTTCAATTATTGAAGATGGCCCTTATGTCCCATCTAAGTTATCCACTGCGGATGGAGTCACATTAGAAGTCGTTAAATCTAAACAATAATATACTAGTGATGATAAAAAGAAACTTAGTATGAATGCTAGGGCTATGCAATTACTTTTAAACGGATTAAGTAAGAGTGAGCCTAGTTATGTGTCAAACTGTTCGAGTGCACAAGAAATGTGGAGGATTCTAGAAATGAAACACGAAGGCACGAGTCAAGTAAAAGAGTCAAAAATTAACATGCTTATGTCCACACTTGAGTCTTTTAAATTATTGCCCAATGAGTCTATTGTAGATATGAATCTTCGTTTGACTAACATCTACAACTCTCTTGAGTCTCTTGGTAAGGCTTTTACTACGCAAGAAAAGGTACAGAAAGTCCTACGAAGCCTTCCTTCTGAATGGGACCCTAAAGTGACAGTGATAGAAGAAAGCAAGGAAACTAAATCAATAAAGATGGAAGAACTAATCGGATCACTTAAAGTTTATGAAAATAAACTCATCATACGGAAATCGGAATCATCTAAACAAGGTAAAGCCATTGTTTTTAAATCAAGTGAATACGTCTTCCCTCCCTCCGATCACGTAGATGATAGTGATTCCGAATCGGATAATGATGACCTAATTTTATGGGCTAAAGGATTGAGAAAATTTATGAGAAGGTCATTTAGAAATAAAAATAAGGGCACTACAACTAAGAGAAATAAAAACAAGTCAAATGACAAAGACATTAAATATTACGAATGTGGCAAACTCGGACACTTATCATATGACTGTCCCAATACAGAAAAGCAAACTACTAAATACCCTGACAAGGAGCGAAACAAAAATAGACTCGTCTCAGAACCCAAACAAAGGAAACGTGCTCTAAAGGCCTCCACCTGGAGTGATTCATCGGATTCTGAAACTGAGACCGAAGAGGAGACCGCTCAAGTATGTTTTGCTTCCAAAGCATCTAATGAGGTATCATCTGATTCTGACTCTGACTCTGAACCTTCTTATGATGATCTTTTTAGTCAGTATCTAGAATTGCATAAATTCACTAAGACTCTCGCTAAGGAAAAGAAACGATTAATTGAAGACAAGAAACTGTTAAAATCTTCTAACGAGAATCTTGTCGCTCAATTAAGCGATTCAAAGAAAGAGTCATCATGCGTCATTACTGCATTAAAGACTGAGATTTCATCATTAACCACTCAAAATAATGAAATGAAATACGAGATTTCAAATTTGAAATCAAGGAATACCGATTTAGAGAAAATGATGAAACAGTTTGATACAGGGTCCAACATGCTGCATCGCATCATATTATCACAAAAGCATGACAGCGACAAAACTGGACTGGGATACGTTGATACTAATGAAGTATCAACCAAACCAACCAAGTTTGTTGTGTCTAAGAAAGTAGACACCCCTAAGCCGCAAGTGGCGTCTAAGATGACGCAGAAAGCGCCCCCTTCCTCATGCCCCACTTCTTCATATCATGTGAAATATAACTTTGTACCTTATAGATATGAAAAGAAGAGAATAATGCATACACGAAATTCATATCATCCACGCACTACGCACACACACAAGGACATATCAAAAACGTCCTTCATTTAATGAGTATAAGGGAGTCCTTGGGCAAAGGCCCAAAGTGCATGCACCACATGTCTATTATATCGCACCTTCATCTGCATTCTTGCCATTTGATAGACCGAGAAGGATCACCCAAGTATGGGTACCGAAAGGTACTTTTACCAAGAGGTGATTAACTAACTCGGAAGGACCCAAAGTTAAAAGGGTACCTAAATCATCTTTGCACATTGAAGGGAGCCCACACATCGAAAGAAACATCTATTAAGTGGTTCCTTGATAGTGGATGTTCGAGACACATGACGGGTGACCCGAGCCTATTCACTAAACTAAAGAAGGTCACAAAAGGCGGATCCGTGACCTTCGGAGACAACAACGAAGGCAAGATTATCAGAAAAGGTACGATTGGAAGTCCAAACACACTCCAAATCTCCAACGTATTTTTGGTAAGCAACTTATCCTACAATCTTCTTAGTATTTCTCAATTTGTTGACAATGGTTTCAATGTGTGCTTTACTCACCCTTATTGCAATATAATAAATAAAAATGGAGATAAAGTTAGTCTTTCAGTCTTTGCAAGATAACTGCTCCAATCTGGCTGTAGTCTGACCAGTTTTGAGAAAATTTAAATTCTGCATTTTTCAAGAATTGTTTAAGGTCAGGGCCTTTTGGAAACTTCATCTACACATCCTAAGGAGTGTTTTGATATAAAGATCAACCTTTTTAGTTGAGTATTCAAAGAGAAACACGTTTTTCAGAATCAGTAACATTCTGTCCAATTCTGTCCAGATTGACCATCTGAATCTTTTTATTTTTTTGAAGAGCCGAACGATCTTATTTGTGTCTGATTTTTGGACAGAGTCTTGTTAACTTATTGAAGTTAAATTCTGTAAAGTTTCATAATTTTTGGAGTTGTGTACAATTATTTCTGAATTTTTGAAAAACAGGTTCTGAATCTGAGGTGGTTTCAGATTCTGTTTTCAAAGGGGATTTTAACAAAGGGTTGTAGTGTAATTTCCGCTAACCACTATTCACCCCCCCTCCAATGGTGTTTATTGCAGGTGCACGGTCCAACACTTCACTACGAAGAGTACCAAGCGTCAATGCATAACATGTCGTAGTCCATAACAAAATTCATGGACTATCATGCCTACATATAGACAGGTAAGCAAAACATAGGTAGAATAAAAACTTTTAAATAAAATATTCCAAATTATCTGACATAACGTCTACAACCATGTCCGCAAAATAAAAAGAGAAATATGGAATGTTTGTTCCAACATAAGTCCATCAAACATAACCCATCATGATAAAATCCTTAAGCTGCCATCCTTTCTCATGTCTACAGGTATGGAACTCTAGGCTCATAGTCAATCAACTCTACCCCGTTTCCTGCAGGCTCTGGGAGGAAAAATAAGGAGGTGAGTGACAAAGTCACCAGCGAGTAAATCGTAAACAATCAAGAACTAGATGGAAAGTATACACAAGAACGAAATCCCAAATATTTGGATTCTCCACATGCCTGAACTTCAATCCATTTGCCGTCAAAAGAAATAAGATCATAACTTATGCGACAATAAATCATAACTTAAGTGATCATACATAATAATGTTGTAACCTAAGTAACAGTACATCTAGTATTCAACTAGCCATTTAATGCAATATGTATGAATATGCAAATTTGATGTAGCATGATAAGATGAGGATGAATTCGTTAATTCTTTCTTTTAAAACATCATCGTCATAAAACAAGAATAGAGAGTTTTCAGATCTATTATCTCTGGATCTGAGGCAGTCGTATCAATCCTTTTGGATCTATTATTTCCGAATCCAAAAATGGTCATAAAATCAATCATCATTATCAAGTCTATTTTCTCCGGACCAGAACGGTCATAAATCATTATTAGGTCTATTCTCTCCGGACCTGAACGGTCATAATCGTCATCATCAGGTCTATTCTCTCCGGGCCTGAACGGTCATAATCATCATTATCTGGTCTATTCTCTCCAGGACTGAACGGTCATAATCATCATCAGATCAATTACCCCTGGATCTGGAGCGGGTCGTGCTGGCCAGGAATCAATGGTACCAATAGGAGTCTTTCTTTAAGAACCTGAAATCTTTCTTTCAAAAGAGCTTTTCTTAAATTTCTTTGACATAAAATCAGTCTCATAACATTGTGCAAATGGGGACAATGCAATGCATGACGTGCAATATGCAATTCATGACCAGATACGTCACATAACACATATACGGACCTGTCCCTTAGGCTGGAAAATATTCCAGCATTAACGCTCTGTTCATGCGGCCACCAAATCATCAATTTAGGGCCTATTTTCATAAACGTATGCCACACATATGCATAATGGAGTTTTATCTACATGCCATAAAAATTCCGTAACATTCCGAGGTGGATAAAACCCCTGAACCATTAATTTACTAAAAAGGGGTACTGCTGAATCCAACAGTGCATTACCCGTTCTTACCTCAGTTTCGTGGGCCATAAGGCCTTATACAATTAAGGCTAAAACCTGGAAACATAGCCAATACACTATGAAGTAATAATTAAAGGCCCAACATCATCTACAAGTCCAATTAAATAAGATTAAGGCCACAAAAACCATATACCCTGCGGCCCAGTTTTTCAGATTTTGTACCGTGATTTCCCCTTAATTGTTACCCCATAAAAACAGTAATTTCAAGCAAATGCTTCAGATGAACATACTCATCTATGTCTTAGGTAAGTACTGTAAAAATTTCAAGGCAATTCAATATACTTGGGTCAAATAATTTTCTTTCCAAATCAAGGTATTTACTGGAACTGCAGTAACATGCTCCTACTAAAACATTTATTAAGGGCAAACCACAAGTCCTTTTACCAAAATTCCACCTCACACTTGTATAACATCTGAGGCTACCATCCTACCAAAATTTAGCTAAATTGCACGTTCCTAAGGTTCATTTTCAGGCCATACAACACATCACTTAAAACTGTCCAGCTCCAGTAGATTTACCTTTTTCTCACTTTTCTTGTCCATTACTTTCCAAATAACCTTATTTCTCTAAAATGGCTTATTATCACTAAATACCTATTTTGACATAATCATTTCTAGTTTAATAATAATCTCTAGGCAACACATAAATCACAACAAAAAAACCTTGCCATTTTACACATAACACATGCCATTTCCATGCATTTCATACTTCATGTGGTCTATTCTCAACAAGACTAACTCATATATCCAACACTCATCATAACAACCCGTTTCTTGCACATAGTGGGTATCATGTCATATTTTGGTTTGAGCACAAACATATCCATGTAGTAAACCATAAATCAAGACAACACTTTTCTTTATAACAACTAAGTTCTCATATCTAGCACTTAATATATTCAACTAAGATTCACACCTTAGAGAGGCTAGTCATTCAAGCATACACTTCACAAATAAGTCAAGGTTGCTTAGAGTGTACTCGCCTTTTTGAGCTAGAAAACCCCTTAGCTTGAGCCTTGGTTGACAAAGGTTGAAGCTTTCCTCCAACTTCAACACATAGCACACGGATTTGGGGAGGGAATAGGGATGGACATTAGCTGCTATTTTGAATGAAGAAAAACTAGATTGAGGTTAGAATTCCCTTATCAAAATGGAGCTTAAATGGAGATTGCGATGGATTCAGCCCATCAAGATGTTAGCTAACCTTAGTAGCTTGAAAAATCTCCACCTAGTGACCATTGAAGGTCAAGGTTTTTTGGCAAGAAAAGAACCAAAATGTAAGTTTTACCTTTTGAAGAAAAGGAAATCTACTTTAGAATCTAGGATATAACTTACCTAGGTGAAACTTGTAGAGAAAAAGGGGTTTGAGTGATTTTCAAATACATGATTTAAATGTGCACAAAAACGAGCATAAGATAAATGTGCATGATCTATTGCTTATTACTTGCCTTATATAGTTCATATATAATGTTGCCGTACTAACGAGCCATGAAGCGTTAAAGCTTACATCATATGGCAAACATTTGTTATGTTTATACTATTTTCAGGTGCCACCATTAATGAACTAAACTAGTTCATTAAGTGAAGTACTTAGTTAATTAAACTAAGTAGTTCATTAAACGAAGCTACATTTGGAAAAGGCACAAAGGCAACAAGGCTAAGGAAGAAAAATCTTCTCCTCCTCCCCTCATTCATTATACATGCATATACATATATAAATACATATATTTTCAGATTTTTTGAAAAAGGCACATACACATGTATTCCAACGTACTACCGACACATTATATATTTTACTATGTACGTTAACGTCACACCATCATACTTAACTCATATTTATGAGTATATTCAGGTCTTATATAATATGATATAAGTCATGGTGATGACAAATTAAATACGACATGTTAAAAGGTTCTAAACCAAAAATTGTCATATCGGACGAATACCAAAACTTCGCCAACGTGTCACGTACTTGCCATAAATAGATGGCCAGCCCCTATACTTTAAAAATGTTCAAAAAATTTCGTGCCTAGGGTGATATTTTCAGCCAAAAATTCTTTCCATGTTGGCACACACAAATCACCCCACATTAAGGCCAAAATGTGAAGATTCCAATTTTAATTTTGTCACATGTTAATGGCGCCACTTTAGACCAGCCAAGTGCTGAGATTTAAAGTATATATTATATATATTATGTGTAACATAATATATATAACATGTGCACAAAGTTGGAATTTAATTAGAGAAAAATCAAGTAATCGATAAATATCGAAAATTCGATTTTCTACGTACACAATGCATAGAACATTTTTGGCACATCATACGACACGTATCTAGATACTTTTTACATATGTCATACATATTAAAGTGTTCTAGAAAATTAAATTAAGGGCTGATTGGAATATAACATGTGTGTATTATTAAATGTGCACTATTTTACAAAGTTAGCAAAAATAAAATTTCAGCACATGCATATACATCATCCACGCCACCTACAGCTGAGATGGAGCCTATGTGGAGCCTTGTTGGCATATTGATTGGTCAAGAATCAAGCATACAATGTTGATAACATAAATGAAGAAGCCACACAAGGTAACAATTCAAATTTTATCTCATTTGTAACACATGCTAAAAATTTCAGCATCTGCTAATAGGCTGGCCGAATTTTGATGCTTAATGAGACATATTTTATCATCTTGAATTATGTGATTAATTGAAAGATATTTTGGAAGCATTTTGAATAATTTTCAAAGCCATAAAGTGTGATCTTTTATATATCTTACATGCTGAAATTTTTCAGCATGTGTACAATATGTCTTGGCCGAATATGTGGTCTTAAGGGTGTCCAAATTCATTTCCAATTTAATAAGGATATTTGCCATCAATTGATGAGTTATTTTAAAAAGAAAAATCAAAGAAAAATGGAAGCTATTTGAATTATCCCACTAAGTAACACATGCTGAAATTTCAGCATGTTAACTAGCATTATGGCCGAATTTTTCCCTTTTTGTGAGAAATTTTGTCTTGCAAAATTTATGGGACAATCTTG
Organism: Eustoma russellianum; assembly: GCA_036186865.1. NCBI lineage: Eukaryota > Viridiplantae > Streptophyta > Magnoliopsida > Gentianales > Gentianaceae > Eustoma > Eustoma russellianum. Next base: position 30,482,991 of record AP025043.1, on the reverse strand, counting down.
TGTAGTATGGAAATTATTCTATGTTGATTTTGGCACATGTTTTGAGTGATGTATTCAGATTTTTCCAAGTCATCAATGATGACAACATTCAACCTATCATGAAGTGCCAAGTAAGCAAAGCTTAAATGATCATCCAATGAGAAGATGCCAAGTAAGCAAGACCATGTCACAATGATGTCTTACATTCTCCCAAGGACTTAGAAGATAATTTTCAAGAGGGGGAGGACACCTAGGGGTGACGGCTGCAAGGCTTAAAAGGAAAGAAGGTGAGCAAAAACAAGACAAGGACAAGCATTGCAAAATCAAGTGATCAAAACACCTAGCCTCTCTTCTTCTACTCTTTCTTTCTTTCTTCTTCTTGAAAGCCTATTGTATTCATATTTTCAATCTTGAATAGGCTTGTTATAGACCACCACATATTCTATATCTTTGTAAAAGATTGATCAAGGTGTGATCAATCTTCATCCTTGCGAGGTGGTGGTGTTCGTGCGAATTGTATTCATCGTACAAGGTTTGTAAAGGGTTGGAGTTAGTGTGTAACTCTATCAACCCTGTGGTAAGGTGTATTGCATGTGTGTGACTAGTGTGAACCAAGGAAGGTGTTCCTTGAAGACTGTAGTAGGTTGTTTATAACCGAACCAATATAAAATTCTTGGTGCCATTTACTTTCAGCATTTATTTTCTGTTACTGTACAGTTTACTCTTTTTGTTTGCGTTCGTAAAAATAGTAAACGACTTTCAAAAATCACAAAAATCTCCATAAACATAGCCACACGTCTTAGGGTTAATTTTACACAAGTTTCAACCCTTTTGGATAAGGATAAGTCGATCAAACATCAAAAGTTCTGAGACTAGTGCAGTCTGATTTTCAGACTTGCAAAGGTTGAGACTTTGATAGTAATTGGCCAACTTCCCAAAATCATTTTGCAAAACTGTTTCAACCCAGTTAAATATAGTATATAAGGAGTTACTGATTAAAATTTCAGAGCATTTGGACTTACACACAAATAGAAATAAATTTTTTAAAACCGTCTACCGTTTCTGGCAGATTCGCGCAAGCTGATCACCAACGGTTTTTGAAGGGGTTAAAGGTTGAATTTAAATTTGAAATTTTTAGGGGACCCTCATAACATCTGAGGCTAAGTTCTCTCAAAATTGCATAATTTTTGGAGACCTATAACCTGGTTTTAAAAAAGTTTTTAAACTGGTTCTGAAAACAGAATCTGTTTTCAGAAGTTGAGTTTTAAACAAATTTTAAAAACCACACTTTTCGCACCACCTATTCAACCCCTCCCTCTAGTGGTGCCTTGAAGATCCTACAAAACTTGGATCTTGAAGGTGGCCTTGGATCTCCCTAATCCAATGCTAGCCGAATGAAGGTGGTAGAAAATTAGTCTAAGTGTGCAAGATCTCTAGTGGTTGTTTTAAGAAAGCCTTTAAGTGTATTGTGAGGTAGGGTTGAGAGGATGCTTCTAGGACCTTTTTGAGAATGTTTCCTTGTAATCTAAGAGGGTGGCCGGCGGTTCCTTAATGAAGAAGGAGGGAAAACCTTTCATTTGTATGGACACCATAATGAAGATCACTTAATACCTAACCATGAGTTACTTTTTGGGGTAGGTTTAAGAAAAAGTAACTAAGGTTATTGATGGAGTCTTCTTGGCTTAACCATGGGGGGTAACCGACGGTTAAATGGGTAGCTTTAGGCTCATTCACTCCTTAATTGCTTTATCCCAGTTACTCCTTAAGTTACCTTTTAGGATGTGTTAGAAAAGTAACTAGGGTTGTTTGAGGAGTTACCATGGGGCGTCTTCCATAGGCTTCTTTATTCTATTATTGCCTTTTGAGGATAATTAGAAAAATTGTTTCAAGAAAAAGTGGTTAATTGGAATTATTATGATGAAAATGATCCCATGGATTTCTCCACTACTTGCATCCAGCCCTTAAAGAAAAAGTGGAGAAAATCTTAAATCTTGAATAGTACCCTACTTCACATTATGGGTGAGGCCTTTTTGAATTTCTTTAAGAGACCATAAAGTGACTAGTTGGGGCATTAAATCAAAAAGTAGTCTCATAGGGCTTTACCCTTCACTAGCCGGCGGTTGGGGAGGGAAAGTGGAAAAAACTTTTCCCTTAAACCTTTTTTAAACACATTAGTAGAATACTAAATTTTGTGTAGGCTTTTAGTCTTGCTTTTAAGAAGACCATTAAAGGCTATTTGGATTTTTTGAGGATTTAAGGTATTCTAGAATTTTCCCTAGACCCTCACGGCCGAATTTTCTAAAATCTTGTAAGGGCAAAATGGTCTTTTCACACGTTTCATAAATCATACTTGGGGCATTATACTATTTCTTATAGTATTCACTTTAGGGAAAAATAATTAAAGAAAAGTAATAACTTAGAAAAATGCACTTGGAAAGACTAATCATTTTATTACACTACTCCATACGCTTCAAGTACGGTACGATTTTCATTGCGTACAAAACACCCTATTTTTTACCATGCCACAGGAATGAAAGGTAGCTCGGACACAGAAGAGGATGCGCCAGAGACATAGTGTTATTGATGAATGTATGGACCGTTGTAGTTCTTTTATGTTATATTAGTGTTGTATCCCGATTTCATACTGGTGACACTTCTGACGTATTCGGATTTAGTTATTTTGTTATATACATGTCGATTATGCTTTGTACATTGTATATTGCTTCCGCCATTTCGATACATGTTATGACGACATGCACAGTAATAGTATCGACGCCTTGTACTTCTCGTAGCAGAGTACGGCGGGTGCATCGTGCCGAGACTCTAGTCCCGGGCGGGGCGCTACATCAATGGTTGCAGAACGCACTTTATTAGTTCAGAAAAGGAAGTACAAGAGTAAATGAATTCTACCTTTATTTCTCATTCGAGGTATGCTTCGGAGTCACTTCGTCCCTGAAATGGAGGAATGTTCATCTTGATCTTATGGAAATCATCATCATGCAGATTATGCCTAAGATTGTACCCACGATTAGGAACATCATGCCACGGTTTTGGCGTTGAAAGCTACGGTTTTCAACATCAAACTATTCCTCATAATCTCTTTCGCATTGACCATCATGCATATGTGGATCATCCTCAGGATACCTCTCTTCTAATGGTGGCATGTACATGTAGGACCTGTATAGAACCAATAGAAGGGGAGGGGGGTTGAATAGTGAGTGCGGAAAATTCGGTTTTTAAAACTTTTTGTACCAAATTACACACTTCTAAAAACAGTTTCTATTTTCATATCTTGATTTGATTTATTTAAATAGACTAGTTGTAGACCTACAAAAATTATGCAATTTGGTGAAGTTGTACTCTCAGATGTTATGATTAACTCACAAAAATTTCAAATTAAAATTCCAAGCCTAACCCCTTGAAAATATGTTTTTGGTCAGATTGCACAAATCTGTAAGAAACTGTACTCCGAATTGAAAATTTTATTCCTATTAATTGGTAACTCTAAATGGTCTTAAAATTTTATGATAAGACCCTAATGATGTGTATTTTAATGGTTTGAAGCTTTTTTTTAAAATTCCTTTGGAAAGTATGTCAACCACGTTGATGTTCTTAACCTTTGCAAATCTGAAGATCAGATTGCACCAGTCTCAAAACTATTAACGTTTGATTGACTTATACTTATCCAAATGAGGTAAAACTTGTGCCAAATGAAAAATAGAACGTGTGCTATGTTTCTGCAAAATGTTATGATTTTTGAAAATCATTTCCTATTTTTACCGTTGCAATGAAATCGATGCAGAAAACTGAAAACTGAAAGTAAAATGCTGAAAAGTAAGAACACCAAGAAGTTTATACTGGTTCCGTTATAACAACCTACTCCAGTCTTTGAGGACACATTTCCCAGTTATCACTAAACACAACAAACACCTTACCGTAAGGGTGACGGGAGTTAAACACTAACTCCACCCTTTTACAATCAAAACACTCAAACAAAACAATCACGAACACCACTAATCGAATGAAGGTTTGATCACACCTTGATCAACCTTTTACAAGAAATGAATGTGCATAGGTGGTATAATCAAAACCTATATAATATGTGGAATATATGAATGATAGGATTGAGACTAAGAAGAAGAGAAAGAAAGGAAGAAGAAGAGAGTAATCTTGCTTTTTGAACTTGTGAGAATATGAATTGTTGCTTGGCCTTGTCTTGCACTATTTTGTCTTTTTATGACTCTTTGACCGCCTCCCTAGGGTTCTCTTCCTTCTTGAGAATTGTATTTAATGTCCTTGGAAGAATTCCTTGTGTAAAAGATGACACAATCTTGCTTACTTGGTGCAATATGATTGGAAGGATAAATTGTCCTTGCCTAGTTGTCACTTGTTGATTGGCCATCATTAGTCCACCTTGGCACCCTTTAAATGAGCTGTAAATTCCAAAAACAAATCTGAAAACATGTGCTCAAATTCTAGTTAAATAATTATCATACAATCACACATTAATTTCCTTCAATTATGGAAGACAATTGAAGACAATTCAAGGGGGAAAATCGGCCAGCTAGTAGACATTTGCTGAAATTTTCAGCACGTGTCTCTTTTGAATTCTTTCCTTATGTGGTGCCCTCTTCAATGTCATCAGTCTTGTGTGACAAGTCCTTCACCAATTAAAGTGCCAAATAAACTCTACCTTGGCTCCGACATGGATTTAATAGGCATGTAGAGACTGCACATGTGCTGAAATTTTCTTTTGGCAAGATTTGTCAAATAATGCATAATATTTACATATATATGGTAAATAATAATTAGCCCTATTTTGAATTTTCTAGAATTCTTTAACATGTCTTGAATGTGTAAAAAGTGTCCAGATACATGTTTTATTTATGCCAAAAATGTTCCATGCGTGTATGTTCGTAGAAAACTGAATTTTCAACTTTCGTCGATTACGTGATTTTCCTTCGATTAATTTCAAACTTCTTAGACATGTAATATATATTATGTCACACATAATATACATAAAATGAAGTGTATATTCATATCATATGGCTGATGCAAAATGTCCCATGTGTGAAAATGAAATTGAGTTTGGATTCTCCACAAATCTTGGCTAAATTGAGGGTGATTTGTGTGTGCCAACATGGTATGATTTAGTGGCTGATTGTAACATGTGAGCCACGAAATTTTTAAGTATGTTTTATGTATATAGGCTGGCCATATTTATATTTCAAGTACGTGACTTGTCGATGAAGTTTCGGTAGTCACCCGATACGACAATTTTCGGTTTATGATCTCGTAACATGTCGTTCTAATTTTGACGTCACCATGACTTATACCATATGATATAAGACCTGAATATACTCATAAATATGTGTATATATTGGTGTGACGTCGATGTACATTTATAACATATATGACGTGTCGGTGGTACGTCGGAATATAAATATATAGCGCATTTTAAAAAATATGGACATATATAATATATATAAAAATGGCGTGTAAATTAATGGGATGAGGAGACTTTCCATTTTCAATTTGTTTCCATATAGCTCTCTCCAAATATGTCTTCACTTAATGAACTAGTTAGTTCATTAACTTAAGCACTTCCCTTAATGAACTAGTTTAGTTTATTAATCATGGCACTTGAAGATAGTACAAAGACAACAAATGTTTTCCATATGATGTAAGCTTTAATGCTTCATGACTTGTTAGTATGGCAACAATACATATAAGCATGTAAAGTATGTTTATCACATAAGCGTGTCAAGTAATAATTTATTCATGCATTTTAAGCACGTGGCATCTAAATCATGTATTTGTAAATCACTTAAACCTTTTTTCTCAAAAGTACACTTGAGCGTGTTGTAGGCCTCCTCTGCCTCGTCCTTTTTTCCCCATCATTTGACCATGAACGGCTTGCCGTGGTGGATCAACTGGAAAATGGATTTGACCCTCAAATTGGGTAGCCATATTTCTAACCATAAAGCTATTACCTTCAATGGTCCTAGTTGAGATGTTTGGGGCAGGGGTTAGACCTTTGAGCCTCCATAGGTCTAACCTCTCGATAATCCTTCTAATCACTTAGAGCACGTGCTCCTATGTTATGAGATTCCTTATATCCTCCAAAGGTGGGGTAGTACTAGAATTCCTAAACGGTGTATCATCCATCTAAACCTGAAACAAAATCAAAAGAAAACAAAAAAAGGAAAACTAACATAAAAACTGAAGAAGCTTTGTTACGTTAGTATAAAGAGAATTTCAACTTGCGCTTGTCCTCTTTTACGTATTTTTGACACTCAAGGCTTTGACCTCCCCACTTTAAGTCCTTACAAATCCTTACAATCCTTTTACCTCTCTTTTCTTGTGCCTCTAATCCAATCGTGGGCTAGAAGCAACCAAGACGAGCGACAGCGTGGAGGTCTTTAACAACTTGTACAATCTTCACAACGGGGTTAGTATCACCAAAGCAAGAATAGATACCGAGCAAAGGACACACAACACACTTGGACAAGCTTTAAGATTCAAAGAAATTATGAAACCAAACATGATGTAACGGGCTGAGACAAAGAATTGCTAAAAGGTTGCCTTGGGCAATCCTGAACCACACTTAGACTCGATGCACTTAATCACATGTATGCAATGTCCAAGATGTATAAAGAAAGAAGTGTCCAAAGTTGTATATAAAAGGGTTTTTTGGCCATGGGTGTTATAGAAGTTTAGCATCTTGATGGTGTGAGGATACGTTTTGCAGTAATTCAAATAGCCCTTTTTGAACAATGGCTGTTTTGTACTCTTTTTTTTTTCTAATGCCTTCTCTTTTTTATGTTCTCTTTTTTTAGGTTGAAATACAAGAAACTAAAAGTAACCAAAGGATCATCAAAGAACATAACAGCCTTCTTGCTCTAATTTTCTCCTTGTTCTAAGCCGAATCTTATACAAAAGGATATTGAAAGATGTTCTTGTGAAAAGAGACTCAATCTTTTATAGTGTAAGGCTTGTATGAGTTTGGATCACTTGTATGCATCAATAAGCACAACACACAATGCAAGTAAGATGCACAAATCAAAGTATGACTAAGAGCTTCAAAAAGCAACCAGATTTAAAGTTAACAAAGGTAGCTTTTTAGGCTAGTAGAAGCAATATAATTGCGGTTGAAATGAAAGCTCTCTATGCAATGATAATAATACCCAAGTATGTATTCAAGCAAGAATAGATACAAGACAAAGTAACTCAAACGAAAACAGTCGTGAACAACAAAAAAATGCAATCTTTTGAATGTTTAAATATGTTTTAAAGATTGTCTTTGTCCTTGTATAAAAGCTCTCTATGGCATGATTCTAATACCCAAGTATGTATTCAAGCAAGAATAGATACAAGACAAAGTAAGCCAAACAAAAACAATGGTGAACAACAACAAAGATGCAATCTTTTGAATGTTTTAAGATGTTTTAAAGATTGTCCTTGTCCTTGTATAGGGTCCTTATCAAGGTAACTCCAATATGTCATGGTCCTTTATCAATATGTCCATGGAGTTTCGGTATTTGGTCCTGTCCAATATGTACAAATTGTCCAACATGGTCCAAGAGGTCCAAAGTGTCCACTATGTCCAATATGTCAAATAGGTCCAAAGTGTCCAATAAGTCAAATATGTCAAGGAATCAAGGAAATTTTGGTCCTTTGTGCAATATATCATGGTATTGATATTGTCAAGTCCAGAAAGATAGGTTGTGCTTTTTTAATAATAAAACAGCAAGTAGGATGAAAGTTTTAAGGATGATTTGTTTTGGAATAGATTTTTTTAATGACACAAAGATGAAGACAAAAAAGACACAAAATGAAGTATAGATTAAAGGAGAACCTTTGCTCTGAAACTAAACTGATGCAAATTTGTAACACCTTGCATAGATCGTCTCCTTTAACACTTGGATCCTTAATAGTTGTAGGAAAGATTTTAACTCCCTCCATGTCATTGATCACCAAGGTTTTTGTTTGAGCCTTCCTCCTTCAAAAGTTATACGTTTCCCAAGCAAGTTTGCACCCTCTTGGACGGCCACACCTTTGATCTTGGATATCCCCCACAAGGTTGCTCACACCTTGATTGGATTCTAACTTTGATCTTCAAAGAAACAGAGAAAACACTCAAGTTATTCTGAATCAAATCAAAGCAAAACTCGCAAGCGTTTGTGAAGAGAAATCATGTTGATTTTGCCTAAGAATTCTTATGAACAATTCTCCAAGCTTTTCTATATGCTAAGCCGGATAAGAACCCACACAATAAGGCCAAGAATGCTAAAAAATTCTAGTCTACAATGCGAATGAAAAGGCTACTCAAAAAGCTAGTCAAAAGGTTACAAAAAAGGCTAAAAATGTGCCATCTATTGGCCAACGATTTGACCCCTTCTAGAAGCCAATTCTGTTTGAGAATTGTAGATTATGATCTGAATTTAATTTGAGCTTTTGGATCACCTCATTTGGATATGGGATGAGTTAAATATGGCCTTCCAAAGTTTGGTATGTCCAGAATGTTTTCAGTATGGGCTCCTGAAAACTTGTCTGAATTGTGGCATGTCCTTGAATCACTTGCAACTCGAATTAGGCATTGACTCCTCTTATGAAATTTGTAGCCCACTGAGTTTAAAAAATAAACATATGAAGTTCTCTGAATTTGGCCCACCCATTGAAGAGGTAAGTCAAAATTACTAAAAGTGTGTTGCAGAATTTGGCAGAAACAATACTTGGATTCAATGCTGTTTTTGGCCATCACGATGATAGATCTTGGATATGTGCGAAATATGAATGTGTTAGATCTTTTCTTTTCTTTCGAACGAAGCTTGAATCACCTCATTTGCCTTTGTAGTTGAAGAGATACAGCTCTTTTACAAAAACTTGTCCTGCAGATAATTACATTCCGAAATTGGTTTGCTTCTCTTTGACTCCTTTGGTCTTCAAACGTTTCCAATAACCTTACAAGTCCTTAAAACAATTCTAATGAACATAGAAACATAATAAACAACTATAAAAGCCTAAAAAGCTAAAAGACTCAAGGTTTGGTCATGCAAGACCGAAACAACAAACTTTAAAAAAAAGAAACTTTAAACAAACGACTCAAAGAATGAAAGAAATAATACATCATCATCATCCTGACCCAGTATATCCCAACGACAGCAAAAGCTATCTTTAGGGTCTGGGAAGGGTGAGTGGTAGGCAGACAATACCTCTATCCTAAGGGATAGAGAGTCTGCTTCCAGTGAGACCTCCAGCTCTATGTGTACCGGCCTAAATATCATAATAATAGAGATTTCTTGTGCTAGTGTGTAAGTGAGGAAATTCAAGAAATACAAAGAAAAGACTTTCGGTATTAAAATACACATCATGTGTATATGTACATGTAATGTAAAACAACGGTATACCATACGCAACCAAGTGGAAAGTCAACCTAAAGCGTAGATAGTGTCTACGCCTATCTATGTCCCGAAATATACTCTAAAGTGTCCCGATATATGACCTATACCTTGTTAACCTTAATCTTATGTCTCCATGAACTCCTATCTTGGACCATGTCCTCAGAGAGGTGCAAATCTAGTAGGTCATGCTTAATCTGCTCATCCTAAGTCAGTTTGGGTCTGCCTTTACTCCTGTTCCCCTCTACAATGAGGCTTTCAATTGCTCTGATCAACGCCGTTGTTTGTCTCCGCTTGACATGCCCAAACCATCTCATTCTTCTCTCCCTTATCTAATCTGCTATACTAGCGACGCCTAACCTTTCTCGAAACACATCGTTTCTGATACGGTCTAGCCTTGTATGCCCACACATCCACCTCAACATCTTCATCTCTGCCACTTCCATCTTCTGTAATTGTGATCTCTTGATGGCCCAGCAGTCTGTCCCATATAGCATTGCCGGTCGCGCTGCCATCCTATAAAATTTTCCCTTCAATTTAGTTGGGAAATTTTTGTCACACAGTACCCCTGAGACAGCCCTCCATCTACACCAGCCTGCTTGAACTCGATGTGCTACATCACTATCTATGTCGCCATTCTGCTGCACAAATGATCCTAGGTACTTAAACTTACTTACTTGTGGTACCACTTGACCATCGATGGTGAGCTGGCTATCCTCACTGTCTGCTACACCACTGAAGTCGCAGTGCAGATACCCTGTCTTAGAACGGCTAATCTTTAAGCCTTTTCTCTCTAAAACACCTCTCCACTTCTCTAGTCTCATACTTAGGGTATGTCTACTTTCTGCGACTAATACAATATCGTCAGCAAAAAGCATACACCACGGAACTGCCTCCTGTATCGGCTTTGACAACTCGTCAAGGACTACTGCAAAAACAAATGGGCTCAACGCAGACCCTTGATGGAGACCGACCTCCACCGGAAAGAAGTTCGTGTTCCCCACAGGCGTACGAACGGTTGTTTTTGTCCTAGCATACATATCTCTAATTATGTCTATATACTTCATATGGATCCCTCTTGCATCCGGACTATCCCATATTAGGCTACGTGACACACTATCATATGCTTTTTCAAGATCGATGAAAACCATATGTAAATCGCGCTTCTTCTCCTTATACTTATCCATTAATCTCATGAGAATGTGTATTGCTTCCGTAGTTGATCTTCTTGGCATAAAACCAAATTGGTTCACCGTAACCTGAGTTTCTCTCCTAATTCAAGTATCGATTACTCTCTCCCATAACTTCATGGTATGGCTAAGAAACTTAATCCCTCTATAGTTTCCACAATACTGTGCGTCTCCTTTGTTCTTATATAGGGGGACCACGACACTCTTTCTCCACTCATCTAGCATCTTTCCTGTTTTGTAAATACGGTTGAACAGAGTAGTTAGACATTGGACCCCTTCCTCTCTTAAATACTTCCACGCCTCAATAGGTATGTTATCTAGACCGACTGTTTTAGCTCTTCCCATCTTCTTCAGTGCTCTCATCACCTCTCCTTATGTGATGTTCTGACAGTCAGAGTTATTATGTTGTTGTTGTTGGTTAGTGGTGCTTTCTCGTTTTTCTTAGTCGGCACTACTACCGTTGAAAAGATGGCAAAAGTATGTTTGTCATTTCAACTTGATGTCTTGTGCTTTGACTAACACATGTTCATCTTCTCCTTTTATAAACTTCACACCTCGTAGGTCCTGCCTCTTTTGATTCCTAGCTTTGGAAATCTTGAACATATCATGTTCTCCTTCTTTTGTTTCTAGTCTCTGATACATCATTTTATAAGCTGCAATCTTTGCCTCTGTCACTGCTTTCTTTGTCTCCTTCCTGGCGATTTTGTAATTCTCCTTCAATCTCACTTTCTCTTCCCCATTTGTGCAGCTTTACAGCTCTCTAAAAATCTTTTGTTTGTCTTTTATTTTTTGTTGCACATCCTCATTCCACCACCATGTCTCTTTATGTACGGACGTCTTTCCTGTTGTTACCCTGAGCGTTTGTCTCACCGCTTGAGTAATAGTAGTCATATAGCCTCCCACATCTGATTTGTGTCATCAACAAGACTTTTTAGTTTCTCAGAGATGACCTTGTCTCTGAATATATTAATTTTTTCGTCTTTCAAACTTCCGCATCGAATCCTGGGTGGGAATTTTCCACCCCCCTTACTCCGCTTTTGGCTCAATGCTATAACTACCACTAATAAACGGTGTTGCATCACCGCTGTCTCTCCTGGTATAACCTTGCATTCCCTCCACAACTATCGGTCTTCATGCCTCATCAGAAAATAGTCGATCTGCATGTTACGTCCTCCGCTGCTAAACGTGATCAAATGCGATTCTTTGTTCTTAAAAAACGAGTTTATAATGCCTAGGTCATGGGCTACTGCTAGGTCTAGCAGGTCTCTACCCTGTTCGTTTCTATCTCCATAACCAAACCTGCCATGTACCGACTGAAAACCATCGCTATTCTTTCCAATATGTCCATTAAAATCACCTCCGATACAAATTCGTTCTTCACTGGGTATTGCCTTTAACACTACATCTAAGCAATCCCAAAACTTTTTCTTCTCATGTTCTCCTAATCCCACTTGGGGTGCGTAGACGCGAATAACTGCCACTACCTCCTTATTTAGTACTAACTTCAACACCATAATTCTATCATTATATCTAATCATATCAATCACGTTTGTATGTAATTCTATCTTTACTAGGAATCCTACCCCATTCTTGGTCCCATCTGACCCTGAATACAACAACTTATACCCATTACACTCTTTACCTTTATTCCCTTTCCACCTAGTTTCTTGGAGGCATGCTATATCTATCTTACGTCTCTTAAGTGTATCTACAACCTCAAACAATTTACCACTTAATGTTCCTACATTCCAAGAGGCTACCCTTAGACTATCTTCATTTTTCTTCCCCTTACCTATACCCCTCTTCCTTAGACATGGTCTCACGGAAAAATCATGACATCTTCTATCAATTATTGCAACTAAAACTAAAAATCCAAGGTTTGCTACTGATGCCGAAAGTTTGAAACTAAATGTAAACAATCAAAAATACTTCAATGATAATAAAAAATGAAACTATATCACCTGGTTCAGCTGTTACACACCAAGATCCAAGTGACAAGACTTGCCGACAGTTATAGGCAAAGATGCCGTAGCAATTAGAGCCGAGCTTGGTGATGGAGAAACAGATCTGCTCGGCGACGAGGGTTCTAAACTGCTGGAGGACGGTGCAGCAGCTAGAAGGCTTACACAGATGAGTTCACAACCTCTACCTCGTCGTCCAAGTCGCGTAGTGTTTAGACACCAAAAATATTAAGATTCTTTGGGAAAATATAGTACGTACCACTAGGAAATTGTAAGAATCAGGAATACAAGAACAACAGAGGTTAGAAGTTCAGATCGATTTTGTGGGATAAGCAGAAACCTTTAACAAAAGCTGAAAATCTAGAAGAAATATGGAAAAAAAAGAGAAGAAGAAGAAATATAGATCTGAGTCCTCTGACGAGTGTGGCGCAGGTTGTTGTTGCTTCTATTTAATGAAAGAAATAATACAAATGACTGACATATGTTACAACACAAAAAAACTCAAAGATCGAGCTCAAGTACGTAAAGCCAAAGACCCTCTTTGTTCATAGGCTCATCTCGCACATGTCTAAACAAGAATGCATCAACTACTTGGCTCAAACTCTTTGTCATACTTCTAGTCACTTGACCTTGACTTTCCTCGCCTTTGTTGATGCCGGCACCTGTACCTCATCAAATTTGAAGATGGGTCCTTCTTGGGTATTTTAGTTCACGTTATGAGCTTGAAATTTGGCTTTTGAATGACTCAATTTGGAACTTGTATGACTAAGTTATGCGTCCACAAAGTCCATGCAGTTTTCAGCTCTTTTCAACATACTTTGTCTAGAACTTCTCCAAGTTACACATATCTTCTGTTGAGAAAAAGAGTTTGAGTGATTTACAAATACATGATTCAAATACTACGTGTTTAAGAAATGCATGACAAAATTTATTACTTAACACGTTTTTGTGATATGCATGCCTTATATGCTTTATATATATTGTTGTCGTATGAGTGAATAATATATGAGCACGATGAAGGCGGCGGCGGCGATACATGGCGATGGCAATGGAGTCACCAACATCTGATCGATTCCACTGTTTTCAATCTGATTTACATTACTTTTGTTTGCGTCATTGGTTAATGCTTTCCAGAGGTGAGTGTATACGGCTTTCTCTGATCTCCTATGGCGGATCAACAGTTACCAACACCGAAAAAACCAACCTTTTCTGAGATTGTCGCACCAAAATCTTTAACAAGGCCGGATCAACCACGTGCTATTCAGAGGTATAAAGGATTGCCTTCTATATCATTTTCTGCGGATGAGGTTTATACGTTTTCTCAACCATATAGATTTTCTCTAATCGGCTCCTTTTGGAATGGCCGCCCATCTATGAAACAATTAAATGTCTCGTTTGAACGTATTGGATTCAAGGTTACGCCAAAAATTGGACATTTAGATGCCCAACATATTCTCATAACCTTTCAGAATGAGGACGACTATCAACGATGCTTTTTACGTCGTTCATGGGTTTTGCATGGATGTCATATGCGTGTTACGAAGTGGACACCGGACTTTGATCCGAATTGTGACACACCTATTGTCCCGGTATGGGTCTTGATTAAAGGATTGCCATTGTTTTTGCATAATCGGACAACTTTATGGGATATAGCACATATGATTGGCACACCATTGCGAATGGATACAGCTACAATGCAAGGATTACGACCTTCAGTGGTGCGCCTTTGTATCGAAATTGATATCTCAAAACCTCGGCCGTCTAGGCTGCATGTTCAGGGAGGCCAATATGAATTTTACCCAACAGTGGAGTATGAGGAGGTGCCAGAATTTTGTACAGATTGTAGAATGTTGGGTCATGAAATTACTAGCTGTAAAGGGAAGTCTGCACACCAAGATGAGCAGCCAGTACGGGTAGTTAAAGTGGGGGACGGGGCAAAGCATAATGACAAAAAGCAGCGATGGACTCCAAGGAAAAATCCCCTAGTATCAAAGCAAATTCAATCTCGATCAAAAGATCCTTACCAAGTCGAGGCTGAGCAAACTGTTCATAATACTGCTCCTCCTGATGATCAGAATGAGCCTGTTGCTACTGTAGAAGGAGTAGTTGACAGTCACAATATTGAGATTGAAGCCCTGCAGCCCATAGATGTCACTGAAAAGCAAGATTTAGCAAAGTTAGGAGCTTCAAAGGAAATCGATGTGGAAGAAGCAGATAATATGATTGCGGCTAATGTTTCAGACACAGAGCCAACTATTCTAGAGAGGTATAATCGTTTTGCTGAATTTATGTCCGCGTTATCCCCTAATGATCAACATTATGCGAATGTAATTAAGGAGCAAGTATACCAAACAGTATATAATGCTTGGCTAGGGGATTTGTCCATCAACTATCAGGATGTTGATCCTCCTAGAGGTGTACAATCAGGGGAAGCTGCGCGTGATAGTGAAAGTGACTTGATTATGCAATTGACTTCACAGCCAGCAATAGTTCGAAGGAATAGACGGCCAAGAAGTGCCTTGCCACTTCCACCTCCATCATCTATCGTCACTCGTTCTTGTGTCCAAGATCCTTCAAGCTCAAACACTCACACTACCCAATGAAGTACATTATCTGGAATGTGGGTGGACTGCGGACCTCTTTGCATCGTCTTAAGCGTTTAGTCCAGAAACATCATATTCAATTGCTGATTATCATTGAGCCAAAGCAATCAGCAGATAAAATAATACGACTTCAATTGAAGTTATCTTTCACAAACTCTATAGTCACATGCTCAGACAATATTTGGGTGTTTTGGCAGCGTACCAGTCTTCAACTAGATAATGTTTTTCACGGAGAACAAATTAGCTTATTACAATTTTGCACTGGCCAGTTAGGACATCATATTTCTATAAGCCCGGTTTATGGTAGGCATACTGTGACAGACCGAAGACGATTATGGTTGCAGATGCACCAATATACACATCATGCTCATGATCTGTGGTTGGTTGGAGGTGATTTTAATACCTATATGTCAGTACAGGAACATCATGGTACCTCAATGCCACAGTTATCATCACTGGAAGAATTTGTAGACTGTGTATCCCAATGTTCTCTAATTGACTTACCTTATGACGGATCTCCTTACACATGGGTTGGAGGCCGTGGTTTGGGTATCGTTAAAAGGCGATTGGATCGAATACTATGCACTCAAAGGTTTTATGATCAGTTCCCAATGGTTAAGGTTAAGCATTTATCAAGGATCACTTCGGATCATGCACCATTACTACTCAATCTTAATGTCTAGTCAGACACAACACCACGTTCCTTTCGTTTCCTCAATGTTTGGACGGAGCCTAATGATTTTTTGAAGTTTGTAGCTGGACAATGGTCTACCTATCCAACAATTGGGGGAATGCGAGGTATGTATAATAAATTACAGAGTTTAAAGAAAGATTTGCAGCATTGGAATAAACAAGTGTTTGGAAATATCTTCGACAAATTAGCTGCAGTTGAAAGAGAAGCAAATATACAGGAAGCCATATATGATTCGAATCCTACAATGGAGAACAGAGCTAAATATCACCAGGTGAAAGCGGAATATCTGAAAGTTGCAAACTATGAGCAGAAGTTTTGGGAACAGAAAGCTCGTTGTAAATGGCTTATGCAAGGGGATGGAAACACAGCTTACTTTCATAATTTAGTAAAAGATAGACACCGTAGGCAGAGTATCACTCAAATTAAAACCACAGCAGGAGATATATGTCAGACAAAGGAGGCCATTCAGGCTGAGGCGGTTTCATATTTTACTCAGCTGTTCAAGGAGGAAGAGGTTCCGAATCCCGACGACTTACTGCAATACGTCCCAGAGTTGATTACTCTTGAAATGAATGCTGCACTTACTCAAATGCCTACGCTAGAAGAAGTTAAAACCGCAGTCTGGTCGCTTGATCCAAATAGTGCAGCTGGTCCTGATGGCTATAATGGCTTCTTTTTTCGACATTGTTGGGAGATCATATGCCATGATGTCCACAAAGCAGTACAGGAGTATTTTCTTGGCATTCGAATACCCCAAGCCATGGGCAGTACACTAATTGTCCTAATACCAAAAAAACAGGTTCCAACTACATTTGCAGACTTTCGGCCTATATCGCTATCAAACTTCATGTCCAAACTTGGAACGCGTATCTTGACAACTCGGCTTTCTAACATCTTGCCTGACATTATATCTAAGGAGCAGGCGGGCTTCATGAAAGGTAGGGATATCATAGAACATGTTCTTACTGCGCAGGAACTCACGCATGTGCTGGATAAAAAAGTGCGCGGTTACAACATTATGCTAAAGCTGGATATGATGAAAGCATTTGATAGAGTGAATTGGACGTTTCTTCGGGCTTTACTACAACGAATGGGGTTCTCGGCACAGTTTCTCAAGCTTATATTTAGCCATCTAGAGAGCACAACATTATCTATTGTAATCAATGGTGCACCATGTGGTTTCTTCAAGCCAACGCGAGGGGTAAAGCAGGGCGACCCCCTTTCCCCCATACTCTTTATTTTGGTTTCAGAGGCCTTCTCCAGAGGACTTAACTCATTGGTTGTAAATGGTACTATTAAGCCATATGCAGTGGGTAGAGTTAGACCAATAATTACTCATCTTGCTTTTGCAGATGATCTATTGGTGTTTCTCAATGGCTTGTTGGCTAATCTGAAGAGGTTTAAACAATTTTTGGATCTTTACCAGGAGAAAACCGGCCAAAAAGTCAATCTAAGCAAGACCCGTTTTATTGCTTCTAAGCATGTTATGCCAAGTCAGCTTCGAGCTATGGAAGCACAACTTCAAATACATTCTGCCTCATTGCCAATGAAGTATCTGGGAGTGCAATTAATTCGAGGACGTCTTAGGCCAATCCATTGTACAGATCTACTTGCTAGTATTGATAGACGAATATTGGGTTGGCATAATCGATTTCTATCCCCTGCAGGAAGATTAGCCTTGGTAAAATCTGTTTTGAGCTCTATACCAACACATATCGTAGCAGCACATCAACTACCAAAGAGTATAATCCGAGCTATTCGACAGAAAATTTGTAATTTCATCTGGTCAATACAAGGCAATGCACCAAGATACCATTGGGTTAGCTGGAAAACTTTATTTATGCCAAAGGCCGAAGGGGGCTTCGGTCTTCGTAGGTTGGAGGATTTGACTCAGGCATATTCATGTAAATTGTGGTGGTCATATCACACCAAGGATAGTTTATGGACAGCCTTTCTCTCTTCTAAGTATGGTCATCGACAACATTACATACCATGCATTACAGATACAGTGACTTGGAAAAGAATTTGCTCAGTTCATGACTTATGCTCCCCACATGTAGTAGGTCAACTACGATCACGGACATGGACATTGGAATCAAATGGACAGTTCACAATCAAGTCTGCATATGAATTGCTTCGGAGCTCTGGACCAAAATATCTGTCTCACAGGTTTATCTGGCACCGTTTGCAGCAGCCAAATAATCAAATCATACTATGGAAGCTGTATCACCATGCATTACCCATTGAAGATAATTTGCGTAGGTTCACTGCCATATGTCCCACATGCTGTCCCTTTTGTCATAACTCCTCGGCCACACAAGCGCATTTGTTTTTAAAGTGCACATATATTCAACAGATATGGAAGTACTATGCATCAATGGTTGACGGACCACAGCCAGGCAACATGCATTTATTTCAGTATCTTGTGTCATGGTGGACATCTACGAGTGAGAAGTCTTTTCAAGGAGTGTTGAGGCTCATTGTACCAGGAATTGTGGTATGGCAAATATGGAAGGCTTACTCAGCAATGATATTTGGTGGAGAGCAATATCATTCTGACCAGCTGAAAGAAAGTATTAGGCGTCATATCTATACTTGGAGTTGTGCACAGCATGGCAGGAAATTTGTCACTAATGAACATGATCTCATTCTGTTTGGACTGACTCCAAGAATGCGGCTTCGGCGTCCACAAATTGTCAGATGGCGTACACCCCCTCCGGGAAGATTGAAGCTGAATGTAGATGCAGCACATGGTTCCATTACAGCATCAGGAGGTGCAATTTTGAGAGACATAGAAGGCAATTTAAAGGAAGCAATTGTATTTTTTGCAACGTTATAGGCAATTGGATATGGAGCTAGATTCAAAAGGCGTAGTTGAGTATCTTCATTCTGAGAGTGTTTCTCCTCTTCTTCATAGTCTAATCATTCATGGGAATGTTATGGTTTCGCATATACCACGCCAGGCAAATGAGGTGGCTCACTTGTTGGCTCAGTTTGGGCAACTACATCAGCAATTTCATCATTTCTGTACATTGTCTATGCTGCCTCCTATGGTTAAAGGGGCCCTACTTACAGATGTCTCAACTCCGCACATAAGAATTTAATATGGCGAATGCACATCACTCATTTCCGCTTGTCTGCCTGTGTCAACCATGGACACAGGCAGTATGGGGAATCTCTATACTTTGGCTTCCTCTTCTTGCTTATTATTCTCAAATTACATATGTCCTGTCCGTATCTCGTGATACGGGCAGACCGGGTATTATCTATTCACTGCATCATTCTATCATATTTGCGCTTTACAACGTCAATTTGATTAATGCTTTGTTTTCTTTTCATATGACACATGTTGGCTGCGCTCTGCATGGATACACTGAGTTATGGATATGGGCATGCAATATTGTGGAGGGGAGTATACATGAACAGGCCAACGTTGATTACCATTTGATGAATCACACTTATTGGATGATATTCAGATTTCTTCAACTACAGACTAAGCACTGTTTATATTGGGATTTCTTCTCTAAACCAAGACCACATTGGATTCTGTTGATGGTTACCGCATGCTGCCTTATTCACAGCTACATTCAGGATTCTGTGCTTCACAATTTTTTCTTTTCTCTATTTATGATTACTCCACATATAAATATGCACGCTTTTTCCTTCGCCAAGGTTTTATCCACAAGGGTGGTTTTACTTGGAAAGGTTTTAATGTGACATATCATATATGACTGGAGACTACAAATATTAGAAGCATTATACTACTGTTTTGCCTTTCAGGATGAGTATATGTAATATGGTTTCCCTCCACCATAAGTGAGGCTTTTAATAAAAATCTGTTCAATAAAAAAAATATATTGTTGTCGTACTAACAAGCCATGAAGCATTAAAGCTTACATCTTATGGCAAACATTTGTTGTTTTTGAACTATTTTCAGGTGCCACCATTAATGAACTAAACTAGTTCATTAAGTGAAGTACTTAGTTTAATGAACTAACGAGTTCATTAAATGGAGATATATATGGACAAAGCCTGGTGGCAACAAATTTGGAAATGGAAAGTCTTCCTCCTACTCCTCTAACACGCCATTTATACATACCATATATATATTTATATTTTTGCTAAAAAGGCACAATACACATATATTCCAACGTACTACCGATACGTTACATATATTACAAACATACATCAACGTCACACCACTATATACACCTCATATTTATGAAAATATTCATGCCTTATATCACATGATATAAGTCATGGTGATGACAAAATAATTACGACACGTTACGAGGTTATAAACCGAATGTTGTATCTGGTGACTACCGAAACTTCACCAACGTGTCACATACTTGCCATATAAAGATGGCCAGCCCATATACTTTACAAATAGCCAAAAATTTCGTGGCTCACATGTTAAATTCAGCCATGAAATCATTCCATGTTGGCACACACAAATCACCCACAATTAAGGCCAAATTGTGGAGATTTCGAATTCAAAGATCAAAACATATGGGGCGCCTATTAAGTCAGCCTTTAAGAGCTGAATATTTAATTTATTTTATGTATATTACGTGTGACATAATATATATAACATGTGCCAAAAGTTTGAATTTAATCGGAGAAAAAAGCGTAATCGACGAAAGTCGAAAATTCGGTTTCCTACGAACATAACACATGGAACTTTTATTGCATGACATGTAACATGTATCTAGAAACTTTTTACACATTCAAGACATGTTAACGTGTTCTAGAAAATTCAAATTAGAGCTGATTGGAATTTACCATATATGTGTAATTATTATGCATTATTTTATAAAGTTTACCAAAATGAAATTCAGCACATGTTCAAGACATGTTACATGCCATTCTCAGCCTAAATGGAGCCTATGTGGAGCTTAGTTGGCATCTTGATTGGTGGAGAATATGACACACAAGGTTAGTACCATGAAAGACGGAGCTATACAAGATAACAATTCAAACATTTTGCAAATGTAACACATGCTGAAAATTCAGCATGTGCCACTAAGTGCTGGCCGATTTTATGGTCTTGATGGTGGCAAATTTGCTTCCCAAAATTGAAGGGATTAAATGATGATTATTTGGCAACATTTTGAACTCTTTTTGTCACATGTTTTGCAATTTATCCTCAGATTTTACAGCACATGAAATGATGACAAGTTGGACCAATCATCAAGTGCCAAGCAAGCAAAGCCAAGTCATCCATCCAATCATGTTGTGCCAAGTGAGCAAGATGGTGTTATATCTACACAAGGTAATCTTCCAAGGGCATTAAAGAGAATTTTCAAGAGTGGATGATGACCTAAAGGGGGCAGCCAAGGCTGTTTAAAAAGAAGAGAAGTAGTGCAAAGTGAAGCAAAACAACTCTTATTATCTCTCAAGTGCAAAAACATTTTCTATTCTCTTCTTCTACATTTCTTTCTTCTTCTTCTTCTCTCAAGCCTATTGTTCACATATTCCAAATATTGTATAGGCTTTGTTTATACCACCAGACACGCTTCATTTGTTGTAAAAGGTTGATCAAGGTGTGATCAAACCTTCACTCGTTCGGTGGTAGTGTTCGTGATCCGTGTGGTTGATTGTATCATTTGTAAAACGATGGATTTGGTGTGTAACTTCAGCAACCTTTATGGTAAGGTGTTATATTGTGTTTAGTGATAACCGAGGAAGGTGTCCTCGAAGGCTGGAGTAGGTTGATTTAACCGAACCAGTATAAAATCCTTGGTGTCTTTACTTTCAGCACTTTACTTTCAGTTTTCATCATTTTGTATCATTTTCATTGCAAGAATAAAAATAGCAAACGAATTTCAAAAATCATAAAATTCTGCAGAAGCATAACAACACCTCTTAGGTTTCATTTGGCGCAAGTTTCAACACATTTGGACAAGTACAAGTCAATCAAACTTGAATAGTTCTGAGACTAGTGCAATCTGATTTTTAGAGGTTCAAAGGTTGAGAACATCAATGTGATTGATATATTTTCCAAAGTAATTTTTCAAAACTGTTTCAACACATTTAGATACATATATTGAATGTCGTTTCTTTAATTTTTCAGACCATTTCGAGCCTCCAATCAATTGGAATAAAATTTTCAAATCGGAGTACTGTTTCTGGCAGATTTGCGCAATCTGACCAAAAACGTATTTTCAAAGGGTTAGAAGTTGAATTTTAATTTGAAATTTTTATGAGATACTCAGAACATCTGAGAGTAAAATCTTACTAAATTTCATACTTTTTGGAGACCCGTAACTAGTTCTTTAAATCGTTTCAAATCAGAATCTGAAAACAGAAACTGTTTTCAGAAGTTAGGTTTTTGGTTCAAAACTTTTTAAAAACCAAATTTTCCGCACCTACTATTCAACCCCCTCCTTCTAGTGGTGCTATACAGGTTCTACATCTTCATCATGGGTTGGCAACTCTATTAGCCCCTAAAAAGCAAATAAAAAATAACAAGCATCAAAAAAATAAAGGAAGAGATAATTAAACAAAAATGCAAGACACCCAAAAGTAAGACAAACGCTTATTGAGCTGGTTCAATAAAATGAACCTAATGAACTTCAGGTTCATCTTGTCATGCCTAAATAGGAAGTTCTCAACCTCAAACCCAAGTTTTTTGGCTTTGCTTCTTGTTATAGGGCCTTGAGGTGCCCGACCTCTTGATGGGATCCTTGGTCTGCATCAACCCCCCGTCCCTCCTCAAAAGGATTCATCCTTGAATCAAATGGTTCATCATTGTAAGGGGTGAGGTCAGCAACATTAAAAAAGGAGGAACCAGCACCATACCTTTTGGGAAGATCAAGAATATAGGCTTTTTCACCAATACGATTAATGACTTGGAATGTGCCATCCCCTCGGTGCAATAGTTTAGACTTCCTTTCCTTAGAAAATCTCTCTTTCCTGAAATGCAACCATACCAAATCACCAGGCTCAAAAGGAATCTGTTTGTGATGCCTATTTGCTCTCCTAGCGTAAGCTTTATTCTTATTTTCAAGTTGATTTTTAACTCTTTTATGCAACCTTTTAACCATTTTAGCTTTTCATTTACCATCAAGACTAGAACGTTCATGTATTGTATGGGAATCAAATCAATAGGTGACAAAGGGTTAAAACCATACACAATATATTGTAAACAATCTCGAGAAGGTATGAATGTTCATGTATGGCATGAACGATTATATTATATGCAAACTCAATATATTGTAAACAATCTTCCCAATTCTCGAGGTTCTTTTGAATGATGGCATGCAAAAGTTGTGATAGAGTTCTATTGACTACTTCTTTTTGTCCATCAGTTTGTGTCTCTATCACTCACAATTGTTCTAGGCATATCATGCAATCTAACAATTTCTCTAAAGAATAAATCAGCGACATGTGTTGCATCATCAACTTTCTTGCATGCAATGAAATGAGCCATCTTAGAACATCTGTCAGCCACAATAAAAACACTATCCCTACCAGCCCTAGATCTGGGTAGGCCTAAGATAAAGTCCACAGAAAGGACAATCAAAGGTGAGTCAGGAAGAGGCAGTGGTGTATAAAGGCCATGTGGTTGGGTCTTGGATTTATCTTGTTTGCAAGTGATGTAACTTCTACAAAACTTCTCAACATCTACACGCATATGGGACCAATAGTGTAGGAACTATATAGAACCACTAGAAGGGAGGTTGAATAGTAAGGGCAGAAATATTGATTTTTGAAAAATGTTTATTGACCAATACTCACTTCTGAAAACAGATTCTTCTTTCAGACCCCATCTTTGATTAATTAAATGAATAGGCTCTGGGTGTTGTACCCTGCCTAAGTCAGAACGATATTTCGAAAGAAGGATATTTTGGTCTTACTCACGTTTATTTCACCAGTAAAGGAAAACAACATATTACCCCAAAGTATGAACTAGGAAGCAAGTGAGTTGCCGAAATATTTTTTTTTACTACTTGAAATTCGGCCTATAAGGATGGGTATATTTAGTGGAGTTTACTTTTACTACAAGCCACAAACCCTTGTTAGAAACCATATAAAGCATTTAAGGGTTCTACTAATTAAGGGTTTAGAAGATGAAAAGGGGAAAAAGCACTTCTCCCCTTTCTAGCCGCCGGGTAAAGGGGGGCATTAAGAGGTTTTTTTTCACTAGAAAAAGGTAGCTACCCTCTTACTTGCTTACTAAAGCAATTATACAAGATAGTATGCATAATGTAATCACAATATGATGTTGTTAAAAAGGATATGTAAATCCTTCAAATTTTCTCAGAAACCGTAAGATACAAGAAAGGATGAATTAGAGATTAAGTTATGTACTATGAAATATTTTCTTCAACCACTTAGTAGTTCCTTGAGTAGGCTCCCGAGGGGTGACTCAAGCTCAATAAGGGTACTAAAGTCCCTAACCACCGAGTTCCAACCCATGGTTAGTTCATCGTGCTTATTTAATCACTATAATAAATGACTTAAGGATTAGGAAGAGACACACTAATTATGGAGTAATTGCACTTGGGAGAGGAAGGATCCCTCCCACCGCCGGCTTACTTTTTGGAGAAAGCCAAGGGAAACTTTGTCATTTAAGACATAGTCACTTATGAGATTAAGCAATTTCAAACTTGATGGAAAGTAGGTCTATATGATACATTTATATATATAGGGTATGGACATATATATATATACGTATATTCATGTGTATGTACACGATATATTATAGCTGCTAAGGTTACGTTGTAATAAGCGGCTTAAAGGATTACAGTCTCACGAGAAGTGTACTTAAGGGACAACAATTAAGCATACACAAACACGTGTATACCTATCTGTAAATATATATATAGATAGGAAAAATGGGTAACTTATAATCATAAATGAGATGAAATCGTATTAGGCTCATACATGTATAGGCATAACCACTCATAATTCGGCCATAAGGCCTTATTAAACAAGTAAGGGGTTTCAAGATTATTAAGGAACCTTAAAAGCAAAAGGTGGTTAGGCATTTAAGAGGACTTCACCCTAACCATGGAGTAATTACTTTAATCTCATGATATATATTCATGTGTGCATGGGTACATGCGTAATGATGGATGTATATATATATATATACAGGTATATGTATATAAGTACATGTGCGGGTTATACCTACATGCATGTATTGCGGTGTATGTATTAATGTGGGCCTAAGAGATTTTAGTTATTTTAAGGGTGTAATTAAAGGATAATAGTGAAGGCACACTTTGAACATGCACATGTGTGTAGTGTACGAAAATCTGGATGGATAAATGGATAAGTTATGGTCATGGGTAAGATGCAAGAGAATCAAGCTATACATGTACAAGGGTACACGTATACATTCGGCTAAGGGGCCTTACGGAGCAAAACAATGGTTCCAAGACTCTCCATGCAAGCGCAAAAAGTGAGCTATGATTAAGCCTTTAATGACTTTCATGATAGTGTCTAAGCACATGGAGAAAAACTTTCTCTTCCTTCCCCTTTATGGCGCCGGTTAGGCCTAACCAAGAAGGGGATTTGTCCCTTCATAAAGAGACCTTAAAAGATCTCCAACTAACCATTTAAGGAACACTTCATAAAATAGAGACTTTCTTTTTTTTCTATTTTTGAAGGCACCGTCCAAAAAGGGGACCAAGAAGAGGTTAGGGTTCATCCAAGCCAAGATTGTCCTAGGTGAGCATGTTCTAAATCTTTTCAAGGAAAATTCCTACATCTTTCATAAAACTCATAGTGCTATCTTCTTGTTCATGGACCGTGACCTTCAAGGTCACTAGGCTCACAAATCTCAAGCTTTTGTGGGAACACTAGTCTCAAGGGGCTTGAACACTACACAAGTTCCATTTGGTAAGTTCATCTAACCCCTATTTAGTGCATCTTTCTCTTAAGAATGAAAACTAATCTTTGCTCTCTTACTCTCCTCAAAATCGTGGGGTGCATGTGTGAAGAAGAGGAAGGCTTCACCTATTCTACACACATTTCAAGCTAAGAAGAGGAATAAGTTGAAAAGGCAAGTACACGATACATACTTGTGGCTTGAATGTGAAAGTACATGCTTGAATGTCTAGATGTCATTAAGATTTAATCTTAGTTGTGAAATGCTAAGCTTTATGTGTGAAACTTTCGGATCTTAGGGTATAATGGCTTGCATGTGTGAGCTTTGCTCCAAAGGTGGAATCTATGTTATTTTAAGTATGGATGTGTGGTAAACCTAGGATGAATGTGACAAAGATCTTGTCTTTTACACGGATGGGGGACGGTTGGATGGAGAGAGGGGAAAACAAAGGTAGTTTTCGTAAGAATGGTAACTTGTGGGATAAAATGTGAATAAGATGGGTGCTTTAAGTGTTAAACTTACTATGCTCATTATGGAGTTATTATTTTCGCCCTTGCATGCGTATGAACGGGCTAGTTTAGGGGTTAGGGTGCGTATGCACGAATTTCACCAAGGCTTGATTTTAGTATGAACATGATGTGCATGGCCCAAGGAATGACATATGTGGCGTTCAAGCTGTTTTGAAGGGATATGTATATGATGTTGGTAATGTGTTGAATCTGTAAATCCCCATGCTAAAGGTGTGTTTGATGTTTAATAGAGTGTTTAAGTCAAACAATGCAAGTTAGGACCCTTTAGAAAGGAAATGTGACAAAATTTGAAATTCACGGGAGCAAGGCAGATTTTTAGGCCGTTTTGTGGGACCTGAAAAGAGACCTTAGAGTTATTCAATTTAGTCAATTTTTGGCGTAACACTAGCCCTATGTGTATAGTAAATATGAGAGCTGGAATTTCGTTAAAAGGAGTTACGGATTATTGTTAACGGAATTTTCACTAAAACTGGTCATGCTGGAAATTACTGGACTAAACAGATTTTATGTGACATAATGATTGACCGGGAAATGGGCCTTAGAAATATGCAATTGGGCTGATTTTTGGTAGGATGCTAGCCCTATGTGTTTTCTAAGAGTGTGAGTTGGAATTTTTGAAAAATGACGTATGGATTGGTCACAATGTAATTCGTAGTAAAATTGGGCATTCCTGAATTCAGTATGTAACCGTTTTGGGAAAAAGAATAAATGACCCCTTTAACGAGATTATAATTCCGCGAAACTTTTATGAAAATTTCTTAGGACGTATGTGAGTGTTTATATGCAAACCACTTAACTTAACATGATTATTTTAAGGAGTAATCACCGAGGGTAAGTTAGCGTTACTAAGCTGGAATTTGGCAGAATTGAGGAACTTATTGTAAGACTCGGTTTTAATGGGCTTAGACTTTGTTATATGGCTTGGGCTTATGATCCCTAATTGTCAGTATGTCTACAACAGTTTTCCAAAGTTGGCCCAAAAATTAAATGAAGGCTTAATGGGCTTATAAGAAAGGAAAAAGAAGGGACGTGGCATTGCCGAAATTCAGCAACACTATTTTGTAATTAAATAAACTAAGTGTCTTACATGTCTCGTACCGTCACGATAATTATATTATGAATAGATAAGACACTCTTATGCATATGTATGACTAGAACTCATGATAGTGGGCTTAAACCACGATGGGTTGAAGCCGTGACTATGGATTGATAATTCTGGAATTTTCCAGCCTAAAGAACAAGTTGAACGTATGTGTGCGTATAACGCATTACATCATGAATTGCATAGTACATGTCATAAATTGCTTCATCACCATCTACATGATTTATGGAACAGATTTTTATGAGAAAGAAAGATGAAAAAGCGTTTTTAAAGAAAAGATCCTGTTTTTCAAAGAACTCTTTCTTTCCACCGGTACCGTGTGCGTTTTCCAGGCCAGTAAGGACCCTCTCCAGATCCGGGGTTAATTGATCTGATGATATGGAATGTTCAGGCCCAGAGAGAATAGACCTGATATCGACCGTTCAGGCCCGGAGAGAATAGACATGATAAGTGATGACGTTACCGCTCCGAATCCGGGAATAATAGATTCGAAGGGAAGAAGTGACCGCCTCAAATCCGGGTGAATAGATCTGAATACTCTATTGTTTCTTAACGATGATGTTTTGAAACAAAAGAACAAAAGATCTTATCATCATTCTTATCATGATGCATCTCACGTACATAATCATGCATGTTGCATTTAATGAGACCTCGAATAATAGTACGTGATACTTGGACTAAGTTGTTATGACTTAGTAACTCCTAAGTTATGATCTTTACTGGTTGATGCTCTTTAATGAAGTATGAACTTTCATAAGTTACGATCTTTTATAAGTCATGATTTCTGTTAAGTTATGATCTTTGATACATTCTGTGTTAATCACTGACAGGTATTGGATGGAAAGTCAGGTATGTTTATTTAACCGAATTTTGGGGTTCGTTTCTTGTATGTATTTTCCATTAAATTCACGATTATTTATAGTTTACTTGCTGGTGACTTTGTCACTCACCCCCTATTTTTCCTCCCAGAGACTGCAGGGAATAAGGTAGAATGGATTGAAGATGAACCTAGGGTTCCTTACCCGTAAGATGTGCGAGAGATGGATGGCCTAGGAGACATGACGAGATTATTGAAATCGATGAACTTTTTATGATGATGTTATGATGGAAACAATTACTTATGAGAATTTCCGTACTTTATGATTTGGGTTGTAAAACTGATGATGATCTCGAAGATGCTTTAATTTAAAGTTTTTATTCTGCCACGGTTTCGCTTACTTGTCGACGCATAAGCATGAAAGTCCATGTAGTTCATCATGGACTATGACATGTTATGGATCAACGCCTGGTACTCTCCGTAGTGTAGTACGACGGGCGCACCGTATCTGGCTGGGCCAGGGTGCAGGACGCTACAGGTGGTATCAGAGCTGAGGCTCTAGATCCGGGTAGAATATAGAACTAGGTCATGATCGTAGACAACTAAGCTTGATCTTTGATCTAAGTTCTGATCTTAGATGAGAGTTGGCCCTAGACTAAGATAATTTAGACTGGAAAATTAGGGTTTCGGTTTAATGACAAAACCCGTGTTTATGATCTTTTATAGAATTCGAACAGTATCGTATCTATTTACATGTCACTGAGAACTTTCATTAAGTTACAAGTTAAATAGTGTCGCTTATTCTGGTATGACCTCGAATAAAACCAATGCTATGTGGTGCAGATGACATCACAGGCCGGTACGCTGACATCACCACTGTCACCCCCGGGAAGCATTGGATTTTATTATCGACGGCTTGTTACCGCACGAATTCCGAGGTTTAATAGGGTGGCTAGCTCGGGGAGACAGAACAGTGGTCGAATGAAGTAGAAAGTAAGCTTCGGCGGGCTAAGGTACCGGATGAGATAAGGGCACGAATAGTTCGGCCATTCCTGATAGGTAAGGCTGGCCGGTGGTGGAGAACAAGTATTCAACCACTGCCACGACCCGTAGTCTGGGCAAGATTTATGGAAGAATTCTGTGGATCTTTCCTCTCCCTGGATGTAGTCATAAAGAGGATTGAAGACTTTGACACACTAAAACAAGGACCAAACATCACCATCTCAGAATATGTCCGTCAATTTATGACGCTAGGACGATACGCTCCCCTGATTATGGATGATGAGCAGTGGAAGATAACCAGATTTATGCGCGGTATTAGTTTTCAGCTTAGGACCCGGTTGAATAAGGCTCACCCAAAGACCTTTGATGGACTGCTAAGGGATTGCTATAAAGCGGAGCGCGATATTAAGATAATGGAGGAACGAAAGAGACTGAATGAGCATGTGAAGAAAGGAGGTAGAAGGTGGCAGTCGTATCCTTATGGAACTAACAACAAAATGACCAGAGGCGCTAATATTGATCGAAGAATGATGCACCCAAGGATTGTTGGAACATCCAAACCATCAACAGGCACATCAGATTTTCCAACCTATAGTACTTATGTTTTACCTTGCTTATTTTCCAAGTAAGAGTAACCATAAAGAAGTGTGATAGGGAAAGAAAGATTTCTACATAAGCAGTGATGAATGGACAGGATAAACAACTAGGAGTTGTATAAGGACCGGGGAGCCTATAAGTGCTAATTATTTGGTATGAAGGAATGTCCCTAGAAGTAAATTCATAGAATGACGTAAGGTGATGAAATATGTGTGAAGGAAACATGGGAGCATATACCCTACTAGCTTCAGTTTCGAGGACGAAACTTATATTAAGGGGGGAGAATGTTGTACCCCGCCTAAGTCAGAACGATATTTCGAAAGAAGGATATTTTGGTCTTACTCACGTTTATTTCACCAGTAAAGGAAAACAACATATTACCCCAAAGTATGAACTAGGAAGCAAGTGAGTTGCTGAAATATTTTTTTTACTACTTGAAATTCGGCCGATAAGGATGGGTATATTTAGTGGAGTTTACTTTTACTACAAGCCACAAACCCTTGTTAGAAACCATGAAAAGCATTTAGGGTTCTACCAATTAAGGGTTTAGAGGATGAAAAAGGGAAAAAGCACCTCTCCCCTTTCTAGCCGCCGGGTAAAGAGGGGGGCATTAAGAAGTTTTATTTCACTAGAAATAGCTACCGTCTTAATTGCTTACTAAAGCAATTATACAAGATAGTATGCATAATGTAATCACAATGTGATGTTGTTAAAAAGGATATGTAAACCCTTAAAATTTTCTTAGAAACCGTAAGGTACAAGAAAGGATGAATTAGAGATTAACTTATGTACTATGAAATATTTTCTTCAACCACTTAGTTGTTCCCTGAGTAGGCTCCCGAGGGGTGACTCAAGCTCAATAAGGGTACTAAAGTCCCTAACCACCGGGTTTGAACCCATGGTTAGTTCATGGTGCTCATTTAATCACTATAATAAATGACTTAAGGATTAGGAAGAGACACACTAATTATGGAGTAATTGCACTTGGGAGAGGAAGGACCCCTCCCACCGCAGGCTTACTTTTTGGGAAAAGCCAAGGGAAACTTTGTCATTTAAGAGATAGTCTCTTATGGGATTAAGCAATTTCAAACTTGATGGAAAGTAGGTCTATATGATACATTTATATATATAGGGTATGGACATATATATATATATATATACGTATATTCATGTATATGTACACGATATATTATAGCTGCTAAGATTACGTTGTAATAAGCGGCTTAAAGGATTACAGTCGCACGAGAAGTGTACCTAAGGGACAACAATTAAGCATACACAAAACATGTATACCTATCTGTAAATATATATATATAGATAGGAAAAATGGGTAACTCATAATCATAAATGAGATGAAATCGGATTAGGCTCATACATGTATAGGCATAACCCCTCATAATTCGGCCATAAGGCCTTATTAAACAAGTAAGGGGTTTCAAGATTATTAAGGAACCTTAAAAGCAAAAGGTGGTTAGGCATTTAAGAGGACTTCACCCTAACCATGGAGTAATTACTCTAATCTCATGATATATATTCATGTGTGCATGGGTACATGCGTAATGATGGATGTATATATATATATACACACACACGTATAAGTATATAGGTACATGTGCGGGTTATACCTACATGCACGTATTGTGGTGTATGTATTAATGTGGGCCTAAGAGATTTTAGTTATTTGAAGGGTGTAATTAAAGGATAATAGTGAAGGCACACTTTGAACACACATGTGTGTGTAGTGTACGAAAATTTGGATGGATAAATGGATAAGTTATGGTCATGGGTAAGATGCAAGAGAATCAAGCCATACATGTACAAGGGTACACGCATACATTCGGCTAAAGGGCCTTAAGGAGCAAAACAATGGTTCCAAGACTCTCCATGCAAACCCAAAAAGTGAGCTATGAGTAAGCCTTTAATGACTTTCATGATAGTGTCTAAGCACATGGAGAAAAACTTTCTCTTCCTTCCCCTTTATGGTGCCGGCTAGGCCTAACCAAGAAGGGGATTTGTCCCTTCATAAAGAGCCCTTAAAAGATCTCCAACTAACCATTTAAGGAACACTTCATAAAATAGAGACTTTCATTTTCTCTACTATTCTTGACGGCACCATCCAAAAAGGGGACCAAGAAGAGGTTAGGGTTCATCCAAGCCAAGATTGTCCTCGGTAAGCATGTTCTTAATCTTTTAAGGGAAAATTCCTAAATCTTTCATAAAACTCATAGTGCTATCTTCTTGTTCATGGACCGTGACCTTCAAGGTCACTAGGCTCACAAATCTCAAGCTTTTGTGGGAACACTAGTCTCAAGGGGCTTGAACACTACACAAGTTCCATTTGGTAAGTTCATCTAACCCCTATTTAGTGCATCTTTCTCTTAAGAATGAAAACTAATCTTTGCTCTCTTACTCTCCTCAAAACCGTGGGGTGCATGTGTGAAGAAGAGGAAGGCTTCACCTATTCCCCACATATTTCAAGCTAAGAAGAGGAGTAAGTTGAAAAGGCAAGTACACTATGCATACTTGTGGCTTGAATGTGAAAGTGCATGCTTGAATGTCTAGATGTCATTAAGATTTAACCTTAGTTGTGAAATGCTAAGCTTTATGTGTGAAACTTTCGGACTTAGGGTATAATGGCTTGCATGTGTGAGCTTTGCTCCAAAGGTGGAATCTTTGTTATTTTAAGTATGGATGTGTGGTAAACCTAGGATGAATGTGACAAAGATCTTTTCTTTTGCATGGATGGGGACGGTTGGATGGAGAGAGGGGAAAACAAAGGTAGTTTCCGTAAGAATGATAACTTGTGGGATAAAATGTGAATAAGATGGGTGCTTTATGTGTTAAACTTACTATGCTCATTATGGAGTTATTATTTTCGCCCTTGCATGCGTATGAATGGGCTGGTTTGGGGGTTAGGGTGCGTATGCACCAATTTCACCAAGGCTTGATTTTAGTATGGACATGATGTGCATGGCCCAAGGAATGACATATGTGGCGTTCAAGCTGTTTTGAAGGGATGTGTATATGATGTTGGTAATGTGTTGAATCTGTAAATCCCCATGCTAAAGGTGTGTTTGATGTTTAATAGAGTGTTTAAGTCAAACAATGCAAGTTAGGACCCTTTAGAAAGGAAATGTGACAAAATTTGAAATTCACTGGAGCAAGGCAGATTTTTAGGCTGTTTTGTGGGACCTGAAAAGAGACCTTAGAGGTATTCAATTTAGTCAATTTTTGGCGTAACACTAGCCCTATGTGTATAGTAAATATGAGAGTTGGAATTTCGTTAAAAGGAGTTACGGATTATTTTTAACGGAATGTTCACTAAAACTGGTCATGCTGGAAATTACTGGACTAAACAGATTTTGTGTTACATAATGATTGACCAGGAAATGGACCATAGAAACATGCAATTGGGCTGATTTTTGGTAGGATAATAGCCCTATGTGTTTTCTAAGAGTGTGAGTTGGAATTTTTGAAAAATGACGTATGGATTGGTCACAATGTAATTCGTAGTAAAATTGGTCATTCCAGAATTCAGTATGTAACCGTTTTGGGAAAAAGAATAAATGACCCCTTTAACGAGATTATAATTCCGCGAAACTTTTATGACAATTTCTTAGGACGTATGTGAGTGTTTATATGCAAACCAATTAACTTAACATGATTATTTTAAGGAGTAATCACCGAGGGTAAGTTAGCGTTACTAAGCTGGAATTTGGGCAGAATTGAGGAACTTGTTGTAAGACCCGGTTTTAATGGGCTTAGACTTAGTTATTGGCTTGGGCTTATGATCCCTAATTGTTAGTATGTCTACAGCAGTTTTCCAAAGTTGGCCCAAAAATTAAATGAAGGCTTAATGGGCTTATAAGACAGGAAAAAGAAGGGACGTGGCATTGCTGAAATTCAGCAGCCCTGTTTTGTAATTAAATAAACTAAGTGTCTTACATGTCTCGAACCGTCACGATAATTATATTATGAATAGATAAGACACTCTTATGCATATGTATGACTAGAACTCATGATAGTGGGCTTAAACCACGATGGGTTGAGGCCGTGACTATGGATTGATAATTTTGGAATTTTCCAACCTAAAGAACAAGTTGAACGTATGTGTACGTATAACGCATTACATCATGAATTGCATAGTACATGTCATACATTGCTTCATCATCATCTATATGATTTATGGAACTGATTTTATGAGAAAGAAAGATGAAAAAGCGTTTTTAAAGAAAAGATCCTGTTTTCAAAGAACGCTTTCCACCGGTACCGTGTGCATTTTCCTGGTCAGTAAGGAA
Organism: Eustoma russellianum; assembly: GCA_036186865.1. NCBI lineage: Eukaryota > Viridiplantae > Streptophyta > Magnoliopsida > Gentianales > Gentianaceae > Eustoma > Eustoma russellianum. Next base: position 30,448,976 of record AP025043.1, on the reverse strand, counting down.
CCGCTCTAGATCCAGGGTTAATTGATCTGATGATATGGACCGTTCAGGCCCGGAGAGAATAGACCTGATATCGACCGTTCAGGCCCAGAGAGAATAGACCTGATAAGTTATGACGTTACCGCTCCGAATCTGGGAATAATAGATTCGAAGGGAAGAAGTGACCGCCTCAGATCCGGATGAATAGATCTGAATACTCTATTGTTTCTTAACGATGATGTTTTGAAAGAAAAGAACGAAAGATCTTATCATCATTCTTATCATGATGCATCTCACGTACATAATCATGCATGTTGCATTTAATGAGACCTCGAATAATAGTACGTGATACTTGGACTAAGTTGTTATGACTTAGTAACTCCTAGGTTATGATCTTTACTGTTGATGCTCTTTAATGAAGTATGAACTTTCATAAGTTACGATCTTTTATAAGTCATGATTTCTGTTAAGTTATGATCTTTGATACATTCTGTGTTAATCACTGACGGGTATTGGATGGAAAGTCAGGTATGTTTATTTAACCGAATTTTGGGGTTCGGCTCTTGTATGTATTTTCCATTTAATTCACGATTATTTATAGTTTACTTGCTGGTGACTTTGTCACTCACCCCCCTATTTTTCCTCCCAGAGACTGCAGGGAATAAGGTAGAATGAATTGAAGATGAACCTAGGGTTCCTTACCCATAAGACGTGCGAGAGATGGATGGCCTAGGAGACATGACGAGATTATTGAAATCGACGAACTTTTGATGATGATGTTAACAATTACCTATGAGAATTTCCATACTTTATGATTTGGGTTGTAAAACTGATGACGATCTCGAAGATGCTTTAATTTAAATTTTTTATTCTGCCACGGTTTCGCTTACTTGTTGACGCGTAAGCATGAAAGTCAATGTAGTTCATCATGGACTATGACATGTTATGGATCGACGTCTGGTACTCTTCGCAGTGAAGTACGGCGGGCGCACCGTATCCGGCTGGGCCGGGGTGCGGGGCGCTACACTCTGTACCTTAAGATGTTATCTACGTGTCATGAAAATTTGAAATCATAGTTCAAAGTATAAAGCCCTAAAGAATCATTTTTGATTGAAACCTGTCAAATAGTGGAAAACTTTCCTTACATTGAAAATTTAATTCCTAATTAGTGACAACTCCAAATGATCTGAAATTTTGAAGAGATGTCCCTTAAGATGTCTAGTTTAATGGGATGAAACAGTTTTGCAAAATGCCTTTGGCAAGTATGTCAACCACGTTGATGTTCTCAACCTCTGCCAATTCGAAAATTAGATTGCACTAGATTCAGAACACTGAAGGTTTGGAAGACTTATACTTATCTAAATTTGATGAAACTTGTCTTAAATTAAACTTATGACCTTTATATATGTCTCTATAAAATTTGGTGATTTCTGAAAACCGTTTGCTATTTTTTTTGAATTGTTTGGAAAACATTGCAAAAATAGTACTGAAAGCAAAATGCAGAAAAGTAAGGAGACACAGATTTTTATACTGGTTTGGTCAATATAACCTAAATCCAGTGTAGAAATAAGAGGGTTTGAGTGATTTCAAAATAAGCAATTTGAATGTTTATATATATGTATAAACGTATACATATATAAATGTGTACATGTATGCATGATAACTTTCCATTACTTGCCTTATTTAGCTTATATATTATGTTGCCGTACTAACAAGCCATGAAGCATTAAAGCTTACATTATATGGCAAACATTTGTTGTGTTTATACTATTTTCAGGTGCCACCATTAATGAACTAAACTAGTTCATTAAGTGAAGTACTTAGTTTAATAAACTAAGTAGTTCATTAAAGGAAGCTACATTTGGAAAAGGCACAAAGGCAACAAGGCTAAGGAAGGAAAGTTTTCTCCTCCTCCCCATCTTTATTATACACGCCCCATACACATATATTATACATATTTTCAGATTTTTTGAAAAAGGCACATACACATGTATTCCAACGTACTACCGACACGTTATACATTTTATGTACGTACGTTAGTGTCACACCACTATACTTAACTCATATTTATGAGTACATTCAGGTCTTATATCATATGATATAAGATATGGTGATGACAAATCAAATACGACACGATAAAAGGTTCTAAACCGAAATTTGTCGTATCGGGCGAATACCGAAACTTCGCCAACGTGTCACGTACTTGCCATAAATAAATGGCCAGCCCATGTACATCAAAATATGATGTAAATTTCGTGCACATGACATAATAATCAGCCAAAAATACTTTCCATGTTGGCACACACAAATTACTCCACATTAAGGCCAAATATGTGAAGATTCCAAGTTTAATTTTGTCACATGCTAATGGTACCACTTTAAACCAGACAAGTGCTGAGATTTAAAGTATATATTATATATATTATGTATAACATAATATATATAACATGTGCAAAAGTTGGAATTTAAATTATAGAAAAATTGGGTAATCGATAAATATCGAAAATTCGGTTTTCTACGCACACAACACATGGAACGGTTTTGGTACATCATGTGACACGTATCTAGACACCTTTTACATATGATATACATCTTAAAGTGTTCTAGAAAATTAAATTAAGGGCTGATTGGAATATAACATGTGTGTATTATTAAATGTGCATTATTTTACAAAGTTAGCAAAAATAAATTTCAGCACATGCACTATCATTTCCAACGCCACCTACAGCTGAGATGGAGCTTATTTGGAGCCTTGTTGGCATATTGATTGGTCAAGGATCAATCATACAATGTTGGTGAATTGAAGAGAGAAGCTACAAATGGTAAGAATTCAAAATATATCTCTCTTATATCACATGCTGAAAATTTCAGCATGCTAAACATAGGGTGGCCGATTTTATGACATTCAAAGTGATATATTCCATCATCTTTTATTGTGTGATTGATTGGAAGAAGAAATGGAAAGATTTTGAATATTATTTAAATTAATAAAGTGTAATATTTTATATATTACACATGCTGAAAATTTTTCAGCATGTGTAAGACATGGTTGCCGAATTTGTTAGCTTGGAAGTGTCCAAGTTCATTTCTCATATGATAGCAATACTTACCATAACTTGGTGATCTATTTTATAAAGAAACAATCAAAGAATATTTGGTAATATTTTGAATAAAATTAAATGGTGCACATGCTAAAAATTCAGCATGGCAAGATGACTATATGGCCGAAATTATGCCTTGTTTGGGAAGGATTTTTATCTTGCAATTTATGTGATATATCTTATGATTTATGGAAGTTATTTTGTGATGATTTTTGGCACATGTTTAAGTGAAATTCTCAGATTTTTCCAAGTCATCAATGATGACAACATTCATCCAATGAGAAGGTGCCAAGTAAGCGAAGACTAAATGATCATCCAATAAGAAGATTCCAAGTAAGCAAGACATTGTCACAATGATGTCTTACACTCTCTCAAGGACTTAAAAGATAATTTTCAAGAGGGGGAAGGCTAGACAAGGGACGGCTGCACATGTTAAAAGGAAAGAGAAGAGAGCAAACAAAAATAAGGCCAAGCATTGCAAATCAAAGTGATCAAAAAGCCTAGTTCTTCTTCTTCTTCTACATCCTCTTTCTTTCTCTTTTCTTGTAAGCCTATTGTATTCATATTCTTCAATCTTGAATAGGCTTGACATAGACCACCACTCATTATACATCTTTGTAAAAGATTGATCAAGGTGTGATCAATCTTCATTCTTGCGAGGTGGTGGTGTTCGTGTGAATTGTACTCGTCATACAAGGTTTGTAAAGGGTTGGAGTTAGGTGTAACTCTATCAACCCTGCGGTAAGGTGTACTGCATGTGTGTGATTAGTGTGAACCAAGGAAGGTGTTCCTTGAAGACTGGAGTAGGTTGTTTATAACCGAACCAGTATAAAATTCTTGGTGCCATTTACTTTCTGCATTTACTTTTCAATTACTGCACGGTTTACCCTTCTTGTTCGCATCCGTAAAAATAGTAAACGTTTTTCAAAAATTACGAAAATTTCCAAAAATATACTTACACATTCTAGGGTTAATTTGGCACAAGTTTCAACCCTTTTGGATAAGTATAAGTTGGTCAAACATCAAAAGTTCTGAGACTAGCGCAGTCTGATTTTCAGACTTGCAAAGGTTGAGACTTTGATTGTAGTTGACATACTTCCCAAACGAATTTTGCAAAACTGTTTCAACCCACTTAAATATAGTATATAAGGAGTTAGCGGTCAACTTTTCCGAGCATTTGGACATTCACATAAATAGGAATAAAATTTTCAAAATCAACTACCGTTTGTGGCAGATTCGCACAATCTGATTACCAACGGTTTTTGAAGGGGTTAAAGGTTGAAGTTTAATTTGAACTTTTTAGGGGACCCTCATAACATCTTAGGCTAAGTTCTCTCAAAATTTCATAATTTTTGGAGACCTCTAACTTGGTTTTAAAAACGTTTTAAAACTGGTTCTGAAAACAGAATCTGTTTTAAGAAGTTGAATTGTTGAGGTTCAAACAAATTTTAAAAACCACATTTTACGCACCCACTATTCAACCCCCCTTCTAGTGGTGCCTTGCAGATCCTACAATTGGTATCAGAGCGCAGGAACACTCACTTCAAAGAATCCAACGATTCAGTGAGATGGCAACCACAACCGTGCAAGAAGGAATGTCAACTGTAAGGTCTCCTCTTTTCGACGGTGAGCCTTTTATTCAATGGAAATTAAGAATGAAACTTTTTCTTATGGCTGTTGATATTGATCTATGGTCCATCATAGAAGACGGTCCATTTGTTCCTACTAAGATGTCAATTATTGATGGTGTCACAATAGAGGTTACAAAAACGAAACAAGAATACACAAGTGATGACAAAAAGAAGTTGAGTATGAATGCTAAAGCCATGCAACTACTATTAAACGGCCTAAGTAAAAGTGAGGCTAGTTACGTGTCAAATTGTTCTAGTGATCAAGAGATGTGGCATATTCTTGAAATGAAACATGAAGGGACTAGCCAAGTAAAGGAGTCCAAAATTAATATGCTTATGTCCACTCTTGAGTCCTTTAAATTATTGCCAAATGAGTCTATTGTTGAGATGGATTTACGCTTGACTAAAGCCTTCACTATGCAGGAAAAGGTACAAAAGGTCTTGCGAAGCCTTCCATCCGAGTGGGACTCTAAAGTAACGGCAATAGAAGAAGCAAAGAAACTAAATCGATCAACATGGAAGAACTAATTGGATCACTAAAGGTATATGAAAACAAACTCGCCTTAAGACATTCTGAGTCTATTTCTAATAATGATAGGGCTATAGCATTTAAATCAAATGAATACGTCGTAGATGATAGTGACATGGATTCCGATGATGAGGACTTAATCACGATGGCTAAAAGATTAAGAAAAATATTGAGAAAATCGATTAAACATAAGTCCACCTCATCTAAAGATCATAAAAATAAAAATAAAGAAATAAAGTGCTATGAATGTGGCAAACTCGGACACTTATCATATGACTGCCCAAATAAAGAAAAGCAAACTACTAAGTACCCTGACAAGGAGCGGAACAAACATAGACTCGTCTCAGAACCCAAACAAAGGAAACGTGCTCTAAAGGCCTCCACCTGGAGTGATTCATCAGATTCTGAGACTGAGGCCGAAGAGGAGACCGCACAAGTATGCTTTGCATCCAAAGCATCTAATGAGGTATCATCTGATTCTGACTCTGACTCTGAACCTTCTTATGATGATCTTTTTAGTCAGTATCTAAAATTGCATAAATTTACTAAGACTCTCGCTAAAGAAAAGAAACGATTAATTGAAGACAAGAAACTGTTAGAATCTTCTAACAAGAATCTTGTCGCTCAATTAAGCGATTCAAAGAAAGAGTCTTCATGTGTCATCACTGCATTGAAAACCGAGATTTCATCATTAACCTCTCAAAATAATGAAATGAAATCCGAGATTTCAAATTTGAAATCAAGGAATACCGATTTAGAGAAAATGATGAAACAGTTTGACACAGGGTCCAACATGCTGCATCGTATCATATTATCACAAAAGCATGACAGCGACAAAACTGGACTGGGATACATTGATACTAACGAAGTATCAATCAAACCAACCAAGTTTGTTGTTCTAAGAAAGTAGAGACCCCTAAGCCGCAAGTGGCGTCTAAGATGACGCAAAAAGCGCCCCCTTCCTCACGCCCCACCTCTTCATATCATGTGAAATATAACTTTGTACCTTATAGATATGAAAAGAAGAGAACAACGCATACATGAAATTCATATCATCCACGCAATACACACACACACACAAGGACATATCAAAAACGTCCTTCATTTAGTGAGTATAGAGGAGTCCTTGGGCAAAGGCCCAAAGTGCATGCACCACATGTCTATTATATTGCACCTTCATTCTTGCCATTTGATAGACCGAGAAGGATCACCCAAGTATGGGTACCGAAAGGTACCTTTACCAAAAGGTGATTAACTAACTCGAAAGGACCCAAAATTAAAAGGGTACCTAAATAACCTTTTCACATTGCAGGGAGACCACACTTCGAAAGACACATCAATAAAGTGGTTCCTTGACAGTGGTTGCTCGAGGCACATGACAGGTGACCCGAGCTTGTTCTCCAAATTAAAGAAGGTCACAAAAGGCGGATCCATGACCTTCGGAGACAACAACGAAGGCAAGATCATCGGAAAAGGTACGATTGGTAATCCGAACACACTCCAAATCTCCAACGTATTTTTGATAAGCAACTTATCCTACAATCTTCTTAGCATTTCTCAGTTTGTTGATAATGGTTTTAATGTGTGTTTTACTCACCCTTATTGCAACATAATAAATAAAAATGGAGAAATTGTTTTAAAAGGAAAATGAGAAGGCAATATTTTTACGCTATCTATGGATGATGCAGTAGACGCTAAAGTTAAGTGTTTTATGTCAAATGAACCCAATGTGAATTTATGGCATAGACGTTTAGGATACATTAGCATTTCCACACTAGAAAAACTACAACGAAAGAACCTAGTACGGGGATTGCCTACGCTTGATTTAGACAACTTTCAGTTGTGTGAATCTTGCATAAAAGGCAAACAAACATGTGAGTCACTTAAGCCGAAAATTGAGATAAGCACGACTAGAATATTAGAACTATTGCATATCGATTTGTTTGGTCCTAGTCGCACTACAAGCCTTGGTGGGTGTCACTATGCATGCGTAATTGTTGATGACTTTTCTCGTTACACTTGGACTTTATTTCTTGCACATAAGGATGATAGCGCCGTTGAGATTGCTAAATTAATTAAACAACTTGAAAATCAATACGATGTAAATGTGAAAAGGATAAGAAGCGATAGAGGTGGTGAGTTTAAAAACAAAGAGATGATTTTGTTTTGTGAAGAAAAAGGAATTAAACATGAGTTTTCGCCACCTAGAACTCCACAACTAAATGGAGTAGTAGAATGAAAGAATCGTACATTACAAGAAATCGCTAGAACCATGCTTTGCGAAAATAAATTGCCTAGATTTCTGTGGGCGGAAGGCGTGAATTGTGCATGCTATATTATAAATCGCTTATCTATAAGAAAGAAAATAAACAAGACGCCGTATGAGATTTTGAATGATCGCATGCCTAAGATTGACTATTTTCGTGTGTTTGGATGCAAATGCTTTGTTTTAAATACAAAAGATAATCTAGATAAATTTGAATCCAAATCAATTGAGTGTATTTTTGTTGGATATTCCATAAATTCAAAGGCATATAGATGTTATGATCCTCTCACTAGACAAATCATAGAATCCATTCATGTTAAATTCAATGAATTTGGTGAGATTGATAAAGATGAGGAATATGAAAATGATTTTGAATTGAAACCCGTTGTGAATGAAGATAATGATTCTTTTGATATGCATGATATGAATGAGACACTAGAAATGCATGATCATATAGAAATGCATGATAACTTAGAAAATAATCAACCAAGATGGTATAGAGATCACCCACATGATCTCATCATAGGCGACCTCACTCACGGTGTGCGACCACGTAGAAGAATCACTTCGGATGAAATAAATGAATTTCATGCTATGATTTCTGAAATTGAGCCCAAAAATGTGCATGATGCTTTGAGTGATTCATCTTGGATTGATGCTATGCATGACGAACTTAATCAATTCGTTAGAAATGATGTATGGGATTTAGTGCCACGACCACAAGATAAGACTATTATAGGCACAAAGTGGGTATTTAGGAATAAAATGAATGAAGAAGGAAAGGTTGTTAGAAATAAAGCGAGACTTGTTGCACAAGGATATAATCAAGAAGAAGGAATTGACTATGATGAAACATTCGCACCCGTAGCACGTCTAGAAGCTATACGACTATTACTTGCTATTGCTTGCATGAAAGATTTTAAATTATATCAAATGGATGTAAAAAGTGCTTTCCCAAATGGATTCATACAAGAAGAAGTATACGTGAAGCAACCACCCGGTTTTGAAGATTTGAAACATCCAGATCACGTGTACAAACTAAAGAAGGCACTATATGGTCTAAAGCAAGCACCGAGAGCATGGTATGATCGTTTTGCTACTTTCCTTTTAGAAAATAATTTTAAACGTGGTACTATAGATAGTACACTATTTTTGAAACAAGAAAAATCAGATTTACTTATTATTCAAATCTACGTAGATGACATTATTTTTGGCTCCACCTCACATAGACTTGTTAAAGATTTTGAAAATTGCATGAAATCTGAATTTGAAATGTCTATGGTTGGTGAACTTAATTATTTTCTTGGCTTGCAGATTAAGCAAACGAGTAAAGGAATTCATATAACCCAAGCGAAATATGTTATTGACATGATCAAAAAGTTTAATTTTGAAAATTTGAAACCATCCCCCACCCCTATGAGTGTCACTACTAAATTAGACAAGGACGAACATGGTAAAGACGTTGATAATGGATTATATCGATCTATGATAGGTTCTTTGCTATATTTAACTGCCAGTAGGCCTGACATCATGTTTAGTGTATGCATGTGTGCTCGTTTTCAAAGTCAACCTAAGGTGTCACACTTAAATGCGGTAAAAAGAATATTCTGTTATATTAAGCACACGTCCACCTTAGGTATTTGGTACGATAAGGATTCTACATTTGACTTACATGCTTACACTGATGCAGATTATGGTGGCTGCAAAATAGATAGAAAAAGCACGAACGGAACCTGCCAATTTATAGGAAATTCCCTTATTTCATGGTTTTCCAAAAAGCAAGCAAGTGTTGCTTTGTCCACTACGGAGGCTAAGTACATGGCTCTTAGCCTTTGTTGCACACAGTTGTTGTGGATAAAACAACAACTTTCGGACTTTGGAATTACCGTAAATAAAATTCCTATATATTGTGATAGTATGAGTGCAATAAATTTGTCTAAGAACCCCGTGTTACACTCTAAGGCTAAGCATATAGAAGTTCGCTATCACTTTCTTCATGATCACGTTAACAATGGTAATATTGTCATAGATCACGTACGCACAGAATCACAAGTAGCGGATATATTTACAAAGGCCTTAAATCAAGCCACATATGAATCTCTTCGTTCTAAATTAGGCATGATTCCCGTTGATATGATTTGATTTGATATTATTTTATTTACTTTCCATTTTTGACAGGAATCTTTTGATTAACTTTCCAAAATAAAGGGGGAGAGAAAAGCATGATTTAAGGAGAGAGAGACACTAATTGATCTTAATTGCACAAATCAAGGGGGAGCTGGATTTGAGAGAGACACTAATTGATCTTAATTGCACAAATCAAGGGGGAGCCGGATTTGAAATTCGAAATTCAAATTTCAAATCTGTGCATGATTCAAGGGGAAGAGATAGCATTTAAATCATGTACACAAGTTATTTTGAAAATCATCAAAAGGGGGAGATTGTAGAAATAAGAGGGTTTGAGTGATTTCAAAATAAGCAATTTGAATGTTTATATATTTGTATAAACGTATACATATATAAATGTGTACATGTATGCATGATAACTTGCCATTACTTGCCTTATTTAGCTTATATATTATGTTGCCGTACTAACGAGCCATGAAGCATTAAAGCATACATTATATGGCAAACATTTGTTGTGTTTATACTATTTTCAGGTGCCACCATTAATGAACTAAACTAGTTCATTAAGTGAAGTACTTAGTTTAATAAACTAAGTAGTTCATTAAAGGAAGCTACATTTGGAAAAGGCACAAAGGCAACAAGGCTAAGGAAGGAAAGTTTTCTCCTCCTCCCCATCTTTATTATACACGCCCCATACACATATATTATACATATTTTCAGATTTTTTGAAAAAGGCACATACACATGTATTCCAACGTACTACCGACACGTTATACATTTTATGTACGTACGTTAGCGTCACACCACTATACTTAACTCATATTTATGAGTACATTCAGGTCTTATATCATATAATATAAGATATGGTGATGACAAATCAAATACGACACGATAAAAGGTTCTAAACCGAAATTTGTCGTATCGGGCGAATACCGAAACTTCGCCAACGTGTCACGTACTTGCCATAAATAAATGGCCAGCCCATATACATCAAAATATGATGTAAATTTCGTGCACATGACATAATAATCAGCCAAAAATACTTTCCATGTTGGCACACACAAATTACTCCACATTAAGGCCAAATATGTGAAGATTCCAAGTTTAATTTTGTCACATGCTAATGGTACCACTTTAAACCAGACAAGTGCTGAGATTTAAAGTATATATTATATATATTATGTATAACATAATATATATAACATGTGCAAAAGTTGGAATTTAAATTATAGAAAAATCGGGTAATCGATAAATATCGAAAATTCGGTTTTCTACGCACACAACACATGGAACGGTTTTGGTACATCATGTGACACGTATCTAGACACCTTTTACATATGATATACATCTTAAAGTGTTATAGAAAATTAAATTAAGGGCTGATTGGAATATAACATGTGTGTATTATTAAATGTGCATTATTTTACAAAGTTAGCAAAAATAAATTTCAGCACATGCACTATCATTTCCAACGCCACCTACAGCTGAGATGGAGCTTATTTGGAGCCTTGTTGGCATATTGATTGGTCAAGGATCAATCATACAATGTTGGTGAATTGAATAGAGAAGCTACAAATGGTAAGAATTCAAAATATATCTCTTATATCACATGCTGAAAATTTCAGCATGCTAAACATATGGTGGCCGATTTTATGACATTCAAAGTGATATATTCCATCATCTTTTATTGTGTGATTGATTGGAAGAAGAAATGGAAAGATTTTGAATATTATTTAAATTAATAAAGTGTAATATTTTATATATTACACATGCTGAAAATTTTTCAGCATGTGTAAGACATGGTGGCCGAATTTGTTAGCTTGGAAGTGTCCAAGTTCATTTCTCATATGATAGCAATACTTACCATAACTTGGTGATCCATTTTATAAAGAAACAATCAAAGAATATTTGGTATTATTTTGAATAAAATTAAATGGTGCACATGCTGAAAATTCAGCATGGCAAGATGACTATATGGCCGAAATTATGCCTTGTTTGGGAAGGATTTTTATCTTGCAATTTATGTGATATATCTTATGATTTATGGAAGTTATTTTGTGATGATTTTTGGCACATGTTTAAGTGAAATTCTCAGATTTTTCCAAGTCATCAATGATGACAACATTCATCCAATGAGAAGGTGCCAAGTAAGCGAAGACTAAATGATCATCCAATGAGAAGGTGCCAAGTAAGCGAAGACTAAATGATCATCCAATAAGAAGATGCCAAGTAAGCAAGACATTGTCACAATGATGTCTTACACTCTCTCAAGGACTTAAAAGATAATTTTCAAGAGGGGGAAGGCTACACAAGGGACGGCTGCACATGTTAAAAGGAAAGAGAAGAGAGCAAACAAAAATAAGGCCAAGCATTGCAAATCAAAGTGATCAAAAAGCCTAGTTCTTCTTCTTCTACATCCTCTTTCTTTCTCTTTTCTTGTAAGCCTATTGTATTCATATTCTTCAATCTTGAATAGGCTTGACATAGACCACCACTCATTATACATCTTTGTAAAAGATTGATCAAGGTGTGATCAATCTTCATTCTTGCGAGGTGGTGGTGTTTGTGTGAATTGTACTCGTCATACAAGGTTTGTAAAGGGTTGGAGTTAGGTGCAACTCTATCAACCCTGCGGTAAGGTGTACTGCATGTGTGTGATTAGTGTGAACCAAGGAAGGTGTTCCTTGAAGACTGGAGTAGGTTGTTTATAACCGAACCAGTATAAAATTCTTGGTGCCATTTACTTTCTGCATTTACTTTTCAGTTACTGAAGGTTTAGCCTTCTTGTTCGCATCCGTAAAAATAGTAAACGTTTTTCAAAAATTACAAAGATTTCCAAAAATATACTTACTCGTTCTAGGGTTAATTTGGCAGAAGTTTCAACCCTTTTGGATAAGTATAAGTCGGTCAAACATCAAAAGTTCTGAGACTAGTGCAGTCTGATTTTCAGACTTGCAAAGGTAGAGACTTTGATTGTAGTTGACCTAATTCCCAAAAGAATTTTGCAAAAATGTTTCAATCAACTTAAATATAGTATATAAGGAGTTAGTGGTCAAATTTTCAGAGCATTTGGACATTCACACAAATAGGAATAAATTTTTCAAAACCGACTACCGTTTCTGGCAGATTCGCACAATCTGATTACGAACGGTTTTTGAAGGGGTTAAAGGTTGAATTTTAATTTGCAATTTTTAGGGGACCCTCATAACATCTGAGGCTAAGTTCTCTCAAAATTTCATAATTTTTGGATACCTCTAACTTGGTTTTAAAAACGTTTTAAAACTGGTTCTGAAAATAGAATCTGTTTTCAGAAGTTTAATTGTTGAGGTTCAAACAAATTTTAAAAACCACATTTTACGCACCCACTATTCAACCCCTCCTTCTAGTGGTGCCTTGCAGATCCTACATCCAGTCTTCGAGCACACCTTCTTCAGTATTCATTAACCACCAAAGTTACCTTGGAATAAGGGTGGCTGGAGTTATACACCTACTCCTTTAATATCCAACCCTTTTGCGAAAATCACAACAACAATCACCAAAATCACCACCACCTCACCAATGAAGGTTTCATCACACCTTGATCAACCTTTTACAATTATAGAATGTATGAGGGTGGTTTATATGAATCCTATACACAAGATAGAATTTATGTTTGATAGGCTTAAGTCATTGTGCAAGATAGGAAGATAAGATATTAAGAGAATTCTTGTTTTTTTCACTTGATAGCTTGTAGAATGTGTGTATTCCTTGTCATTTGATCTTTCTCCTCCTTTTGTAAAATGACGCACACCGCCCAGGGCTTAGAAAAGCCTTGAAAAATGTCTTTAATGCCTTGAAAGATATATTACAAAGCCTTGTTGTCACCCTATAGTTGGGTCTTCATTAAGCCACCTTGGCACTTAATATATGACATGGATAATCATTAAAAATCTGAAAATGTTTTGAATTTTGAATGTTTTGATTCCCACTCAACCATTAGTGTGGTGTCTTGTCATTTTTGGAAAGATTTTCTATGAAACCCTAGCTTGAGAGTGTCGACCCCCCCTTTGTCCGTGTGACAAATTTCTCTTCCATTTTTGTGATGTATAATTAATGATTGTAATATCCTTGCACATTATGGAAAGAAATTTTGTCTTGAGAAGCCTTCCAAAAAGTCGCCCACTATGCTGAAAATTTCAGTATTTTTTAATCTTTTGAGACATTACCTTGTATATTTCATCTCCATAAATTTTTGAATTCTTTTGTAGATCATTCTCCAGCAATCATAATGCAAGATAAGCTCCACCTAGGCTCCATGTAGGCACAAATCATCCGCCCACTCCATGCACACACGTGCTGAAAATATTTTTGAATTTTGAATGAATAAGAATATAGCATCTTCATAAACATCGTAAATTTCAGTCACCATTGAACCTTGTCTTCTAGAATACTCCAAGATAGGTCTTTAATATGTAAAAAATTTCTAGGTACATGTCACAACATGTCATGATCATCCCCCTTTAGTATAGTCTAGAGATTTGAATTTTCATATACTGCCAATTGATCACGAACCATTTAGACATGTAAAATGTGATATGCACCATATAGTATACATTTAAAAATATGTATAGTCTCAGCTCCATATAGTGTAGGAAATTCGGCCAAGGGGGTGTAACATTTTTGAATTTGAATTTCTAAGAGAACAAGGAAAATGATGAGTAATTGATATATGTAATCATGGTATGACTTTGGTCTTGAATATTTCATGTGATGCACAAAATTTTGAGGTGCTTGGAGTGTATATTGGCTGACCATTTTTGCACGATAAGTTTATGTTGTGTCGGTGAAGGTTCAATAGTCATATGATGCGGCAATTTTTGATTTATGAACTTTTGACGTGTCGATATATTTTTGGAAAATTGATGACATGGAATATATGACTTGTAATATCTTGGATATGCATATACACATAAGATGATGCGTATGTGATTGCTTGACATTAATGACGTGTCTTTGAAATGACAGGATAGAAGAATATAGCTTGACGTCTTGGGAAAAAAATATATATATACACACCTACACACACACACACACACACACACACACATATATATATATATATATATATATTGTTACGACACATTTTCTTCCTCTGTTATTTGCCTGCTCAGCCATGGATCAGCCGGCCAAAAATCCATCACAGCCCCATGCAATCGCTCCGGGGACAGCGCGATCCTTCGCGTCTATGTTTTCGCCGCCCTAAACCACCTCCATTGAATCGAAATCAATTCAAAAACACAAAGGCAGTCCAGTGATCACCTTTACGGAGGATGAGATCAAAACCCTAGCAGCGGCATATCGCTTTACATTGGTGGGAACCTTCTGGTATGGCAGACCTCCAATTGCCACAATCCGATCAACAATAGATCGCATGGGCTTCGTTGGCCAAGTACGGTTGGTATGTTGGATTCGATGCATGTACTGCGGCATTTTGATCAGGAAACAGACTACTTACGCTGCTTCGCACGGAAAAGTTGGACAATATCGGGAAAATATATGAGGGTTACAATGTGGACTCCTGATTATGATCCAAAAGTGGACGTGCCAATTATTCCTATATGGATTTCTCTTCCGGGTTTACTGATCCACTTTCATCAAAAGGAGGCTTCATTCCAAATAAAATGCATGATTGGAACACCAATGAAATTTCATGCAGCAACGGCGGAGGTGATCCGTCTGTCGGTAGCCCGCCTATGTGCGGAAGTTGATATATCTCAAGAGCTGCCTAGCTGCGTCTACATTCAGATTTCTAATCGCATACTCTCTCAAGCTGTAATTTATGAAGATTTGCCTATGTATTGTGCATCATGCTGCCGTCTTGGGCACAAGGCAACTATGTGTGGAAAACAAGATCAAATCGATAAACCTGCCAGTGACAGCACTCTCTTGAATAAGAGTGTTAATCCTGTAGCAAAGGAGACTGCTCAACATTGGACACTGAAAAATCACCCCAAAGGTCTAGTGGTAATGATGAGGAAATCGTTACATTTATTAGTCACTTAGTCTAGGAGGTTTGTCATCAGGAGGATCAACAGCATACGGAATCAGACTCGCAAGGTCTTCCGGATACCCACACCAATCAAGGAAATGAGAGGCCTTTCGAGTTCCTCCTCGATTATTAAGGCGTCAAAATAGACTCCACCAACAGCCGTCGTCCCCACCATTCACAAGATCCAGTGCTACTCTCTCAAACGCTTTTGATGTTTTGTCGGCCCAATGAAGATCATGCTGTGGAATGTTAGAGGTATCCATACTTCAGTTGATCGTTTAGTTACGTTAATTTGTTGTTATAGTTTGCATCTTCTTGTTGTTATTGAGCCTAAATCTCGGTCATCGTCTTTGGTCTCATATCGGTTGAAACTTGGTTTCTCTCAAGCAATTTCGGTTTATAATGATAATATTTGGATATTTTGCAGAGACTTAGTTTTCAGTTAGAGAATGAGCATCTTGGTGTTCAAAATCACTCGCTTCGCTTACGTTGGTTGTCCTCGAGTGAGGATTTTTGTTCACTTCTGTTTATGGACTTCACTCCATTGTGGCACGCCGACCGTTATAGGATGGTCTTATTTCTTTCCATGGATGGTTGGAAGAGATTTCAACACTTTTCTTTTGCTGGATGAACATAAAGGTAGATCAGTTCCTTCTATTCGATTCTTACAAGATTTTAATGATTGCCTATCTGCCTGTGAATTACAATCGACTAATTACCAAAGATCTCCATATACTTGGTGTGATTATCGCGGACTAGGCCGTGTTTGGAGGCGCTTGGACCGCTTTGTTTGCTCTCAGGATTTCTTTGGTCTATTTTCGACAATCCATTATCAACATCTTAACAGGACTAGTTCAGATCACTCGCCTCTCTATCTCACTTATTCCATGGAGATTTCGTCTGGAGAAGCTTCTTTTAGATATTTGGATGTTTGGTCTTCCCACTCTTACTTTGATAGTTTTGTTCGTCATCACTGGTGTTCCTTTCCAACAATGGGTGGAATGTGGGGATTTTATGATAAACTGCAGAAGCACAAGTGCCTTCTGTGAAAGTGGAATAAGGATGTATTCGGGAATATGTTTGACGCATTGGTAGTGGCAGAGAATGAAGTCACACAGTGGGAAAAAATTTTTGATGTGGCGCCGTCATATCAGACGCGATCTGATTCCATCGGAGTATCGCAACCTTACGTCTTGCGCAATCTTGGACTTTATTATATTGGAAACAAAAAACCCAATGTCAAATGGTTGAAGGAAGGAGATGCCGGTACGCATTTCTATCATCAGACTGTTAAGGATCGACATAGACGGCAAGCAATACGTCGTATCATCTGTGATGATGGCGTAGAATATGATTCCACGCAGGTTATCAAAACAGAGACAGTCAGATTTTATCAGTCCCTATTTTCGGCCAGCATTACCTCTCACCATGATTCCATACTTGAGTATATACCACATCTAATCTCTGGCGTGGAGAATGGCTTACTCATATCTATACCAGCATTACAGAAAGTTAAGCAAGCAGTATGGGACCTTTGCCCCTCGAGTGCAACTGGCCCAGATGGATTTCCTGGATCATTTTATCGTCAGTACTGGCAGGATATTTCTATGGATGTGCTGAAGGCAGTACAAGAGTTTTTCTTGGGCATTTACCGGCCGCACCAGGTAACTGCAGCTCTTATCACATCGATTCCTAAGGTTCAAAATCCACAGTCTTTTTCGAAATTTCGACCGATATGTCTAACAAACTTTCTATCTAAAGTGATTACTCATTTGTCAGCTACACGTTTCTCAAAGTTGATGCCTCGCTTAATCTCTCCAAAACAAGCGGGATTGATGAAAAGGCGTGATATAACAGAGCAGATACTTCTTGCCCAAGAAATGGTGCATGTTTTAGACCGGCAACTAAGAGGTGGACAGGTGATTATTAAATTAGATATGGCTAAGGCATTTGTAGGGTATGCTGGACTTATCTTGAAAAGCTGTTGATTCGTATGGGTTTTCATATGCGATTGGTGAGGATAATCTTGAACGTTTTGTCAGCCACTCGTTGTTCAGTGTTGATCAATGGAAAGCCGATGGACTATTTTCCTATAGCCAGGGGAGTAAAACAGGGAGACCCTTCATCTCCGCTACTCTTCATTCTTGCATCTTAGGGCTTCTCTCGGGGCATTAAGGTGTTAATGAGGACAGGATATTTTTGCGGCTTTCAGGCATGTTGGGTGCCTCAGATCTCCCATCTAGGATTTGCTGATGATTTGGTCAGATTCCTTAATGGCGCTACACGAAGTATGTAGCGCTTTCGATTATTTCTGGTGTTGTACCCAACGAAAATCGTACTATAATTGAGACCCGCATGAAGTGGTGTAATAACATGTTAGTATTTATAAGTACTTTTTATTAATTTTTATTATGTCTCTTTAATTATTTTTCCTTAAATTGAATACTATAAGAGATAGTATAATACTTCAAGTACGTCATATGAAGCATGTGAAATGACCCTTTTACCCTCCCAAGATTTTGAGAAAATCGTCCATAAGGGTCTTAAAGTACTCTAGGATATTCTTTCCTTGCAAGACAATTAGTCTTTAATGATTTCCTTAAAAGTAAAGATAATAAAGCTTCCACTACCATTAAGTATCCTACTAAATTGTGTTTAAAAAGTAAGGGAAAAAGTTTTACACTTTTCCCACCCCAACCGCCGGTTAAGGCCATGGTTAGGGCATCCATGAAGAACTTTTTGTTAAATACCTCAACTAATTACTTTATTGTTTTCTTTAAGAAATTCCAAGAGTCTTGCACATAAAGGGAATGAGAGTATTAATCTAAGATTTATGATTTTCTCTTCATTTCCTTATATTGGCCGGATGCACCATAAAGGGGATAAACCATGGGATCACTTTCACCATAATAGTCCAACTAATGCCTTTTAGTTGAGACAACTTTTTTCTAATAATCCTCATAAAGAAATTAAAGAACAAAGGTCCAATGGAAGCCCTACCACCGAATTACCATGGATAATCCATGGTAACCCCTAAAACAATTACTCTAGTTACTTTTTGTTAACCATCCTAAAAAGGTAGCTCAAGGTGTATTAAAAAGGTAACTAAGGGATAATTAAACTCAACCACACCCCAACCGCCGGATGTGAATCATGGTGAAGTCATGAGACACCTTGAAACAATTACTATAGTTACTTTTTCTTAACCACACCTCAAAAGTAACTCAAGGTAGTAAATGTTGTAAGATACTCATTATGGAACCATGCAAATGAAGGGTCTTCTTCTTCCTTAAGGGCTCCAACGGCCAACCCTTAGCATTTGAAGAAAAACCATCTCTAAATATCCTAGAAGCTTCTTCTATATGCAACATTCAAACCACTCTAGAGCTCACCTAAGCCAAAAGACCCAAGACTCCTCACATACTTGAGCAAACCCTCCCTCACCTTCTCTCACACGGATAACCTTGGGGCCAAGGAGATTCAAGAACCATCTTCAAAGTTCAAGCTTCATCTAGGTAAGTGAAACCTTAGATTCTAAAGTAGAGCCCATTTCTCTAAAAACTGAAGCTTACATTTTAGCTCTTTTCTTGCCTAAAAACCGTGACCTTCAATAGCCACTAGAAGGAGATTTTTCAAGCTAATAGGGAAGCTAGCATTATTGGTGGGTGGAATCCATCTCAAGCTCCATTTTGGGTAAGGAAATCTTAACATCAAGCTAGTTGTTCTTCATTCAAAATAGTAGCTAATGTTCATATCCCTCCCCTCCCCAAAACCGTGTGCTATGTGTCAAGGTTGGAAGAAAGCTTCAACCTTTTTCAACCAAAACTCAATCTAAGGGAAGTTCATACTCAAAGAGGCAAGTACACCCTAAGCAACTTTGGCTTATTTGCAAAGTATATGCTTGAATGACTAGTTCTCTCTAAGAAATGAATATTAGTCGAATGCTCTAAGAATTAGGCACAAGAACTTAGAGATTTCAAAGAAAAGGTGTTATCTTGATGTATGGTTTACTACATGTCTATGTTCGTGCTCAAATCAAGATGTGACATGACCCCCACTATGTGCAAGGAACGGGCTGTATAACAAGTGTAGGAGGAATAAGTTAATCTTGTAAGATTTGACCACATGAAGAGTACAATGCATGAAGATGGCGTGTGTGTGTATAAAATGGCAAGGCTGTTTTATTATGATTTTATGAAGCCTAAGATAATTATTAATCTGGAAATAACTATGTCAAAATAGGTATTTAATGGTTAGTAAGCCACCTTAGAGAAATGAGGTTATTTGGATAACCATGGACAAGATAAAGTGGTAAAAAGCAAAACTACTGGAGCTGGACAGTTTTAAGTAGTATATTGCATGGTCCAAAAATGAACCCTAGGAATGTGTAAATTAGCTAAAAATTTGGTAGGATGGTAGCCTCATATGTTTGGTAAAAGTGAGAAGTGGAATTTCAGTAAAAGGACTTATGGTTTCTCCTTAATAAAATATTTAGTGGAAGTGGGTCACTACAGTTTCAGTAAATACCTTAACTTGGAAAGAAAATTATTTGACCCTCTTATGTGTATTGGATTGCCTTGAAAGATTTATAGTACTTACCTAAGACATAGAGAAGTATGTTTATGGAAGGAAATTGCTTAAAAGTATTCATTTTACGGGGTAACAATTAAAGGAAAGTCACAGCACAAATCTGGAAAAATAGGGCAGCATTGTATGGCATTTTGTTGAGGCCTTAAATACCATTTAATTGGGCTTGTATGTGATGTCGGGCCTTTAATTATTACTTCTTAGTGTACTGGCTATGTATCCAGGTTTTAGCCTTAATTGGATAAGGCCTTACGGCCCATTAAACTGAGGTAAGAACGGGTACAACACTGCTGGACTCAGCAGTACTCTTTTTAGTAAATTAAATATTTGATGGTTTTATCTACATCGTAATGTTACGGGATCTTTATGGCATGTATATAAGACATCATGATGCATACGTGTGGCATAAGTTTACGAAAATAGGCCCCAAATTGTTGATTGGTGGCCGCATGAACAGAGTGTATTGCTGGAATATTTTCTCAGCTTAAGGAACAAGTCTGTATATGTATTGTGTGATGCGTTTAGCCATGAATTTCATGTTGCACGTCATGCATTTCATTGTCCCCATTTGCATGATTCATAAGATTGATTTTATGCCAAAGAAATGAAGAAAAGCTATTTTTGAAGGAAAGATTTCCGTTTTTGAAAGAATGACTCCTATTGGTACCATTAATTCCTGGTCAGCATGACCCGCTCCAGATCCGGGGATAATTGATTTGAAGATGATTATGACCGTATAGGTCCAGAGAGAATAGACCTGATGATGATGTTTATGACCGTTCAGGCCCAGAGAGAATAGACCTGATGATGATTATGACCGTTCAGGCCCAGAGAGAATAGACCTGATTACGATGATTGACTGTACGACCGTTTTCGGATATGGAAATAATAGATCCGAAGGAAATGATATGACCGCCTCAGATCCGAAGATAATAGATCTGAATACTCTATGTTCTCGTTTTACTTACAATGATGTTTTGAAAGAAAGAATGAACGAATTTATCCTCATTTTCATCATGCTGCATCACATGTGCATATTCATACATGTTGCATTTAACAGTCAGTCGAATGCTATGTGTACTACTACTAAGGTTACAACCTTATGTACGGTAACTTAAGTTATGATCTTATTGTCGCATAAGTTACGATCTTAATTCTTTTGATGGACAATGGATGGAGGATTAGGTATGTGGAAAATCCTAATTCTTGGGATTTGGTTCTTGTGTATACTTCATTTAATTCTTGGTTGTTTATGGTTTACTTGCTGGTGACTTTGTCACTCACCCCTTATTTTCCTCTCAAATCCTGCAGAAAACAGGGTAGAGTGGATTGAGGATGAGCCTAGAGTTCCGTATCCATAGACAAGAGAGAGAATGGCAGCTTGAGGACTTTTCTTTATGATGGTTTATGTTTGATGGCTCATGTTGGAACAAACATTTCGGATTACTCTTTTTATTTTGTGGACATAGATGTAGACGTTATGTCGGATAATTCAGAATGTTTTATTTAAAAGTTTTTATTCTGCCCAAATTTTGCTTACCTGTTGATATGTAAGCATGAAAGTCCATAAGATTTATTATGCACTATGACATGTTATGCGTTGACGCCTGGTATTCTCCGTAGTGAAGTACGTCGGGCGCACCGTATTCGAGCAGGCTGGGTACGGGACACTACAGGTTGTATCAGAGCCCAGGCTCTAGATTTGGGCATAATATAGAATTAAGTGATGATTTTAGAAGATCTAAGTTTGACCCAAGACTTAAGTCATGATCTTAGAAGAGTGTTGAACCGAAACTAGATTAAGATAGACTGGAATTAGGGTTTCGACCTAATGATAAAACCTTAGCCAACGAAATTTTAAAACGTCACAAAATTTAACTCGAATATTCGTTAAATTTTTTTATGAATTTATTTTTGTCACTTAATCTGATATTTCCACCTTGAATGAAATTGGACACTACGTAGTGTAGATGGCATCGCGACCCGGTAAAATGGCATTATCACTGTCACCCTCAGGAAGCAGTGGTTTTTACTATCAACAGCTAGTAAGAGTATGTATTCCGAGGTTTAGTGGGGAATAAAGTCCAGAGGAGGCAGAAGCATGGTTAAATAAAATGGAAGGTAACTTCATGCTGATACAGGTGCCTGAGAGGATAAAGGCACAGATAGTCTGGCCGTTTTTGAACGGTAAGGCCAGCTAGTGGTGGAGAACTTGTATCCAACCCTTGCCTCGGCCAGTAACCTAGTTAAAGTTTCTGGAAGAGTTTTGTGAGTGTTTCCTCTCTCTAGATTTAATCACACAGAGGGTTGAGAAATTCGACACACTGAGGCAAGAGCCAGGCACCACTGTCTTAGAATACATTCGTCGATTCACTACGTTGGGTCGGTATATTCCTTTGATCATGGAAGATGAAAAGCATAAGGTGATTAGATTTGTTTGCAACCTAGACCTTCAGATCAAGATTTGGCTAGTGAATGCGTATTCAAAAACTTTTGAAGAATTACTAAAGGACTGTTACAGAGCAGAACATAATAGAAAACTAACAGAAGGCCGAAATAGAAGACTTAACAAGCATATTCAGGAACAAAGAAGGAGGTGGGAGCCCTATCCGCATAGGGTTAACAAAGGAATGATCAAGAACACCAATCTAGACCAGAGAGTACCTGATCTGGAGATTCCTGAAACCTCAAGCACATAAACAATTACGCCCCAAAATGCAAAATTTAATCGTATAATACCTCTATTCTACTTTGCCTATTACCCAAGTATAGAAGTCGTGCCAAAGATAGAATTAGAGCAGTAAGATAAGGAATCGTACGGAAGACTCCTACATAGTCAATAATATGGTAGATAAAAGAAGATGATTAAGAGTAGCACATGTGAAACATGGGAGCTAGAGTACGTTACGCAATTGTTTTATAGAGGTCAAGCAGCTAACGATCAAGTGCTTGTATCTCACCAGTTGTATAAGAACTGCGAGATTGAGTTCGACGAACAACAATTTTCAGCAGATTTGATCCCGATAACCATGAATGATTTTGACATAATTCTTGGAATGGACTGGCTTTCCAAGAATTGCGCGCACATTAATTGTCGCGAATGACGAGCTATCATTAAGAACCCAGAATGAAAAGAAGTGACTTTTCATGGAGGTTCGAAGCTGAAGAAATCCCCCAAGACTGTCTACTTAAACACGATCCGTGCCTGTAAGGTGTAGAGAAAAGGGGGTTTGAGTGATTTCAAAATAAGTGACTTAAATGCATGATATATACATGTATGCATGATACATTGCTATTACTTGCCTTATTTAGCTTATATATAATGTTGCCGGACTAACGAGCCATGAAGCGTTAAAGCTTACATCATATGGCAAACATTTATTGTGTTTATACTATTTTCAGGTGCCACCATTAATGAACTAAACTAGTTCATTAAGTGAAGTACTTAGTTAATGAAACTAAGTAGTTCATTAAAGGAAGCCACATTTGGAAAAGGCACAAAGGCAACAAGGCTAAGGAAGGAAAGTCTTCTCCTCCTTCCCTCATTAATATATACACGCCACATACATATATAATACATATATTTCCAGATTTTTTGAAAAAGGGCACACGTACATGTATTCCAACGTACTACCGACACGTTATATATTTTATGTACGTACGTTAACGTCACACCACTATACTTAACTCATATTTATGAGTATATTCAGGTCTTATATCATATGATATAAGTCATGGTGATGAAAAATTAAATACGACACGCTAAAAGGTTCTAAACCAAAAATTGTCGTATCGGGCGAATACCGAAACTTCGCCAACGTGTCACGTACTTGCTATAAATAAATGGCCAGCCCCTATACTCCAAAAATTCTTAAACATTTCGTGCACATGACTATATGTTCAGCCAAAAATACTTTCCATGTTGGCACACACAAATCACCCCACATTAAGGCCAAAATGTGAAGATTTCAATTTTAATTTTGACACATGATAAATGGTGCCACTTTAGACCAGCCAAGGGCTGAGATTTAAGTTTTTGGTACATCATATGACACGTATCTAGACATGTTTTACATATGTTATACATCTTAAAGTGTTCTAGAAAATTAAATTAAGGGCTGATTGGAATATAACATGTGTGTATTATTAAATGTGCGTTATTTTACAAAGTTAGCAAAAATAAATTTCAGCACATCCACATCCTCATTGAAACGCCACCTACAGCTGAGATGGAGCTTATTTGGAGCCTTGTTGGCATAATTGATTGGTCAAGGATCAATCATACAATGTTGGTGAATTGAAGAGAGAAGCTACAAATGGTAAGAATTCAAAATTTATCTCTCTTATATCACATGCTGAAAATTTCAGCATGGTAACCTTAGGTGGCCGATTTTTGAACTTTAATATGACATATTTTATCATCATGAATTATGTGATTGATTGGGAGAAGAAATGGATGTAATTTTAATATTATTTAAATTCATAAAGTGTGATATTTTATATATCACACATGCTGAAACTTTTTCAGCATGTGTGTGACATGTCATGGCCGAATTCCTGAGCTTAAAAGTGTCCAAGTTCATTTCCATTGTGATAAAGATATTTACCATCAATTGGTGATTTATTTCAAAAAGAAAAATCAAAGAAAAATGGTAATATTTTGAATTGTACAACCATGTAACACATGCTGAAAATTCAGCATGGTAAAACCATTATGGCCGATTTTTGTGTCTTAGCATGGAAGGAATTTTGTCTTGCAATTTATATGACAATCTTGTGCATTATGGAAATAATTTTATGATTGATATTGGCACATGTTTAAGTGATATATTCAGATTTTCCAAGTCATAAAATGATGACACTATCCAACCAATCATGAAGTGCCAAGTAAACAAAGCTTAAATGATCATCCAATAAGAAGATGCCAAGTAGGCATGTCCATGTCACAATGATTCTTACATTCTCCCAAGGACTTAGAAGATACTTTCCAAGAGGGGGACTACACCAAGGGGGGACGGCTGCAACAACATTAAAAGGAAAGAAGATGAGCAAAAAAAGACAAGCACAAGAATTGCAAAACAAGTGATCAAAAACGCCTAAGCCTCTTCTTCTACACTCTCTTTCTTTCTTTCTTCCTTCTTGAAAGCCTATTGTATTCATATTTTTCAACCTTGAATAGGCTTGATATAGACCACCACATATTCCATATCTTTGTAAAAGATTGATCAAGGTGTGATCAATCTTCATTCTTGCGAGGTGGTGGTGTTCGTGCATATTGTGTTCAACGTACAAGGTTTGTAAAGGGTTGGAGTTGGTGTGTAACTCCATCAACCCTGTGGTAAGGTGTATTACGTGTGTGTGACTAGTGTGAACCAAGGAAGGTGTTCCTTGAAGACTAGAGTAGGTTGTTTATAACCGAACCAGTATAAAATTCTTGGTGCCATTTACTTTCAGCATTTACTTTCTGTTACTGCACAGTTTATTCTTTTTGTTGGCGTCCTTAAAAATAGTAAACTACTTTCAAAAATCACAAAAATTTCCAGAAACATAGCCACACATACTAGGGTTAGTTTGGCACAAGTTTCAACCCTTTTGGATAAGTATAAGTCGATCAAACATCAAAAGATCTGAGACTAGTGCAGTCTGATTCTCAGACTTGCAAAGGTTGAGACTTTGATTGTAATTGACCTACTTCCCAAAAGAATTTTGCAAAACTGTTTCAACACACTTAAATAAAATATATAAGGAGTTAGTGGTTAAATGTTCAGAGCATTTGGACTTACACACAAATAGGAATAAATTTTTCAAAACCGTCTACCGTTTCTGGAAGATTCGCGCAATCTGATCACCAACGGTTTTTGAAGGGGTTAAAGGTTGAATTTTAATTTGAAATTTTTAGGGGACCCTCATAACATCTGAGGCTAGGTTCTCTCAAAATTTCAGAAGTTTTGGAGACCTATAACCTGGTTTTAAAAACGTTTTAAAACTGGTCCTGGAAACAGAATCTGTTTTCAGAAGTTGAGTTGTTTAGTTAAACAAATTTTAAAAACCACACTTTCCGCACCACCTATTCAACCCCCCCTTCTAGTGGTGCCTTGCAGATCCTACAAGTGGTATCAGAGACTCACTTCAAGGAATCCAACAATTCAGTGAGATGGCAACCACAAATCTCAAAACCGAGCAAGAAGGTATGTCGATCCAAATGCCTCCACTTTTTGACGGTGAGTCGTTTATTCAGTGGAAACTTAGAATGAAGCTTTTTCTTATGGCTATAGATATAGATCTTTGGTCAATCATTGAAGATGGTCCTTTTGTCCCATCTAAGTTATCTACCGTGGACAGAGTCACATTAGAAGTTGTTAATCCGAGACAAGAATATACGAGTGACGATAAAAGAAACTTAGTATGAATGCTAAAGCTATGCAATTGCTCCTAAACGGATTAAGTAAAAGTGAGTCTAGTTATGTTTCAAACTGTTCGAGTGCACAAGAAATGTGGAGGATACTAGAAATGAAACACGAGGGCACGAGTCAAGTAAAAGAGTCATAAATAAACATGCTTATGTCCACACTTGAGTCGTTTAAATTATTTCCTAATGAGTCTATTGTTGATATGGATCTTCGTTTGACTAACATCTACAATTCTCTTGAGTCTCTTGGTAAAGTTTTTACCACGCAGGAAAAGGTACAGAAAGTCCTACGAAGCCTTCCTTCCGAATGGGACCCTAAAGTGACCGCAATAGAAGAAAGCAAGGAAACTAAGTCAAGAAAGATGAAAGAACTAATCGGACCACTTAAAGTTTATGAGAATAAACTCACCATACGGAAATCGGAGTCATCTAAACAAGGTAAAGCTATTGCTTTTAAATCAAATGAATACGTCTCCCCTCCCTCCGATCACGTAGATGATAGTGATTGTGAATCGGATAACGATGACCTAATTCTATTGGCTAAAGGCTGAAGAAAATCTATGAGAAGGTCATTCAGAAACAAAAATAAGGGTACTACATCCAAGACAAATAAGAACAAGTCAAATGATAAAAATGTTAAATGTTATGAATTTGGCAAACTCGGACTATAATAGGCACAAAGTGGGTGTTTAGGAATAAAATGAATGAAGAAGGAAAGGTTGTTAGAAATAAAGCGAGACTTGTAGCACAAGGATATAATCAAGAAGAATGAATTGACTACGATGAAACATTTGCACCCGTAGCGTTTAGAAGCTATACGACTATTACTTGCTATTGCTTGCATGAAAGATTTCAGATTATATCAAATGGACGTAAAAAGTGCATTCCTAAACGGATTTATACAAGAAGAAGTATACATGAAGCAACCACCCGGTTATGAAGATTTGAAACATCCCGATCACGTGTACAAACTAAAGAAGGCACTATACGGCCTAAAGCAAGCACCGAGAGAATGGTATGATCGTTTTGCTACTTTCCTTTTACAAAAAGGTTTTAAATGAGGTACTATAGATAGTACACTATTTTTGAAACAAGATAAATCGGATTTACTTATTATCCAAATCTACGTTGATGACATTATTTTCGGTTCTACCTCACATAGACTTGTCGAAGATTTTGAAAATTGCATGAAATCTGAATTTGAAATGTCTATGGTTGGTGAACTTAATTATTTTCTTGGCTTGCAGATTAAGCAAACAAGTAAAGGGATTCACATAAGTCAAGCAAAATATGTCAATGACATGATTAAAAAGTTTAACTTTGAAAATTTGAAACCATCCCCCACCCCTATGAGTGTCACTACTAAATTAGACAAAGACAAACATGGT
Source organism: Eustoma russellianum (assembly GCA_036186865.1). NCBI lineage: Eukaryota > Viridiplantae > Streptophyta > Magnoliopsida > Gentianales > Gentianaceae > Eustoma > Eustoma russellianum. The sequence continues at coordinate 30,420,934 of AP025043.1, read as the reverse complement.
AAAGACGTTGATAATGGCTTGTATCGATCTATGATAGGATCTTTGCTATATTTAACTGCTAGTAGGCCTGATATCATGTTTAGTGTATGCATGTGCACACGATTTCAGAGTCAACCTAAGGTGTCTCATTATAATGCGGAAAAAAGAATATTCTGTTATATTAAGCACACGCCCACCTTAGGAATTTGGTACGATAAGGATTCTACATTTGACTTACATGCTTATACTGATGCAGATTATGGTGGCTGCAAAATAGATAGAAAAAGCACGAGTGGGACTTGCCAATTTATAGGAAACTCACTCATTTCATGGTTTTCCAAAAAGCAAGCAAGCGTTGCTTTGTCCACTATTGAGGCTGAGTACATGGCACTTAGCCTTTGTTGCACACAGTTGTTGTGGATAAAACAACAACTCTCGGACTTTGGAATTACCGTAAATAGAATTCCTATATATTGTGATAGTATGAGTGCCATTAATTTGTCTAAGAACCCCGTGTTACATTCTAAGGCTAAGCATATAGAAGTAAGCTATCACTTTCTTCGTGATCACGTAAACAATGGTGATATCGTCATAGATCACGTACGCACAGAAGCACAAGTAGAGGACATCTTTACAAAAGCCTTAAATCAAGCCACATTTGAATCTTTTCGTCCTAAATTAGGCATGATTTCGGTTGATATGAGTTGATTTGACGTGATTTGCTTTCCTTATTTACAGGAATCTTTTCATTTACTTTCCAAAATAAAGGGGGAGAGAAAGCATGATTTAAGGGGGAGAGAGACACTAATTGATGCTGATTGCACAAATCAAGGGGGAGCCGGATTTGAAATTTGAAATTCAAATTTCAAATTTGTGCATGTTTGAAGGGGGAGCGATGGCATTTAAATCATGTGCATAAGTTATTTTGAAAGTCATCAAAAGGGGGAGATTGTAGAGAAAAAGGGGTTTGAGTGATGTCAAAATAAGTGACTTAAATGCATAATATATATACAAACGTGTACATGTATGCATGATACTTTGCTATTACTTGCCTTATTTAGCTTATATATAATGTTGCCAGACTAACGAGCCATGAAGCGTTAAAGCTTACATCATATGGCAAACATTTGTTGTGTTTATACTATTTTCAGGTGCCACCATTAATGAACTAAACTAGTTCATTAAGTGAAGTACTTAGTTTATTAAACTAAGTAGTTCATTAAAGGAAGCCACATTTGGAAAAGGCACAAAGGCGACAAAGCTAAGGAAGGAAAGTTTTCTCCTCCTCCCCTCTTTAATGTGACACGCCATATACACATATATTACATATATTTTCAGATTTTTTGAAAAAGGCACATACACATGTATTCCAACGTACTACCGACACGTTATATATTTTACGTACGTACGTTAAGGTCACACCACTATACTTAACTCATATTTATGCGTATATTCTGGTCTAATATCATATGATATAAGTCATGATGATGACAAATTAAATACGACACGTTAAAAGGTTCTAAACCAAAAATTGTCGTATCGAGCGAATGCCGAAACTTCGCCAACGTGTCACGTACTTGCTATAAATAAATGGCCAGCCCCTATACTCCAAAAATTCTTTAAAATTTCGTTCACATGACTATATTTCAGCCAAAAATACTTTCCATGTTGGCACACACAAATCACCCCACATTAAGGCCAAAATGTGAAGATTCCAATTTTAATTTTGACACATGATAAATGGCGCCACTTTAGACCAGCCAAGGGCTGAGATTTAAAGTATATATTATATATATTATGTGTAACATAATATATATAACATGTGTAAAAAGTTGGAATATAATTGGAGAGAAATCGGGTAATCGATAAATATTGAAAATTCAGTTTTCTACGCACACAACACATGGAACGTTTTTGGTACATCATATGACACGTATCTAGACACTTTTTACATATGTTATACATATTAAAGTGTTCTAGAAAATTAAATTAAGGGCTGATTGGAATATAACATGTGTGTATTATTAAATGTGCATTATTTTACAAAATTAGCAAAAATAAATTTCAGTACATGCACATACTCTATGCAACGCCCCTATAGCTGAGATGGAGCTTATTTGGAGCCTTGTTGGCATATTTATTTGTCAAGAATCAATCATACAATGTTGGTGAATTAAAGAGAGAAGCTACAAATGGTAAGATTTCAAACTTTGTCTCACTTATAACACATGCTGAAAATTTCAGCATGCTAAGCTTGGTTGGCCGATTTTTGAACTTTAATATGACATATTTTATCATCTTGAATTATGTGATTCATTGGAAGAAGAAATGGAAGTAATTTGAATATTATTTAAATTCATAAAGTGTGATATTTTATATATCACACATGCTGAAAATTTTTCAGCATGTGTGTGACATGTCATGGCCGAATTCTTGAACTTAAAAGTGTCCAAGTTCATTTCCAATGTGATAAAGATATTTACCATAAATTGGTGATTTATTTCAAAAAGAAAAATAAAAAAAATGGTAATATTTTGAATTGTACAACCATGTAACACATGCTGAAAATTCAGCATGGTAAAACCATTATGGCCGATTTTTGTGTCTTAGCAAGGAGGGAATTTGGTCTTGCAATTTATGTGACAATCTTGTGCATTATGGAAATAATTTTATGATTGATATTGGCACATGTTTAAGTGATATATTCAGATTTTCCAAGTCATAAAATGATGACACTATCCAACCAATCATGAAGTGCCAAGTAAGCAAAGCTTAAATGATCATCCAATAAGAAGATGCCAAGTAGGCAAGTCCATGTCACAATGATGTCTCACATTCTCCCAAGGACTTAGAAGATAATTTTCAAGAGGGGGACTATACCAAGGGGGGACGGCTGCAACAACATTAAAAGGAAAGAAGATGAGCAAAAACAAGACAAGCACAAGCATTGCAAAACAAGTGATCAAAAACGCCTAAGCCTCTTCTTCTACACTCTCTTTCTTTCTTTCTTCTTGAAAGCCTATTGTATTCATATTTTTCAATCTCGAATAGGCTTGATATAGACCACCACATATTCCATATCTTTGTAAAAGATTGATCAAGGTGTGATCAATCTTCATTCTTGCGAGGTGGTGGTGTTCGTGCATATTGTGTTCAACGTACAAGGTTTGTAAAGGGTTGGAGTTGGTGTGTAACTCCATCAACCCTGTGGTAAGGTGTATTACGTGTGTGTGACTAGTGTGAACCAAGGAAGGTGTTCCTTGAAGACTGGAGTATGTTGTTTATAACCGAACCAGTATAAAATTCTTGGTGTCATTTACTTTCAGCATTTACTTTCTGTTACTGCACAGTTTATTCTTTTTGTTGGCGTCCTTAAAATAGTAAACGACTTTCAAAAATCACAAAAATTTCCAGAAACATAGCCACACGTTCTAGGGTTAATTTGGCACAAGTTTCAACCCTTTTGAATAAGTATAAGTCGATCAAGCATCAAAAGTTCTGAGACTAGTGCAGTCTGATTCTCAGACTTGCAAAGGTTGAGACTTTGATTGTAATTGACCTACTTCCCAAAAGAATTTTGCAAAACTGTTTCAATACACTTAAATAGTGGTTAAATTTTCAGTGCATTTTGACTTACACACAAATAGGAATAAATTTTTCAAAACCGTCTACCGTTTCTGGAAGATTCGCGCAATCTGATCACCAACGGTTTTTGAAGGGGTTAAAGGTTTAATTTTAATTTGAAATTTTTAGGGGACCCTCATAACATCTGAGGCTAAGTTCTCTCAAAATTTCAGAAGTTTTGGAGACCTATAACCTGGTTTTAAAAACGTTTTAAAACTGATCCTGGAAACAGAATCTTTTTTCAGAAGTTGAGTTGTTTAGTTTTAAACAAATTTTAAAAACCACACTTTCCGCACCACCTATTTAACCCCCCTTCTAGTGGTGCCTTGCAGATCCTACAAGTGGTATGAGACTCACTTCAAGGAATCCAACGATTCAGTGAGATGGCAACCACAAATCTCAAAATCGAGCAAGAAGGTATGTCGAGCCAAAGGCCTCCACTTTTTGACGGTGAGTCGTTTATTCAGTGAAAACTTAGAATGAAGCTTTTTCTTATGGCTATAGATATAGATCTTTAGTCAATCATTGAAGATGGTCCTTTTGTCCCATCTAAGTTATCTACCGTAGACGGAGTCACATTAGAAGTTGTTAATCCGAGACAAGAATATACGAGTGACGATAAAAGAAACTTAGTATGAATGCTAAAGCTATGCAATTGCTCCTAAACGGATTAAGTAAAAGTGAGTCTAGTTATGTTTCAAACTGTTCGAGTGCACAAGAAATGTGGAGGATACTAGAAATGAAACACGAGGGCACGAGTCAAGTAAAAGAGTCAAAAATAAACATGCTTATGTCCACACTTGAGTCGTTTAAATTATTTCCTAATGAGTCTATTGTTGATATGGATCTTCGTTTGACTAACATCTACAATTCTCTTGAGTCTCTTGGTAAAGTTTTTACCACGCAGGAAAAGGTACAGAAAGTCCTACGAAGCCTTCCTTCCGAATGGGACCCTAAAGTGACCGCAATAGAAGAAAGCAAGGAAACTAAGTCAAGAAAGATGAAAGAACTAATCGGACCACTTAAAGTTTATGAGAATAAACTCACCATACGGAAATCGGAGTCATCTAAACAAGGTAAAGCTATTGCTTTTAAATCAAATAAATACGTCTCCCCTCCCTCCGATCACGTAGATGATAGTGATTCTAAATCGGATAACGATGACCTAAGGATGATAGTGTTGTACCCCGCTCCAAACTAACATAGCAACTAAGGTAGGAAGGGAAGTACGATAGGATAAGGAGACCTCGGAAGGAAGACATCACCGGCTTATCCATGATTATATAGAATTTAAGGCAATTAGCATACCCAAGTGCAAAGCATGAAGTAAGAGGGGGGATTGAAACTACATATAGGTGTAAGTGAGAGTCTAAGAATGGAGAAATAATGGAAGAAGTATTTTAGGCAACCTTAACAAGAAGTTGAATTATGTGATATGCTCAAACATATGTGGTATGGGCATACATCTAGAAATATGTATACACCATAAACTGAGCCTAAATACGATGTTAAGAACCCACTTCATCCAATATGGCCGATGAGTAACATTTGGAGGTAAGATCAGCAGAACCTGGATACAAACCTTAAAAGTGCAGTAAATTTGATTTGACAAAGAATAAGTGGCATCACACGTGGTATAGGCATTACAACACGGTGAAACTTACACCTAAGGGGCCATATAGAAAAACTTGCAACCTTAAGAAATTTCCTGCTACTTAGTGAATTTCAGAAACCTAAGCTTACGCCTATGTTCAGGTATTGAGATTGCAATGATAAGGCCCAGGTCATGGGCAGATTAGGAGTAGAACGTGAGTATGCATATTGGTGTATGTGTATACATATACAACTCAAGGTATAAATGAACGGCAATAAAATAAGTTTCAAAGGAGTATATTATATGTGTGCGTACGCGTACACTTGCTAATACAGGAAAAAGAGAATATTTTGAAGATTATGACTTATCTCAAAAAGGAAAAAGAAATATAGATATATATATATATATACATACATGAGTGCGTGTATATAATTATGCACACCTATATATATATATACGAAATAATACATATAGCCACACGTCTATAAATAAGGATTATGAGGAATTAGAGGGAATACACTTAGGAGTAGGCATATATATATATATATATATATATATATATATATATATATATATATATATCGGTTATACCTACAAAAAGGGTACAACCTAGAGGATTTATGGAAGAGTGATTGAATAGATAAGATAGGGACTAAACACCCATAGATGCATCATTGAGGAAAACACATACATGGAATGTATGTGTGCATATTCGGCCTTAAGACTTTAGGAATAAGTGATCTCAACCTACAATTGATCAAGAACCCTTAAGTGGGAAATATGGTTGGAAGGTAAAGAGCCTCTTCTTATTTTCTTATATTGGAGAAAGTTTTTCCCTTCCCCATGAGCAGCCGCCGGCTGCATTATTCCAAGGAGAGGAGTAATAGCTCTTCTATCAACTAAGCCTCCTTAATTCCCTACAAACAAGCCTCCATTATGAAGTGGCTTTCAACCTACCATTCCTCCCCTCTAATAATCGGGTGAAGCCTTGAACAAAAGAAGGCCAAGAGTTTCCCCAACTCAAGATTTGCCTAGGTAAGATCACTCTCCATAGTTGCTAATAAGATACATTTTAGAGGATTGAAGCTTACAAGCCTTCTTTTCTTTGAAGAAAACCGTGACTATCACGGCACTAGGAGGAAGCCTCAAGGTGATAGAAGAAGGAGTGTATCGTAGCAAAAGTGGATCATTCTCAAACCCCTCAAGATGCAAATGGTAAAAACCCTTCATTCTTACTATAAGATGTATTACGTAATCTAAGGAATGGCTAAACGAAAGCCTTATGCCGTGTGTGATAGGAAAAGAAAGGGAGAAGTGCCTCTTGTGTCAACCATCCCGCACAAAATGCTTTAAAGGCAAGTACACTATACTCCTTATGGTTTGGATGTGAAAGTGTGTGCATGAATGGCTAGATGTACTTAAGATTTAACCTTAGTTGTAAAATAATAAGTTGAATGCCCACAACTTTCGGCCTACGCTGTTTTGGTGTGTAGGAATGAGATCTTGTTCCAAAGATGTGTTCTTTGTGGACTACATGCATTATTATGGGCTAATCTAGGTCAGATGTGTTAAAGATACTCCCTCTTCATGATAAGAGGCTCACGGTAGGAGGGTTAAGGGGGACATGTGTGATTCTACATGAAAAATGCCAACTTAGTGAAGAAGTGGAGACAAGCTTTGTTCTTGTTGTGTGTTAAGCCTAATATGCTTGTGGTTACTTCATTTTCTTGCATGCACCGAAGGATGAGACTGTTGGTGAAGGGTGCGTGTGTTCATCCCAAAATTTTTGCTAAGTGTGGGTGACAAAAATGTAAGCTAAGGACATTAAGCAATAACATATGGTCACTAGAAAATTTCTGGAGCTGGACCGAAATTTTGGGCTGTAATGAGAGACCAGAAAGGGGATCTTAAGAACCTTCAATTTCATTGATTTTGTTTGTTAGATGTGAGAGTTGGAATCTCATTAAAAAGAGCCACGATTTATTTTTAATGAATTTTCTACTAATATTAGTCCTGCTGGATAATGTTGTACTTGACAGAATTTAAGAAACGTGTTTGGTAGCCTAAAAATGGGCCTTAGAGGTTTGAAAATCCACTAATTTTCGCTACGATACTAACCTCATGAATAAAACAAAGGTGGCAGTTGGAATTTTGTCAAAATAAGTTGTGGTTTATTTTTAATAAATTTTCTAGTAAAACGGGTCAAATTGAAATGTGCTGGATGGACAGAATTTGTGTAACAAGTTGCATGATCTGGAAAAGGGCCTTAGGAAATTGTAATTGGGCTAAATTTTGACAGGATGCTAGCCCAATGAGTTTATTAAGATGGAGAGTTGGAATTTCCAGAAAAAGATTAAAGGATTGGTCACAATAAATTTTATAGTAAAATATGGTTATTTCAGAATTCAGGTTACACCGTTTTATAGAAAAGAGCAAATGAGTCCTTTATCGACATCGTAACTCCACAATGCATGCATGGCATTCACTTATGACATTTACGAAGAAGGACATGTGACCCAATGGGTCTAAAACGTGCATTTTAGTAGGAAATTCCTAAAGAGAAGTAGACGCTACTAAGCTGGAAATTTCCAGCATGGCGACGAAATGTGTTCACTCGTGTACGTCATGCATTATGCCGTCGTTTGCACGTTACATGTCATGCATAGCATCATCGTCACGTACATGATTTGCAGCATATCTTTTTATGAGAAAGAATGATGAAAAACGTTTTCAAAAGATGATTATGTTTTGAAAAGAATGTTTCCCCACCGGTACCGTGTGTGAGTATGAACTTGGCAAGTATGAACCCGCTCAGATCCGGGTTAAGCGATCTGACAGTATGACCGTGCAGGCCCGGAAAATAATAGGCCTGATGAAGATGATGATGATGATGATAATGATGATGATGATGATGACCATGCGGGTCCGGAAAAGAATAGACCCGGCAAGTATGATGACGTTACCGTTCTGAATCCGGGAGTAATAGATTCGAAGGGGAGAAGTTACCCCCTCAGATCCGGGAAGATAGATTTGAACACTCTATTGTTTTACGATGATGGTGATTTTAAAGAAAATCATGAAAGATCATATTTCATTCCATCTCGATGCATCACACGTACATATGCATGCATATTACATTCATGTAGCGACACATGAGATTTAAGTTGCGATGACTTCGTAGACCCTAAGTAATGATTCATATTGTGTTATTCATCAATACGAGTTACAGTTTCCTAATGTTATATTCCGCTTCGAGTGATGATTTTTATTAATTTATGATCTTGTTACATTAAGTGATGATCCCTATCAAATATTGGTCAGAGGACAGGTATGCTTCTAAACCAAAATTTTGGGGTTCGGTTCTTGTTCGCACTTTCCATTTAACCCATGATTATTATAGTATACTTGCTGGTGACATTGTCAATCACCCTATTTTTCTCTCCAGAGGTGGAAGGAGACAAAGTAGAGTGGATCGATGACGAACCTAGGGTTCCCTACCCGTGAGTGCACTGAAGGATGGCCAGATTTAGGAGACCGAACTTGCCAGCTTTACGGGATGACTGAGTTATGTAATTGAGAAGGAAAACAATTGGCTTTTGTCACTTTCTGCTACATTTGATGTGGGTTGTAAACTTTAAATGGTTGTGATGATGCTTTTAGTTTGAAGTTTTAAATTCTACCACGGTTTCGCCTACTTGTTTGCGCGTAAGCACGAAAATCCATGCAATTCTATCATGGATCACGACGCGTATGGATGACGCCTAGTACTCTCCTTAGTGAAGTACGGCGGGTGCACCGACCTCGGCAGGGTCGAGGTGCGGTGCGCCACAGGTGGTATCAGAGCAAAGGCTCCAAATCTGGGCAGAATATAGAATTAAGTTATGATTATAGTCGACTAAGTTTGATCTTAGACCTAAGAATTGATTTTAGATGAGAGTTGACCTTAGAACAGGACGACTTCAACTGACAAATTAGGGCACGACCCAGTGATATGCCCCAACTAATGACCTATCGCAAATTTGAATAATAATGTATGTACGCACATGTTCTTCCGATATGCCAAGTTGAGTAGAGTTCCTTATTATTGATATGACTCCAAATAAACAGACGCTATGTGGTGCAGATAACCCCACAAACCGGTACGGGGACATCATCGTTGTCACCCCCTGGAAGTATGGGTTTCTACTATCGGAAGATGACGAGAGAGCAGGTTCCAAGGTTTGGAGGGAGGGGAGACCACACCGGAGGAGGCCGAGAAATGGTTAAACGAGGTCGAGGACCAGCTTATTCGAGCCCAGGTACTAGATGAAACGAGGGCTCTAATTATTCGTCCCTTCCTGATAGGCAAGGCCAGTCAATGGTGGAGAGAAAGGGTCCAGTCCCTACCTCGACCCATCGCATGGGCTAGAGTCTTGGAAGAATTCTGTGGAGCTCACCTCTCAATGGAAATGGTGATTGAAAGGATGGGATAATTCGATGCATTGAGGCAAGGACCGGACACCCCGGTCTCCGAATATGTCCGCAAGTTTACCACGTTAGGACGGTATGCACCTCTGATCATGGAAGATGAACAGTGGAAGATGACTAGATTCATACGAGGACTGAACCCTCGAATTAAAGGAGGACTGGACAAAGTGCACCCAAGCACGTTCAATGAGTTGGTAAAGGGCTTCCATGAGATTGAACGCGATATTCGGATGATGAAGGTGCGAAGGAGACTGAAAAGACAAATGAAAAGAGAAAGTGGGAGATGGCCGCAGTACCCTCGTGGAACCCCGTATAGAACAAACAGAGGCAGTAATCGAGAGATAAGGCCCCAAGAATTCCGAAACACCCAAGTTGCTGGCAGGTACCTCGAAATTTCCGAACTAAAGTACTTACGTTCTGTTCTACTTATGCAAAGAAAGGAATGAATCTCAAGGAAGCATGATAAGGGCCCAAAGGAAAACATGGGGATTTGGGCACACACCCTCCAGTTTCGAGGACGAAACTTATTTTAAGGGGAGAGAATGTTGTACCCTGCTCCAAACTAACATAGCAACTAAGGTAGGAAGGGAAGCACGATAGGATAAGGAGACCTCGAAAGGAAGACATCACCGGCTTATCCATGATTATATAGAATTTAAGGCAATTAGCATACCCAAGTGCAAAACATGAAGTAAGAGGGGGGATTGAAACTACATATAGGTGTAAGTGAGAGTCTGAGAATGGAGAAATAATGGAAGAAATATTTTAGGCAACCTTAACAAGAAGTTGAATTATGTGATATGCCCAAACATATATGGTATGGGCATACATCTAGAAATATGTATACACCATAAACTGAGCCTAAATACGAAGTTAGGAACCCCCTTCATCCAATATGGCCGATGAGTAACATTTGGAGGTAAGATCAGCAGAACCTGGATACAAACCCTTAAAGTGCAGTAAATGTGATTTGACAAAGAATAAGTGGCATCACACGTGGTATAGGTATTACAACACGGTGAAACTTACACCTAAGGGGCCATATAGAAAAACATGCAACCTTAAGAAATTTCCTGCTACTTAGTGAATTTCAGAAACCTAAGCTTACGCCTATGTTCAGGTATTAATATTGCAATGATAAGGCCCAGGTCATGGGCAGATTAGGAGTAGAACGTGAGTATGCATATTGGTGTATGTGTATATATATACAACTCAAGGTATAAATGAACGGCGATAAAATAAGTTTCAAAGGAGTATATTATATGTGTGCGTACGCGTACACTTGGTAATACAGGAAAAAGAGAATATTTTGAAGATTATGACTTATCTCAAAAAGGAAAAAGAAATATAGATATATATATACATACATGAGTGCGTGTATATAATTATGCACACCTATATATATATACGAAATAATATATATAGCCACACGTCTATAAATAAGGATTATGAGGAATTAGATGGAATACACTTAGGAGTAGGTATATATATATATATATCGGTTATACCTACAAAAAGGGTACAACCTAGAGGATTTATGGAAGAGTGATTGAATAGATAAGATAGGGACTAAACACCCATAGATGCATCATTGAGGAAAACACATACATGGAATGTATGTGTGCATATTCGGCCTTAAGACTTTTGGAATAAGTGATCTCAACCTACAATTGATCAAGAACCCTTAAGTGGGAAATATGGTTGGAAGGTAAAGAGCCTCTTCTTATTTTCTTATATTGGAGAAAGTTTTTCCCCTTCCCCATGAGCAGCCGCCGGCTGCATTATTCCAAGGAGAGGAGTAATAGCTCTTCTATCAACTAAGCCTCCTTAATTCCCTAAAAACAAGCATCCATTAAGAAGTGTCTTTCAACCTACCATTCTTCCCCTCTAAGAATCGGGTGAAGCCTTGAACAAAAGAAGGCCAAGAGTTTCCCCAACTCAAGATTTGCCTAGGTAAGATCACTCTCCATAGTTGCTAATAAGACACATTTTAGAGGATTGAAGCTTACAAGCCTTCTTTTCTTTGAAGAAAACCGTGACTATCACGGCACTAGGAGGAAGCCTCAAGGTGATAGAAGAAGGAGTGTATCGTAGCAAAAGTGGATCATTCTCAAACCCTTCAAGATGCAAATGGTAAAAACCCTTCATTCCTCCTATAAGATGTATTACGTAATCTAAGGAATGGCTAACGAAAGCCTTATGCCTTGTGTGATAGGAAAAGAAAGGGAGAAGTGCCTCTTGTGTCAACCATCCCGCACAAAATGCTTCAAAGGCAAGTACACTATACTCCTTATGGTTTGGATGTGAAAGTGTGTGCATGAATGGCTAGATGTACTTAAGATTTAACCTTAGTTGTAGAATAATAAGTTGAATGCCCACAACTTTCGGCCTACGCCGTTTGGGTGTGTAGGAGTGAGATCTTGTTCTAAAGATGTGTTCTTTGTGGACTACATGCATTATTATGGGCTAATCTAGGTCAGATGTGTTAAAGATACTCCCTTTTCATGATAAGAGGCTCACGGTAGGAGGGTTAAGGGGGACCTGTGTGATTCTACATGAAAAATGCCAACTTAGTGAAGAAGTGGAGACAAGCTTTGTTCTTGTTGTGTGTTAAGCCTAATATGCTTGTGGTTACTTCATTTTCTTGCATGCACCGAAGGATGAGACTGTTGGTGAAGGGTGCGTGTGTTCATCCCAAAATTGTTGCTATGTGTGGGTGACAAAAATGTAAGCTAAGGACATTAAGCAAGAACATATGATCACTAGAAAATTTCTGGAGCTGGACCGAAATTTTGGGCTGTAATGAGTGACCAAAAAGGGGACCTTAAGAACCTTCAATTTCATTGATTTTGTTTGTTAGATGTGAGAGTTGGAATCTCATTAAAAAGAGCCACGGTTTATTTTTAATGAATTTTCTACTGAGATTAGTCCTGCTGGAAAATGTTGTACTGGACAGAATTTAAGAAACGTGTTTGGTAGCCTAAAAATGGGCCTTAGAGGTGTGCAAATCCACTAATTTTCGGTATGATACTAACCTCATGAATGAAACAAAGATGGCAGTTGGAATTTTGTCAAAATAAGTTGTGGTTTATTTTTAATAAATTTTCTAGTAAAACGGATCAAACTGAAATGTGCTGGATGGACAGAATTTGTGTAACAAGTTGCATGATCTGGAAAAGGGCCTTAGGAAATTGTAATTGGGCTAAATTTTGACAGGATGCTAGCCCAATGTGTTTATTAAGATGGAGAGTTGGAATTTCCAGAAAAAGATTAAAGGATTGGTCACAATAAATTTTATAGTAAAATATGGTTATTTAAGAATTCAGGTTACACCGTTTTATGGAAAAGAGCAAACGAGTCCCTTATCGACATCGTAACTCCACAATGCATGCATGGCATTCACTTATGACATTTACGGAGAAGGACATGTGACCCAATGGGTCTAAAACGTGCATTTTAGTAGGAAATTCCTAAAGAGAAGTAGACGCTACTAAGCTGGGCGCCACAGATAGCGCCATTGAGATTGCAAAATTAATTAGACAACTTGAAAATCAATACGGTGTAAGTGTGAAAAAGATAAGAAGTGATAGAGGCGGTGAGTTTAAAAACAAAGAGATGATTTCATTTTGCGAAGAAAAAGGAATCAAGCATGAGTTTTCGCCAACTAGAACTCCAGAATTAAATGGAGTAGTAGAAAGAAAGAATCGTACATTACATGAAATCGCTAGGACTATGTTATGCGAAAATAAATTGCCTAGATTTTTGTAGGCGGAAGCCGTAAATCGTTGTCATACCCCGCAACTTTTGGGTCCGACATTAAATAATTAGGAAGCAACTTAAAGTATAATTGATTAATTGTATAGATTTATGAGGCATAATTGAATAAAATATAGGTGGAAAATAATCAAAAAAGCTGAATTAAGGAAAATTAGGCTAAAATACCCAAACCGCCCTCCCCACTTAAACGATGGGGGAGTTCCAAAATCTAGTATAACTCCCCTTACACTATGGTGCCAACGGTTACAAGGCCAAAAGAGAGGGGAAAATGCCTAGAGAGGAAAGAGAAGGAGAAAGGAGAAAGAAGAAGAAGAGAAGAAGAAAAGGGAGGGAGAACGGCCAATCTAGGTTCAATCCTTACCGGAATTCCGCAGTACACTCGTAGGCGCATTTAGATTCCAAGGCAAGTAATCTTTCTATACGCTTTATGCAAATTTTGTTACCTTAGGCCCTATGTTCTTACAAAGAGAAAACTTGGATCACACATTAGTAGTTTTGACATGTCTATGCTAAATGCTTTATTATATGTGTAATTGTTGTTGTTGTTGTTGAGTAAAGTTATGTTCTTTGGGCCAATATCTGAAAATAATTATGTTGTGATCTTTGTTGTTAAATATGCCCACAAGAGTGTTATACGTGATGTGTTCATTGTCCTTGTGTAAGTTCTTAAGTTTGGTGATTAAACCTTAGATGCTTTGAGTGTGTTTGCAGGGAGTGGAAGGATGAATGTGACATTGTTGTAAGACTTGTTGCGTTGAAAGGTTTGAAGATGTCTATTGAAGGTTGTGGGTGACAGAAGGTTTAGGGTGGATACTAGTTTACTTGTTTAAGAATCAAATCGAGTTAGTTGTGTGTTAAGCATGATGAATCCAGAAGCTAAGATGGACCTTGAAGGGTTGAACATGAAAGGGTTGAAGAAGAAAGGTGTTGGGTGGAAGTTACTGCAGAAAAACTGCAGTTTAGAACCGTCAGAACACTTTGAACACCTACATTAGGCGCTTCAAGTCACATTAGGCGCCTAATGTAGCGTTCAATGTGTCCTGAAGCATTCCCGTATAGAAAAACTGCAGTTTAGAACCGTCAGAACACTTCGAACACCTACCTTAGGCGCTTCAAGTCACATTAGGTGCCTAATGTAGCGTTCTATGTCACATTAGGCGCTTCATGTAGGCGTTCAATGTCTACGGCACATCCCCGAACACTTCGAACGCCTAGTATAGGCGCTTTATGTCACTTTAGGCACCTCATGTGGCGTTCCAAGTATACTGGAAGTCTTTTTGACCCTTTAGGCGCCCTATGTATATGTAGTAACTTTATACACTTCTTCTGAACATAAAATGCAAAGATATTTGAGGTGTAATTGAAGAATAGATGGTAACTTTGACTAAGTAAGAATAAGATTGAATTCCAAGTGAATTAGTGAGACGAACGGACTTGGAAAAGATACAAACAAGGAGTGTTGAGGTGCAAGAACGTATACTTGTTGTGTAAGATGTGTGTGAGATACCTTTATTCTCTTCCATTGCTCATAAATTACAAAGTGTTTTGAAAGTGTACTAGAGTTGTAAACATTAAGTGTGAATGAGTAGGGTTAAGTATGAAATCGAAGTGGATTCGCGATACGAAAGGGCATGAAGTGGTATGAATGAGGTGTATTTGAGTTGTAAACATTGAGTGTGAATGAGTAAAGTTAGGTATGATTCCAAAGTGAGTTAGCAATATGAAAGAGCACAAAATGGTACGAAAAGGGTGTGTTTGAGGAAGTATGAGCGAGCAAGGTTAAGTGTGAACTCGAGATGATTTCGTAATACGAAAGGACATGCAATGATACGAGCATGACGTGATAGAGGTTCAGGACTTTGTACTTGATATGTAAAGTGTGTGTGCATGTTTACACGTTTGATATGATGTTACATGAGCATTCTGCATCATGACATGGACACTTTGCATTTCGACATGAGTTTTGGTTTGCGAAAAGAATACGAGTTTGAAAAGAAGATTAAAGTTTTTGAAAAGCAACGATGGCTGCTGGTTGATCGCATGGTACAAAAGTCACGCCTGCGAAAGCAGGGTATAAAAGCGTGATCTGTGAATCAACAGTAGGGTATAAAGTATTTAATGGGGCCGTGGACCTATCAGCACGGAAAATAAAGTTATTTTATAGGGCCGTGGACCTATCAGCACGGAAAATAAAGTTATTTTATGGGGCTGTGGACCTTTCAGCACGGATATATGATATATGTAATGGGGCCGTGGACCTTTCAGCACGGGGTATAAAGTTATATGTTATGGGGCCGTGGACCTTTCAGCACGGGGTATAAAGTTCTGTTTGCTGTGGACTGATCACCCACAGGGTATAAAGTTCTGCTACGCGAAGAATACGATATGAAAAGTTTTGTGAAATGACATGCATGACATGTTTACGAAAGAAGACATATGCATGGGTGTTGTGTGTGGTTTTGAAGAAGTACATGCATCATGTTACACGAAGCATAAGATTTGACATGCAAGAAATGTTACTAGCATATGTTATGTTTATGTAATATATTTGGCCCTACATGTGTTGGTTTCATTTTGTGTGTTAATTATGTGGCTTATATGGATTTGATGACTTGTTATAAAGATGTTATTTGCCAACCCGAGCACCTTATTTTGGGCATTGATTTATATACTGGTGACTCGTCGTGTGTGATCCCGTAAGGTGTATAGACGGGTTACTTGCTGGTGATGTTTTCGCTAAGAACAATCACTCTATCTGCTTTTCAGGTGAGCCAAAGTACAAGATGATTTTTGTAGAAGATATTGGCGAGTGGGCTCATTAGGGCGATAGTCACTAAAATGGACAGGCTTACAATCCTTATCCTTCAGTTGAGGAATTCACTGTTAAAACTTTGTAGTGAAGGATACTTTAGACACTCTTCCTGACTCGTTTTATTTTCGCTGTGTTTCATTTGGGAGATTATTGTTATTGAAGTTTTAATTCTACGTCGTTTCCGCTGATTTATCTTACATCATGAATGACGGGTGCTTGATCTGCTTTGACGCTTCGTAGTTCTCGTAGTAGGCTACGGCGGGTGCACTGGTACCGATGTCAAGTATCGGGCTGGTGCGCTACAGGTGGTATCAGAGCCTAAGCTTCAGATCTATCTCGGAAACTTAGGTTCATGATCTTTTATCCATTAATATATGATTTTCCCTTAAGTTTGATCTTTAGGTATAAGTGCTGATTATCTAGAGCCTAAGTATGATCTGGGTTAGGTGTGTGCGAGCGTGTTTATCATTTTACTTTCTATAATAATTTTAATTTTGGACCCCACCAATCTATTGGACACGATATGTCTCTCTGCAGTATTACGTGCCCGAGATAGCAAGCTTAGACAAGATAAGGGCGTCCGACAGGCTGAAACAGGGTTGGATGACAGTGTCGGAGCTTGTCGACCGTTTCCATGCGTTTGGTTAATTCACTCCTACAATGATGTAAGATAATCGCTTAGAGATGATGAAGTTCGAGCGAGATTTGGACTCAAGAATCCAGTCAGCAATTGTAAGTGCTGGGATGAGAACCTACGAGGACATGCTGGACACGTGCTTTCGCGTCGAGAGTGATTTCCGTAGAGTGGCGGCAGGAGATGGCCGATGCAGGATACTCTGACAAAGGTTAGAGATCAAAAGAGGAGAGTGGAGTTGGTGACAGGCCATAGGAGTTTGTTGCATTGCAATAAGAGTCATGATGGGAATGTGGGAAGGTGGCAGGAGTATGTTATCAATACAGACTGGTGGGTTGTCTCATTAGAGATTTCCAGGGATGAGGAAGAATGCTCGGGAAGAAGCGACTCAGCAGCCGAGGACGAATACCCGCGTCCAATTATGACTGATGCGGATAACTAAGAAGCTATCGACGGGTATGAGGTACAGTTTTAGTGAATAAGATATTGGCCAATGTAATTTGCAATAGCGGCGTGAACCATTCTTTCATGGCAAACGGATGCGTTAAGCGCCTTTATGGTTCACCGGAATAGTTAGAAACTCAATACCATGTCCATGCACCCAAGAATAAATTATGATTTTACACCAACACTTACTATCGATTGAAGCAAGTGTCAGGTAAGAATCATGAGATGGAAGATGTAATCTTTGAAGGGGTTTGGCGTTGCCGTTGAATCAAAGAAATTTGAAGTTACCACCGATTGGTCTAGACCATGGATGTCACCGATGTGCAGAGTTTCTTGGGTCTAGCTAGTTATTACATGAGGTTTGTCGAGGGACTTTCGACAGTAGCAATGCCTCTTAGTCGTCGTACTCAAAAGAAGTCCAAGTTTGAGTGGACGGAAGAATGTGAGAAAAGCTTCACGGAGTTTAAGAAGAGATTAACCACATCCCCAGTATTGGCTCAACCCTCTGGAACTGAAGGGTTTGTGACCTATAGTGATGCGCCAAAAAAATGGCTTAGGTACGTAAACTGTAACATAAGTTATGATTTTCCATCCAAATCAAGTTTAGTTTGATACTTTACTTGTAGGTTGTGTTTTGGTACAACACAAACGAGTTATTGCGCATGCTTCGAGATAGCTAAACATGAGGCAGCGAAGATTGTGGGAACAACTAAAGGACTACGACATGACCATTAATTACCATCCCGGAAAAGTTGATAAAGTGGTAGATGTATTAAGCAGAGAATCTAACCATGCGCGACACTCATCACTTGAGAGAGAAATAGAAGAATTTGGCTTGAATTTGGTTGACTCTATGGTTAATGTGTTCGCATTATAGACCGTCATCTCAAGTTTGATGAATTAGGTGAAAGAAGCTAAAAAAAAAGAATAAGATTGTGGGTGATATTGCTTGGAAATTGAGGCATAGTCAGGTTGATGGATTTCAAAACAATGAGGACGGGCGCTTATGTTTAGAGAGAAAAAAAATGTGTGTATACCTGAATTAGATGAGCTAAGGAAAGAAATATTGCAAGGGGCTCACAGCTCAAGGTTATCGATATATTCTAGTAGCACCAAAATGTACAGGGATCTATGACAATACTATTGTTGGTGTAAGATGAAGAGGTGTATTGAGGAGATTTGAGAGATGTCTGGTGCATCAGTAAGTGGGGATAAACACCAACGATCTAGTGGATTATCGATGGTGTCGGAGATTCCAGAGTAGAAATGTGAATGTGTCATAATGGACTTTGTGTCTGGTTTACCGAGAACAATAAGTGGATATAACATGATCTTGGTGATTGTGGATCGGTTGACCAAGTCTACAAATATTCTACCTATCTCGAGGGAAGCATCTCTCGATAAGTTGGTAAATTTAGATACGGACAACATTGTTAGCCTGTATGATGTTCCCATGAGCATAGCGCCTAACCGAGACCAACGGTTTACTTCCAAGATCTGGACAGTATTTTAGAGAGCCATGGGGACAAAATTAAGGTTAAGTACAGTGTATCATCTCCGAACCGATAGACAATCTGAGCGGACTATCCAGACCTTAGAAGTCGTGTTAGGGACTTGTGTCTTAGACTTCAAAGGAAGTTGGGATGGAATGATTAAATTAATGGAGTTCTCGTATAATAGCAGTCACCACCATGCAAGTGACGTGGCTCTTTTTGAAGCATTGTATAGAGGGAAGTGTAGGTCCCTCATTTATTGGATGAAGTTGGTGTGAGGACCCTCACAGGATTTGAGTTACTTGAGAAGACGTTAGAAAATGTGAAAATCATTCAAGATAGACTTAAGAAGGCTCAGGACCACGGCAGACGTTGGACGGATGCCAGACGACGGCCTTTGGAGTTAATGTAGGCGAAAAAGGTCTATTTAGAAGTATCGCCTACAAAGGGTGCTATGAGATTGGAATCAGAGGTAAGCTAAGCCCCGCTCTATGGGTCGTTACGAGATACTTGAGAAGCTGGGAGCTTTGACATATAGGTTGGCATTAACTCCGGTATAAGTGCAAGTTCATAAAGACTTTCACGTATCACAGTTAAGAAAGCATGTGACAGATCCAAGCCACGTGTTCGAAGCACAACCTTTGAAACTCAAAAGTGATGTTATTTATAAAAAGGCACCGATGAGAATAGTGGACCGGAAGGAACATGTGTTGAGGAAGCAGGTGATCCCTTATATGAATGTCGGGTGGAGAAAACACACGGAACGTGAGACAGCTTAGGAACTCGAAGAACAAATGCGAGGGAAGTATCCTCAACTTTGTAACTACGGTATGCAAGTTTCGAGAACGAAACTTTTTGTAAGGGGGTGGAATGTCATACCCCGCAACTTTTGGGTCCGACATTAAATAATTAGGAAGCAACTTAAAGTATAATTGATTAATTGTATAGATTTATGAGGCATAATTGAATAAAATATAGGTGGAAAATAATCAAAAAAGCTGAATTAAGGAAAATTAGGCTAAAATACCCAAACCGCCCTCCCCACTTAAATGATGGGGGAGTTACAAAATCTAGTATAACTCCCCTTACACTATGGTGCCAATGGTTACAAGGCCAAAAGAGAGGGAAAAATGCCTAGAGAGGAAAGAGAAGGAGAAAGGAGAAAGAAGAAGAAGAGAAGAAGAAAAGGGAGGGAGAACGGCCAATCTAGGTTCAATCCTTACCGGAATTCCGCAGTACACTCGTAGGCGCATTTAGATTCCAAGGCAAGTAATCTTTCTATACGCTTTACGCAAATTTTGTTACCTTAGGCCCTATGTTCTTACAAAGAGAAAACTTGGATCACACATTAGTAGTTTTGACTTGTCTATGCTAAATGCTTTATTATATGTGTAATTGTTGTTGTTGTTGTTGAGTAAAGTTATGTTCTTTGGGCCAATATCTGAAAATAATTATGTTGTGATCTTTGTTGTTAAATATGCCCACAAGAGTGTTATACGTGATGTGTTCATTGTCCTTGTGTAAGTTCTTAAGTTTGGTGATTACACCTTAGATGCTTTGAGTGTGTTTGCAGGGAGTGGAAGGATGAATGTGACATTGTTGTAAGACTTGTTGCGTTGAAAGGTTTGAAGATGTCTATTGAAGGTTGTGGGTGACAGAAGGTTTAGGGTGGATACTAGTTTACATGTTTAAGAATCCAATCGAGTTAGTTGTGTGTTAAGCATGATGAATCCAGGAGCTAAGATGGACCTTGAAGGGTTGAACATGAAAGGGTTGAAGAAGAAAGGTGTTGGGTGGAAGTTACTGCAGAAAAACTGCAGTTTAGAACCGTCAGAACACTTTGAACACCTACATTAGGCGCTTCAAGTCACATTAGGCGCCTAATGTAGCGTTCAATGTGTCCTGAAGCATTCCCGTATAGAAAAACTGCAGTTTAGAACCGTCAGAACACTTCGAACACCTACCTTAGGCGCTTCAAGTCACATTAGGTGCCTAATGTAGCGTTCTATGTCACATTAGGCGCTTCATGTAGGCGTTCAATGTCTACGGCACATCCCCGAACACTTCGAACGCCTAGTATAGGCGCTTTATGTCACTTTAGGCGCCTCATGTGGCGTTCCAAGTATACTGGAAGTCTTTTTGACCCTTTAGGCGCCCTATGTGTAGTAACTTTATACACTTCTTCTGAACATAAAATGCAAAGATATTTGAGGTGTAATTGAAAAATAGATGGTAATTTTGACTAAGTAAGAAAAAGATTGAATACCAAGTGAATTAGTGAGACGAGTGGACTTGGAAAAGATACAAACAAGGAGTGTTGAGGTGCAAGACCGTATACTTGATATGTAAGATGTGTGTGAGATACCTTTATTCTCTTCCATTGCTCATAAATTACAAAGTGTTTTGAAAGTGTGCTAGAGTTGTAAACATTAAGTGTGAATGAGTAGGGTTAAGTATGAAATCAAAGTGGATTCGCGATACGAAAGGGCATGAAGTGGTATGAATAAGGTGTATTTGAGTTGTAAACATTGAGTGTGAATGAGTAAAGTTAGGTATGATTCCAAAGTGAGTTAGCAATATGAAAGAGCACAAAATGGTACGAAAAGGGTGTGTTTGAGGAAGTATGAACGAGCAAGGTTAAGTGTGAACTCGAGATGATTTCGTAATATGAAAGGGCATGCAATGATACGAGCAGGACGTGATAGAGGTTCATGACTTTGTACTTGATATGTAAAGTGTGTGTGCATGTTTACACGTTTGATATGATGTTGCATGAGCATTCTGCATCATGACATGGACACTTTGCATTTCGACATGAGTTTCGGTTTGCGAAAAGAATACGAGTTTGAAAAGAAGATTAAAGTTTTTGAAAAACAACGATGGCTGCTGGTTGATCGCAGGGTATAAAAGTCACGCCTGCGAAAGCAGGGTATAAAAGCGTGATCTGTGAATCAACAGCAGGGTATAAAGTATTTTATGGGTCCGTGGACCTATCAGCACGGAAAATAAAGTTATTTTATGGGGTCGTGGACCTATCAACATGGAAAATAAAGTTATTTTATGGGGCTGTGGACCTTTCAGCGCGGATATATGATATATGTAATGGGGCCGTAGACCTTTCAGCACGGGGTATAAAGTTATATGTTATGGGGCCGTGGACTTTCAGCACGGGGTATAAAGTTTTGTTTGCTGTGGACTGATCACCCACAGGGTATAAAGTTCTGCTACGCGAAGAATACGATAAGAAGTATTATGAAAAGTTTTGTGAAATGGCACGCATGACATGTTTACGAAAGAAGACATATGCATGGGTGTTGTGTGTGGTTTTGAAGAAGTACATGCATCATGTTACACGAAGCATAAGATTTGACATGCAAGAAATGTTACTAGCACATGTTCTGTTTATGTAGTATATTTGGCCCTACATGTGTTGGTTTCATTTTGTGTGTTAATTATGTGGCTTATATGGATTTGATGACTTGTTATAAAGATGTTATTTGCCAACCCGAACACCTTATTTTGGGCATTGATTTATATACTGGTGACTCGTCGTGTGTGATCCCGTAAGGTGTATAGACGGGTTACTTGCTGGCGATGTTTTCGCTAAGAACAATCACTCTATCTGCTTTTCAGGTGAGCCAAAGTACAAGATGATTTTTGTAGAAGATATCGGCGAGTGGGCTCATTGGGGCGATAATCACTAACATGGACAGGCTTACAGTCCTTATCCTTCAGTTGAGGAATTCACAGTTGAAACTTTGTAGTGAAGGATATTTTAGACACTCTTCCTGACTCGTTTTATTTCCGCTGTGTTTCATTTGGGAGATTATTGTTATTGAAGTTTTAATTCTACGTCGTTTCCGCTGATTTATCTTACGTCATGAATGACGGGTGCTTGATCTGCTTTGACGCTTCGTAGTTCTCGTAGTAGGCTACGGCGGATGCACTGGTACCGATGTCTAGTATCGGGATGGGGTGCTACAATTGTGCATGCTATATTGTAAATCGCCTATCTATAAGAAAGAAAATAAACAAGACGCCTTATGAGATTTTGAATGATCGCATGCCTAAGATTGACTATTTTCGTGTGTTTGGATGCAAATGTTTTGTCTTACATACGAAAGATAATTTACACAAATTTGAATCCAAATAAATTGAGTGCATTTTTGTTGGATATTCTATAAATTCAAAGGCATATAGATGTTATGATCCTCTCACTAGACAAATCATGGAATCTATTCATGTGAAATTCAATGAATTTGGTGAGATTGATAAAGATAAAGAATATGACGATGACTTTGAATTGAAACCCGTGTTGAATGAAGATGATGGTACATTTGATATGCATGATATGAATGACACACTAGAAATGCATGATCACACTAGAAATGCATGATAACATAGAAAATAATCAACCAAGATGGCATAGAGATCACCCACATGATCTCATCATAGGTGACCTCACTCACGGTGTGCGACCACGTAGAAGAATTACTTCGGACAAAATAAATGAATTTCATGCTATGATTTCTGAAATTGAGCCCAAAAATGTGCATGATGCTTTGAGTGATTCTTCTTGGATTGATGCCATGCATGATGAACTTAATCAATTTGTTAGAAACGATGTATGGGATTTAGTGCCACGACCACAAGATAAGACTATAATAGGCACAAAGTGGGTGTTTAGGAATAAAATGAATGAAGAAGGAAAGGTTGTTAGAAATAAAGCGAGACTTGTAGCACAAGGATATAATCAAGAATAAGGAATTGACTACGATGAAACATTCGCACCCGTAGCACGTCTAGAAGCTATACGACTATTACTTGATATTGCTTGCATGAAAGACTTTAAATTATATCAAATGGACGTAAAAAGTGCTTTTCTAAAACGGATTCATACAAGAAGAAGTATACGTGAAGCAACCACCCGGTTTTGAAGATTTGAAACATCCCGATCACGTGTACAAACTAAAGAAGGCACTATATGGCTTAAAGCAAGCACCGAGAGCATAGTATGATTGTTTTGCTACTTTCCTTTTAGAAAATGATTTTAAACGTGGTACTATAGATAGTACACTATTTTTGAAACAAGATAAATCAGATTTATTTATTATCCAAATCTACGTTGATGATATTATTTTCGGCTCTACCTCACATAGACTTGTTAAAGATTTCGAAAATTGCATGAAATCTGAATTTGAAATGTCTATGGTTGGTGAACTTAATTATTTTCTTGGCTTGCAGATTAAGCAAACGAGTAAAGGGATTCATATAAGCCAAGCAAAATATGTTAATGACATGATTAAAAAGTTTAATTTTGAAAATTTGAAACCATCCCTCACCCCTATGAGTGTCACTACTAAATTAGACAAAGACAAACATGGTAAAGACGTTGATAATGGCTTGTATCGATCTATGATAGGATCTTTGCTATATTTAACTGCTAGTAGGCCTGATATCATGTTTAGTGTATGCATGTGCACACGATTTCAGAGTCAACCTAAGGTGTCTCATTATAATGCGGTAAAAAGAATATTCCGTTATATTAAGCACACGCCCATCTTAGGAATTTGGTACGATAAGGATTCCACATTTGACTTATATGCTTATACTGATGCAGATTATGGTGGCTGCAAAATAGA
Source organism: Eustoma russellianum (assembly GCA_036186865.1). Lineage (NCBI taxonomy): Eukaryota > Viridiplantae > Streptophyta > Magnoliopsida > Gentianales > Gentianaceae > Eustoma > Eustoma russellianum. Next base: position 30,396,465 of record AP025043.1, on the reverse strand, counting down.
TAGAAAAAGCACGAGTGGGACTTGCCAATTTATAGGAAACTCACTCATTTCATGGTTTTCCAAAAAGCAAGCAAGCGTTGCTTTGTCCACTACTGAGGCTGAGTACATGGAACTTAGCCTTTGTTGCACACAATTGTTGTAGATAAAACAACAACTCTCGGACTTTGGAATTACCGTAAATAGAATTGCTATATATTGTGATAGTATGAGTGCCATTAATTTGTCTAAGAACCCCGTGTTACATTCTAAGGCTAAGCATATAGAAGTACGCTATCACTTTCTTCGTGATCACATAAAAAATGGTGATATCGTCATAGATCACGTACGCACAAAAGCACAAGTCTCGGATATCTTTACAAAAGCCTTAAATCAAGCCACATTTGAATCTTTTCGTTCTAAATTAGGCATGATTTCGGTTGATATGATTTGATTTGACGTGATTTGCTTTCCTTATTTACAGGAATCTTTTGATTTACTTTCCAAAATAAAGGGGGAGAGAAAGCATGATTTAAGGGGGAGAGAGACACTAATTGATACTGATTGCACAAATCAAGGGGAGTCGGATTTGACATTTGAAATTCAAATTTCAAATTTGTGCATGTTTGAAGGGGGAGCGATGGCATTTAAATCATGTGCATAAGTTATTTTGAAAATCATCAAAAGGGAGAGATTGTAGAGAAAAGGGGGTTTGAGTGATTTCAAAATAAGTGACTTAAATGCATGATATATACACAAACGTGCATGATATATACATGTATGCATGATACATTGCTATTACTTGCCTTATTTAGCTTATATATAATGTTGCCAGACTAACGAGCCATGAAGCGTTAAAGCTTACATCATATGGCAAACATTTGTTGTGTTTATACTATTTTCAGGTGCCACCATTAATGAACTAAACTAGTTCATTAAGTGAAGTACTTAGTTAATGAAACTAAGTAGTTCATTAAAGGAAGCCACATTTGGAAAAGGCACAAAGGCAACAAGGCTAAGGAAGGAAAGTCTTCTCCTCCTCCCCTCATTAATATATACACGCCACATACATATATAATACATATATTTTCAGATTTTTTGAAAAAGGCACACGCACATGTATTCCAACGTACTACCGACACGTTATATATTTTATGTACGTACGTTAACGTCACACCAATATACTTAACTCATATTTATGAGTATATTCTGGTCTTATATCATATGATATAAGTCATGGTGATTACAAATTAAATACGACACGTTAAAAGGTTCTAAACCAAAAATTGTCATATCGGGCGAATATCGAAACTTCGCCAACTTGTCACGTACTTGACATAAATAAATGGCCAGCTCCTATACTCCAAAAATTCTTAAAAATTTCATGCACATGACTATATGTTCAGCCAAAAATACTTTCCATGTTGGCACACACAAATCACCCCACATTAAGGCCAAAATATGAAGATTCCAATTTTAATTTTGACACATGATAAATGGAGCCACTTTAGACCAGACAAGGGCTTAGATTTAAAGTATATATTATATATATTATGTGTAACATAATATATATAACATGTGCAAAAAGTTGGAATATAATTAGAGAAAAATCGGGTAATCGATAAATATCGAAAAATTCGGTTTTCTACGCACACAACACATGGAACGTTTTTGGTACATCATATGACATGTATCTAGACACTTTTTACATATTTTATACATCTTAAAGTGTTCTAGAAAATTAAATTAAGGTCTGGTTTGAATATAACATGTGTGTATTATTAAATGTGCATTATTTTACAAAGTTAGCAAAAATAAATTTCAGCACATGCACATACTCTATGCAACGCCCCTACAGCTGAGATGGACCTTATTTGGAGCCTTTTTGGCATATTGATTGGTCAAGAATCAATCATACAATGTTGGTGAATTAAAGAGAGAAGCTACAAATGATAAGATTTCAAACTTTGTCTCACTTATAACACATGCTGAAAATTTCAGCATGCTAAGCTTGGCTGGCTGATTTTTGAACTTTAATATGACATATTTTATCATCTTGAATTATGTGATTGATTGGGAGAAGAAATGGAAGTAATTTGAATATTATTTAAATTCATAAAGTGTGATATTTTATATATCACACATGCTGAAAATGTTTCAGCATGTGTGTGACATGTCATGGCCGAATTCTTGAGCTTAAAAGTGTCCAAGTTCATTTCCAATGTGATAAAGATATTTACCATCAATTGGTGATTTATTTCAAAAAGAAAAATCAAAGAAAAATGGTAATATTTTGAATTGTACAACCATGTAACACATGCTGAAAATTCAGCATGGTAAAACCATTATGGCCGATTTTTGTATCTTAGCAAGGAAGGAATTTTGTCTTGCAATTTATGTGACAATCTTGTGCATTATGGAAATAATTTTATGATTGATATTGTCACATGTTTAAGTGATATATTCAGATTTTCCAAGTCATAAAATGATGACACTATCCAACCAACCATGAAGTGCGAAGTAAGCAAAGCTTAAATGATCATCCAATAAGAAGATGCCAAGTAGGCAAGTCCATGTCACAATGATGTCTTACATTCTCCCAATGACTTAGAAGATAATTTTCAAGAGGGGGACTACACCAAGGGGGGACGGCTGCAACAACATTAAAAGGAAAGAAGATGAGCAAAAACTTGACAAACACAAGCATTGCAAAACAAGTGATAAAAAACGCCTAAGCCTCTTCTTCTACACTCTCTTTCTTTCTTTCTTCTTGAAAGCCTATTGTATTAATATTTTTCAATCTTGAATAGGCTTGATATAGATCACCACATATTCCAGATCTTTGTAAAAGATTGATCAAGGTGTGATCAATCTTCATTCTTGCGAGGTGGTGGTGTTCGTGCATATTGTATTTAACGTACAAGGTTTGTAAAGAGTTGGAGTTGGTGTGTAACTCCATCAACCCTGTGGTAAGGTGTATTGCGTGTGTGTGACTAGTGTGAACCAAGGAAGGTGTTCCTTGAAGACTGGAGTAGGTTGTTTATAACCGAACCAGTATAAAATTCTTGGTGCCATTTACTTTCAGAATTTACTTTCTGTTACTGCACAGTTTATTCTTTTTGTTGGCGTCTTTAAAAATAGTAAACGACTTTCAAAAATCACAAAAATTTCCAGAAACATAGCCACACGTTCTAGGGTTAATTTGGCACAAGTTTCAACCCTTTTGAATAAGTATAAGTCGATCAAACATCAAACGTTTTGAGACTAGTGCAGTCTGATTCTCAGACTTGCAAAGGTTGAGACTTTGATTGTAATTGACCTACTTCCCAAAAGAATTTTGCAAAACTGTTTCAACACACTTAAATATAATATATAAGGAGTTAGTGGTTAAATTTTCAGAGCATTTTGACTTACACACAAATAGGAATAAATTTTTCAAAACCGTCTACCGTTTCTGAAAGATTCGCGCAATCTGATCACCAACGGTTTTTGAAGGGGTTAAAGGTTTAATTTTAATTTGAAATTTTTAGGGGACCCTCATAACATCTGAGGCTAAGTTCTCTCAAAATTTCAGAAGTTTTGGAGACCTATAACCGGGTTTTAAAAACGTTTTAAATCTGATCCTGGAAACAGAATCTGTTTTCAGAAGTTGAGTTGTTTAGTTTTAAACAAATTTTAAAAACCACACTTTCCGCACCACCTATTCAACCCCCCCCCCCCTCTAGTGGTGCCTTGCAGATCCTACATAAGGCGCTGAAGAAAGGACACGAAGGATTCCTAGTTTATGCCTTAAGTGCTGATCAAGCACCATCTGACCTTTCTCAAGTCCCGGTAGTTCAGGAATATCCTGATGTTTTTCCAGAAAAGTTGTCGGGCCTTCCGCCAGATAGAGAGATCGCGTTCGAAATCAATTTAATTCCGAGAGCCAAGCCGATATCGAAGGCTCCATATCGAATGGTGCCTGCTGAATTGAAAGAACTGAAGGAGCAGTTACATGAATTATTGGAAAAGAAACTTATTCGCTCAAGTGTCTCGCCTTGAGGTGCTCCCGTGCTGTTTGTGAAGGAAAAGGATGGAAGCATGCGTCTATGTATCAATTATAGAGAACTCAACAAGATTACCATAAAGAATAAGTACCCGTTGCCTAGGATCGACGATCTGTTCGATCAGCTTCGGGGAGCCCGAGTTTTCAATAAGATTGATCTTCGTTCTGGATACTTTCAATTAAAGATCAAGGGCAAGGATATTCCGAAAACCGCATTCAGAACACGGTATGGACATTATGAATTCCTTGTGATGCCCTTCGGGTTGACGAATGCCCCCGCGGCATTCATGGATCTTATGAACCGAGTGTTTCAAGAGCAATTGGACAAGTTTGTGGTAGTTTTCATTGATGATATCTTGATTTACTCACCAGACGAGAGTCCCATGCAGCCCATTTAAGGATCATCCTTGACATATTACGGAGGAAGTAGTTGTACGCGAAATTCAGTAAATGCGAATTTTGGTTGCACAGTGTAGCGTTCCTTGGCCATGTTATATCTGAAGATGGGATAGCAGTAGATCCAAAAAAGATTGAAGCGATCACAGAATGGCCAAGGCCAACCAACGTTATGGAAGCACGAAGTTTTGTTGGTCTCGCCGGCTCCTATCGCAAGTTTGTGGAAGGTTTCTCTCGGATTGCTATGCCTCTCACCCGATTGACACAGAAAAAGACGAAGTTTGAGTGGACTTCGGTCTGTGAAAGGAGCTTTACTGAATTGAAGGAGAAATTGACATCTGCTCTGGTTTTGGCTCAGCCAATTTCAGGTGAAAGTTTTGTGGTGTACTGTGATGCTTCGAAGAACGGCCTTGGATGTGTATCAATGCAGAAAGATCGAGTAATTGCGTATGTGTCACGACAGTTGAAGCCGTTCGAGCAAAATTATCCACTACACGACCTTCAGCTTGCAGCTGTAGTCTTTGCTCTAAAGATATGGAGACATTACCTGTACGGTGAAAGGTGCGAAATCTTCACGAATCACAAAATTCTTAAGTACCTTTTCACTCGGAAGGAACTGAATATGCCCAACGCCGATGGCTAGAATTGATGAAGGATTACGACCTTTCTATCCAATATCACCCAGGGAAAGCCAACAAAGTTGCCGATGCCTTGAGTCGGAAAACAAGTCATCCACTTCAACCGCCTCTACAGTGTGACATGGAAGAGTTCGATTTGGAGATAGTTGATTCCATCGATAATATATCGGCTAAGTTAGTTTTGGTCCCTTCATTAATTGACAAAATTAAAGAAGGCCAAGAAAAAGATGAAGCCTTGAAGAAAATCAAGGACAGGCTGAAAACGAAGCCTTCTGAAGACTTCGAGGTCAAAAATGATGACAGCCTGTGGTTCAGAAGTCGATTGTGCGTACCTGATAATGGAGATATAAAGAATGAAGTTCTTCGGGAAGCTCATAGTTCTCTTCTATCTATTCATCCCAGAGCCAATAAAATGTATCAAGATTTAAAGCAGAAGTTCTAGTGGCAGGGCATGAAGAAACAAATAGCCGAATTCATAGAGAAATGCCTTGTTTGCAAGAGAGTGAAAGCAGAACATCAAAGACCCGCTGGGTTATTACAGCCTCTTGAAGTCCCGGAATGGAAATGAGATCATATTACTATGGACTTTGTGACTGATCTGCCAATAACAAAGAATGGGCATGATGCTATTTGGGCTATAGTAGATCGTTTGACTAAGTCCGCCCATTTCATGGCTATGTCAATTAAAGCCTCTTTGGAGAAGTTGGCCTCAATGTACATAGATCAGATTGTATGTCTACACTGAATACCCATGAGTATCATTTGCGATCGTGACCCTTGTTTTACTTCTCGATTTTGGATAGCTTTCCAAAAAGCGATGGGCAGTGAGATATGGATGAGTTCAGCATTTCATCTCCAGACTGATGGTCAATCAGAAAGAACCATCCAAACACTGGAAGATATGTTACGAGCTGGCATACTTGATTTCGGAGGAAGTTGGGACAAGAGCCTCAAACTCGTAGAGTTTTCCTACAATAACAGCTACCATCAATCTATTGGAATGGCTCCCTATGAAGCACTTTATGGAAGAAAGTGCCAATCTCCACATTATTTGGATGAAATTGGAGATAAAATTCTTTCAAGACCTGACTTGGTGGAGCAGACCCGATAGAAAATAATAATTGTTAAGCAGATGTTAAAAGCGGCCCAGGATAGAAGCAAAGTTTGGGCTGACGAAAAGCAGTGACCAATGGAATTTCAGGCAGGTGAAAAAGTGTTCTTGAAAGTGTCGCCATCAAAAGGAGTGAAAAGATTTGGCATAAAGGGTAAACTAAGTCCAAGGTTCATCGGCCCTATGAGATTCTTGAAAAAATTGGAGAAGTCGCTTACTGGCTAGCATTACCGCCATCACTATCTCAGTTACATGACGTATTTCATGTATTCCAGCTTCGCTGGTACGTGCATGAGCCTAGTCATATCATTGAGGAGCAGTCTTTGAAAATTGAAGCCGACGTGTCATATGAAGAAGAACCGGAAAGAATCGTTGACTGGAAGGAAAAGGTCCTAAGGAAACGATCCATTCCCATGGTTAAAGTGCAATGGAAGCACCACTCAGTTGATGAAGCCACTTGAGAAACGGAAGAACATATGAAGAACTTGTTACCCCATCTTTTCGCATAGTGCTTTTAAGTTTTGAGGATGAAACTTGTAATAAGGGGAGGAGGATGTTGTACCTAATGAAAATCATAATATACTTGAGACCCGCATGAAGTGGTGTAATAACATGTTAGTATTTCCAAGTACTTTTTAATAAGTTTTATTATGTCTCTTTAATTATTTTTCCTTAAATTGAATACTATAAGAGAGAGTATAATACTCCAAGTAAGTCGTATGAAGCATGTGAAATGACCCTTTTACGCTCCCAAGATTTTGAGAAAATCGGCCATAAGGGTCTTAAAGTACTCTAGGATATTCTTCTCTTACAAGACAATTGGTCTTTAATGATTTCCTTAAAAGTAAAGACAATAAAGCTTCCACTACCATTAAGTATCCTACTAAATGGGGTTTAAAAAGTAAGGGAAAAAGTTTTACACTTTTTGTTGGACCGTGCACCTGTAATAAACACCACTAGAGGGGGGTGTGAATAGTAGTTAGCGGAAATTACACTACTACTCTTTGTAAAAATCCCCTTTGAAAACAGAATTTGAGACCACCTCAGATTCAGAACCCGTTTTTAAAAAATTCAGAAATAAGTGTACACAACTTCAAAAATTATGAAACTTTTCAAGATTTAACTTCAATGTGTTAACAAGACTCTGACCAAAAATCAGACAAAAATAAGATCGTTTGACACTTCAAACAAATAAAAAGATTTAGATGGTCAATCTAGATAGAATTGGACAGAATGTTGCTGATTTTGAAAAACGTGTTTCTCTTTGAATACTTAACCAAAAAGGTTGATCTTTATATCAAAACACTCCTTAAGATATGCAATTGATGTTTCCAAAAGACCCTCACATTCAACAATTCTCGATAAATAAAGATTTAAGTTTTCTCAAAACTGGTCAGATTGCAGCCAGATTGGAGCAGTTATATTGCAAAGACTGAAAGACTAACTTTTTCTTGCTCAAATCAAGTGATTCTTGTTGAAAATGAAAGCTAACAGTCTGAAGTATAACTCCACCAGAAATCACGAATTTTGAAAGTCTTTAGCAATTTTTTCAAAATGTGAAAATTAGTGTGAAAACTACAGTAAAAACGGGCAGAATTCAGAAATGAAGAAACCAGACAAGAACACCCAGAATTTATCCTGGTTCGGTCAATGTGACCTATTCCAGTCCCAAGGAACACCTTTCCTTGGATTTCACTATGAAATGAATCACCTTACAACAAGAACCAAGCTTGATCCTTGGGTTATACACCAACCCTATTCAAGATTTGGATGAACACCTTCTATGCAATATTTAGTTGCAACACCTCTACCACCTATTGATGTAGCCTGATAGAATTGGCTAATCAGTCTTACAAATGAAGCTCAAGAGGCTTATAGCTCAACAAACACAACAAGAACACCTTTTATACAAAGAATAGAACAAGAACAACAACAAGAAGATGATAGCTAGATAAATCAACAAATGATTTCAAGTGAGCTTCAAGTGTGTTTCATCTTCTTCACCATTGCCTCCTATTTATAGTGCAAATTGAGCCTTGTAGATAAGAATGCATATGTATCACCATCTTCATCATCAAATCCAAGTTGTCTTCACATCATTGGTTGGCCTTGTACACATGGCAAAATGAAGCAACATAATTGGTCACCTTGGATATTAATTTGACTGATTTTCCACTACATTTTGTCTTGAAAATGTTGAAGATAATGTAGTGGGATAACAACTCCACAATCCTCTCAGATTTTTACCAAAAGAATAGGCATGCGAGGCTTAAACAATTTGACCAAATCAGCTTTTTTTACCTTGTAGCCGTTGGCTATATTTCAAATATGTCCTAGTTGGCAATTTTTGCCAACTAGCTTCTTTTTGGTTGGTCCACTTGTCACCAACTCATAAAATGAGTACATCATCATATCCACCTGAATATAAACGTTTTTAAGGATGTATATATTCATATCAACTCAGATTTTTGAAGAAGAAATCACAAAATAATAATTGACAAGATTATGTCAACATGTAACACCAAAATTACCAATATTTCTTGTTGTATGTTGTGATCATTTGCACACTTTGAACACCTTTATATTCTCTGAAATATGATGATAAATATCCTCCAATAACATACATAAGAGAGTCTTGAAGAAAGAAATAGAATGTGACATCACAACTCGTCACATATCCCGCTATAGTCAATAATATCATCATGTAAGAGAATAATATTAAATCCCCATATAATCTTCAAAATTATCATATCTCAACTCCAGAATGATGATAAGAATATACTCAAGAGATTTCTTAAATTAAAATACCAAAAATAACCTCAGGGGTGAAATGACCAAAATGTCCCTGGTGAGAAAAACTCCAGAAATGACCCTGATGGTTTGAAATAAATATAATACCACCTTTGTCTTGATAGATATAGTGAGAATAAGTCCTTGATATATATCCATCATATCATGTTCCTACAAAACTCAAAATACATATTTTTCCTTTTTTGGTACGTTGTAGAAATTTCCAAGGCACATTAGTCACAATGCATTTAAAATCATCAAAAACGCATAATAATCACATAATGAACATGTATAAATCATGTACAAATGAAAAAAACCATTTTATCACATTTTAGAAAATTATTTCTAAAAACCCTAGACATCAATCGATCGAAATGGCTCAGGTTGAGAGATCGATGTCTCACCGTAAGTTTCAGAGTTTGTCTCTGACCCACATCGATCGATCGAAGTGAGGGTTTGATGTACATCGATCAATCGATGTGTCTCAGGTTTAGAGATCGATGTCTCACAGCAACGTCTTGAACTTTCACAGCCTTACATAGATCAATCGATTCGAGAGATGAAAGTATATCGATCGATCGAAGTGTAACAACCTGAGAGATCGATGTCAACTTTTTCAACTTTTAATCACATATAACATCATCATGTATGCTATTTTTATGTATTCATCACTTAAAATCATGACTTTGAAAATTATCCAAACATATTTCTCAACATTCTTCCCCTTTTGGATGATTTTCAAAATAACCTAACGTGATTTTAATGTCACAACTTATAACCAATTGTTTATCATAAATCTAACAATTGTTTTAGAAACTAATCTCCAGCCAATTACCAATTGTTTTCACATTATTTTTAAATTTTCAACTCTCATGTATTCATATGCTCGTATTCATATGCTCCCCCTTAAATTATACTCTCCTCCTTAACCTATCCTAAACTATTACCAATTGAAACTTAGCATATTAGCATATTATTCAATCAACCGAATTATGACTTACCATCTAAAATCATGTTCTTATTCTATCTCCCCCTTTATTTTGCAAATCATGCAAAAGATAGAACTATGCAATGGTATCGTAAGTCATAATACCTAACTTGGCTCGTAAGTTTTCAAAAGTGGCTTGATTAAGGGGTTTGGTAAAGATATCAGCTATTTGGTGATCAGTTCTTATATGGTTTATGACTATATTCTCATTTTGAACATGATCTCGAAGGAAGTGGTATCGCACCTCAATGTGTTTGGCCTTAGAATGAAGCACCAGATTCCGAGAAAGATTGATTGCACTTGTGCTATCGCATAAAATTGGAATCTTTTTCATTTTAATGCCAAAATCACTAAGTTGTTGTTTAAGCCAATGTATTTCGGTAGTACATAAACTTAAGGCAATATACTCGGCTTTAGCGGTGGAGAGCGCTACGCTAGCTTGCTTTTTAGAAAACCAAGAGATCAAGTTGGTTCCTATGACTTGACACATACCACTAGTGGATTTTCTATCTAATTTGCAACCACTGTAATCAGCATCAGTATATGCATATAATTCCAACTTAGCGTTTCTATCATACCAAAGTCCTAAGCGAGGTGTGTGCTTAAGGCATTTAATGATCTTTTTCACCGCATTGTAATGAGATACCTTAGGAAAAGATTGAAACCTAGCACACATACACACACTAAGCATGATGTCAGGTCTTGATGCAGTTAAGTGTAACAGTGATCTAATCATAGACCTATAAAGTGTGTCATCAAAAGGTTTTCCGTTTTCATCCTTATCAAGCTTGGTGCTAACACTCATGGGTGTAGGTGTTGGTTTCAACTCTTCAAACCCAAACTTCTTAATCATATCATTGACATACTTAAGCTGGCTAATGTGGATTCCTTGAGGGGTTTGTTTGATTTGAAGTCCTAAGAAATAATTCAACTCTCCTATCAATGACATTTCAAATTCTGACTTTATACATTCTTTGAAGTCTTTTACTAAGGTAGGGTTGGTTGAACCAAAGGTTATATCATCTACGTATATTTCAACTATTAATAAATCATTATCTTTTCTTCTTAGGAATAATGTTTTGTCTATAGTTCCCCTTTGATAATTATTTGCAATAAGAAAGTTTGCAAATCTATCATACCAAGCTCTTGTAGCTTGTTTCAAACCATATAGAGCTTTCTTCAGCTTGTAAACATGGTTAGGATTCTTTGGATCTTCGAATCCAGGGGGTTGTTTCACAAACACCTCTTCTTGGATGTATCTATTCAAGAACGCACTCTTGACATCCATTTGGAAGAGTTTAATATTGCTTAGACTTGCAATCGCAAGTAACAATCTAATTGCTTCTAGTCGTACAACGGGTGCAAAAGTTTCTTCATAATCTATTCCTTCTTGTTGATTATAACCTTGTGCGACTAGCCTATCCTTATTTCTTGTAATATTTCTTTGTTCATCCATTTTATTCCTAAACACCCATTTCGTTCCTATTATAGACTTGTCTTGAGGTTTAGGTACTAAGTCCCACACGTTGTTTCTTGTGAATTGGTTCAATTCCTCATGCATGGCATCTATCCATGTATATGTCACCTAAGGCTTCCTTAACATTCTTAGGTTCTATGTGTGAGACTAAGCTATGTCCTTCAAGTTGACTTATGTTTCTACGTATTCGAACCCCCAACACTTGGATCCCCATGATTAATTCTTTAGGATGCCACCAATTCCTAGATTGACTAGGTTCACCCTCATCTTGTTCAAAAGTTTCATTTGTATGAACATTATCGTATGTAATTGGATCATTAGTAGTATTATCTTCCAATTGCAAAGTCTCTTCATTTACTTCATCTAAGCGTTTATGCATGTCTTGTTCAAGGGTAGTTGGTTCTAGATGATCAAGTACAGGCTCAAGTAATACGTCATCATCAAACATATTTTCAACATTATTCTCATTTTTATGTTGAGTTTTATCACTAACTTCAAAGCATGCATTTTCATTGAATTTTACATGTATAGATTCAATTATTTTTCTAGATGCAGGATTATAACACCTATATGCTCTTGAATTAGTTGGATAACCAACAAATATACATTCAATAGACTTTTGTTCAAACTCGTCTAGATTATCCTTAGTGTTCAACACAAAACACTTACATCCAAATACTTTAAGATAATCTATTTTAGGTTGTCTATTGTTTAACAACTCACACGGTGTTTTATTTAATTTCTTTCTAATAGAAAGCCTATTTATAATATAGCATGCACAACTAACAGCTTCAGCCCATAAATATTTTGGTAATTTATTTTCACATAACATTGTTCTAGCAACTTTTTGAATTTTTTTATTTTTACGTTCAATAACTCCATTGAGTTGTGGTTTTCTAAGGGGTAAGAATTCATGTTTAATTCCATGTAATTTACAAAACTTGATTACATCTTTGTTTTTAAATTCTCCACCTCTATCACTTCTAATTCTCTTAACATTTTCTTCGTAGATGTTTTCGATTTGCTTAATAAGAGTTTCGATTGCTAGTGGAGTATCGTCTTTGTGTGTTAAGAACAATGTCCATGTGTAGCGTGAGTAATCATCTACTATGACACACACATAGTAGTGTCCACCTAGACTTCTTGTCCTACTTGGACCAAATAAGTCTAAGTGAAGCAATTCTAGTACATGATTAGTACTCACTTCATGTTTCGGTTTTAATGTTTCTTTAATGTGTTTTCCTTTAATACATGTTTCACACATTTGAAAATTATCTAAGTCTAACTTAGGCATTCCTCTAATTAAATTCTTCTTAGATAATTTCTTAATGGTTGAAATTCCTGTATGGCCTAATCTTCTATGCCATAAATTCACATCTAAGTCATATGATATTAAACACTTAACCTTAGCATCTAACATGTTATCTAAGGTAAGAGTATAAATGTTACCATCTCTATTTCCTTTTGATACAGTTTCTCCTTTTTCATTTATAATATCACAAGAATTGGGAAGAAAAGAAACATTATAGCCACAATCTATAAGTTGAGAAATACTAAGTAAAATATATGAAAGATTACTTACTAACAATACATTTCGTATTTGAAATGTGTTAGTGTCTCCAATTGTTTGTTTTCCAACAACATGTCCTTTTTTTTGTCACCGAATGTTACCTTTCCTCCATTCTTGATTTGTTCCAACTCGGTGAATAGTTTGGGATTCCCCGTCATATGCCTTGAACATCCACTATCTAAAAACCATTTGTTTTTAGATTCTTTGACTTTGCCTCCTTCTTGCGTTCCTTGCATTTTTCCTACAATGGAGACAAAGTTTTAGGTACCCTTTATTTGGGTACTTGAGTGTTAGGAACACCATTCTTGTTTACATATCCCTTAGGTATCCAAACTTGAACAAACCTTCTAGGCACATTTTTAGCATTGTTATAATTTGAAAAATAACAAGAATTAGCATATACATGATCATTCCACATAAGTGAAGATGCATTGTTATACATGTTGCACCATGGTTGATAATTATTATAAGATGGCCGAATCTTATAATGTGTATAAGGCATGTGACTTTGTTTCTTATATGGTGCTCTATATGTATGTTCATATGCATTTCTATAAGACTTATATGAGTATTGTCTATACTTAGGTTCATAATAAGTTGAATTCATTTTATTATTTCTAGTTGTATTCGTATATATATAGGCATCTTTTCTAGGTTGTCTTGATGCAAAGTTTTGCCTAGATGTACGTTGATATGTATGTGCTTTTATGGGTGCAGGTTGTATTTTTGTTATAAAATAAACAGAAGGAGTAGAAGATTTAGCTGGCAAAGTTGTTTTTATAGCTTTATAAAGTTGTTTAGTAGTTGAAGATACAAACTTAGTCTTTTTACCTACTTTGTCATCTTCTTCTTTATATCCTAATCCAGTTTTATCATTTCCATATTTTTGCGATGATATAAGTGTATCGAACATATTTGCACCAGATTTAAATTGTTCAAACATTTTTTCTGAGGTAAGCTTAGAAGACATAAGTTGTACTATCTCATTTTCACAACTTTTTAACTTAGACTTTAACATACTATTTTTAGTTTTTAACTTTTGTTCGTTTTTTCTAAATGATTCAATGTTAATCTCTAAAGAATCAAGAGTATTAGTAGACTCTTGTTTAAAAGATTCTAATTGTTCAGAAAATTCCAAGTTGGACATCTTCAACTTGTCATTTTCTTCAATTAATTTCTTCTTTTCTATAGAGAGCCTCTTGCATTGAGCATGCATTTTTAAAAATTCTTCATACATTTCATCAAATGTCACTTCATTTTCAGAATCATTATCAGATGAAGAACTTACCTCATTTGATACGAAGCAGATTTGAGCTTCCTCAGTTTCGGATTCTGAGTCGGATGAGTCGCTCCATGTGCTCACCTTCATTGTTCGTTTCCCTTTCCTTTCCTTAAACTCCTTTGTCTTTGTCGTTTGTGCCTCTTTGTCCTTGGCTTGTTTATTATTGTTGTTATCATTATTTTTTGTTGTAGGGCAACCATATAAGATATGTCCTTTTTTACCGCATTCGTAGCACTTTAACTCTTTATTATACCATTTGTTGTTAGAGTTATTTTTCTTAGGTTGAGAAGAAGAAGAACGTTGTCTATTCCTATTAGGACGTTTGAAAAACTTTCTAAGTTTTCTTGCTATCAATATCAAGTCATCGTCTAATTTATTATCACTATGACTATCATCATTACTAGCATGTGTTTCAGTTGTTTTGAAAGCTATTGACTTACCGAATGACTTAGACGATTCAGACTTTCATTTGTTTAATTTTACCTCGTATACTCTGAGTGAGCCTATCAATTCGTCCATTTTTGTGATCGATTTCGTCTCTTCAATTGTCATGAACTTTAGATCCCATTCAGCAGAAAGGCTTCGCAGCACCTTTTAAACCTTTTCATTGTTCGTGAATGATTTGCCTAAAGCTTCAAGAGCATTGAAAATGTTAGTAATTCTCAAATCCATAGATGTTATGGATTCGTTTGGCAACATTTTAAAAGACTCTAATTCAGTAATAATCATGTTTATTTTTGATTCTTTGGTGAGGATCAAAGGTCCGATGAGGATCAAGGATTCCATCAAGAGGTCAAGGGCCCTATGACAAAAAGGAGGGCAAGAGAACTTTCTCATCAAGTTGTAACCTTCTTGTTTAAGCGTGTTCAAGATGAACCGAAGGTTCCATGGGTTCACTTTATTGAACCCACCTTTTGAACGTTTATGCGTATGCATGTGTGTTTTTTATCTTGTTTCTTGTGATCTTTGTTGTATGTGCTTTCTTTGTCGGTAAATTAGGTACATGGAAGATCCAAAATGAAATGGAGGCCCAAAATGAGCAAGGTAGGCGTGTGTTGCAAAAAGGGAGACAAAAAGAATGTTGTCTTGAAGAGAATGTTTGTCTCCACAAAGACAAACTCAAATGTGTCCAAGATGGAACCTCTTGTTCAAATTGAAATCAAAATCATCTCCAAATACCAACAATGGGGCCGACCAAATATTGAAGAGAAGATGAAGATCAAATTGAAGTTAAACTTGAATTTAAATTCAACCATAATTTGAATTCAAGTCTCAACCAATTGGAGACTTAAATTTCAAGAGGATTTCGGCCAACATATCCAGCCAGGTACACGCCATCTTGGAAGAGAAAAGAAAGATAGATTCCAATTCAAAT
The DNA here is from genome assembly GCA_036186865.1 of Eustoma russellianum. Lineage (NCBI taxonomy): Eukaryota > Viridiplantae > Streptophyta > Magnoliopsida > Gentianales > Gentianaceae > Eustoma > Eustoma russellianum. Next base: position 30,380,817 of record AP025043.1, on the reverse strand, counting down.
TGAATCCAAGTTTGAATTCAAATTCAAATTCAATTTGAATTCAAATTTTCAACCATCGTTTGAATGGAATCCCAGCCATCTTATCATCATCAAATCAGATTTTCTACTCTTCATTCCTCAACAAACACGGCTGGAAGGATAGGAGGAGGATAGACAACAAACAAATTCAAGGTCCACTCAAATTCAAACTCAAATTGAATTCAAACTTCACCCAACTTTTGAATTCAAGTTCAACCTCATCCTACTCATCAAATCATCTCTCCAAGGCCTCATTTACTGACCACATACACGGCTGAATCAAGGAGAAAGTCAACTGATTTTTGGCAAGGATGTTCTAGTTATTTTTTGAATTCAAACAATAAGCAAATTCAAGTTCAATTCAAATGTTTTCTAACTATTTATTTTAGATAATATCTGGTTATTTAAAGTGTCTTTAGGCATCTATAAATAGCCCACCTTTGGCCGATTTGTAGACAACTTTTGGATGAATAACAATTCTTGATATTTTCTTCACTTCTTGTGAGACTTTGTTTTTTTGGTTTTGCATTAAAAGCCTAAGTTAAGATCCTTCAAAGTTGAGCATTTTGAAGGTGTTGCCATTGCTAAAAGGTGTCGTCCAGGAGGGCCATATTGGTTTTCCTGATCAACGACCATCTTGAATTGTTGGTCTTGCTCATTTGATCCACATGTTTTTATCACTAAGGAAGCAAGGGAAAGTCTTCTTTCTTGAGCCTAACCCTTTGTGAAGGACGTTTGGAAGGTGGAAAAGTTAGGAGCCCATGTCTTGCACCCATCAAATTGGTATCAGAGCGCAGGTTACTCTATTCCACCATCTATCATTTCCTTTTCGTTTGAGTCTAGTCATTTTAAGTTCAGTTGTGTCATTCTTCTACCCCTCATTCTACACGCCATTTGTCTATCATTCATATAAAAAAACGTCCAGGTTGTTTTGAGTTCTTTACATTTTGTTGAGTCTTGTTCTTCATCATTCTAGCATCTTTGTTGATTCTTGTTCTAGTGTCACGTTTATCCAACTTGTGCATCAAACATCTGAATTTTATCATTCAAACTTGAACAATTAGGGTTTGAGCATTTAGAGTACATTCAGCTCTTTTTTACTACAACCATCAGCCTATAAAGCTACCTTGGTGTCAAATCATCTTGTTGCTACCAAAGCTTTTAGTTGGTGATGATTGTATGCATCTTGTGATTCGCACTGTGATTGATTTCATGCTTTAAATCAAGTTAGTCCTACATGTGTTTGTCTTCACAAGGCCTTTTCAACATCAAGAAAACCCTAAAACCACCCCAATACCCACGGCCCAACCCAACCCTAAAGCTCACTAACCAGATTCCAAACTACCTTATTTACACTCTTAACAAAAAGCCCCAAACCAATTTTACCAAACAAAATCAGAATCAAAAGTTCCCAACTCATTCAAAAAAACTCTAACCCTAGAATTTGAATTTTTGTTCAATTCTGTCCTACACCCATCCATGATCCAAATTGACCACACAAATCATCAATTACCAACCCAAATAGCCCATTTACACCATCCATTCAGCTCCCAAAACCCCATCCCACAAATACCCAAAAACCGTCCAAAATCCCAACTAGAAAACCCTAACCCTAACCCAAATTTTTTCCCACATCAATTTCTCTCACTTTCCAAGTTATTTTGTTGCAATTCAAGGTTTCAAACCGCAATTTAAAGTCATTGCACTATTCTGCCTGAACACAAAAGTTCTGAGTGCAAAACGCCTAAAAGTCCAATTCTGCCCCTAGTCAAAAAAAGATGCAAGAATCTGAACCTTGCTTACGTAAGGAAGAGAAGAAAAACAAAAGAACAAGAGAAAAGAAAAAGGGCAAAATATTTGTGCATTACTTGAAAATTTTGTGGTGGAATTTGAAAATCTTGGATACCATATTTCGTTTTTGCTACTTACAACTGTCCTCCCACATATTATTCTCCTTATCCTGATCTTCTTGAACCAATCACACACTTGGTTGCTCGATTATTGCATGACTTGAACCATTTTGTGAATAGTAAGTGCATAGAATCAAAATTAACTAAAGATTGCCCACGGTAACCCTTAGTTCATCTTTGGTTCAGCCTTATACATCAATTTTGGTTGCTTATTTTCTTTGTATCTTAGTAGAAAGTTCAAGTTAGTTTCCATTTTACTTGAGTCCCTTTTGATACTATTTGGTGCAACTTGAAAGCAAACGGGAGAAACAAGTGGAGATCGTTGTGATTTGGAGAAGCATTGGCAAAACACTTTCTTAATTTATCACTTTGAGCCTTCTTAACTTCAGGTTATCCAAGAAGCAAAGTGGTAAGAGAGTGGAAAGAAGATAAAGAGGAGTGTTCATAGTTTATCTTTACTAATCACTTAACGTTTGTTTGTCTTTGTGTTAGTTTGCTTCTTTCCTTTTTCTTTTTGTTTTCATTTAAATTCCTTAGGTAAAATGGAGGGCAGCACTCAAACGTCCTTCACAAAAGGTTAGGCACAAGGAAGAAGACTTCCCCTTGCTTCCTTAGTGATAAAAACGTGTGGTCAAATGAGCAAGACCAACACTTCAAGATGGTCGTTGATCAGACAAACCAATATGGCCCACCTGGATGGCACCTTTTAGCAATGACAACAGCTTCAAAATGCTCAACTTTGAAGAATCTTAACTTAGGTTTTTAATGCAAAACCAAGAAAACAAAGTCTCACAAGAAAAAAAATATCAAGAATTGTTATTCATCCAAAAGTTGTCTACAAATCGGCCAAAGGTGGGCTATTTATAGATGCCTAAAGACACTTTAAATAACCAGATATTATCTAAAAGAAATAGCTAGAAAACATTTGAATTGAACTTGAATTTGCTAATTGTTTGAATTCAAAAAATAACTAGAAAATCCTTGCCGAAAATCGGTTGACTTTCTCCTTGATTCAGCCATGTATGTGGTCAAAAAATGAGGCCTTGGAGAGCTGATTTGATGAGTAGGATGAGGTTGAACTTGAATTCAAAAGTTGGGTGAAGTTTGAATTCAAGTTGAGTTTGAATTTGAGTGGACCTTGAATTTGTTTGTTGTCTAACCTCCTCCTATCCTTCCAGGTGTTTGTTGAGGAATAAAGAGTAGAAAATCTGATTTGATGATGATAAGATGGCTGGGATTAATTCAAACGATGGTTGAAAATTTGAATTCAAATTGAATTTGAATTCAAACTTGGATTCAATTTGAATTGGAATCTATCCTTCTTTTCTCTTCCAAGATGGCGTGTACCTGGCTGGATATGTTGGCCGAAATCCCCTTGTTGGTATTTGGAGATGATTTTGATTTCAATTTTGGCCGGCCCTCTTGTTGGTATTTGGAGATGATTTTGATTTCAATTTGAACAAGAGATTTCATCTTGGACACATTTGAGTTTGTCTTTGTGGAGACAAGCATTCTCTTCAAGACAACAATTTTTTGTCTCCCTTTATGAAACGCACGCCTACCTTGCTCATTTTGGGTCTCCATTTCATTTTGGATCTTCCATGTACCTAATTTACCTACAAAGAAAACACATAAAACAATGATCACAAGAAACAAGATAAAAAACACAGGCACACACATAAACGTTCAAAGAGTGGGTTCAATGAAGTGAACCCATGGAACCTTAGGTTCATCTTAAACATGCTTAAACAATAAGGGGATTTTGGCCAACATATCCAGCCAGGTACACGCTATCTTGGGAGAGTAAAGAAGGATAGATTCCAATTCAAATTGAATCCAAGTTTGAATTCAAATTCAAATTCAATTTGAATTCAAATTTTCAACCATCATTTGAATTGAATCCCAGCCATCTTATCATCATCAGATCAGATTTTCTACTCTTCATTCCTCAAAAAACTCGGCTGGAAGGATAGGAGGAGGATAGGCAACAAACAAATTCAATGTCCACTCAAATTCAAACTTAACTTGAATTCAAACTTCACCCAACTTTTGAATTCAAGTTCAACCTCATCCTACTCAATAAATCAGCTCTCCAAGGCCTCATTTACTGACCACATACACGGCTGAATCAAGGAGAAAGTCAACTAAGTTTTGGCAAGGATTTTCTAGTTATTTTTTGAATTCAAACAATTGGCAAATTCAAGTTCAATTCAAATGTTTTCTAGCTATTTCTTTTAGATAATATCTGGTTATTTAAAGGGTCTTTAGGCATCTATAAATAGGCCACCTTTGGGTGATTTGTAGACAACTTTTGGATGAATAACATTTCTTGATATTTTCTTCACTTCTTGTGAGACTTTGTTTTCTTGGTTTTGCATTAAAAACCTAAGTTAAGATCCTTCAAAGTTGAGCATTTTGAAGGTGTTTCCATTGCTAAAAGGTGCCGTCCAGGAGGGCCATATTGGTTTGCCTGATCAACGACCATCTTGAAGTGTTGGTCTTGCTCATTTGATCCACACATTTTTATCACTAAGGAAGCAAGGGGAAGCCTTCTTCCTTGTGCCTAACTCTTTGTGAAGGACGTTTGGAAGGTGGAAAAGTTAGGAGCCCACGTCTTGCATGCCATTCCAAGCCGAAGGAATGCTTGAATCAGCCGAATCCATCACAAAGGAAGACTACTCGTTCCAAACAAAAAGAGCACTTCTTAAAGTTGGTGTAAAGTTGTTCTTGCTTAAGTTTGTCAAAAACAGCCCTAATATGGTCAAGGTGATCTTCTATGGTTTGGGAAACATATTAGGATATCATCAAAATAAACAATAACAAATCGTCCTATGAATGCTCGTAAGACTTCATTCATTGGCCTCATAAAGGTGCTAGGGTCGTTGGTGAGCCCGAAGGGCATCACTAACCACTCATAGTGTCCAAACTTAGTTTTGAATGCAGTCTTCCATTCGTCCCCTTCTCTAATGCGTACCTGGAAGTACCCCTGCTTAAGGTCAATTTTGGTGAAGAATTTAGATCCGTGCAACATATCCAACATATCATCCAGCCTAGGTATGGGGTACCTATACTTGGCGGTTATTTTGTTTATGGCACGACAATCAGTACACATTCTCTAAGTTCCGTCCTTTTTGGGTACTAAAATGATAGGGACGACTGATGGGCTTATGCTCTCTCGGACTTGTCCACTAGCTAGGAGCTTTTCTACTTGCCTTTGGATTTGGCTCGATAGGCTGGGCGATTTGGTAACACGGCTCCTGGGACAAAATCGATTTAGTGTTCTATTCCTCTAATAGGTGGTAATCCGGATGGTGTCTGGGTGGGAAATAGAACTTCGTACTCTTGGATATGGGACGCGACTAAGGTAGGTAGGCTTGGTGGGAGTTCTTCTAGGGAAGGTGACACGCCTTAAGAATGAGAATGAGGACAGTTTGGTTGCTATAAAGGGCTCGTGTGACCTCTCTTTTCTTTGCAAAATACCCACACTTATTTTTGGACTCAGTGACTCCTATAGGTACTACTTCTTTTCCCTTGCTCTCTTGTTTTTTGTTCTCACTTTTCATGCATTCCATGAATTTTCTGTGAGCTTCTTTTTCCTTAGGATCGGTCCTAGACTTAGACACGCGTTGGTGATCTTCGTGGACTTTGTGTGGTGGAAGTGCATGCAATTTGTAAAGTTTTCCATTCAACTTGAAAGAATAACGATTCAAATATCCATCATATCTCACATGTCGATCAAATTGCCATGGCCTACCAAGTAAGATATGACTAGCATGCATTGGTGCAAGATATGACTAGCATGCATTGGTGCAACATCACATAAAACATCATCTTTGTAACTACAAATGCTAAGAGAAATCAAAACTTGTTTACTTACGCTAACTTCACCGCAATTATTTAACCATGCAAGTTTGTAAGGATGCGGATGATTAGTCATAGGCAAATTCAGTTTTCTTACCAATTCGATGCTAGCCACATTCGCACAAGAACCGGAATCCATGATCATGGTGCACACTTTACCATTTATCATGCAATGAATATGGAAAATGATTTCTCTATGTTATTCGTGATCATCTAATTTCGGATATGCATTTAAAGCTCTACGCACAACAAGAAACTCTTTAGTGTCGAAATCATCTAATGCGCCTAGATCCTCTTCAGGTTCAATTTCATTATCATGCTCAAATCCGTTTTCATGCTCGGACTCAGACACATTCATTTTTCTCCTCAATTAACATGATTCGTTTTGCATTAGGACACTCTTTTCCTATGTGACCACGTCCTTGACATTTATAGCATTTAATGTCCCTAAACCTGTTTGAGAGATCAGAAGAATTTCCGGTAGGAGCCTTTTGTTGGGCGTAGTCATCTTGCCTTTGTGCAGACTGCACACGATTACCCATCCTTTGTGACGCACCTTGGTCACGTGTTTGGCCTCCTGTAGTCCGTGAACTTCCCGTTCTTGAAGGCTTGCTTGAAAACCTTGATGAAGACTGATTAGTACGAAAAGTGGAATTGAAATTGGAGAAACTAGGTACCTTTAGTTGGTGTTCAATCTTTTTAGCCATATGTACCATGGTTGTGAGATCGGGATAAGGTTGAAGGTCAACCCTTTGCGCAATCTCCCTATTTACACCATGTAAGAAACGAGCCTTGGTGGCTTCTTCGGGTTCCTGCAAGTTAGATCTTTCAACAAAATTTCTAACTCTTTGTAATACTCGTCTACACTTTTGGAACCTTGTCGTAAGTTTTGCAAACTTGTGAAAATAGAACTCTCATAATTGTTTGGGATAAAGCATTGTCTCATGTCAAACTTCATTTCTTCCCAAGTGGTAATTGGCGGTTGCCTTGTCTTAGTTCTATTTCGCCTACTTTTAATGTTACTGACCTCACCCCTTTCACTGATGACCTTTTTGATTTGAGGACAAATCCTTTTGAGGAGGGGGGATTGATGAGGATCAAAGGTCCGATGAGGATCAAGGGTCCCATCAAGAGGTCAAGGGCCCTATGACAAGAAGGAGGCAAGAGAACTTTGTCATCAAGTTGGAACCTTCTTGTTTAAGCATGTTCAAGATGAACCCAAGGTTCCATGGGTTCACTTCATTGAACCCACTCTTTGAATGTTTATGTGTGTGCGTGTGTGTTTTTTATCTTGTTTCTTGTGATCTTTGTTTTATGTGTGTTCTTTGTAGGTAAATTAGGTACATGGAAGATCCAAAATGAAATGGAGGCCCAAAATGATCAACGTAGGCGTGTTTTGCAAAAAGGGAAACAAAAGGAATGTTGTCTTGAAGAGAATGTTTGTCTCCACAAAGACAAACTCAAATGTGTCCAAGATGGAACATCTTGTTCAAATTGAAATCAAAATCATCTCCAAATACCAACAAGGGGGCCGGCCAAAATTGAAGAGAAGATGAAGATCAAATTGAAGTTAAACTTGAATTTAAATTCAACCATAATTTGAATTTAAGTCTCAACCAATTGGAGACTTAAATTTCAAGAGGATTTCCGCCAACATATCCACATAGGTACACGCCATCTTGGAAGAGAAAAGAAGGATATGTTCCAATTCAAATTGAATCCAAGTTTGAATTCAAATTCAAATTCAATTTAAATTCAAATTTTCAACCATCGTTTGAATTGAATCCCAACCATCTCATCATCATCAAATCCAATTTTCTACTCTTCATTCCTCAACAAACACGGCTGGAAGGATAGGAGGAGGATAGACAACAAACAAATTCAAACTCAACTTGAATTCAAACTTCACCCAACTTTTGAATTCAAGTTCAACTTCATCATACTCATCAACTCAGCTCTCCAAGGCCTCATTTACTGACCACATACACGGTTGAATCAAGGAGAAAGTCAACCGATTTTTGGCAAGGATTTTCTAGTTATTTTTTGAATTCAAACAATTAGCGAATTCAAGTTCAATTCAAATGTTTTCTAGCTATTTCTTTTAGATAATATCTGGTTATTTAAAGTGTCTTTAGGGATCTATAAATAGGCCACCTTTGGCCGATTTGTTGACAACTTTTGGATGAATAACAATTCTTGATATTTTCTTCACTTCTTGTGAGATTTTGTTTTCTTGGTTTTGCATTAAAAACCTAAGTTAAGATCCTTCAAAGTTGAGCATTTTGAAGGTGTTTCCATTGCTAAAAGGTGCCGTCCAGGAGGGCCATATTGGTTTTCCTGATCAACGACCATCTTGAAGTGTTGGTCTTGCTCATTCGATCCACACGTTTTTATCACTAAGGAAGCAAAGGGAAGTCTTCTTCCTTGTGCATAACCCTTTGTGAAGGATGTTTGGAAGGTGGAAAAGTTAGGAGCCCACGTCTTGCATGCATCATTCTTTTACATAGCTTGTTCCTTCATGCTTTATCACAAGTGATTTCCACATTCGTGTGCACTTGTGCAATTTGACACATATCCTGCTTCAGAAATTGTAAGTCTATTCAAAAGTAATTGCATAGCTTTAGCATTCATGGACATTTTCTTTTTATCTTCTGATGACCACTCTCTTTTATATTTTTCAACCTCTTGTGTGACTCCACTAACTTGTACAACTTTCATTAGAATGTACGGCCCATCTATAACTATAGACCATAAATCAATGTCTATAGCCATTAAGAATACCATCATCCTTAGTTTCCAATGAACAAAATTATTACCATCGAAAAGAGGAGGACGTTGTGTGAACAAATCTTCCAACTCACCATTGTGAGAAACAATTGCCATTATAAATACCTTTGTTCTAAGACTAGCAGGATAATTTGAACTATTGTTTCCTGACCTTGTGTAGTTCGTACGGTGTTAAATCTTGTTTTTTTGAGTGGTGTAGACCTTGCTCTGATACCAATTGTTGGACCGTACACCAGCAATAAACACCACTAGAGGGAGGGGTGAATAGTGGTTAGCGGAAATTACACTACTACCTTTTGTAAAAATCCCCTTTGAAAACAGAATCTGAGACCACCTCAGATTCAGAACCCGTTTTTGAAAAATTCAAAAATAAGTGTAACAAATTCAAAAATTATGAAACTTTCCAGAATTTAACTTCAATTTGTTAAAAAACCTGTGTCCAAAAATAAGACAAAAATAAGATTGTTTGACCCTTTCGACAAATAAAAAGATTCAGATGGTCAATCTAGACACAATTGGACAGAATGTTGCTGATTTTGAAAAACGTGTTTCTCTTTGAATACTTAACCAAAAAGGTTGATCTTTATATAAAAACACTCCTTAGGATGTGTAGTTGATATTTCCAAAAGGCCCTGACCTTAAACAATTCTTGATAAATACAGAATTTAAGTTTTCTCAAAACTGGTTAGATTGCAACCAGATTGGAGCAGTTATTTTACAAAGACTGAAATACTAACTTTCCCTTGCTTAAATCAAGTGATTCTTGTTGCAAATGAAATCTAACAGCCTGAAGTATAACTCCACCAAAAATCACAAATTTTGAAAGTGTTTAGCTATTTGTTTCAAAATGTGAAAAGTAGTGCGAAAATGCAGTAAAAACAGACAGAATACAGAAATGAAGAAACAAGATAAGAACACCGAGAATTTATCCTTGTTCGGTCAATGTGACCGACTCCAGTCCCAATGAACACCTTTTATTGGATTTCACTATGAAATGAATCACCTTACAACAAGAACCAAGATTGATCTTGGGTTATACATCAACCCTATTCAAGACTTGGATGAACACATTCTATGCAACACTTAGTTGCAACACCTCTACCACCTATTGATGTAGCCTTATAGAATTGGCTAATCAATCTTACAAATGAAGCTCAAGAGGCTTGTAGCTCAACAAATACAACAAGAACACCTTGTATACAAAGAATGGAACAAGAACAACAACAAGAAGATGATAGCTAGACAAATCAACAAATGATTTCAAGTGAGCTTCAAGTGTGTTTCATCTTCTTCACCATTGCCTCCTATTTATAGTGTGAATTGAGCCTTGTAGATAGAATGCACGTGTGTCACCATCTTCATCATCAAGTCCAAGTTGTCTTTATATCATTGGTTGGCCTTGTACACATGGCAAAATGAAGCAACATAATTGGTCCACCTTGGATATTAATTTGACCGATTTTTCCACTACATTTTGTCTTGAAAATGTTGAAGATAATGTAGTGGGATAACAACTCCACAATCCTTTCAGCTTTTTACCAAAAGAATAGGCATGTGAGGCTTAAACAATTTGACCAAATCAGCTTTTTTTACCTTGTAGCCGTTGGCTACATTTCCATATGTCCTAGTTGGCAATTCTTGCCAACTAGCTTCTTTTTGGTAGGTACACTTGTCACCAACTCATAAAATGAGTACATCATCATATCCACCTGAATATACACGTTTTTAGGCTGTATATATGCATATCAACTCAGATTTTTGAAGAAGAAATCACCAAATAATAATTGACAAGATTATGTCAACGTGTAACCCCAAAATTACCAATATTTTTTCATGTATGTTGTGATCATTTGCACACTTTGAACACCTTTATATTCTCTTAAATATGATGATAAATATTCTCCAATAACATACATAAGAGAGTCTTGAAGAAAGAAATAGAATGTGACACCACAACTCGTTACATATCCCGCTATAGTCAATAATATCATCATGTAAGAGAATAATATTAAATCACCATATAATCTTCAAAATAATCATATCTCAACTCCAGAATGATGATAAGAATATACTCAAGAGATTCCTTGAGTGAAAATACCAAAAATAACCTCAGGGGTGAAATGACCAAAATGCCCCTGGTGAGAAAAACTCCAGAAATGACCCTGATGGTCAGAAATAAATATAATACCACCTTTGACTTGATAAATATGATGAGAATAAGTCCTTGATACATATCCACCATATCATGTTCCTACAAAACTCAAAATACCAATTTTGCCCTTTTTTGGTAAGTTGTAGAGACTTCCAAGGCACATTAGTCACAATACATTTAAAATCATCAAAAACACATAATAATCACATAATGAACATGTATAAATCATGTACAAACAAAAACAACCATTTTATCACATTTTAAAAATTATTTCTAAAAAGCCTAGACATCGATCGATCGAAGTGGCTCAGGTTGAGAGATCGATATATCACCGTAAGTTTCCGAGTTTGTCTCTGACCTACATCAATCAATCGAAGTGAGGGTTCGATGTACATCGATCGATCGATGTGTCTCAGGTTTAGAGATCGATGTCTCACAGTAACGTCTTGAACTTTCACTGCCTTACAGAGATCAATCGATATGAGAGATCGAAGTACATCGATCGATCGAAGTGTAACAACCTGAGAGATCGATGTCAACTTTTTCAACTTTTAATTACTATGTATTCATTACTTAAAATCATGACTTTGAAAATTATCCAAACATATTTCTCAACACTTCTCCCTCCCCCAACCATCGGGTAAGGCCATGGTTAGGGCATCCATGAAGAACTTTTTGTTAAATACCTCAAATAATTACTTTATTGCTTTCTTAAAGAAATTCCAAGAGTCTTGCACATAAAGGGAAGGAGAGTATTAATCTAAGATTTATGATTTTCTCTTCTTTTCCTTATATAGGCCGGATGCACCATAAAGGGGATAAACCATGGGATCAATTTCACCATAATAGTCCAACTAATCACTTTTAGTTGAGACAACTTTTTTCTAATTATTCTCATGAAGAAATTAAAGAACAAAGGGCCAATGGAAGCCCTACCACCGGATTACAATGGATAATCCATGGTAACCCCTAAAACAATTACTCTAGTTACTTTTTGTTAACCATCCTAAAAAGGTAGCTCAAGGTGTATTAAATATGTAACTAAATGCTAATTAAACTCAACCACACCCAACCGCCTGATGTGAACAATGGTGAAGTCATGAGACACCTTGAAACAATTACTATAGTTACTTTTTCTTAACCACACCTCAAAAGTAACTCAAGGTAGTAAATGGTGTACGATACTCATTATGGATCCATGCAAATGAAGGGTCTTCTTCTTCCTTAAGGGTTCCAATGGCTACCCCTTAGGATTTGAAGAAAACCATCTCCAAAGATCCTAGAAGCTTCTTCTATATTCAACATTCAAACCACTCAAGAGCTCACCTAAGCCAAAAGATCCAAGACTCCTCACATACTTGAGCAAACCCTCCCTCACCTTCTCTCACACGGATAACCTTGGGGCAAAGGAGATTCAAGAACCATCTTCAAATTTCAAGCTTCATCCAGGTAAGTGACACTTTAAATTCTAAAGTAGAGTCCATTTCTCTAAAAAGTGAAGCTTACATTTTGGCTCTTTTCTTGCCTAAAAACCGTGACCTTCAATGGCCACTAGAAGGAGATTTTTCAAGCTACTAGGGAAGCTAGCATTATTGGTGGGTGGAATCCATCTCAAGCTCCATTTTGGGTAATGAAATCTTAACATCAAGCTAGTTGTTCTTCATTCAAAATAGTAGCTAAAGTCCATATCCCTCCCCTCCCCCAAAACCGTGTGCTATGTGTCACGGTTGGAAGAAAGCTTCAACCTTTTTCAACCAAGACTCAATCCAAGGGAAGTTTATACTCAAAGAGGCAAGTACACCCTAAGAAACCTTGGCTTATTTGCAAAGTATATGCTTGAACGACTAGTTCTCTCTTAGACATGAATATTAGTCGAATGTTCTAAGAACTAGGCACAAGAAGTTAGAGATTTCAAAGAAAAGGTGTTATCTCGATGTATGGTTTACTACATGTCTATGTTTGTGCTCAAATCAAGATGTGATATGACCCCCACTATGTGCAAGGAACAGGCTGTATAACAAGTGTTGGAGGAATAGGTTAATCTTGTAAGATTTGACCACATGAAGATGGCGTGTGTGTGTGTATAAAATGGTAAGGCTGTTTTATTATGATTGTGTGAAGCCTAAGATAATTATTAATATGGAAATAACTATGTCAAAATATGTATTTAATGGTTAATAAGCCACCTTAGATAAATGAGGTTATTTGGATAACTATGGACAAGATAAATTGGTAAAAAGCAAAACTACTGGAGCTGGATAGTTTTAAGTGGTATATTGCATGGTCCGGAAATGAACCCTAGGAACGTGTAAATTAGCTAAAAATTTGGTAGGATTGTAGCCTCATATTTTTAGTAAAAGTGAGAGGTGGAATTTTGGTAAAAGGACTTGTGGTTTGTCCTTAATAAAATTTTTAGTGGAAGTGGGTCACTACAGTTTCAGTAAATACCTTCACTTGGAAAGAAAATTATTTGACCCCCTTATGTGTATTGGATTGCCTTGAACATTTTACAGTACTTACCTAAGACATAGAGGAGTATGTTTATGGAAGGAAATTGCTTAAAAGTATTGATTTTACAGGGTAACAATTAAAGGGAAATCACAGCACAAATCTGGAAAAATAGGACCGCATGGTATGGCGTTTTGTTGAGGCCTTAATACAATTTAATTGGGATTGTATGCGATGTTGGGCCTATAATTATTACTTCTTAGTGTATTGTCTATATATCCAGGTTTTAGCCTTAATTGCATAAGGCCTTACGGCCCATTAAACTGAGGTAAGAACGGGTATAACACTGCTGGACTCAGCAGTACTCTTTTTAGTAAATTCATGATTTGATGGTTTTATCTACCTTGTAATGTTACGGGATCTTTATGGCATGTATATAAGACTTCATGATGCATACGTGTGGCATAAGTTTATGAAAATAGGCCCCAAATTGTTGATTGGTGGCCGTATGAACAGAGTGTTATTGCTGGAATATTTTCCCAGCTTAAGGAACAAGTCCGTATATGTATTGTGTGATGCGTTTAGCCATGAATTTCATGTTGCACGTCATGCATTGCATTGTCCCCATTCGCATGATTCATAAGATTCATTTTATGCCAAATATATGAAGAAAAGCTATTTTTGAAAGAAAGATTTCCGTTTTTGAAAGAATGACTCCTATTGGTACCATTAATTCCTGGCCAGCATGACCCGCTTCAGATCCGGGGTTAATTGATCTAAAGATGATTATGACCATACAGGTCTGGAGAGAATATACCTGATGATGATGTTTATGACCATTCAGGCCCGGAGAGAATAGATCTGATGATGATTATGACCGTCCAGGCTGGGAGAGAATAGACCTGATGTTGATTATGACCGTCCAGGCCCAGAAAGAATAGACGTGATGATGATTATGACCGTTCAGGCCCGGAGAGAATAAACCTGATTATGATGATTGACTGTACGACTGTTTTTGAATCTGGAAATAATAGATCCGAAGGGAATGATATGACCACCTCATATTTGGAGATAATAGATCTGAATACTCTCTGTTCTCGTTTTACTTACGATGATGTTTTGAAAGAAAGAATGAACGAATTTATCCTCATTTTCATCATGCTGCATCACATGTGCATATTCATACATGTTGCATTTAGTAGTCAGTCGAATGCTATGTGTACTACTAGTTAGGTTACAACCTTAAGTACGGTAACTTAAGTTATGATCTTATTGTCGCATAAGTTACGATCTTAATTCTTTTGATGGACAATGGATGGAGGATTAGGTATGTGGAAAATCCTAATTCTTGGGATTTGGTTCTTGTGTATACTTCTCATTTAATTCTTGGATGTTTATGGTTTACTTGCTGGTGACTTTGTCACCCACCCCCTTATTTTTCCTCCCATAGCCTGCAGGAAACGGGGTAGTGTGGATTGAGGATGAGCCCAGGTTCCGTATCCATAGACGATAGAGAGAATGGCAGCTTGAGGACTTTTCTTTATGATGGTTTATGTTTGATGACTCATGTTGGAACAAACATTTCGGATTACTCTTTTTATTTTGTGGACATGGATGTAGACGTGTTGTCGGATAATTCTGAATGTTTTATTTAAAAGTTTTTATTCTACCTAAATTTTGCTTACCTGTTGATATGTAAGCATGGAAGTCCATAAGATTTATTATGGACTATGACATGTTATGCGTTGACGCCTGGTACTCTCTGTAGTGATGTACGGTGGCGCACCATATTCGGGCAGGCCGGGTATGGGGCGCTACACCTGGATTCTTATCTGCAGGCTTCAGGACTATTAGTCAGTTATTATAAAAATAAGGTGGTAGCGAGTACAAGCATTACTGCAGCTCGGATTCATCAAACGCTAGGGATGCGGTCGTCCCCTTTACCTATTAAATATCTCGGTTCTTTTCTGAACAAGGGAGTTAATCGAGCAGGTTATTGTGTCTCCTTGATTGCACACTTTGATGCTAAACTCAACTCGTGGTCTTCCAAGCTTCTTTCTATGGCTGGAAGAGTGGTATTGATTTGCCATGTTCTTTCGTCAATGCCCCTTCATATTATAGCTTCTTCGAAACTTCCGAAGAGTGTTTTGCAAGTATTAAATCGTAAGATGTTGCGTTTCTTGTGGAATGGGCATCACCATTGACAATCCTGGAGAAATGTTTGCCACCCCATTGAAGCAGGAGGATTGGGTATTCGTAACATGGAAATGGTGCAAAAAGCATATGATTGTCTTATATGGTGGAAATATCACCACTCAAACTCGCTATGGGTGAATTTTTGTAGGGAAAAATATGGCCACAGAGACACGATTTCAGCAAACATCTATGACTTGGCTTTTTGGAAGCGCCTTTGTCGAATACATGAGTATATGCATCTGCGAGTCTAGTACACCTCGGTTGGAATTATTTGGACAACACATTGTTCAGGTCAGTTTACAATCAAGTCTGCATATAGCCTGCTCTAATCGGATCTCTCTCCTCTGGATTGTTCGAAGTTTATTTGATGGACCGGTTCACTACACGATGGACGGATATTTCTATGAAAGCTTTGGTTGCGATCGCTGCCATTGACTGATAATCTCCGAGTGTGGCAGGCCATATTTCCATCGCAATGTTCCTTTTGTAGAAGTCATTCTGATACACATGATCATTTATTTTTACAGTGCCCACGGATTAGGCCAATCTAGCAAGAGCTGGCAATATTGTTTTTGGGACCCATGCCCAGACAATCGACCATACGAGCACATTTAATTCGATGGTGAAGAGTTTCTTCCCCTAAAACAATGATAGGTTAGTTGAGAGTGGTTGTTCTATCATTGGTGGCCTGGGTGATATTGGAGGAACATGCTTCAATTCGCTTTGGCGAAAATTTGTTCTCTAATAACAGATTATTCGAGAGGATACTAGAGCACATTCATACATGGTGTGCCTCTACGACAGGACGTAAGTTTTCTTAGTCAATATCTCATTTGCTTGATACACGTTTTTCTCTGCCCATCCGTACGCGTCGTCCTCGGGTGGTCCATTGGGAACTGGCACCTTCAGGTAAGCTCAAATTAAATATATATGCGGCAATGGATCGTATTTCCTCAACGGCTGGAGCAGTCTTAAGAAATGAGCGCACCATTACAGGCAGAATTAATGGCGTTGTTGCATACACTAATATTTTATTCAAGGACATATGATCGTCTCATAATAGAAACAAATTGTCGAATGATCTTCACTATCTCTCCGATCAATCTCACTGTTCGGGCTATATAGCAAGGGATATACGACGTACCGCCGAATTTATGTGTCTCAACTTCTCCTCAGTACAATTTTGCTTTTGTGAGGCAAATACAGTAGCATACATTAGCTCGGTATGGGTTGCATTTAGCGAGAGCAACACATATTCCTCTTTTTCTTCTTTGCTGTGTGATGTTCGTGGTGCAATATCACTTGATTTACGTGTGCCGAATCTGCGACTTTGATCATAAGTCTCCCGTAGGGTTGGCAATTACGGATAACGGTTGCCTGTGTCGTGTATTGGCACATGCAACGTCGATATATGCTCATTCTTATTATGTGCCTGCTTTATATACTATATACTCATTCTTGGCATAACTATCTCTTGTGCTTGTCATCGGTGGCTACTCCACTCACACGGAATGTCGACGGTTGATCGAGACTGGGGCCAACAGCCTCCTGTGACTTTGATATCTTTTGTCTCCCAATGGGTTGGCACATACACAAACTGGTTGCCTATGTCATACGTTGAAATAGGCAACATGAGTATGGACTCTTTGTTTTCTGCCTGCAATCTTCAATTATGTTAATATAAATATGTCTTTTTCTCTGAGTTTGCTAAAATTCTGCTGGGACCCTACATTGTTTTCATGATCTACCGCCCGTGGATCTTCGGCTACTTTCTATTCCTATTGCTTGTGTTTATTATGAATACAGGCAACGTCAGTATTTAAATCGTTACTTCTATATTCTTCTCGCTAGATTTTATTGCTATACTAATCATTTTTATTGCATGGCATATCCAAATGACGAGTGGCTTCATGTTGGACACCTCGACGGACTTACGGATCAGCACATAACATAGATATATAGAATTCTAACAATATATGTACATCATAGACTATGTTTGGTATTGTCTTTTAATTTTTACACACAAACTCTTGATTTACTTTCCAGTCATTACTTTTTCTTTTATGGTGGAAGAGACTTCCATAAAATATTTAACCATGGTATTCCTCCGCCACAAGTGGGAGCTTTATTATTAATAAAATATCAGACGGTACCGCCGGTCTTTAACAAAATATATATATATATATATATATATATATATATATATATATATATATATATATATATATATATATATTGTTACGACCCGCACCCCCGGACTAGTTGACAAAGAAGAACCGAGGGAGTTACGACGTAATCTTAATATGATCGTCGCGCCGTGCAAAGAAACAGAGATAAAATTTTATTAAGCACCAGAAACAATCAACCATCACCCTAGACGTTGCGATACTAATGCAACTAATTTAGATAGGTATACAACTAGGGCAAAAATTTGCTCCACAATTAAGGAAACATAAAAAGAGAATAGGGACATAAAAATAATATCAAAAGTCAAAATTGTCCTTTCTTAGTCACTTGTACCCGGCCACCCCCACCCCCTTATGCGGTTACTTTTGTAGAAATAAGAGGGTTTGAGTGATTTCAAAATAAGAAATTTGAATATATATATATATATACATATAAACGTTGAGTATATATATACACAAGTGTACATGTATGCATGATAACTTGCCTTATTTGGCTTATATATTATGTTGTCTTACTAACGAGCCATGAAGCATTAAAGCTTACATCATATGGCGAACATTTGTTGAGTTTATACTATTTTCAGAAGCCACAATTAATGAACTAAAGTAGTTCATTAAGTGAAGTACTTAGTTTAATAAACTAAGTAGTTCATTAAAGGAAGATGCATTTGGAAAAGGCACAAAGGCAACATGGCTATGGAAGGAAAGTCTTCTCCTCCTCCCCACATTCAATGTCACATGTTTTTATACACATATATATACTATATTTTCAGATCTTTTATAAATGTGCACTATTTTACAAAGTTAGCAAAAATAAATTTCAGCACATGTATATACACATTTAAACGTCACTACAGCTGAGATGGAGCACATGTGGAGCCTTGTTGGCATGTTGATTGGTCAAGGATCAATCACACAATGTTGAGAAATCAAAGAGAGAAGCTACAAAAGGTAAGTATTCAACATATACCTCTCTTATGTCACATGCTGAAAATTTCAGCATGTTACACATATGGTGGCCGAATTCTTCATCATTAAGACAAGATATTTTGTCAATTTTTCATTAAAGGATGAATTGAAGGAGTTATGGAAGTGATTTGAACATTATTTAAATTAATAAAAGTGTGATATTCTACATATCACACATGCTGAAATTTTCAACATGTGTGAAGGGTGTGCTGGCCGAATTTGTGAGCTTGGAAGTGTCCAAGTTCATTTCTCATGTGATAGCAATACTTACCATAACTTTGTGATTCATTTTATAAAGAAAAAATCAAAGAAAATTTGGTATTATCTTGAATAGAATTGAGTGATGCACATGCTGAATTTTCAGCATGGCAATAAGACATTATGACCGATTTTCATGACTTGAATAGGAAGGATTTTTTGTCTCACAATTTATGTGAATATCTCTTGATTTATGGAATGTATTATGTGTTGATTTTTTGGCAAATATTAAGTGGTTATTTCAGATTTTCCATGTCATAAAATGATGACAACATTGAGCCAATCAAGAGGTGCCAAGTAAGCAATGACTAAATGATGGTCCAATGGAATGATGCCAAGTAAGCAAAGCATTGTCACCATGATGTCTTACACTCTCTCAAGCACTTAAAAGGAAATTTTTCAAGAGGGGAAAAGGCCATAGGGGACGGCTGCCACAATTAAAAAGGGAGAAGAAGAACAAACAAAAACAAGAAGAAGAATTGCTTTCAAAAGTGATCAAATTGCCAAGCTTCTTTTCTCCTACTTCTTCTTTCTTTATTCTCTTGTAAAACGCCTATTGTATATTACTTCTTTCAATCTTGAATAGGCTTCATATAAACCACCATTCATTCATCTTTGTAAAAGATTGATCAAGGTGTGATCAATCTTCATTCTAGCGAGGTGGTGGTGTTCTTGTGAATTGTACTCGACATACAAGGTTTGTAAAGGGTTGGAGTTAGGTGCAACTCTATCAACCCTGCGGTAATGTGTACTGCGTGTGTGAAATTAGTGTGAACCAAGGAAGGTGTTCCTTGAAGACTGGAGTAGGTTGTTTATAACCGAACCAGTATAAAATTCTTGGTGCAATTTACTTTCAGCATTTACTTTTCAGTTTCTGCACTGTTTATCCGTTTTGTTTACGTTGGTAAAAATAGTAAACGATTTTCAAAAATTATAAAAATTTCCAGAAATATACATAAACGTTCTAGGGTTAATTTGGCACAAGTTTCAACCCTTTTGGACAAGTATAGGTCAGTCAAACATCAAAAGTTCTGAGACTAGTGCAATCTGATTTTCAGACTTGCAAAGGTTGAGACTTTGGTTGTGTTTGACCTACTTCCCAGAAGAATTTTCTAAAACTGTTTCAACCTATTTAAATATAGTGTGTGAGGAGTTATTGGTCACATTTTCAGATTATTTGGACATTCACACAAATAGGAATTAATTTTTCAAAACCATCTACCGTTTCTGGCAGATTTGCACAATCTGAGTGCCAACGGTTTTTGAAGGGGTTAAAGGTTGAATTTTTGATTTGAAATTTTTAGGGGACCCTCATAACATCTGAGGCTAAGTTCTCTCAAAATTTCATAATTTTTGGAGACCTCTAACCTGGTTTTAAAAACGTTTTAAAACAGGTCCTGAAAACAGAATCTGTTTTCAGAACTTGAATTGTTCAAGTTTAAAGAAATTTTAAAAAGCACACTTTCTGCACCATCTATTCAACCCCCCCCCCTTCTAGTGGTGCCTTGCAGATCCTACAAGTGGTATCAGAGAGCAGGAATACTCACTACAAGGAATCCAACGATTCAGTGAGATGGCATCCACAAATCTCAAAACCGAACAAGAAGGTATGTCGAGCCAAAGGCCTCCACTTTTTGACGGTGAGTCTTTCATTCAATGGAAGGTAAGAATGAAACTCTTCTTTATGGCAATAGATATTGATCTTTGGTCCATTATAGAAGATGGTCCTTTTGTTCCATCTAAGTTGTCCACTGTAGACGGAGTCACATTAGAAGTCATTAAAACTAGACAACAATATACAAGTGATGATAAAAAGAAACTTAGCATGAATGCTAAAGCCATGCAACTATTATTAAATGGCCTAAGTAAAAGTGAGGCTAGTTACGTGTCAAATTGTTCTAGTGCTCAAGAGATGTGGCATATTCTTGAAATGAAACATGAAGGGACTAGCCAAGTAAAGGAGTCCAAAATTAACATGCTCATGTCCACACTTGAGTCTTTTAAATTATTGCCCAATGAGTCTATTGTAGATATGGATCTTCGTTTGACTAACATCTACAACTCTCTTGAGTCTCTTGGTAAGGCTTTTACTACGCAGGAAAAGGTGCAGAAAGTTCTACGAAGCCTTCCTTCTGAATGGGACCCTAAAGTAACGGCCATAGAAGAAAGCAAAGAGACCAAATCAATTAAAATGGAAGAACTAATCGGATCACTTAAGGTATATGAAAACAAACTTGCTTTAAGACATTCTGAGTCTATTTCTAATAATGATAGGGCCATAGCATTTAAATCAAATGAATACGTCGTAGATGATAGTGATACAGATTCCGATGACGAGGACTTAATCACAATGGCTAAGAGATTAAGAAAAATATTGAGAAAATCGATTAAACATAAGTCCACCTCATCTAAGGATCATAAAAATAAAAATAAAGAAATAAAGTGCTATGAATGCGGCAAACTCGGACATCTATCATATGACTGCCCTAATAAAGAAAAACAAACAAACAAATACCCTGACAAGGATTGGAACAAGAATAGACTCGTCTCAGAACCTAAGCAAAGGAGAAGAGCATTCAAAGCCTCCACTTGGAGTGACACATCGGATTCTGAGACTGATGATACGGAAGAACACAAGGCACAAGCATGCTTTACATCTAAAGCATCAAATGAGGTAACTTCCGACTCTGATTCCGATTCTGAATGTTCATATGATGATTTATTTAGTCAATATTTAGAATTGCATAAATTTTCAAAGACTCTTGCAAAAGAAAAGAAACGATTAATTGAAGACAAGAAATTGTTAGAATCTTCTAACGAAAATCTTGTTGCTCAATTAAACGATTCTAAAGAAGAGTCATCATGTATCATCAATGCATTAAAATCTGAAATTTCATCATTGACATCCGAGAACGTTGAATTGAAATCCGAGATTTCAAAATTAAAATCAAGGAATGCCGATGTAGAGAAAAAGGTGAAACAGTTTGATACAGGATCCAACATGCTGCATCGCATTATATCATCACAAAAGCATGACAGTGATAAAACGGGGTTGGGATACGTTGATACAAATGAAGTATCAACCAAACCAACAAAGTTTGTTATGTCTAAGAAAGTAGACTCCCCAAAGCCTCACGTGGCGTCTAAGATGACGCGAAAATTGCATATTCCCTTATCACGCCCCACCTCTTCATCATATCATGCGAAACACAATGTTGTACCATATAGATATTAAAAGAAAAGAGTGATGCATACACGGCATTCAATCCATCCACGCGTTATGCATACAAACACAAGGACATATCCAAAGCGTTCTACATATAATGTGTATAAAGGAGTCCTTGGCCAAAGGCCAGATACAGTCGCACCAAAAGTTTATTATGTTGCGTTCTCATCACCTTTCTCACCTTTTGGAAGACCTAGAAAGGTCACCCAAATGTGGGTACCAAAAGGGACACTTTCAAAGGGTTAAATAAATAACCCTTACGAAAGCACGTATATGAAATGCATGATTTTCTTTTCTTCATCTTTACAGGCATCTTTTGATTTGCTTTCCAAAATAAAGGGGGAGAGAAAGCATGATTTAAGGGAGAGATTTAAGGGAGAGAGAGATCACTGATTGATCCTAATTGCATGAATCAAGGGGGAGCCGGATTTGAAATTCGAAATTCAAATTTCAAATCTGTGTATAATTCAAGGGGGAGAGATAACACTTAAATCATGTACACTAGTTATTTTGAAAATCATCAAAAGGGGGAGATTGTAGAAATAAGAGGGTTTGAGTGATTTCAAAATAAGAAATTTGAATATATATATATACATATAAACGTTGAGTATATATATACACAAGTGTACATGTATGCATGATAACTTGCCTTATTTAGCTTATATATTACGTTGCCTTATTAACGAGCCATGAAGCATTAAAGCTTACATCATATGGCGAACATTTGTTGAGTTTATACTATTTTCAGGTGCCACAATTAATGAACTAAAGTAGTTCATTAAGTGAAGTACTTAGTTTAATAAACTAAGTAGTTCATTAAAGGAAGATGCATTTGGAAAAGGCACAAAGGCAACATGGCTATGGAAGGAAAGTCTTCTCCTCCTCCCCACATTCAAGGTCACACGTTTTTATACACATATATATACTATATTTTCAGATCTTTTATAAATGTGCACTATTTTACAAAGTTAGCAAAAATAAATTTCAGCACATGTATATACACATTTAAACGTCACTACAGCTGAGATGGAGCACATGTGGAGCCTTGTTGGCATGTTGATTGGTCAAGGATCAATCATACAATGTTGAGAAATCAAAGAGAGAAGCTACAAAAGGTAAGTATTCAACATATACCTCTCTTATGTCACATGCTGAAAATTTCAGCATGTTACACATATGGTGGCCGAATTCTTCATCATTAAGACAAGATATTTTGTCAATTTTTCATTAAAGGATGAATTGAAGGAGTTATGGAAGTGATTTGAACATTATTTAAATTAATAAAAGTGTGATATTCTACATATCACACATGCTGAAATTTTCAGCATGTGTGAAGGGTGTGCTGGCCGAATTTGTGAGCTTGGAAGTGTCCAAGTTCATTTCTCATGTGATAGCAATACTTACCATAACTTTGTGATTCATTTTATAAAGAAAAAATCAAAGAAAATTTGGTATTATCTTGAATAGAATTGAGTGATGCACATGCTGAATTTTCAGCATGGCAATAAGACATTATGACCGATTTTCATGACTTGAATAGGAAGGATTTTTTATCTCACAATTTATGTGAATATCTCTTGATTTATGGAATGTATTATGTGTTGATTTTTTGGCAAATATTAAGTGGTTATTTCAGATTTTTCATGTCATAAAATGATGACAACATTGAGCCAATCAAGAGGTGCCAAGTAAGCAATGACTAAATGATGGTCCAATGGAATGATGCCAAGTAAGCAAAGCATTGTCACCATGATGTCTTACACTCTCTCAAGCACTTAAAAGGAAATTTTTCAAGAGGGGAAAAGGCCATAGGGGACGGCTGCCACAATTAAAAAGGGAGAAGAAGAACAAACAAAAACAAGAAGAAGAATTGCTTTCAAAAGTGATCAAATTGCCAAGCTTCTTTTCTCCTACTTCTTCTTTCTTTATTCTCTTGTAAAAAGCCTATTGTATATTACTTCTTTCAATCTTGAATAGGCTTCATATAAACCACCATTCATTCATCTTTGTAAAAGATTGATCAAGGTGTGATCAATCTTCATTCTAGCGAGGTGGTGGTGTTCGTGTGAATTGTACTCGACATACAAGGTTTGTAAAGGGTTGGAGTTAGGTGTAACTCTATCAACCCTGCGGTAAGGTGTACTGCGTGTGTGAAATTAGTGTGAACCAAGGAAGGTGTTCCTTGAAGACTGGAGTAGGTTGTTTATAACCGAACCAGTATAAAATTCTTGGTGCAATTTACTTTCAGCATTTACTTTTCAGTTTCTGCACTGTTTATCCGTTTTGTTTACGTTGGTAAAAATAGTAAACGATTTTCAAAAATTATAAAAATTTCCAGAAACATACATAAACGTTATAGGGTTAATTTGGCACAAGTTTCAACCCTTTTGGACAAGTATAGGTCAGTCAAACATCAAAAGTTCTGAGACTAGTGCAATCTGATTTTCAGACTTGCAAAGATTGAGACTTTGGTTGTGTTTGACCTACTTCCCAGAAGAATTTTCTAAAACTGTTTCAACCTATTTAAATATAGTGTGTGAGGAGTTATTGGTCAAATTTTCAGATCATTTGGACATTCACACAAATAAGACTTAATTTTTCAAAACCATCTACCGTTTCTGGCAGATTTGCACAATCTGAGTGCCAACGGTTTTTGAAGGGGTTAAAGGTTGAATTTTGATTTGAAATTTTTAGGGGACCTTCATAACATCTGAGGCTAAGTTCTCTCAAAATTTCATAATTTTTGGAGACCTCTAACCTGGTTTTAAAAACGTTTTAAAACAGGTCCTGAAAACAGAATCTGTTTTCAGAACTTGAATTGTTCAAGTTTAAAGAAATTTTAAAAAGCACACTTTCCGCACCATCTATTCAACCCCCCCCTTCTAGTGGTGTCTTGCAGATCCTACAACTTTTTCTTTTCTTACCCCGCCCATCATCTCACTTCTTACAAATATTTTACTTTTCTTACAATACTACTTTTTCTATTTCCAACCACACTACAAAACATGACAAAATTTTCCTCTTACACCCCACCCCATAACCGGCCACCCTATGGATAGTAAGGCAACTTGTCTTACATAAATCTTCATATCCCATCACCTCTTTCTTACACCCCTCTTTTATTCTCACCAATTTCCACCAACACAACTCCCAACTTCCTTTTACTTCTCCTCCTAGGCAAAACTTTCTCCCCCAAGCTTCCTTTTTTCCTTGTCAGCTGAAAGTGGACATTGTGTCTATTTTCTTTTAACCCCTACCTTTCCTTACACACGTGGAACAAACCTTCCAATCAAAATGCATGCATGACCATCCTTTTTCTTACATCTCCATTTTCATAAACAAAGCCATGATTAAAGCCCCCACCCATTTCCATACCCACAGCCAACATCCAGGAAAGCAAGGGGATAAAACCTTCTACACAATTCTTTCCTTAGTCATTTTCACTACACTTAGTTTACAAACTTTTCCTCTCTCTTCAATTTCTCTTCACTCCCTCTCTCTTCAAACAAAATTCTCCTTCACCCTCACAAGTCTTCAAACCGTGGGAAACAAAGAGGGAATCGGAGGATTCCATCATATATCATCTCTTCTTCTTCGTTTTAACTTTAACACAAAACAAAGCACATACTTCTTCTGTATTCTTCTCTCCTCCAAAATAAGAAACAAGTGTTGTATGACAATGAAACCCTCACAA
Source organism: Eustoma russellianum (assembly GCA_036186865.1). Classification (NCBI taxonomy): domain Eukaryota; kingdom Viridiplantae; phylum Streptophyta; class Magnoliopsida; order Gentianales; family Gentianaceae; genus Eustoma; species Eustoma russellianum. Next base: position 30,355,112 of record AP025043.1, on the reverse strand, counting down.
CCGTGAGTACCATAGCCAAGAAGCAAGAGAAAAATCTTCCAAGTTCAAGTAGGAAGCAAGCCTCCAAATTCAACAATCATTAAGGTAGGGATTCTAACATCCTCACTATACCTCTTTCTTTCCTTCAATCCTTCAAAATGCTCAATTCCTTCTTTGTGCCCCCTAGGCCGTGGATTCAACAAGAGATAGGGGAGGAGGTATGTTACGCCCCGCACACTCCGTAGGTTAATAAAAAGGCCAAGAAGGAATTAAACGGAGTTTAATGATAGTCAACGGGAATTGATGATGGTCAACCATAACTAAATACGAATTAAATAATAGGATTAATGATAATTAAATGAAGGGATAAATATTAGAAATTAATTGTATTTAATTTAGAATTAAATAATTAGATTTATCCTTTAAAATAAATAGATAATAGATATAATTTAGAAACACCAAACTTTTCCCCTTTCCATATAAAAGCTGACTGAACGCCAGTTTCTCTATTTCCCCCAGAGAAACCGACGCCAGCCCCCTTCCTCTCCCCATTGACGATTCATCTTGCAGCCCTAGGAGGAAAGATCCCTCAAGAGTCAATCCGTAGGTCATTTGTTCTTCAATTCTCCTTCGAGTAATCAAAGGCAAGTAATCTACTTATAAGTTTTTACGTTTTGCGAAAGAGAAAAGGCCTATTTTGATATCAATTTGGATCACCATGCAGTAATTTCTCTATGTGAATATACTTGTGAGATCTATGTGTTTTGGTTTGAGATTTGGCCATTATATGTTGAAATCTTGTTCGTTGATTGTTGTTTATATGAGATCATGTAAATCCCAATCCCTTGAACCCTACTTTGTTGATAATGGTGATTGAAGGGAAGGGAGAGGGAAAAGATTTGATTTTTAGGATGATTTGATGATTACTTTGAGTGCTAGGCTTGAATCCGTGAATCGTATGCTAAAGATGTTGTCTTGGGTGATTTTAGGATGGATTGATAGTGGGAAATAGGCTTGGAATGGTTTTGAAGGAAGTTGGGGTCGAATTGGGGGTTATTTCTGCAGTTTCTGCAGAAAATTGCAGAATGGTGTTCTGGAACGGGGACGTCGATCGATCGACGTCAGGGTATGACGTACGTCGATCGATCGACGTATAGCAAGTGAGGGTATGACGTGCCTCAGAAGGACGTAGATCGATCGACGTATAGCAAGTGAGGGTATGACGTGCCTCAGAAGGACGTAGATCGATCGACGTAGGTTGAGTGAGAGATCGACGTGCCTCAGATGGACGTCGATCGATCGACGTCAGGGTATGACGTATGTCGATCGATCGACGTCAGGGTATGACGTCAACCAGTTTTGTGGGAAAGCAAGGGAAGAAAGAGGGAAGCTAGGGGATCCTTTGGGTGACCTTAGGGACTTCTTAGGACCTGATTATGACTAGTCTAAGTCTTGGGAACATGACTTAAGATGGTGAATCAAGTTTGGAGAATTTGAAGGGTATTCGAATCGGAGTTCAACGTGGATGACTTAGAAGGGTTAGGAGATGAACGTACGAGGTGATTGAGAGTTCAACGAGGAATGGTTAGGGATATTTGTCTTAGGTTATGGATCTTGGTATCATGACTAAGTGTTGACGCGATAGTCGAAGCTTAAGTGATGACGTGTAAGTTAGCGAAAACTCGTGTGTGTTTGTACTTGCGCATGTGTACATGAATGACTTATGTGAATGTGAATTGCATACGGGAGTGAGAAATGAGAATGATATGAGGAGTCTTGCATCATGGCACGTGCATTGCATATTGATTTGAAAAGAAAGGTGCTTCGGCACAGATTTGCGAAGGTGACCTGCAGTGTAAACCGGGATGGAAATATAAGCCGGGGCGCATTGTAGGGCACAAAAGACTGTAACGTAAACCGGGATGGAAATATAAGCCGGGGCGCGTTACAGGGTATAAAGTTGTCTGTAATGCTACTCGGGATGGAAATATAAGCCGAGGTGCATTACAGGGTATAAAGTTGGCTGTAACGTAAACCGGGATGGAAATATAAGCCGGGGCGCGTTACAGGGTATAAAGTTATGTGAAGTGACCGGACATTGTGACATGCATTGCACTGTTTTAAAAGAGAAAGCGTTCATGCATTTGTGAATGTGTAGTGTAGTGCATATTTGACATGCATCACGAGTGTCAATGTGGTATGGATGTGAATGTTATTTGATTGCCAATGAATTGTTATTTGCGCGTAAACTGCTGTACTGGTTTTATTATGTTCTCACGTAGGTATATTTGAAAGTTACAAGACATGTGCCCCACCATTCCCTTGAATTACATATTACTCATGTCTTGCCATGTGTTGATCCCGTATGTCTTATAAGCGGGTTACTTGCTAGCGTTTTCGCTAAGGGTACTACTCTTACGGTGCAGATGAGCCTAGCTACGACATGATCTTCATTGAAGACGACGGCGAGTGGGCTGAGTGGGATGCTTAGAGTGCCTAGTGGCGAATAGGCGAGACAGATGTTGTTTATTTCAGTTATTTCATTTGTTTGAAGATTCGAGTGGTGAACATCATGACTAGTTTGTTGGGATTTTAGTATTCTTGATGTACGAGTTGACGGTTGACATTCGTTAGATACATGTTTCCGCTTTTACTTTCGTACGTCACTGATGATGTGTACACGAGAGATGAGACGTCTTGTAGTCTTCTCAGTAAGCTACGACGGGTGCACCGGGTCGGATTCCGCTGTCCGGGTCGGGGCGCTACAGGTGGTATCAGAGCCTAGGCTTCAGATCTACCTCGGAGACCTAGGTTATGGCATGTAGAGTCCTAAGTTATGATCTTTACCTTAAGTTGATCTATTAGTCTAAGTACGCAATCTTAGATTTAAGTTTGATTGGGATGGGTGTGTGCGAGCGCGATAAAATGTGACCAATAAACGTTATTGTGGTTTATGAATTTCGTCTTACAGAACGCATGTGGCTTTCAGTATTTACCTATGAAATTGCTGAATGCTAATAAGCGTGGATTTTGCAGAGAATGCCTCCTCGCAGAGATAACCAAGGAAACGGTGGCAATGGGAACAATGACCCTCCACCACCACCACCAGTTCTAGTCCCACAAGCACTGATTGATGCTATCACAGTGATAGCACAAGGGGTTGCTCAGCAGCAGCAACAACCGCAGCAACCTCCTCCCCCGCCGCCACAGCATGGCATAAGGTACTATATTGGGGAAATGCGAAAGATGCATGCCCCAAACTTTGAAGGGACAACCGACCCAGAGGTGGCTGGGTTTTGGCTGGACGAAGTAGAGAAATGCTTCAGGCTAGTGCAAGTGCCTGAAGAACACAAGGTGGATGTGGCCACGCCTTTCCTAACTGGCAGAGCGAATGCATGGTGGAACGGCATTTCGCCCAAGATGACTTCTCCCATCCAGTGGAGTCATTTTGTGAAGGCCTACAAGGACTATTATGTGCCAGAGACTGCCATTTTGGAGAAAATGAGACAGTTTGACAAGTTCGAACAGGGAAGGATGTCTGTCTCTGATTACGCAGATCGGTTCCATGCCTTGGGTAAGTTCACACCCTTGGTACTAGAAAACAACCGAATGAAGATGCTAAAATTTGAGGAAGGACTGAACCCCCGCATTCGGACTGCAATAGCGGGGTCAAGCTTGAAAACGTTTGAGGAAATGTTAGACGCATGTTACCGGGTGGAGAGTGACATGCGTAGGCCGCAACAAAGAGAGGCTCGGGAAGAATCGAGCAAGAGACCAAGGGTGGAGCAAAGCGGAAGTAGACCCGGACGTTGGGTCAAGATTCCCAGGAAGGGACAAGCGGGGCCAGTTCAAAGGGCACCGCAGCCAAATCAACCTGATCGCCAAGCACCTACAGAATGCCCGCACTGCCATAAAAGACACGTGGGTGAATGTTGGAAAATATCAGGTGCGTGCTTCAGATGTGGAAAGCCAGGCCATAGGATCAAGGACTGCCCAGAATGGAATCCTAAACCGCAAGCCGGAGCAGGGCCAGCTCAACAGCAGAGAGGTAGGCCCAATGCGAGAGTCCACGCGATGACGGACGCTGAAGTCCAAGAGGATGCGAACGTGGTGACAGGTACGACCTAAGTTAAATACGTGTGGTTTAAGTTGGATTTTAGTTTTCTAAGTTGATAACTGAATATGTGCTTTATGTGAAACTTTTATGTGCTACTCCCTTGTGAATAGGCGTGATCTTAGTTAACAAAGTACCTGCCAACGTGTTATTTGATAGTGGAGCTAGCCACTCCTTCATTTCTAAGCGATTTGCCAAAGGGCTCGACTGTTTACCCGAATGGCTTGAGAACCCATTTAGAGTACAAGCAGCCGGCGAGCAAGTGCTGGTATCCCACCACCAGTACAAAGATTGCGAGATGGAGTTGGATGGGAAGTTATTCTCGGTGACCTTAGTTCCAATCCCGATGAAGGATTTTGATGTCATATTGGGTATGGATTGGCTGACCAAAAATCATGCCAATATTGATTGCAAACTTAAGCAAGTGACCCTCAAGGACCCTGAGATGAATGATATCACGGTACAAGGAAATGTCAAGATAACTAAAGCTCCAAAGAAGATATATATGACGGCAATTAAGGCGTTTAAGGCTTTACAAAAGGGAGCTGAGGGATTTATGGTGTATGCACTAGATGCGAAGCAGGAGGTTCCCTCCATGGATCAAATACCGGTAATCAATGAATTTAAGGACGTATTTCCGGACGACTTGCCGGGAGTACCGCCATCAAGAGAAGTGGAATTTGAGATCAACTTGATCCCTGGAGCCGAGCCTATATCTAAGGCACCTTACAGAATGGCTCCGGCTGAACTCAAGGAGTTAAAGGGGCAACTGCAAGAGTTGTTGGACAAGAAATTGATACGCCCCAGCGTATCGCCTTGGGGAGCTCCGGTTCTGTTTGTTAAGAAGAAGGATGGCAGCATGAGGTTATGCATCGACTATCGTGAGTTGAACAAGATCACCATTAAGAATAAATATCCTCTGCCAAGGATAGAGGACTTATTTGACCAACTAAAAGGAGCCCGTTGGTTTTCAAAGATTGACCTCCGTCAAGGTTACCATCAATTGCTTGTGAAAGCGGGAGACGTCCCCAAGACCGCTTTTCGGACTCGATACGGGCATTATGAATTTTTGGTGATGCCTTTTGGTTTAACTAATGCCCCAGCGGCCTTTATGGACTTGATGAACACCGTATTCCGAGAACAGTTAGACCAATTTGTAGTAGTGTTCATCGATGACATCTTGGTCTATTCCCCCGACGAACAAGCTCATGCTGAACATTTAAGGGTGGTGTTGCAAATTCTGAGGCAACAAAGGCTCTATGCCAAATTCAGCAAGTGTGAATTTTGGCTAAGAAGTGTAGCCTTCCTTGGTCACGTGATTTCCGAAGATGGGATCTCTGTGGATCCTAAGAAGATAGAAGCCATCACTGAATGGCCAAGACCCACAAATGTGACCGAAGTCAGAAGCTTCCTAGGCTTGGCAGGCTACTATAGGAAGTTTGTTGAGGGATTCTCAACGATAGCAGTACCATTGAGTCGACTTACTCAGAAGAAGACTAAATTCGAATGGACTGCTGAATGCGAGCAGAGCTTTACTGAGCTCAAGAAGAGATTGACCACAGCCCCGGTGTTGGCACAATCTTCCGGTACCGACGGCTTCGTGATCTATAGTGACGCGTCCAAGAAAGGACTAGGTAAGTACACCATTACAATTTATGCATTGTATATACTTATGCTAGTCCTAAATCAACGTTCTGTTTATAGGTTGTGTTTTGATGCAAAATGAACGAGTCATATCATACGCGTCAAGACAATTGAAACCATATGAGCAGAACTACCCGACGCATGACTTGGAGCTCGCAGCTGTGGTATTTGCTCTTAAGATCTGGAGACACTACCTATATGGAGAGAAATGTGCAGTGTTCACGGATCATAAGAGCTTAAAGTATCTATTCTCGCAGAAGGAGTTGAATATGAGACAAAGAAGATGGTTGGAGTTACTCAAGGACTATGACTTGACCATCAACTATCATCCGGGCAAAGCCAACAGAGTGGCAGATGCGTTGAGCAGAAAGTCTAGCCACGCGAGACAATCTCCATTAGAAAGAGAGATAGAGGAATTTGATCTTGAATTGGTAGACTCAGTGGCAAATGTCCTCACAGCTTTGTCTATCAGCCCAGACTTGGTAGACAGAATCAAAGAGGCACAGTATGAGGACCCGGCACTGGAAGAAATCCGTGACAAATTATCCACGGGTCCGGCAAAGGATTTCCAGTTGCGAGAAGATGGGAGTCTATGGTTCCAGAATCGGTTATGCGTGCCAAGTAAAGACGAACTCCGAACAGAATTGCTCCGAGAAGCGCATAACTCAAGAATGTCTATCCACCCCGGAAGTACTAAGATGTATAAGGACCTCAAAAGAAACTATTGGTGGATAGGGATGAAAAGGTCAATAGCGGCATATGTTGAGAGATGTTTGATATGCCAACAAGTCAAAGCGGAACATCAACGACCTGGTGGTTTGATGAAACCACTGGAGATTCCGGAATGGAAGTGGGAGCACGTGACGATGGATTTCGTAATGGGACTACCCAAGACCCGCAATGGAAACGAGATGATTTGGGTAATTGTGGACCGACTAACGAAGACGGCTCACTTTATAGCCATGCCACATGGTACCTCGTATGAGAGGTTATCCAATATCTATGTGGATAACATTGTAAGTCTGCATGGAGTCCCAGTCAGCATCGTATCGGACCGTGACCCCAAGTTCACCTCTAAGTTCTGGAGGGCATTCCAGAAAGCTATGGGTACAGAGTTGAGAATGAGCACAGCATACCACCCGCAAACGGATGGACAATCCGAGAGGACCATACAAACCTTGGAGGATATGCTAAGAGCATGTGCCTTAGATTTTAAAGGAAACTGGGATAGCATGTTGAAGCTAATGGAGTTTTCGTACAATAACAGCTATCACGGTGCAATTGGTATGGCACCATTTGAAGCTCTATACGGGCGCAAGTGTCGGTCCCCGGTTTGTTGGGACGAAGTTGGAGAAAGAACAATCACTGCACCTGAGTTGGTTGAACAGACGGTTGAAAAGGTGAAAGTGATAAGAGAAAAACTCAAAGTGGCTCAAGATCGCAGCAAGAGTTGGGCTGACACAAAGAGGCGACCTTTGGTGTTTGAGGAAGGTGAAAAGGTATACTTACGAGTTTCACCCACCAAGGGAGTTGCAAGATTCGGAATGAAGGGCAAGTTAAGCCCTAGATATATTGGACCCTACGAAATACTTGGTAAAGTCGGCGAAAGAGCATACCGACTAGCCTTACCTCCGAACTTATCACAAGTCCATAACGTATTTCATGTATCTCAACTAAGGAAATACGTATCGGATCCAAACCATGTCCTTAAAGCCCAACCGCTGGATGTTAAAGAGGATGTCACTTACGAAGAACATCCTATAAGGATCGTGGATAGGAAAGATCAAGTTCTACGCCGACGCGTCATTCCGTATGTCAAAGTTCAGTGGAGTAACCATACGGAGCGCGAAGCCACGTGGGAGCTTGAGGAACAAATGAAGGAGCTGTACCCACAACTCTTCCAATAAGGTACGCCAGTTTCGAGGACGAAACTTCTTATAAGGGGGGGAGGGATGTTACGCCCCGCACACTCCGTAGGTTAATAAAAAGGCCAAGAAGGAATTAAACGGAGTTTAATGATAGTCAACGGGAATTGATGATGGTCAACCATAACTAAATACGAATTAAATAATAGGATTAATGATAATTAAATGAAGGGATAAATATTAGAAATTAATTGTATTTAATTTAGAATTAAATAATTAGATTTATCCTTTAAAATAAATAGATAATAGATATAATTTAGAAACACCAAACTTTTCCCCTTTCCATATAAAAGCTGACTGAACGCCAGTTTCTCTATTTCCCCCAGAGAAACCGACGCCAGCCCCCTTCCTCTCCCCATTGACGATTCATCTTGCAGCCCTAGGAGGAAAGATCCCTCAAGAGTCAATCCGTAGGTCATTTGTTCTTCAATTCTCCTTCGAGTAATCAAAGGCAAGTAATCTACTTATAAGTTTTTACGTTTTGCGAAAGAGAAAAGGCCTATTTTGATATCAATTTGGATCACCATGCAGTAATTTCTCTATGTGAATATACTTGTGAGATCTATGTGTTTTGGTTTGAGATTTGGCCATTATATGTTGAAATCTTGTTCGTTGATTGTTGTTTATATGAGATCATGTAAATCCCAATCCCTTGAACCCTACTTTGTTGATAATGGTGATTGAAGGGAAGGGAGAGGGAAAAGATTTGATTTTTAGGATGATTTGATGATTACTTTGAGTGCTAGGCTTGAATCCGTGAATCGTATGCTAAAGATGTTGTCTTGGGTGATTTTAGGATGGATTGATAGTGGGAAATAGGCTTGGAATGGTTTTGAAGGAAGTTGGGGTCGAATTGGGGGTTATTTCTGCAGTTTCTGCAGAAAATTGCAGAATGGTGTTCTGGAACGGGGACGTCGATCGATCGACGTCAGGGTATGACGTACGTCGATCGATCGACGTATAGCAAGTGAGGGTATGACGTGCCTCAGAAGGACGTAGATCGATCGACGTATAGCAAGTGAGGGTATGACGTGCCTCAGAAGGACGTAGATCGATCGACGTAGGTTGAGTGAGAGATCGACGTGCCTCAGATGGACGTCGATCGATCGACGTCAGGGTATGACGTATGTCGATCGATCGACGTCAGGGTATGACGTCAACCAGTTTTGTGGGAAAGCAAGGGAAGAAAGAGGGAAGCTAGGGGATCCTTTGGGTGACCTTAGGGACTTCTTAGGACCTGATTATGACTAGTCTAAGTCTTGGGAACATGACTTAAGATAGTGAATCAAGTTTGGAGAATTTGAAGGGTATTCGAATCGGAGTTCAACGTGGATGACTTAGAAGGGTTAGGAGATGAACGTACGAGGTGATTGAGAGTTCAACGAGGAATGGTTAGGGATATTTGTCTTAGGTTATGGATCTTGGTATCATGACTAAGTGTTGACGCGATAGTCGAAGCTTAAGTGATGACGTGTAAGTTAGCGAAAACTCGTGTGTGTTTGTACTTGCGCATGTGTACATGAATGACTTATGTGAATGTGAATTGCATACGGGAGTGAGAAATGAGAATGATATGAGGAGTCTTGCATCATGGCACGTGCATTGCATATTGATTTGAAAAGAAAGGTGCTTCGGCACAGATTTGCGAAGGTGACCTGCAGTGTAAACCGGGATGGAAATATAAGCCGGGGCGCATTGTAGGGCACAAAAGACTGTAACATAAACCGGGATGGAAATATAAGCCGGGGCGCGTTACAGGGTATAAAGTTGTCTGTAATGCTACTCGGGATGGAAATATAAGCCGAGGTGCATTACAGGGTATAAAGTTGGCTGTAACGTAAACCGGGATGGAAATATAAGCCGGGGCGCGTTACAGGGTATAAAGTTATGTGAAGTGACCGGACATTGTGACATGCATTGCACTGTTTTAAAAGAGAAAGCGTTCATGCATTTGTGAATGTGTAGTGTAGTGCATATTTGACATGCATCACGAGTGTCAATGTGGTATGGATGTGAATGTTATTTGATTGCCAATGAATTGTTATTTGCGCGTAAACTGCTGTACTGGTTTTATTATGTTCTCACGTAGGTATATTTGAAAGTTACAAGACATGTGCCCCACCATTCCCTTGAATTACATATTACTCATGTCTTGCCATGTGTTGATCCCGTATGTCTTATAAGCGGGTTACTTGCTAGCGTTTTCGCTAAGGGTACTACTCTTACTGTGCAGATGAGCCTAGCTACGACATGATCTTCATTGAAGACGACGGCGAGTGGGCTGAGTGGGATGCTTAGAGTGCATAGTGGCGAATAGGCGAGACAGATGTTGTTTATTTCAGTTATTTCATTTGTTTGAAGATTCGAGTGGTGAACATCATGACTAGTTTGTTGGGATTTTAGTATTCTTGATGTACGAGTTGACGGTTGACATTCGTTAGATACATGTTTCCGCTTTTACTTTCGTACGTCACTGATGATGTGTACACGAGAGATGAGACGTCTTGTAGTCTTCTCAGTAAGCTACGACGGGTGCACCGGGTCGGATTCCGCTGTCCGGGTCGGGGCGCTACAAGGTATTAATTATTTTAGGAAGAACTCAAGGATATTCAAAAGGTAAGGCTACTTAAGATATGATTTTATGATCATCTTGGTCACACTCTTCCAAGAACTAACATTTTCTCCACCCAATTGGCCTAATAGGCCGAAGGATTCAACCAAGGGGAAAAAGAAAGAATCTTTTTCATTTTAGGCTAAGAATCAAAGGAAAAAAAGCAAGTATCTCTTTCTAGTTTCTTCCTGTATGTTAAAAATGGAGTCTTTTTGGCTAAAAGCTAAGGATGGATCATGCATGCATAAGATTAAATGATGTAAATACTAAGAACATGAAGAAAGTATAATTGCATGACCAACATCTTATGATCTTGATAGAAATTCTTATACATATGTATGTTTATGATTATGGTGAAAGGAAAAGTGTCTTGCATGTTACTTCCATGATTCATATAGGCATTTTATGTATGTTCATTGTAGCCAACATGATCATCATCATAATCGAAAGTCTTCATCTTCATCTCTATGCTACTTATCAACATGCATGACATAAAAAAAGTCTTAGAGGGAAAAATGTGTATACGAATATGAATGCATTCATCTTGTATGCACTTAGAAGATATTAAAAATTCATGTATATATGTGAGGAAATTCGGTCATGCATGGGTGGATAGTCCAAAAATATATAAATCATGTGCATGATGGTGTGGATGAAATGAGTATGAAAGAAAAGAGTATCTTGAATGCAATTAGGGATGATTAAGTTGAAATGTGTGATTGTGTGGTGCATATACACAGTCAGTCAGGTGGCATTAGTAAGTGCTGTGAAGGTGCTTTATGAATTATTATATATACACATATGTGTACTTAGCATGTAATGAAGTAATTAGCAAGTTACAGTGTGTAATTGTGGGTGGGTGTACATGGGTCTCAGACAAGTGGCCTTAATTAGAGGATGTTGATATCTTAAGGAATTTTTGTGCATAAGCACTTGTAACTTGTGGTAATTATGTAACTAACAAGTGGTGATAGGAAGGTATGTATGTGTGCATGGCGGCCAAGAGGCAAATAGAAATGCCATGGTGCTGATTTAAATAAGTATTTGAGGGTGCATGCATGTGTAATTTGCATATACTAATGTAATGATTAAGTTGCAATGTACAAGAGTGTGTGTGTATAACTCTCGGCCAAATGGCCTTAAAATGTGAAGATGACATATTTATGAGTAGTTATGTATACGTAAAGACAACATGGGTAGTCATGTAATTAAAAAATGATAAAGTGCACAAGTGTGTGTGTATGTATAAGTTCCCCCAAGTGGCCACATTGACGTGCTATAAAGATATCTTAAATGGTTAATTGAGTACATGTACATACATATAAATAAAGACATGTATAAGGCATATTATATGGTAAATTAATAAACGTACAGGATTATACAAATTATAAAGGACATTATGTGACAAAGCTAGAAACTGTGTAGATTGGCCGAGAATACCAATAAAGACAATATAGTAATTTCTACATTTGTAGAAGAAATGAAAGGGGGCTGTTTTAAGATGGCCAGAAAATAAAATAAGAAATAGCAATTAAAGCCCAAAAGTGGGCTGATTTTGAAGGTTTGGCCGTGGGCCCTAAAGAGGGGAAGAATGGTAATTTTACCTAGGAAAAAGATATGACAAATAAGCCAACCATTAATATTTAAGTTCTTGAATTGTTAGACAGATGGAACCAGCCCATACCGAGCATTCTTTCATGCATACACATAGATGTTTTGAAAAGCAAAATGTTTTATCATACGATACATACTCCGAAGATGGTTATCACGCAAAACATTTTAAAACGAGTTTCACATGATATGTTTTTTAGAAATGATTTTATCGCATGAAAAGTTTCTTTAAAAGGATTTTAACGAACCGTACCTTGTGTCGAATTACTCCATACGACTTATGTATATGATGGACGAGTGTAATCTTCATATAAGGATTCTCCACTATCTTGAGCAAAATTAGTTATCTCATTTCTTATTTTCATGATTTTAGATGGTGGAAAATATTTGGTTAAGAAACTTGAAGCAAATTGGTTCCATGTAGTGATGGAACCGGAGGGTAGATAATTAAGCCAAGCTTTTGATTTATCTTTTAGGGTAAATGGGAAGAGTCTTAGCCTTATAACATCATCATTGACCCGATTTTGCTTGAATGTGTCACATATCTCTAGAAAATAAGAAATATGGGCGTTAGGATGTTCACTCGATAAACCATAGAATTGTACAGATTGTTGGATCATTTGTATTACTGATGGTTTAATTTCAAAAGTGTTGGCGTGTATAGTGGGTCCATGTATGGCTGGGGCAGCTTCCTCTACCCTAGGGGTTGCGTAATCTCTAAGGCATCTTTGGGCCTATTGGTTATAATCTGCCATGTCAATTGTTTCAATTTCTAATTCTTCTCAGATTTCTTGAATATTAACTCTCTATCATTTAATTTTGCTTGCCTTACTATTTTTCTGTTATGTTTAGCAGTACCTTCAATATTAGGATCGTATAGTAAAGGCTCATTGGAACTACGGGACATAAACTATTAAACAAAATAATAAAAGTAAAAAAAAAAGAAAAGAAAATAAAAATAAATAAGAAAACAAAATAGCAAAATAAATAACAAAATGAAGTTAAAAATAATTACGAAAATATATAGAAACAGGAAAAAAAACCAAAAACAGAAGGAAAAACAGAAAGTGATTTACAAACAGTAAAATATTTTTGCATGTAAAATATATCTACAAACAATGTTGTGTTGAAACTTATATTTTATATATATTTATATATATATATAATATTTTGATTTAATCTCAAGACTAAAATAACTATATGATATTAAAATCTAGACCCCGGGAATGGCGCCAAAAACTTGATGTGTAATCTCTAACATCTCACTAGTAACTGTACTAGTTACAATAGTAGATTAGCAGACAAGAGGGTTGTCGATCCCACGAGGACTAAATTTAAGCATTAAAATTATTTTTTAACCTAAATTTAAACATAATCAATAAAATTTAATAAAAACAAAAAAGTAACTACTAATTAAATATCAAACTTGAACTTTTCCTTAAAGATTTTCTTGACTAGTTTATGTACCAGTTGAATTCTTTTCTCAAGTCTAATCCACTCTTTAACCAAAATAATTAACTAGCTTCTATTCCGAACTGCTGAGGAAAAAAATCCCTATTTTAATTTTTACCCTATGTCTTGGCATAAAAACCTAATTTAATTTGATAAACTTCATATCGGTATGTGAATTTTAATCAAATAAATCGCATTAAAAATATTTATGGAATCCCCTAATTTCAATAACCTTCGATTATTTAATCATAGCAATCCCCCTATAGAAATCGAATCTATCCATAATCAATTTTACTCTAAGGTTGTTGTTGACACGATCCCAATTGAAATCTTCACCTTCTGGTTCTTCAAACTTAATTATGTGTTCTATCAATAGGTAGCTAATCTATTGACTCAATAAGAACACCAACAACAATTAACGATTGGAATTCAACTAGTAAATTAAATAAATTAAAGAGCGAAAACTAATACATTAAAACATCAAAACAATTCAACGTTGACAAAAACTAATCAAGAAAATAGAAATTTAGCCATAAATTAATCCATACTATCCATCATAACCATGTATAATTGCATAAAAGAGCAATAGAAAAAAACCAGATAAAAAATTGCACTACAAAGCAGCCTCGAAACACGCGCCTGGTGGACTGCCGGCTAGGTGACAGGACTGGCGCTGCAACCTACTGACTTACGACAGCACACTAAGAAGCTGCCTGACGCAAAGACTGATGCGCGCCTGCAACAGGACATGGTGACTTGCTGCCTTTTCTTTTCTTCTGGACTTCTGGCCGAATTGCTGCTTCCTTTTCTTTTGATTTTGATGGTGGTGATGGATGGCAGAAAAAGTGGTCCTTCTGAACGCTTTTGCTGGGGAAATAATCCCAAAAGCTCGGTGCCTCCTGAATGCTTCTCCATGCAGCATTTATATACGTGAAATGCACAGAGGGAGATGTTCAGTTCCTTCTTTTTCTCAATTGCAGTGAAATCTCAACAAGTATATCTGGGATCATTTGATTCTACAGCTTGGTTACAATCCTATTTGAAGTTTATCTTGACTACTGCTTTGTATCGGAAACCGCGCCTGATAAAACTGACACGCGCCCGCTGGCAGAAAGGGCTGCTGGAAAGCTGACTGGACCTGGCCTTTCCTTTTTCTCTCTCCTGCAATATTAAAAGAAATGTATAGTGCCCAACTAAAAAAAATATTATATTTAGCTAAATAACATAGACTTTAACATCATTTAAGCGGTAACTCAATTAAGCTCAAAAAATAAAGTTAATTTAGCTAACAAAATTAATATTTTCTATTTAATCACATGAGCACTTCCATTATTCAATTTGATTATTATCATTACTTTTTAGCATCGATTGAGCCAAACATTGCACGATATAAATGGTAGAGTGTCCAAACATATATATATATATGTGTATATATATATATATATATATATATATATATATATATATATATTAAGAAAAAGGATGATGCTCTGGCGATTCCCCCTCACGCTGGCGGCGCCGCAATGATCCGCCGCCGCCGTCCTTCGGTTACTGCTCTATTCTCTCGTCACCGACACCCATATTCACGATCATCAGGCCAACCACAAACCGCATCGTTATTTTCGCTCCTCATACACACGGTCTGCAATCCTGTATTCTTCATGGAAGCGTCATCCCCGTCATTTGCTGACATTGTATCCAGGGCTGGCAACGCACAGGCGATTTCCATTGCCCTGAAAACGGCATCACGTTATAAAGGACTACCGTTGATCACTTTCGAAGATTCGGAGATTGATGCCCTGGCCGCCCCATTCAGGTTTTCTTTGGTAGGCACTTTTTGGTATGGACGCCCATCATTAAAGGTGATTCGTGAGGTTTTTGAAAAAATCGGCTTTCATCATGATTTACGAATAACACTGTTAGATCAATCGCACATTTTGTTGAATTTCCGGAACGAAGCTGATTATTTGAGGTGTTTTTACCGGCGATCATGGCAAATTTCTGGCTGCCATATGCGCATAACGAAATGGACTATCGACTTTGATCCGGCAGCTGATGTACCCATTGTTCCAATTTGGATTGCATTTTCGGCACTCCCTGTTCACCTTCACCGCCGTGAAGCCCTGTTTGAGATAGCGCGCCTTATTGGCTCGCCTATGAAGTTAGATGCCGCAACCAAAGACGGTCTGCGTCTTTCCGTAGCGAGGATATGCGTTGAAGTGGATGTCTCTCAGGAATTACCACAGAAGATTTATCTACAGGCCAAAGATAGATTAATACTACAATCGGTGGTTTATGAAGACCTTCCGCAGTTTTGCACGGTCTGTCGTCGATTGGGACATATCACTGGCAACTGTACGACATCCGCCACGTCTGCAGTCCCTCCTCCCCCTCCGCCACCACCACCACGTCCGCCAGCCAAGCGTTGGACTCCGGTGAAAAAGAAGCTTTCCACGCCATCTGCTATTGAGCCATCACTACTGTCTACGGAACCCAGACTCCAAGAGCCCGCTGCTGCTGTTCAGGAAAATACTGGGGTTCAGTTTCCCTTGGAGATACCTGAAGAATCCACTCCTAGCGATCTGCCCACAAATGTACAGACTGCAGATCCTATTGATGACAGAAACACTCAGTTGAATGTAATCGATGATACCACAGAACTGGATCACCACTCCGAAGAGCCCATAGAGATGGGTCACACCTCTGACAATGATATTCCTGACGTCGCCCAACCGTCATCTGTTCAGCACATTCCAGAAGAGGTGGTGCGAAGGATGGAGCTCCTTCCGCCATCTCCAGAGGAGGATGCTCTCATTTCCAGATTGCAGGATACTACGGAGGCAGAATTTATACATGTGGTTCCGCGTCGTAAACGTCGGTCAAAAAAAAAATTGCCTCCGCTTCCTCCTTCTACCATTCTCACTCGTAGTGCATCTCGTGTCATCCAGGGAAGTGTTTCTAACTTGACTCAATTAATCTTTTAATATGGAATTTACGAGGCATGCGTGCCTCGATGCCGCGTTTACAACATTTGATTCATACACATCATCTTCAATTACTTGCTTTGATTGAACCTAAGCATTCGCCATCTAATATTACTCGCTTTGCTTTAACCCTAGGATACTCCCATCATTATTTCTCTCAGTCAGAGCGCATTTGGTTTTTCTGGAGAGACTCAATTTTTGATTTGGTTTCTGTACAAGATCAAGAGCAAGTGGTGCATTTTACACTTCTTTATCGGCCTCTACAGCTGACTTTCGTCCTATCGGTTGTGTACGCCAAGCATGCTCTCTCTTTACGCCGTCACTTGTGGCATTCTTTGTGTGATTTTTCGGCAGATCTTACTTTCCCTTGGATTATCGGTGGGGATTTTAATACGTTCCGTACTCTTGAAGACCATGATGGACGATCTCGTCCATCACTCGTTTCGTTACAGGATTTTAACGACTGCATTGAGGCATGTTCTTTAATGGCCCCGCCCTTCCAAGGCCCACGCTTCACATGGGTTGATGGTCGGAGTCTTGGGCGCGTTCGCAGGAGATTAGATTGGCTCTTTATCAACTCGTCTTTTCAGGATTTATTTGAGAATATGCAACTCTCTCATTTAACACGTGCTCCATCTGATCACTCTCCACTACTTATCAGCTGTCGGCAACAAACACCACCATCCAATCGCCCTTTTCGTTTTTTGGATTCTTGGCTATTGCATCCGGATTTTCTTCCATATATGAAGAATGCATGGACATCCTATCCTACCACAGGTGGCATGTACGGTTTCTATGACAAGCTGTTTCGATTACGGAAGGACATTCAACGTTGGAACAAGGAAATCTTTGGCAATATATTCACTAACCTCATGCAGGCAGAAATTAATCTGACTCAAGCGGAGAGCATTTGGGATGCCTCTCCTTCGGAAGACAGTCGAATGAAATATCATCAGGCAAAGGCTGAATATCAACAAACTGCCAAGTATGAATTACACTATTGGAAACAAAAAGCACGGGTACGATGGTTACAAGAAGGTGACGCGAATACTCGGTACTATCATTCTGTTGTTAAGGGTCGAAGGCTACACCTTCGCATTCAGCAAGTAACCTCAACCGACGGGCATTCTTGCACCATGCCAGATGAAATACAGGAAGAAGCAGTTAAATTCTACAAGTCATTGTTCGGTAAAGAGGCAACCTTTAATCATGCCACCATCCTAGAGTCTATTCCATGTATCTTAGCAGATGAAGATAATATTTTCCTCACCCAATTACCCACGGAGGACGAAGTCAAAGAGGCGGTTTGGCATTTAGACCCACAAAGTGCAGCTGGTCCAGATGGTTTTCATGGTATGTTTTATCGTGCATGCTGGCTTATAATACATCAAGATGTACATAAGGCAGTGCAAGAGTTTCTTCTAGGCGTCCCTCAGCCTTCGGTGATGGCTAGCGCAGTAATCACTTTGATTCCGAAGAAGCAATCGCCATCAACTTTCAATGATTTTCGTCCCATTTGTTTAACAAATTTTCTAAGCAAGGTTTGCACGCGCATTGTCGCCTCCCGTTTAAATACGCTCCTACCCAGGTTAATATCTCCCGAACAGACAGTTTTTCTCCCAGGTACAGACATCTCCACACAGGTGTTACTGGCCCGTGAGATGATTCACATGCTCGACCGGGGTGGATCACAGCTTTGCCTGAAGCTTGACATGATGAAGGCTTTTGATAGGGTGTCCTGGGATTATCTAGAAAGAGTCCTGCAGAAATTTGTTTCTCTAATTTTTTTCTCCCGACTTATACTGAATCATCTACGAGTCACAACACTGTCGGTTTTGATTAATGGACAGCTCACATCTTCATTCCTGCCATATAGGGGAGTTAAACAAGGTGATCCCCTCTCTCCGCTGCTTTTTATACTATCTTCTGAGGGTTTTAGCAGGGGCTTAAAAGCACAAGTGGCATCAGGCACCATACAGTCTTTCAATCTTGGCCGAATCCCTTTCACAATTTCACATTTAGCATACGCGGATGACCTACTGATATTTCTTAAAGGCACTCAACGAAATCTTAGACGTTTTCATCTATTTTTAACTCAGTATGAGAATGCCTCGGGGCAAAAAGTCAATTACCAGAAAAGCGATTTAATTCCCTCATCCTCATTATCGGCTCCTCAGAAGCACAGGCTGGCGGACATTCTACATATGCGCTGCTCTAGTCTTCCATTCTGCTACCTTGGATCATATCTGCATAAAGGTATTAATCGCTCGTCATACTGCACAACTTTGCTCCAGCATGTAGACGCTCGCCTTCAGGGTTGGCACTTGCGTTTACTGTCTTCTGCTGGTCGTCTAATCTTACTTCGCTCTGTTATCCAATCGTTGCCCTTACATATCATAGCTGCGGGTTCTTTACCAAAATCAGTAATACACGCCATTCATCAGAGAATGTCATCTTTTTTCTGGGGAGCAAAAAAACACTGGGTCTCATTGCCTGCTCTTCTTCACCCATGTGCGGAAGGAGGATTGGGCCTTAGAGATTTGAATTCACTACAAAAAGCATACCACTGTCGACTTTGGTGGGCTTATCAGCGAAATACAACTCTATGGAGTACGTTGTTGTATGCAAAATACGGCAGACGTGGTGACTATATTCCAAGGCTTACTGATTCACCTATTTGGAAAACCATATGTCGTATCCACCCTTTTTGCACGGATCACACGACAGGGCAGGGAGATCATCTTACTTGGCTTCCATCATCATCGGGGGAATTCACCTTGAAATCGGCTTATGATGAATTGCGTCCGGCTAGACCAACATTATTATCGGCGGACTTTATTTGGTCAAAACACCATTCTCCTACTATTCAACTTTTCCTATGGCGGTTTTTCCATTCGGAATTGCCTTTTCAGGATTTTATTGGCAGCTACATAACTGCTCGGCCAACGCAATGCCCGTTTTGTAAATGTTCTTCAGCAGCGGTGGATCACATCTTCCTCTATTGTGCCCACATCCGCTCCATTTGGATTTATTTTGCTAGTGAACTGCACTGTCCTCTCCCAACTAATACGTTATGCCTTAGACAGTACATGCTTGCCTGGTGGTATCGATCTTCGACCGCAACCCTATCGGGAGTTTTAAGGTTGGTTATTCCTTCGATTATTGCATATAATATTTGGAGAGATTATGCATCCTTAATATACGGAGACAACAAATCATTCTCACACGATACATTGAGGGCCTCCATCTTATCGGATATCAATATTTGGAGCAAAAAGATGGCGGGATCCAAATTAACAACTGCCTTTCTACCACCATATGATTGGTTTTCTGTCCCACGACCACCCCGGCCTATTTTAGTCCGTTGGCATAAGCCCCCAATGGGTAAATACAAGCTCAACACAGATGCTGCGGTAGGAAGAGTATACAGTGCGGGTGGCGCTGTTCTCCGTGACCATCTCGGCGCCTACATTGGGGCGATATCCTTTCGCCTACCACTTTGCACACCTTTGCAGGCAGAAATACAAGCGGCGGTTTTTGGTCTATTGTTCTTTCTTCCGATGTATAGAACAATCATTCTGGAGACGGATTGTGCTCAACTCATATCCAGGATACAACGCCCAATTTTGCCAAACGGTAATTTTCATTTGCGCCTATTGCACACGCTCATTCACCTGCATCGACTGGATTTTCTGCACGTATATCGCGAGGCAAATATGGTGGCACATTATCTAGCGCAAGATGCAATGTTGAATCCAGCAAATCATATCTACAGCTCGAGTACCATCCCGCCTTTAGCAAAAGGCTCATTGGCATTAGATCTTTCCACAGCTCACTTGCGCCACAACTAACTCAGTCTTCCAAATGGATTGGCAAAATTTACATCTCTCTGCCTGTATTCCTCGGAATACAGGCAGCCTGGGTATGTGGGACTTTCTCTTAGCCTTACAATTTATGAATCACATATTTACATGTGTTAATGTATGTCTCTTTTCTCGCACATGCTCTCTCGGTATGGACATTGGTGATCATGAGGTTGCGGCCCCTGTATCCAAGTTCGTCTCGTCTACAGTTAAGATGGCGGCCTGGACTTTCGCTTCTTATGCATCCGTTGTGCTACTGCCACATACGAAAATACCGCCCTGGTTTCACTCGAACCAGGGCGGGTGCGGTATGTGTGGTGCTGTATTTTGCTTTTACGTCTGTGACTTACAGCATATTGTTTTATCTGCTTCTTTGTTGCTTGGCGAGGTACACTGGACACCAACTGCTCATTCTCAGACATTTTGGAACGGACATCAGACTCCACCACCTTCAAGATATCAAATCATCTCTTATGGGCCGATTGTTTCCTTGTATTTACCTCATATTATTCAGCTCTTAAGTATCAATGAACGTTGTGTAAATATGTACGCTTTTTCCTTCGCCAAGTTTTTATCTACAAGGGTGGTTTTTCTTGGCAAGGTTTTAATGCGGCATATCATATACGACTGGAGATACGCCATTATACGTTGGCTTTTTCATTTTTTGATTTCGATGATGTATTTACACTTTCTTGTAATAGGGTATTCCTCCGCCATAAGTGAGGCTTTCAATTAATAAAATCTTCTTTCCAAATATATATATATATATATATATATATATATATATATATATATATATATATATATATATATATATATATAAGTTGATTATATTAGTCCACTTACCATCAAGTCATAAAATGAATACACCATCATTTCTATCTGTAAATGCACGTTTGAAGGGCTGTATATATGTATATCAACTCAGATTTTTGGAAGAAAAATCAACAAATAATAGTCGACAAGACTATGTCACCATATAATCCAAAATTCTCACTTTTTCTCCTTTGTATGTTGCAATAAATTTTGTTCCAAGAACACCGTATAATATCTTAAAAATGATGATTGAGAGTCTCCAATAACATATATAAGAAGGTCTTCAAGAAAAAATAGAATGTGAAATCGAATACCATCACATATCCTGCTACTATCGATAATGTCATAAAATAGAAAACCACCAAATAATCTTCAAGATAATCATAAATCAACTCCAGAATGAAGATAATAAGATAATCAAGAGATTTCTTGAGTAAAAATACCGAAACTGCCCTTAGGGGTAAAATGACCAAAATACCCTTGGTGGGAGAAAACTCCAGAAATGACTCCGATGGTCAAAAATAGATATAATAACACCTTAATAATGATAAATAAATGTGTTCTTGAAACATTGTCACCATGTCAAGTACCTACATAAACTCAAAATGCCAATTTTACCTTTTTTGGTAAGTTGTAGAAACTTCCAAAGCATGTTAGTCGCAATGCATAATATTTATCAAAATCACATAATAACAACATGGTAAACATATATAAATCATGTAAAAATGAAAACAAATATTTTATCACGTTTTAAAAAAAATATTTTTGAAAACCCTAGACATAAATCGATGGAAGTGCCTCTACTTCAGATATCGATGTCTCAAAGTGAGTTTCAAAGTTTGTCTCTGACCTATATTGGTCGATCAAAGTATACATTGATTGTTGTGTGCATCGATCGATCGATGTGTCTCAGGTTTAGAGATCGATGTCTCACAGTAAGATCTTGGTTTTTCTTCGCCTTACATAGATTGATCGATGTGAGAGTTCGATGTACATCGATCGATCGAAGTGCATTAACCTGAGAGATCGATGTCATTTTTCTTCACTTTTTTTTAACTTTTTAACATTTATAACATCATGTGTGACATTTTCAAGTATTCACCACTTAAAATCATGACCTTGAAAATTATCCAAACATATTTCTCAACAGTTTCTTGGGATTGGAGTAGGTCACATTTACCGAACCCGGATAAATATATGGTGTTCTTATCTTCTTTTCAATTTTCTGTTTTTCTGTCTGTTCTCACTGCAGATTTCACACAATTTTACACGTTTAGAAAAAATAGAAAAAAACTTTCAAAATTTGTGATTTTTGGTGGAGTTATACTTCAGACTTTTAGCTTTCATTTGAAACAAGAATCACTGGATTTGAGCAAAGGCAAGTTAGTCTTTCAGTCGTTGCAAGATAACTGCTCCAATCTAACTGCAATCTGACCAGTTTCAAGAAAACTTGAATTCTGTTTTCATCAAGAATTGTTTATGGTCAAGGCATTTTAGAAACATAAACGAGACATCCTAAAGAGTGTTTTGACATAAGGATCAAACTTTTTGGTTGAGTAATCAAAGAGAAACAAGTTTTCAAAGTTCAGCATTATTCTGTCTAATTCTATCCAGATTGACCACCTGAATCTTTTTATTTAGTTGAAAGGTCAAACGATCTTATTT
The DNA here is from genome assembly GCA_036186865.1 of Eustoma russellianum. Taxonomy (NCBI): domain Eukaryota; kingdom Viridiplantae; phylum Streptophyta; class Magnoliopsida; order Gentianales; family Gentianaceae; genus Eustoma; species Eustoma russellianum. Next base: position 30,332,448 of record AP025043.1, on the reverse strand, counting down.
TTGTCTCATTTTTGTACAGAGTCTAGTCAAGACATTGAGTTAATTTCTGAAAAGTTTCATAATTTTCGGAGTTGTGTACACTGAGTTTTGAACGGGTATTGAATTAGAGAAGGTCTCAGATTCTGTTTTCAAATGGGATTTTAACCAAGGGTAGTAGTGTAATTTCCGCTAACCACTATTCACCCTCTCTTCTAGTGGTGTTTAATGCAGGTGCACGGTCCAACAAAACTAAGCCAATAGTAGGCCTCAAACCTCGATTGGTTGAGTTTTGGTTCCAAAAATAGGCGAACGCAAATGAAGGTACAACAAGACCGAGCTAATAATGTTGTTCTTAGAGCAGAAAATAAGAATCTTAAGAATGGAAATTATTGTCTACAAGCTGCTCTTCGGAATATTATTTGCCCTAATTGTGGTGGTCTTGCAGTGCTTGCTGAGATGGGTTCGATGAACAAGAGCGTCGACATGAAAATGTACGTTCACAGAAGATTTTTAGTGTGTGTGTATGATGGTTTCTGAATACAATGGGAGGCAATTTCAAGCAATGGGGCCAACTAATTCCTTGTGCCTCCACTAGATCTGGATATGTCTCTTTTCCCAAGAAAATTTGGAACCCCTTTGCCTGATTGCTTTAGTATAATCAACTTACATTTATTCCTCAGACTTCCAATTTTACTTGTGGAGTTGTAATCTTGGAATGTAAAAGTCATTTGCCATGGAGCTGGCTATTTCCGTGTTAGATGAACTTGTAAGGATGTGTCGAATGGGCAAGCCCCTTTGGATAAGCAATAATGATGGAAAGGAAGTGCCCAATGTGGAAGAATACACTAGACTGTTTGCATGCCCAGTAGAGCAAAAGCCAACTTTATGCAATTTTAGGACTCAAACCATGTGCTATAGTGCTTTGGTGATAATGAATAGTAGCACATTGGTTGATGCATTTCTTGATGCTAATAAATGGCTGTAATCGTTCCCTTGTTTTATTTCAAGGGAAAGACACTTCAAGTGGTTAATTCAGATGTTGGTGGACAGGCTAATAGTTCTCTTCATTCGATGCATGCAGAATAGCAAGTGCTATCTGTTATACCGTTCAAGCATAGAATGAGAAAAAAATAAGTGTCTGATTTAAAGTAAGTGGTCTATTCCCCTTTGTACATATGCGAAAGTGCTTTTATGAAATTTTTACATGTCTATTTTAATACTAAATTAGATCATGTAGAATTATGTTGTGTTTTATAAAGTATGTGATGTATTTAAAAGTTTACTAATAGTACGTGATTTGAGAAATGAGATGTTTGTATGCTTAAATCAATTATACTGGTATTACATTACTAGTCAAATAAAAGGGTATTGCATTACTAGTCAAATAAAAGAAAGTATGTGTTATATGTTATGTGATCTAGCAATTCGCAAGTGAGTTGCTGGAGCGCCCGAACATTAGGGGGTTTATGCTCTATGCCCTCGTCTCATGGTGGCGATCCATGAACCTATCTAGAAGGGGTTCCTCTAGACAGAGTACTCTGACGAATGATATATATCAGTTAAGAGTTCAAAATTAAAAGTACTATATGTAGTGTTTGAAAATTGAGCACTCGATGTTTTGTTTTATTTTATGAAAGTCATGGTTGTTTCAAAAACTTGTTTCTCGGCATACATAATCCCACAAAATATAGTCAAGTTAGTCACTGAGTATTTTGTTTTGCTTACACCACCACTTATCATTTTGCAGATGAGAAAGACTCTGAATGTATTTACATTGAGGAGGATGATGAATGAGGATGGTGAAGCAGCTCGGAAGATAGGTCACAAGATTTGATTTATTATTAGTTATTTGAATCTTAGTTAGTATTATTGGATTGAGTTCATAAGAGTTGTTATTTTGAGTGTTTGTCTAGTTTTTTTCAGCGATGTGATATTTTTTTCATCAAAGATTATTTTGGGTATTATATTGAATGGTTTTAGTTATTTTTATTGATATTAATCGTTTTAGTGAGATTCACGTAATTATAACGTCATATGAGAAAGCCTTATACTTTTTGAGAAGAGATATAGAAGATGTGACGTCTTGAGTCTAACGGCTTAGGGCGTGACAGTATATTACAATAAGGGTTGCATTATTTTGGTATCAGAACATGGATTTTTCCCTCACTTTAAATATAAGTTATTGTATTTTTCATTCTACTAAACAAAACCAAAAAGAGTCTTTTCTTCCTAAGAGTCAAAAAGGTCCAAAAATACAAAAAAAAAAAAAAAACAATTTCCAAATTTTTTTTACTGTTCATAGAGTCCAATTTGAGGCTTTTCTTCTTTGTTTATTCTGAAATTTTCAGCATCTTGAATTGAATTAGGCTACACGTTTGGAATCTGATTTCTTGTGTATTGCATTTTCAACGTGTTTACCTTGTTGAAAGCTTAGGGTTTTGCATTTAGATCAAAAATCAATCTCAGAAATACCGAACTACTGTTTCAAAATAGTAATCCAAGTCTTAGTTGATTTGTTGTTTTGAAGCTCTTAGTTTATTTATTTGGGCTTGTAATTGATTAATTGTGGTGTTGTGGTTTGAATTGCACTGAAACATGTCTGAATAACCCCAGCCGATATGTTCTTTCATTATAACAGCGCAAGCCCTAATTTTCATCACAAACCCTGACTCTAGATTGATCAATTCTGCTCAAATCCATTCCAGCACCCTAATTTCAGATCCTATAGACAATACAAGTCACATACAAACGGCCTTAACCTTGCCAAGAATGATGCAGGGCCTAATTGTTCAAATCTGCCCAAAATTGAGCAATTTTTGCAAGAGAAGTTTTGAATACTCAAGGCATATTTTTGCAAGAAACATCAAGAAACAAGCCATGTCTTCAGTTCTTGAAAAAAGAAATTTACGAAACAAATCAAGAACAAAAACAAAAAGAACGAAATTCAAGAACTCAGCTTATACTTTTCGGATTGAAGTCATTCAAAAGCATTATAATCCATGCATTGTGACTTATTGGAATGCACAAAAATATTGGCCAAAAGTTAAAAGCACAACCTGTTCGTGGCTTGAAACTGAATCTGCCCTGAATTGTTCAAAGACCCACCGATCTTTTTAAATATTTTAGAATGTCCTAAATTGATCCTCAATTGTTTGGGACGGTTTTCGTGCGATTTAGACTATTAGGATTGCATTTGTTGATTACATACTTGAATAGATTAGCTAAGAATTCGGAGAAGCAATTCTTTAGCAATTCTTTGATCCAGTCTTATTGCATCTTATTGGTTTCTTTTGTCTTTGATTCTTAGTTTTTTGTACTCTTTATGAGTATCTATTGTGCCAAAACTGATTTTAAACGTGATAAGCCTCCAAGAATTGCAAATTGCAGCAGGCGGTTCACAACTTTTGTTTGACTTGATTTGATATCTCACTTGAGATCTGCTTATAGCACAAGGGAAAGAGTAAAGAGCTTGTGTGTTTGTGAATATCAAACACGGGGAGGTGATAGCGAAACTTGAGTGAATTTATAGAAAAGTTTATGAGATCCAAGGGGCCAAAAAGGCCAAAGGAGCCAAATTGTATAAAGAAGATGTACATTGGAATGGAGTAGGAGGAAGCAAGTCTGCGGTGTTTTGAATGGTCTAATTTTCGACCACCATGGCTTGTAATCTTTTTAATGTATTTTAGAGTCATTTTACTGTTTTTTAGAATTTTTTAAACATAAAAACCATTAGTTAAAAGATGGGAAAATAGGCTTTTCGAATTTGGAAAAAAACCTACAAAGTAGGGTTTTTCAAAGGATGTCTCTATCTCGGTATTTCGGCGATAAATCTCTCATACAAAAGTTGTTTTAAGGTGATTCAAGATGTTATAGCAACTAGACATCCGGGGCTACAACTTTTTAGAAGACCTCATTGACATATTCAGTCCCTAGATATCCGAGATAAGGCGTGAAAGACTGATAGATGCTGAGGTGATGAAAATCAAGGAAAAGACCTATCCTATCTCTTGTAAACTAAGTTTATCATTGTAGGATTATATGTGTCAGTGGCCAGCAGCCTGGAAAAACAGATTGTTGAATGAAAATTGATAAATTTCGGCCAAAGGATGCCTAGCAATGTTCTTCCTTGTGTTTCCTTTGATCATCAATGAAAACTAGATTCTATATCAACATCTTGAGCAAACGTTGTAGAGGAATTGAATCCGACCGTCTTGAAGACATGTACCAAGGGTGGCTTACTATTATTGGACCATGAACAAGCTTCAAGGAGTCGGATATTGCTCAGTCCAAACGAGAGGCACACGGCCAAGGATGGTTTTTGAACCGTTCTTGTCACCGCACAAGGTTTCTTGTGGAAGACATATTTAGAACGAAAGAAAGATCTGTTCTTCTGCCGTGAGACACGCTTTCACTTGGTATGAGAGCCCATGGTTCCTTGTTCTAAGCTCTTGTTTTCCATTTGTTCATATCATACATACCACCGTCACATCTATCTTCCAAAAAAAATTTCGACCACATACCCAATTTCACCGGCTGAATTTTTTGAACACTTTTTACACCTTTGTTTTGTATGCAGTTGTGCTGAAATTAATTTTCATTGCACTGCATATCAATCGGCCGCCTAGCATAATTCATCCAGAGAAAAGGAAGGTCTCGGCCAAACCCTAAACAACACCAACTAGGGTTTTGCATCTAAAGTTTGCGTTTTTCCCTTGTATCTTGCACGCAATTTATTATCTCTTGCGTCTTGCTTGTTGACTTGGAACCCTAGGATTTGCATTTATACACCCATCAGCGGCATATACAAAAAAAATTGCCTAAAAAGCTACCTTGAATCTTGCATTCTAGTTGCTAAGAAGCTCTTGGTTAGAGTTTGTTCTTGATGTGAAAAAATTGTTTGAATTCTAGTTGGTTTGTGGTGCAACAAAGTCATCCCTACCGAAACCCAAAAAGAACCGAAATAGCCATCAAAATATTCCAAAAGACCAAACTTTACGACAGACAAACTGCCCGGTCAGTACCCTCACAAACAACCATACCCCCAATTCAAGAACCTAAACAATACAAAACCTAACACCAAATAAATACTCCCTACATTCGGCCAAACTTAAATTTACCCCCTCAAACACCTAAAAATACCCAACTCAATATACAACCAACTCCAACACTATCTAAAACCCTTACCTCCAGCCCTAAGTACCCCGTCAAAGGTACCTCTCCAAACAACCCTACACGACGACAAGCACAAAGGCAAGTTGCTATACATTTCGTCGCAAGCTAAAGCGAAGCGAGGGAATTTGACGCAAGCCTCGAAATACGTCAACATACATCAACGAGGCACTGAATAGGGCACTGCCTTTTTGTTCATAAAAAAACAGAGGCAAAAAAAGATTATATTTTGGTCCAAAGGTATATTTACCATATATATATTTTTATTCTAGCTTGGTGTAATACCAAAAGGAAGGATTGAAGCCATACGGTTATAACCTGAGGATCCTTGTTGGCAATATCGAAACCCTAACCGGCCTAAGCTATCAAATTCAACCAAATTCATCCTGTAAATTTTGGAACAAATTTGTTGCACCCCATGTGTTACATCCGACTTCCGTCACGTATTTAGAATAAACTTCCTGATGTTGTGGGGGTATCGTATCTAAGTATTGTTAATTTCAGCACCCAACCCCCTAACCGGCCCCCCAACTGGCCCCCTTCTATTTTATTCCTAAAACAATTCTAATTCTTTTCTTTTATTCCTTTCTTTTAATCATAATCATGTGACATGCATCCAATAGGAGTACATGCAAAATCTTTTTAGCCTCCACTATCTTCACCATCCAAGAGTCCTCATCATGGTTCCCCACTACACCATCCGCCCAAGCCTTTGTCCAAACCATAAAAATGCACTTCATCTTGATTTTACTTCATTTTACAACCATTTCTCTCACTCCTCTCAACCCCTTCCCATCACACTCCCTTCTCTCACTAAAGAAAACTCCCTCATCTCTTCCCTTTACCCGTACAAGAAGAAGGAAATTTCTTCAACTCTCAAGTGAGGAATCAAGTGTATAATTCCTACAAACATCAAGGTAAACACTTTACCAATCTTGTTCACATCCTTCTCACCTTCCATCCTTCACAAAAACACTCACTTCACCTCTATTTTGGGCTTTCATCCGTGAGTTCCACAAAGGAGGTAGGAGAAGTCCTTTAGTGCATTAAGTAAGATGCCTCAAGCCATTCAAGGTAAGAATCATTTAGAATTGATTCTTGTACATTCAGTCTCTCATTTTCTTCCTAAAGAACTAATCTTTTCTTCCTTTTGGCCTTCAAGGCCGTGACTTCCAAATTAGGGGCCAAAGAAGAAATCTTTCACCATTTAGTGTAAGATTCAAGCTTCAAAGGAAAGTATTCTTCCTAGGTTCTTCAAGGAAATTAAAGATGAAGTTTAGTATGTTCACTAATAATAAATGGATCATGCACGCAACTAAAATTAAGGCCTCTAGCTCTTGTTGAAATGAAAAATGCTTGCATGTTGAAATTGATGATGCATGTGTACTTTTCTTGAATGAAATCATCAAATATGTTTAGAATAATAATCTAATCCAACATATGAGATGAAATTTAATCACTAATAAGCCATTTAGGCCGTGTTTGTCAAGAGGGAGGTATCTTCACCATCCTCTCTAAACTTTGATGCAAATGGTAGACATATGAGTATATTATGCTAGTAAGTGTGCTAAGAACCTTCTCCATTGTCATTTTAATACATGCATGCCTTTTTCTTTATGTTCATATGTAGTAGAAGAGATTATCATAGAAATAGAAGTGTTATAGCTTCATGATGGTACAAAACCATTCATTTCATTATGCATGTTCATAAAGATGCCATCTTTGATCATCATAAGTGTTAACATCACCATTTTCCTTTCCATAGGGGACGGCCCAAGGGCCTCCTACATAAAGCCATGACTTCATCACCATCATCATGATATGTATCTTGATGATCATGGTTTAATCAAGGTGAAATGAAGTAGGTGTTCCTTATTTTGGTGCTTTATATGTTGCATGTCATTTGTAGCATGATCATCATCTACTTGCATGTCATTTTTAGTTTCATTTATCTGAAGAAAGAAGGTTTTAGTGAAACTATTTTTATTGATGCACATCTTCTATAAGGTTCTATAAACGAGACAGTAGAATCATTGTGTTTTGATTCAACAATTTTTTAGACATGTCATTTAAGTGCTGATAAATACAAGAAGCAAGTGGGATACGTTTATAGGGTTGTATATTGATATGTATATGACTTTAAGCGTTGTTGTACATCATATCTAAGTCTCTGTTTTCGTAACTCGAACTCCTATAATATAGTCATATGGTGACAGCTGCTTACCACAGCTCCAGGCCTCCTCTTCAAGAGTATATCTTTGAACGACATAAGAAAGAACATACAACAACATTACCATATTGCGTTAGAAGCTCACGCCTATAACAGGGTATGAGGGGTCGGATGTATGCAGCCATACTCATGTGTTAGAAAAACACAGAGGTTGTTTCCTGATGACCCATAATGAAAATGTCGATCAACTGCTACTTCACAATATAAGAAGCGCAGCCAATTTAGTGAGTCATTTTGTTTTATTCCATTATATTTTAAAGTCAAGACAAAGTGTATTCTTAACTGTATTGGAAATGGAAAATATCAAAAGAACATGTGAAATCAATATACTGAGAGCAGCTGCTTTAGTATAAGCTCATAAAATGGTAAGCATAGCTAAAACCTTTTGTAGTAAATATGGTTCAATGATGATAACATATTGAATTTTAATTATATGGAAGCCATCTGTTGCATGAAAAAACTACCGTCCCTATCTGGTGTGGAGGGGTTTAAGGGGTAAAGAATTTGGCAGGCTGGAAATTCTGCAAACAAAGGGGTAAAGGAGTTGGTTCTCAGTGTAGGAGTCAGTTGTTTTGCTTCCTCTATACAGGGAGAGGAGGAGCATCTGGCAATCTCTAATTTCTTCCCATTCCTTGAACAGATACAAATATGAACACTAGTGCATTTTCTGATGAATGAGGAAAATGCAAACTAAGTAAGAATTCCAAGAAGAATGCCCATTTTCTTGGAATGTCGCAAAATATTTGTCCACATCCCATAAATGGTAAAAGAAAAGTGGTTAGTTGACTAAAATATCTTTATTAATTGTGTGTATTTTGTAAACTAAAGGTTGTTTTTAAGACAAATTGGAAAAGTGCATGCATTTAGTTAATGTTTCCATTAACTTTTACAAATAAATTGGGACAGAGGGAGTAGCAGAATTGTGAGTTGAGCCTTGTTTCATCGTTTATCAGTTCCTTTTGTGCTTATATGCTGCATTGTATGTTTTCATTTCCAATGGAGTTGAGGACACACTCTTTCTTGATTTTGGAATATGATGGAATAAAGTAAAATGACTCACTAAATTAACTGCACTTTTTATATTGTGAAGTATCAGTTGATCGACACAGCTTGACGCAATTTTCATTATGGGTCATCGGGTGTAATTCTAACACATGGGTATGGTTGCCTACATCCGACCTCTTCATACCCCGTCATAGACGAGACTCTCTTAGGCAATTGGATATTGTTGTTGTTGTATGATGAAATTGCAGTGTACTGTTGAGGCAATTGCTTGTAAGCAATAATTAAATTCTATTAACATATTAGAATTACATTATTCTGCAAAAATTTATACATGTCTGGGAGTTACTATGAAAGAGATAGAGATAGCTGAAATTTATTGCACAAAATGGACATAGTTTACATAGTTGGAGTCTCTTAATTTAGAGTCATGTTCGAAATATATCTTAACACATATCTGAGAGACTTACTACCAATCAAAGAGATACGGATAGCTACAGGTCTTTGTAGTATGTTATGACCTTCATATTTACGGGTTGCGCCATCTTTATTATAAAAGAACCAGATATGGGGATCCTTCTTGGACCGCAGTGATGCAATCTTCCGTGGCAGGTCCATTGTTGGCCGAGGCGCCTAAACCTGCACAGAAGCAAGACGCTAGGTAGTGATTGTCCTCCCCACTTGGTAGTTCTACGAGAAAGATTTTTGTACAAATGCCACAGTTGCAATGAGGCTGAACTATATTTTGGTGCTGCCAAATGGTGCTCGCAGAGCTCAGACGCTGTCGCTCGATGGATTGATCACTTGCTTCGACCGCAACATGGTTCTGGTAAAAGTTTCTTACACTGGTTGTACCCTCATATTTAATCATTTTCTGGGTCTAACTTATTTCTAGTGGCCCGTGCCAAAATCATCAGGGACTCTCTCCGAACTGAGTAACAGCAAAATGACAGGCTGGCCATACTTATTGAATAGTTGTCAAAAGAGTTAGATGCAGTCAATGCCGAGAATGTAGACTTGCGGAAGGGGAAGGAGGATGCTAATAGCATATTAGCAACCTCCAACTCTAGCATCGACGAGGTGAGGGGCAAGTATTCGGACCTAGAGCTAGTCGCCACTCAAAACCAGTCAAAAGTATATGCCCTGGACAAAGAGAAAGCTGATCTTGTACACCGGCTGGCCCAAGCTAATTAACAACTGGAGGAAATTGCTAGATCCCACAATCAACTGTTGGCTGACTTCTTACAGGGCAATCTGGACATCTTGCACGGTGATAGAGATGGGCAAACTAAGGTTGTCTAGGTTGTCGCTGAGGTGGACCCATCTTTTAACGGAGGATCCCAGGATTGCTGATTTGGACAACTCCACCGTCCCGGCGGACTACGAACAACAACTCCAATTGTTTCGCGATAGTGCTAACCTCAAAGGAAATGGACGAGTAGCCTTAGCTTGTAGTTCTTTAGGCCTGCACTAGTACTTTCAACTTCCATATATTGTAATGAACAACCTTTCAGTAGAATGAAAATTTTTTACATCTTCTGAATTCTACCCTTCGCTTTGCCCTATTGTCTTTTGATCTGAACTACAAAAGCTTTTAATTTGGACAAGTGTAATCACAGTAGACAATTTAAGCTGAGTCAAACACAAATAATCATAATAAACAATTTTTGGTCTAAAACTGTAAAAGCTTCTGACTTGGACAAATATAGTCACACCAGACAATTTGAGCTGACCCAAACCCAAGTTAGACCTCGGCTTTCTAGAATCTGAGTCCCTAATCAATCCTGAATGTCGCACGATCACCTCGAACCTCCCAAGTTAGACACTATAAAAACGTCAAAATTCCTAGTCTGCCAAATACAGTCTGATTCACAGGATCATAGATTTCTTAATTGTCCGCCTATAAAATCCGTTTTGCAGGAGATGTCCGTCATATTCGCTGGTCCTATGCCCAGACATCCGAATATTTTTGTGCATTTACTTCACTGGTGGCGCCCTTCCTCGACCTTATCTATGGGGTCCATTACAAGTTATTGCTCCTTCATTGATAGTCTGGGCTATTTGGAAGGAATACACATCCATTCGATTTGCAGAGGAAAATTTTTCATATAAACGCTTGTTTGAAAGGATTCGTTCAACCATATACTCTTGGTGTGCTGCCACAAAAGGTCGTAAATTCTCGCAGTCAATACCACATCTAATATCACGGCATTTCTCTCCAACATTACGAATGCGGTGGCTTAGGGTGATAAGGTGGGAGCTCCCACCAAAAGGTAGGTTTAAGTTGAATGTGTATGCGGTAGCCGGACGATTTAAGGCTACGGCCAGAGCTATTTTGCGGGATGCACAAGGGAGATTTATCTAAGCAATCAGTTTTGCTTTACCTGTTGTGGCCCCTTTACGGGCAGAATTGCTAGCTTTGACATATGCCTTAATATACTATGCTAGGGAGTATGACCGTCTCATACTTGAGACGGATAGTAGACTACTGCTTCAATATCTAGCTAATCTAGATCGATATACCGGCTCCTTATATAGCGACCTCCAACGTGCGACATCCTTTTTGTGTATCAATGCTTCGTTCCTACAATATTGTCCTCGCGAATCAAATAATGCGGCCGACACATTGTCTCGGCATGGTTTTTCTTCGGCGGGTGTATCTCTACACACCACTTTATCTGCACTGCCATGCGAAGTCCATGGAGCAATCGAGTTGGATGTTACTCTCCCTAATATTCGATAGTGAGGTCATACGTCTCCCAATGGGTTGGCTTAATTATCTATCGATTGCCTGTGCCGTTGAAGAATGCAAGCAACGTTGGTATGTTCTTTCTCTTTCAACGTTGCATGTTCTCATCAGTAATTTATATTGCGATCTTTGGCACCTATAGCGGTATATTTGTTATAACAGGGTGTTTAAGGAAAAAAAAGAAAACAAAATCTAAACTAATAAAATTATAGATTATTAAATGCATATAATTGCACATGAAAAAAAAGAAAATAACGGTTGAAGATTGGGGGTTATTCAACCCCCAATAATGCAAATCAACAACGGCAGCCAAAGTTTCTCCCCAAATTAGGTGCTGCACGTTTTCGTTATAAACAAAGGGGGGAAACATTGTCTTCCCCATGGTCTTCCTCTGCAGCCAAAAACAACCATGTGATAAAAAAAAAGTTTTTGGGCTAACCGTTTGGCGCACACAGCCGAAGATATCATTTGGAGAAAAGGAGAAATTGCCTTCGAACGTTGCAATTCTATTTGGTTGCGGTATAGTATACCAATTCAAGGTAAGTAACCTTACTATATTTGATATGTTTTTTGAAAAAAGAAAAAAAAAAGAAAACCTTACTATATTTGATATGTTTTTATACAAAAAAAAGTATATAGTTATACTTTCGATTATCATTTTGTGTTTGGATAAATGATCGTCTACTAGTGTGTGTTCAAATGCGTATGTACAGCGTGCATATGAATATAAGCGATGTTGATGTAATATATATATATGCATGTAGGAGATATATTATAATTATGCAAACATACATGCATGTTTGAATGTACATAATTCATATGATGTGCATACATGAAATGACACAAGTGGGTAACTCAATTTTTTTTTCTAAAATCTCCGTAGTAATGTGAGTTCAGCAGCCGATGTGGTACTTCCTTATGGTAGTTAAATTTGGGTTACAT
>AP025043.1:30279275-30320367 GCA_036186865.1 Eustoma russellianum | reverse complement strand
GAAATTTTTATTTATTTATGTAGAGGCTCCGTTATGGTGGAGAATACCTTGTTACATCAGAGTATATCATACGTAAACCAAAAGTATAAAGCTGATAGAATGTGCAATCTCCAATCAAATATGATATGCCGCATTAAAACCTTGCCAAGTAAAACCACCCTTGTGGATAAAACCTTGGCGAAGGAAAAAGCGTACATATTTATTTGATTGGAAGTATTGCAAGCTTGTACATTCAGAAATTTATAAAATGTTCCTATGTCCGGTATGACGAAGTTGTGGATGAGCTTCAATAATGTTGGTACTTGGTTGGAGTAGCCTTTGAGAATAGCAGTCTTGGTGATCCAGGAACAGAGGTTTCCACGAAGTGCGCATGTCATTTTTAGCGAAACAGCCCGCTTGCATAAAGACGTCCCTCGGCAAAACAAAGATAGTGGTGCATTAGTGTCAACACAATGTATAAACGGCAGTAGTAAAATGTGACTTCGAATTCGTACCGATGTTGCCCATAGTACATAGACTACAGGCAACAGCAAGAAATAAATATAGTGAATATATGCATTGAGAGAAAGATGTGATACCCGCGTTGCCTGCATATTGTTGATGCAGGCAACCAATATTTGTAACCAGTTGTATGTATTACGTTCGAAACGCATGGAAGAGTCCATCGGTATGATAAAATGCACGGGCCATCTGCGGCAATTGGGAGGCCGAAGTGAACAGACATGTGAGCGGCTGGAGTCGAGCATGTAGACAGAGATAGTGTGCCACCATGTTGATCTCCCTTGGGATATAATGCAGCGTACTGCCTGTTAGGCGTAGGAGATGTGAAAGCATGTTGTGTTCCGGAAGAGCAGTGATTATGTGGTCCAAGGAGTGCGTTAATTGCTGGCAGTCCGTCTCAATTATTATGTGCCGATGTAACAAGCCAAAGTATAATAGACTATAAACAATTGCTTGTATCTCTGCTCGGAGAGGAGGCAAGACGGGTAGTCGAAATGAGAGGCCTACTATCATCTTACCATTGGCATCACGAAGGATTGCACCTGCCGCAGCATGTGAATGTCCAGCTGAGGCATCTACATTTAATTTTAACTTTCCAGTTGGAGGACATGCCCATTTCAATAGTAGTGCTTTTTTTGACCGAAGACGAGGAGAAAAGCCATTGCTAATTAGTGAGGGTATGGATTGTGCTATGGCCGTGCCAGATGTCGAGGCAGCCCAATCAAAACAAGATTGCTTAGTTAAATGCAACATGTGTGTAACCGACAAATCTGATTCACCAAATATATGGTTTGTGTATATGCGCCAAATTGCCCAGCAAAGCATGATTGGACCAACAACTTTAAAGTTACCTTTTAAAGATGTAGCTGTGGAGAGAAGCCACCATTGAAGAAGGTGGTGTCGTATATTCGATGATTGGATCATTGGACCATCAAGGAACACAGATAGCTGCGACCATACAGGTTGAACAATCGGACAAAGCAGAAAGATATGTGAGATAGTAGCCGATGCATTTTTACAGAACGGGCAGATGGTCGGACATACGCAAGAGAATGTCTTCACGTTGTCTTCCATAGGCAGGGCCGAATGAAGCAGTTTCCATATAAACAAACAGATTGTTTTTGGAATTCCTTTCCACCAAATGAATTTGTGAGAGAATAACTGTGCATGATGCGGTCTCACATCTTCATACGCATATTTTAGAGTGAATTGTCCAGTTGGGCTGGAGCGCCAAAAAGGGGAAGGATGGTCCGTCGTGAGTTGCATGCATAAAGTATGTGTGGAACATATTCTTTTCCAACCCGGAGAGTCGTATATACGAGCCAAGTAATCCAGTCTGTGACCATATCGAGCCCGCATGTATTTTGCCCATAGTGAATCACTAGTATGATAATTCCACCAAAGTTTGCAATCATATGCTTGCTGGATGTGTATTAAGCTTCGGATGCCCCAACCGCCTTCCGTTTCTGGATAACATAGTTTTCCAAGCGTGGTCCATTGGTGTTGTCCCGCCCATAGAAAAAGCGATATTTTCCTATTGAGTGCATGGATGATACTCTTGGGCAGGCGAGATGCTGCAAGAATATGAAGGGGGATAGATGTTAAAACTGACTTAAGCAATATAAGTCTACTGCCAGGTGACAAGAGGCGGCTAGCCCAGCCCGTTAGCCTAGTGTCAAAATGCTGCAGCAGCGAGGTACAGTAGGAAGCACGGTTGATGCCACGATAAAGATAAGAGCCCAGGTATTTGATTGGGAGAGAGGATGGTTGCATTGCTAAAACTTGAGCGATGTTATTTTGCTGCCTATTCGTGAGATAGGAGCTGGATACAAACTGACTTTTCGTGTAGTTGACAAGTTGTCCCGAAGCACATTGATACTCTTGAAGGAATGTTTGAAATCGTACCAAGTTGTGGGTTGAGGCATTGAGAAAAATTAGCAAATCATCCGCATAAGCTAAATGAGACACCGGCAAGACTCTTCCAGATGCAAAACCTCTAAGCTGATGAGAGGTGACTAATCTATGCAACCCACGAGTAAAGCCTTCGGAGCAGATTATAAATAGTAATGGTGACAGCGGATCACCTTGTTTGACTCCTCGTGATGGTGAGAAAAAACCATGTGCTGTACCATTAACCGAAATGGATAATTTGGAGAGCCGCATGTTGTTAATTAGGATGCGTAGAAGACGGGAGTCAAACCCAAACTTAAGCATAATGGCTTCGAGGTAAGACCAGTTTACACGGTCAAAGGCTTTGGCCATATCTAGCTTGATCATAACTTGACCATGACGGACTTTTCTGTCTATGATGTGCACCATCTCGTTGGCCATGTTAACATGTTCACTGATGTCATGACCTTTCAAGAATCCAATCTGTTCTGAAGAAATGATTCGAGGAAGTAAAGCGTTGAAGCGAGAGGCTAATATGCGTGTGGTTACCTTGCTAATAAAGTTAGATAAACAAATAGGCCGAAAGTCCGCGTAGGTAAGTGGATGAGCCTTCTTAGGGATCAATGTAATAATGGAGGATAACATGGATGTCGGTGGAGGTACTCCCAGAAAGAATTCTTGCATGGCAAGAGTGACATCAAGTTGTAATATATCCCAACATGTGCGGAAGAATTGACCATTATAACCATCCGGACCTGCCGCACTGGTTGGACTTAAGGTCCACACTGCCTCCTTTACTTCAGCCGCAGATGGCAGTTGTAACAACATGCAGTTATCCTCTGATGTCACAAGTGAGGGGATATGAGCTATAAAATCAGCAATCCCAGTAACTTCTTCATGCTCAAACAGTTTCTGATAATAGGAGACTGCTTCAGCTCCTAATGATGCATTGTCCTGCAAAATATCGCCTACAGAATTGTGAAGATTGGCAATTCGTTGACGTCGATGTTTATCCTTAACAACAGCATGAAAGTATGCGGTGTTTGCCTCTCCTTCAGATATCCATCGTATTCTTGATTTTTGTGCCCAATAAGAGGTTTGAGCTTGGGTGGCCTGCATCAGTTTAGCCTGAGCCAAGGATAGAGATGTGCGGTTGGCAGGCGAAGGATCCCTATCAAAAGTAGCTTCAAGCCTCCGGTACACAGCTTCGGCTTCCACAACATTGTTGAAGATGTTTCCATAAACATTTTTATTCCAAATTTGAAGATCTTTTTTCAACCTATTAAGTTTCATGTATAAGCCACGCATGCCACCTATCATTGGGTATTGAGTCCATTGCTGTTGCACATATGATTTAAAGTCCGAGTGACTTGCCCATGCATTGATGAATCGAAATGGAACATAGACTCTTTCAACAGTAGTAGAGCATTTAAGTAGCATAGGGGAGTGATCAGAGGTGGCTCGAGATAGATGCTGGATCGATATATTTGCAAATAATTCCGTGAATGCTACATTGCACAAGTGTCTATCTAATCGACGTCGCACTCTACCTTGTCCAGTTCCACGCGACCAAGTAAATGGTGATCCAACAAAAGGTAGATCCTGTAACCCACAGACATCAACGCATTGACTGAAGTCCTGCAAATTGCGAATAGGTGGTGTGGAGCGACCCTCATGTTCATCAAGCGATAGATATGTATTAAAATCCCCACTGACAATCCATGGTAGTGTGTTTTGCTGGGAGAAACGAGTGAGAGATTCCCATAATGGTTGTCTGGCAGTAATTGTGTGTTTACCATATACAGCTGACCACATAAAGGTCTGATGCAAGGGTATGTAAGTAAAAGACAAATGGGATGTTTGGACTCCATGCTGCACATCTAAAAATCTCAAAAGCGAAGCATTCCAAAAAATCCAGATATTACCTTGACATGTTTCCAAAGCATTCGAAAAACCCAATTTTAACCGGTAAAAGGTAAGCTTTGCTGTGCGTTGTTTTGGTTCAATAATGATCAGAAGAGCAACGTTTGATTGATGTGTCAATGTAAGTAGTCGCTGTAACGAAGTTCGTATCCCTCGTATATTCCATGTGATAGCATTCATGGCAAAATTGAGGTGTGTGGTCCCATACGTGAAGCACTTCTTGTTGTAACTGCAGAAGGTGGCCTGGGTGGCAGCTCATGTTTACGGCGACGTCGGCGTCTTGGGGCAACTGGCATGAATCCGTCATAGGATGAATCTTCAGTGTCATGTGGCGGGGCATCCTCAGAAGAAGAAATTTGACGTCTAGCCGTTAAACGGGCTTTGATCGTATCTAACGACTCACGCATTTGTTGCAGAAATTGTGCACGTGAGGCATCGTCTGTATGCACCGTCGGGGGTATTTGATCCGCATCGGAGTCTGAAACTTGATAAGCATCTGGTTCATCTAAGTTGACATGTGCTGCGTGGGGTGGTTCTTCAAATAGTCTATGAATATGAAACCCTTCCTCTCTATGGTCTGGACGTAGAGATGGATTGAGACTGTCCTTTTGCGGACAATGTGTAAGTTCGATCTCTGGAGATGCAACATCGGTGTGCGAGGGTATGTGCTTGGCTGAAGGCTGCGTGTTATGCTCTGCGGGTTTACGCAATAACGTGACAGGGACTGATTCCAAGGTGGAATCTTTCGGTCCTTTCTTTGGAGTCCAGCGTTGTTTAGGTTTTGGTTGAATTGGTGGCGGCGGCGGCATATCCTGAGAATTCTGGCCGCAATTTGACGTTGCATGGCCTAGTCTACGACATTCCATACAAAAAAATGGGAGATCTTCATAGATAATCTGCTGTTGATGGATCCTTTGTTTCCCTTCCAGAAAAATTTTCTTGGGTAATTCCTTGGATATGTCAGCCTCTACGCAGATTCGTGCCACCGAAGGGCGAAGACCGTCCGCAGTAGCAACGTCAAGCTTGATCGGATGGCCAACTATACGCGCTATTTCAAAAAGTGCTGCCTTTTGTTGGTAATGTATTGGCAATCCTGGCAGCGAAATCCAAATTGGGACAATCGGTGCATCTGCAGACGGATCAAAGTCGATGGTCCATTTCGTTACTCGCATTGAACAACCTGCGATAGTCCAAGATCTCCGGTAGAAGCAGCGAACGTAATCAGGTTCATGGAGAAAATTCAGCAATATGTGAGTTTGATCTAAAAGCGTAATCTTTACATCGGATTTGAATCCAATGCGGTCAAAGACTTCACGTATGATCTTCAGTGGTGGCCGTCCAAACCAAAAGGTACCCACTAGCGTAAACCGGAAAGGAGCGGCAAGAGCGTCGATTTCATTATCCGTAAAAGAGAGAAGTGGATGTCCTTTGTGCTTAGAGATGGTCTTTGGATTGATGACCGCGGCAGATGACGCAATGGCAGTGGCGGCGGTGGACACTACAGCGGCGAAAGAGCGATCGGCGGTTACTCCTGGAGAAGACGACGCCATCTATATATATATATATATATATATATATATATATATATATATATATATATATATATGTCATAGGTATGAATTGATCGTATGCATGTAGAAATGGTACAAATTGATTAGTTTAACTCTATACTCAAATTGGCAGAAATTATTTTGTAATCGGTGTGGTATTTATTTGTTTTTTTTAAAATTTGATACCTTATATTATAAATTGAAGTACGAAATGTATGTTAATGCCCAAACAAATATATATATATGAAATGGATATACACACTGCCGTGAGTAAGTGGCATGTGTATTTTGAAAATTTGAAAGGGGCTGTTGTATGTAAAGATGTGCTAATTGGTCCATTCATATTTTATATTTTATATATACATATATAGACTGTTTTGCAAGCAATTAATATTATATGTAGAATTTCAGTAATTGTTTCGAGTAAAATTTTAGTGAATAAGAATATTGTTTTAGGCAGGAAGAGGTGCATGTGGGTATATATTATGTTACAACACTTTCATATACAAATAAATGTTACATGGGTTTCATTGATTGTTTCTTTAAAACAAGTATTTTAAAAATTGGTTTTAATATATATTTGGAAATATAAAGAGTGTTATTATTTTATATATACATATATAGACTGTTTTGCAAGCAATTAATATTATATGTAGAATTTCAGTAATTGTGTCGAGTAAAATTTTAGTGAATAAGAATATTGTTTTAGGCAGGAAGAGGTGCATGTGGGTATATATTATGTTACAACACTTTCATATACAAATAAATGTTACATGGGTTTCATTGATTGTTTCTTTAAAACAAGTATTTTAAAAATTGGTTTTAATATATATTTGGAAATATAAAGAGTGTTATTCCTGTTAATATACATAAATTGCTTATGAAAATTGATTTTGTGTACATGATTATAACTTTATTTAATATTTTCGGTCATTTATTTTTGGTATTTTGGTAATTTTGGTGACTCCAGAGGATAAGTTGGACATGTAGAAGTGGAGACTTTTATGGTGACATTCCTCACGTTCGAGCACAGAATAAGAAAGCTAAATGACCGGTAAGATGTAAGTGGTCTATCTATGCTCGTTATACTGTCATGCATCAGAGGTAAATGGTCTATTTGTGCTCGTCATGTTGTCATGCATCAGATGTGAGCGGTATATTTGTGCTTGTTATGTTTATCATGCATCAGCGTGTTATTTGTTGCATATCTGTAATTGGATTTCTTCGATATGTGAATTGTGTGCATATGTGATGTATGTATCTACATGTGAACTGTGTGTATGTATGAGTGTGGATGCACCAGATTAAAGAAAGATGAGAAGAACATAAATGAGAATAAAAATGAAAATGAGATGAAAGAAAAGAGAGTAGGGCCAGGCAGGCCGTCGAGCCGGGCCGAATGGCCAACTAGGCCGGTAGCGGTGGCAGGTCTCGACCCAGAACATAATATAAATGTTACTTAATTACCTTTAAATAGTAATAATTATAGGAAGATATAGATAAATATCAGAAAATTAGAAATAAATTCTAGAAATTATAAAATGCTGAAATTAAATTATTTCTATTAATTGTAATAATTTATTTAATTCAAATAATTAGATAATAAATCGAAATAAAAAGGAGAAAATGAGAAAAATATAGAAAATGCACGATAAATGTATACAAGCCATGGGAAAATAGATTTGACGATAAACAACGTTAAATCATTATTCGGATAATAATTAAACCTAGATTTGAGTGCCGGAGGATGGTGAGGATAGGCCAGAAGGCCTCAGGCGATCTTTAAATGAATATATATTTGAGTGCCGGAGGATGGTGAGGATGGGCCAGGGGCCTCAGGCGATTGTGTTGTTTGCATTCATGGCACGTGCATTGCATTGATGGTGGGTCATGATGTACGGGTCACGGGCGCTCAAGATGGTGTACGGTGGCGGGGCCAAGCATACTCAGGATGGTGACTGTGGGTGGGTACGACCCACAGCCACTCAGTAGGTCCCGGGATCATGCGTTGCATGGCGGAGATATCGGCATTCTGTATGACATGACTTCGTTGCGTGTGACATGCATAGCTGGACATGCATCATGAAGTTGCGCATTATTATGTGGAGTGACTTACTTTCTGCGGCTTATTTACTTCATTGGTATGCATTGTTCCCTTCTTTGTCTATATGGTTATTTGTTTGATGTATGTCATACTTGAGAAGAGCATGCATCATGGTAAGGTAGATTGAGCTGATGAATTATTAATTTTGTATTTATTTTCAAAGTCTTGACTGTTAAAAATAATTGAGTGAAATTATTTGTGGACTAAGGTTTTGTATGTTAACTATAAAGGTTATTTGTATTTGCTTCTGTATGTATGATTTTTATAACATGTGTATGTAGGCTGCTTACTGAGCCCGTTGATTTGGCTCACACCACCACTCACCAGTTTTGCAGGTATGAGGAGTTAGAGTATGCTTACGCAGGAGTTAGTATACCGTGGAAGATCGAGATGGGAGATATCGAGAGCTAGGATATTCAGACGAGACTTTCGAGGTTGGGTGAGCCAGTTATTTCAAAATTAGAGGTTTATGTATTTTCGAGATTAGTGTTTATATTTGACTATTGTATTGATTTAGAAATTCTTCGACATAGTATTAATGATGATGATTATTTTATCGAGGATTTTTTTCTAGTAATGACTTCCGCTGACTTCGATCTACGTTATTATGATGACACGTAGTTGATTTGTATCGACGCCTTGTATTCTCCTTAACGAGATACGACGGGTGCACCGTTCCCTATTCTAGGATTCAGGAGCGGGGCACTACAGTTGGTATCAGAGCATGGCTCCGGATCCACAACGGAAGCATAGATTTAGGCTATGATATTAGAAGATTAAGTTAAGATTTTGCTCTTAAGCCATGATCTTAGACATAAGTATCGATTTTTAGTCGTAAGCAATTGATATATATTGGGCATGTTAATTGAAATAAAACGTGACCTTAGGAACTAAGTGATGATTCTACCCGTAAGTCACGACTTTATACATAAGCGACGATCTGGATTAAGAGTTGATCTTTGACTTAAGCATTTATTTTAGTCATAAACGATGATTATATACTAAGTATGATTTGGAAATAAGAAGTGATCTTGGACATAAGTGTTGAGCTGAACATCAGGTGATGATTTAAACATAAGCTCTGATCTTAGTTATAAGCTGTGATTATAATCTAAACATTGAACTTAGAAATAGGTAATGATTTTCGACGTAAGAAATGATGATGCCGGGTATCAATTCTAGAAATAAGACGTAACATTAGACCTAAGTGATGATCGAATAAGGGATATACCCACATATGCCTAGAGTACTCTATACGACTCTGAATTATTTGCCTTACCTATGTGATGATTATAACCATTTGTATAACTCCTTAAATCCGACCCCTGCAAATTCGGTACCATTATGATAAATGAAGTAGGTTCATGCCCTTAATTTTGATAGTAGTGTAAGAGCTTGACTAAGTCTAAGTTGGGTTCGTAGTCCCTAAGAAATGATTTATAATAAAAAACATATTCTTAAGAATGGATTTATTAGCGTTATGATCAGTAGAGTGTAGCAAAGAATACCGTACAAAGAGGGTTCATAGTTATGATTAAGATATTGAATTATATAGTATCCAACAAGCCGAAGGTATTAGTCTTGTTAGGGATATTGATTGTTATTGGTAAGGTGAGCACTACCAAAATAAGTACAGTGGAATATCAAGTATTACAAATTTGGGTAAGTGTTGATTCCTATGAGCATTTAAGTGCTGATGTATCGACTAGGGCTGAATTGAAATAGAGTAAGTATGAAAAGAAACTGATTGCTTTTCAGATGAAATCTAACTAAATTAGAATTAGCGGTTGAAATAACCAAGTAAAGAAGTACAGCGGATCAGTGTGGCACGCGGAAGCATGGTGGATTAGAATTCCCTAAATCGATCAATATTTAGTGTTGCTATGCTAGGATTGAACAACTTAAGTTAAAGATTTATGTGAAACATTGCATAGGTTCATTTTTCATTAACATTACAGGGTGACTTAGAAAAATTATACGAGTATTGGGCTATTATTTTTTTTCAAGTAGCCAACTATTTTCATACAAGCCTGTACACCAAGATACATTTTATATTTTAAAAGTATTTCAAAGATTTTTGCTACGAAACATTTCAACTAGTTCTAATCTTTAGTATATTACTTTAGAAGACTATAGTTCTTTCTGAATTCTTATAGCCACCTAATGGAATTTCGGCTACCACTCACAAAACTGGTATATTTTAAAATAATGATGTTTTCAAACAACAACATATTTATATGTCTCTTATATATTTCTCAAAAAAAAATTTGTTTAGCCATATTGATCCTACTAAAATAATTTTATTTCCAACTACAGATATCGCAAGCATTTTACCCATTAAATATCTTTGAAGTAAACCTAACAATAGTTTCAAATATCTGTACTTATTTGTTTTTGAAAAGAACGGTACCTTATTCAACAATTGTTTTACGAAACTTTACATTTGTGGAACTTTCAGATGTTGTATTTTGCGAAATAAAACATAACTTTCAAAATATATATTTCATTTAGAAAGAAAAGACACCGATTATTTTGTAAAGAATACGATTGTTCTGTTGCAATTGTTTTAAAAGTGGTTTTAACCGTAGTACTTTTGTCAACCAGTTACATCATTGTTTTATAAATGGTCATTTGCACACCGCATTACGAAAACAAATATATGATACTTTGAATTTTTTTTTGTGTTTAAAAAAAATACATTATAGATATAATCTCAAATAATATTCTGAAATATAGCTACGTAAGCTACATCTTTTATTTAAGGAAAGAAATGTCCATGCATATACTTCGTATACTAGGTTATTGATGACATCCCCGGAAAGGTAAGAGCATGATCATAGAAATAGTTCGTTGATATAGGGATCGATTTTGATGGCGTGGTTGTAAAATAAGGGAGAGTGATGGCTAATGTATTAGAGGATTTGATGAACATTTCAGATGGTCATGTAACTAGGGATGAATCATATATGACAAGTTAAGAATTAGAAATTATAGATTACATTTATATAAGTTGAATGATATATATCAAGTGGTGTAAGTAAAAGTTTATAAGTTGTAATTATAGAAAAATTAAGTTAAATATTATAGTACACCTAAAAACTGATCTTAGAGAGATGCTGATGACACCAGATAGAAGTACATGATAAACTGTCGAGTGGGATATGGAACCCCCAGTATGGTGACAATACCCCTAAGCTTGTACCTAGAATAGGCTACGATTTTATATAAGCAGAGAATATAGACCTAGAAACTTCCTTGTTGTGTACAAAGAATGATTCTCGAGGCCTTAGCGTATGATAAAGAAGCGAAATGGTTAGCGTATTACAATGCGCAATGGATGTTTAGCATGCTCATATTATCTAAGTAAATAATTAAGTAGAACCAAATTAAGTCATTGATCACACCATACGCAAGTCTCGAGGACGAAACTTTTTGAAAGGATGGTAGATTGTTATAACCAGGTGTTTAAGGAAAAAAAAGAAAAAAAATCTAAACTAATAAATTTATAGATTATTAAATGCATATAATTGCACATGAAAAAAAATAACGGTTGAAGATTGGGGGTTATTCAACCCCCAATAATGCAAATCAACAACGGCAGCCAAAGTTTCTCCCCAAATTAGGTGCTGCACGTTTTCGTTATAAACAAAGGGGGGGGGACATTGTCTTCCCCATGGTCTTCCTCTGCAGCCGAAAACAACCATGAGATAAAAAAAAAGTTTTTGGGCTAACCGTTTGGCGCACACAACCGAAGATATCATTTGGAGAAAAGGAGAAATTGCCTTCGAACGTTGCAATTCTATTTGGTTGCGGTATAGTATACCAATTCAAGGTAAGTAACCTTACTATATTTGATATGTTTTTTTAAAAAAATGAAAAAAAAAAAGAAAACCTTACTATATTTGATATGTTTTTTTTTACAAAAAAAGGTATATAGTTATACTTTCGATTATCATTTTGTGTTTGGATAAATGATCGTCTACTAGTGTGTGTTCAAATGCGTATGTACCGCGTGCATATGAATATAAGCGATGTTGATGTAATATATATATGCATGTAGGAGATATATTATAATTATGCAAACATACATGCATGTTTAAATGTACATAATTCATATGATGTGCACACAGAAATGACACAAGTGGGTAACTCAATTTTTTTTTCTAAAATCTCAGTAGTAATGTGAGTTCAGTGTGGTACTTCCTTATGGTAGTTAAATTTGGGTGACATGTCATCATATATATATATATATATATATATATATATATATATATATATATATATATATGTCATAGGTATGAATTGATCGTATGTATGTAGAAATGGTACAAATTGATTATTTTAACTCTATACTCAAATTGGCAGAAATTATTTTGTAATCGGTGTGGTATTTATTTGTTTTTTTTAAAAAAATTTGATACCTTATATTATAAATTGAAGTACTGAATGTATGTTAATGCCCAAACAAAAATATATATATGAAATGGATATACACACTGCCGTGAGTAAGTGGCATGTGTATTTTGAAAATTTGAAAGGGGCTGTTGTATGTAAAGATGTGCTAATTGGTGCATTCATATTTTATATTATATATATACATATATAGACTGTTTTGCAAGCAATTAATATTATATGTAGAATTTCAGTAATTGTTTCGAGTAAAATTTTAGTGAATAAGAATATTGTTTTAGGCAGGAAGAGGTGCATGTGGGTATATATTATGTTACAACATTTTCATATACAAATAAATGTTACATGGGTTTCATTGATTGTTTCTTTAAAACAAGTATTTTAAAAATTGGTTTTAATATATATTTGGAAATATAAAGAGTGTTATTCATGTGACTATACATAAATTGCTTATGAAAATTGATTTTGTGTGCATGATTATAACTTTATTTAATATTTTCGGCTATTTATTTTTGGTATTTTGGTAATTTTGGTGACTCCAGAGGATAAGTTGGACATGTAGAAGTGGAGACTTTTATGGTGACATTCCTCACGTTCGAGCATAGAATAAGAAAGCTAAATGACCGATAAGATGTAAGTGGTCTATCTATGCTCGTTATACTGCCATGCATCAGAGGTAAATGGTCTATTTGTGCTCGTCATGTTGTCATGCATCAGATGTGAGCGGTATATTTGTGCTTGTTATGTTTATCATGCATCAGTGTGTTATTTGTTGCATATCTGTAATTGGATTTCTTCGATATGTGAATTGTGTGCATACGTGATGTATGTATCTTCATGTGAACTGTGTGTATGTATGAGTGTAGATGCACCAGATTAAAGAAAGATGAGAAGAACAGAAATGAGAATAAAAATGGAAATGAGATGAAAGAAAAGAGAGTAGGGCCAGGCAGGCCGTCGAGCCGGGCCGAATGGCCAACGGGCCGGTAGCGGTGGCAGGTCTCGACCCAGAACATAATATAAATGTTACTTAATTACCTTTAAATAGTAATAATTATAGGAAGATATAGATAAATATCAGAAAATTAGAAATAAATTCTAGAAATTATAAAATGCTGAAATTAAATTATTTCCATTAAATTTAGGTAATTGTAATAATTTATTTAATTCAAATAATTAGATAATAAATCGAAATAAAAAGGAGAAAATGAGAAAAATATAGAAAATGCACGATAAACGTATACACGCCATGGGAAAATAGATTTGACGACAAAGAACGTTAAATCATTATTCGGATAATAATTGAACCTAGATTTGAGTGCCGGAGGATGGTGAGGATGGGCCAAAATGCCTCAGGCGATCTTTAAATGAATATATATTTGAGTGCCGGAGGATGGTGAGGATGGGCCAGGGGCCTCAGGTGATTGTGTTGTTTGCATTCATGGCACGTGCATTGCATTGATGGTGGGTCATGACGTACGGGTCACGGACGCTCAGGATGGTGTACGGTGGCGGGGCCAAGTACACTCAGGATGGTGACTGTGGGTGGGTACGACCCACAGCCACTCAGTAGGTCCCAGGATCATGCATTGCATGGCGGAGATATCGGCATTCTGTGTGATATAACTTCGTTGCGTGTGACATGCATAGCTGGACATGCATCATGAAGTTGCGCATTATTATGTGGAGTGACTTACTTTCTGCGGCTTATTTACTTCATTGGTATGCATTGTCCCCTTCTTTGTCTATATGATTATTTGTTTGATGTATGTCATACTTGAGAAGAGCATGCATCATGGTAAGGTAGATTGAGCTGATGAATTATTTATTTTGTATTTATTTTCAAAGTCTTGACTGTTAAAGATAATCGAGTGAAATTATTTGTAGACTAAGGTTTTGTATGTTAACTATAAAGGTTATTTGTATTTGCTTCTGTATGTATGATTTTTATAACATGTGTATGTAGGCTGCTTACTGAGCCCGTTGATTTGGCTCACACCACCACTCACCAGTTTTGCAGGTATGAGGAGTTAGAGTATGCTTACGCAGGAGTTAGTATACCGTGGAAGATCGAGATGGGAGATATCGAGAGCTAGGATATTCAGACGAGACTTTCGAGGTTGGGTGAGCCAGTTATTTCAAAATTAGAGGTTTATGTATTTTCGAGATTAGTGTTTATATTTGACTATTGTATTGATTTAGAAATTCTTCGACATAGTATTAATGATGATGATTATTTTATCGAGGATTTTTTTCTAGTAATGACTTCCGCTGACTTCGATCTACGTTATTATGATGACACGTAGTTGATTTGTATCGACGTCTTGTATTCTCCTTAACGAGATACGGCGGATGCACCGTTCCCGATTCTAGGATTCGGGAGCGGGGCGCTACAATATTACAATTGTTTCTTGTGTTCTGCCTGAATACAGGCAACTGTATGTTCATCGCCCATGGTTTTTTCCCAATTTATACATATTATATTTTGTTCTCTTTTAACCATGGCTTTTGTATGGCATATACAAGCGGCAATCAGTGGTCAAAGCATGATATACATTTCGAGAATCGCTGGACTATATTTATCCTTGGGGTTCGGCTGGATTGCTTCCTCTTCTCTGTTCCAGGCACAATCATTCGGCCTGCCGCTGTCTCTATGGCATTTATACCACATTATGTTATCTTAGGCGCATCATCGTGGTTCTTTTATGCTGTTTTTATATCTTCACTTGGATCTGTATTTATACGTGACGGGCTGCACATCACACGGGCCGCATGCGATAATTCTAGTTTCATATGTTTTATGCGATATATCTATGTATTACGTCATATCTCCCGTCGTATAAATATGTATACTTTTTCCTTCACTAAGGTTTTATCCACACGGATGGTTTTACTTGGTAAGGTTTTAATGCGACATATCATATACGATTGGCGGTTGACAATTATAAGAGCTTTACATTTGCATTTTTCATTTGATGATGATATGTTGTATAATGGTATTCCTCCGCCATAAATGAGGCTTAATAATAAAGATATTTCTTGCCTTAAAAAAAAGGTTTGTATGTATATGCATACATGAACTCCTAAGTCCATGAATGGCTTGAGATTCTGAATAAGAAGAATTTTTAAATTCACTTATCCATTTAATTATGCCATTTTTCCAACATAATAAAGGTCTAGTTTCTTCTTTGGCAGCTGAACAACAAAAAATATCATTTGTGTGAATAAAGCAGTCATAGCACTAAGTATCAACAAAACAAACATGTGTCTTCCAATTCTCGTATGACAGTATGTTTTTAGAAGGAACGAATTCAGAATTTTAGGAAATGTGTACGAGGGAAGGAGGGGAAATGAGATCTTTTTCTTCTCTTTTTTCTACATGGAAGGCCGGGGAGGGGGGGGGGGGGTTGAGATTTGGTCATGGAAGGACCAAAAGCTTACTGATTTTTCAACTACAAGTGTTGAATGTGAAACAAAATGACACACAATAAATTACACGGGCAAATGTCAACTTCAGATGTTAAAATGATACGCCTGAGGAGGCCAAAAGTTGTGGAAGCCTTCCCTTGAGTTAAAAGTTCTATTGTGTGAGAGGAACACATTCCAGTTCAATCTCCAGTACTCCCCTTTCAACATGCTGCAATTTAAGCGCGATTTCTTGCTTCACCTTTCCATTCTCTAAGGTAATAATGCCGTCTTCTACAAGGGTGTTCTCTTTGCTGGCTTTCCACTTTCCTAGCTGCATTGACTCGTTAGGCGTGGAACTCTCTGAGGCTCTAGCAGCAGTGACCAGTGGTTGAATGTCTATCTCGGCTTCTCCCATAAAATCATCGGTTGTGAAGGTATCCTTGTCGTATACAAGCTGAAAGAGCATTTAAACAAGCTCAAACACAAACATAGGCTAATCTTTTTCTTTTTAAAAAGAAAAGAAAAAAATACTGACAGAGATTCCTCACATAAAACAAATCTTTACAAGCTTTAAGGAGGTACATAATGGTGTGACAAACTTCAACCAGTCGGCACGATTTGGCAGAGAAGTTGTGGAAACATTGAATTGGACTGGAAAATACTCAAACTGCTAAAACAAATTATTTAGGATAATTGTAGCTTCTCCCTTATATTCCAGCAATCTTTCAAGTTTCCCTTTTACATGGGATATCACACTAGTGGAAGACAAGCTGTCCTAGCTGCAACAGAACAATCCAGCACTACCACTAGCTATTGAAATAACCTAGAGGTTCCTCATATGGCCTCCAAGGATGAGTCTGCTACTCAAACCACAGGTTATACACTGAACCTTGTTTACCATTTGGTTACCATATGTCGAGCTAATTTCTGCCTTAAAACCAGCTCTATCCGACATAAGTATTAGCTTCTGTTCAAGCCATAATGTATCCAAAAAGATCCATGGACTTTCTTCATTTACAAGCTAAATTTAGAAAGCAATTTCAAGTGTTTCCAGCATGAGGAGAAATACAGCTGGTAATTAATGCAAACAAATAAATATGACAAAGGCATGTAAACCATGGAAAGAGAACAAAAACAGAAACAATAAGACGATTAACAAAATTGGAACTCTGATGTGTTCATATTGGATGTGATTCATTTTCAAACTAAAATAGCACCTAATTGCAGATATCACCTTTTAAGAAAATGAAAAGAGATCATAAGAAAAGGTTTTTGTTGCTGGTATGTTTTCCAAACATGGGTACGCCTCCGATTAACTCCATTGCAACTATTTCACTTAAATGAAGCACAAATAGAAAGTATAAACAAAGGAACATCCATAGGGTGCCAAATGGAGTTCTGCTGCAGAACATCAGAACTTATACCCAGACTTCCACAGATAAGTACTCTTTCTTTAACACATTTAAATATATTCATGCCCTCGAATGTATTTGAAACTTGACATGGTATCATCTCGAGTCTATACCTATGTTTGTCTAATTTTCGTGCACACATATTGCAAATGTTCTTTTCTTTTCCTCTTTTGACCTGATCAGTTCAAGTTGAAGACAACACTAATATGATTGTTCAAATAAAATGGGAATAAAAATGGGACATAAGTTTCCCTTGCACTACTTAGGTTTCGAACTAATGCTAGTCAGTTACAAGAATGAATGAGTCTGTACCCTCTACGCTCTTTACCGCTTTATGTTCCCATAAATAATCTGTTTTAGGTGTTATGCTGGGTACTTTCTTTCACCGTAACATGTATACTCTTGCTTGATATTCTCAATAATAGTTGCGGGTTAGCAGTCCCTAGAACGACAACGATTAGAAGAACCCAACCCTTTGCTCTGAGGAACTGTACATCAAAAATGCATCCCAAACCAACCCCATTCATCCAAAAGTGCCTTAAGGGACGGCTACAATTTTCTGTCTTTAAGCAGAAATTGTACAAGATAGTATGGAACAAAAGGAACTGATGACAAAATACTAATAGCTGCGGAGGGGGAATGCACCCTGATTTCCCTTGAGAACATTCAAACCTGGCAAATTGTAAAAGAATATCCAGTTACATGTTATAACTTATATGTGATTAACTTAGTCAGTGGTCAAAAGACAAAGCCACTGAATGTACATGTAGACAGCCACAGAGAATGTTAATTTCCAAGAGAATTTGTAGTAACGCAAGCAAGAGGACACCATATTTGGTGTCTCTCCTCATGACTCCATCAGAAAGTGAATACTCAACTCACCAGTTTAAGAGGAGGCATATTATCAGGAATCGACAACATTAGCTGTTCATTCCAGACAGGATTCAGGTTATTCTTAATCGCCCGTGTCTTCACAGACTGCAAAATAATTTTTTTAAGAAAAATATTATCATTATTGCGCTCACAAAGGTAGCATCCCCATATTCATGAAACATCAGCATTTAGTCTTTAGCTTATTTTTAAAAAAAGAATTGCACATCAGTAGGAGTGACTTACTTGGTTCCCCAATGAAAGGATAACATAGGGATCACTAGTCACCATATCCCGAACAGCCAGGTTCGTGCCTTTGACTACGTTGACTTTAATCAGGCCAATAAATTCAACCATACCTGCCTATATATAATGCCCACACATGGTAAGGTTGTATCAATAAAGAACTGACAGAAATAAGCAAAGCTTTGCATGTCTCCAAATCAAAGAGGGGAAAAACTCATACCATTGAGTTACATTTTCTTGCGGACTTGTGGTCAGATTCTTTCCTTCTCCAACTATTACGAAATGCATGTCCAAGACCGTGGATACGGTGACCAGAATGTTTTTTCTCTGGACCTGTGGTAGAACCACAGCTTGAAGATCTGCAGTGAGAGGGTGTCGGTGATGGAAAGGGACAGGACATCTGTTCATCAGAGTCCAAAAACTGTTGAAGCTCGTATTTTCTCCTGTCCACAAGGCGAATATTTCATTCAGAGAAGAAAAAGAAGAGAAGAAAGGAATGGCTTAAACACAAGTGCTTTTTTCAAGTTTCTGTCACCTAATAAAATCTGACCGCTCCTCAATGGAAGAATCAGGCTTTGGCTTTTTGAATGTACCCGGAAGTACAGCTTCATATCTCGAGTTTACTAAGGTATTACCTCCCAAGCTTATCAAAGCATCTACTTGCTCATTTGTCCATTCATCAAGCTTCACAGACAGGACCTGCAGCATCAGCTATACTCCTCAGACCATTTTTTTTAATATAAAAACAAGATGTTTAGAAACATCAACAGACTAGATCAGCATATCTGCGTTCTGTTAAACCTTTAATATCGCGATGTTAAAGTTATGAGCTTGAGCGCTTATTAATACAGTAAAATCTGCTAAACAGTCATTCGAGATTTAGACACGCAAAACTTGGCAGTAAATAAATTTGACAAATATTATTCAAAGCTAAATATGATTAAGTGCCTGTAAACAAGTTACTATAAACACAAGATCTGACGAGAAAGGAAAAAAAAAACTGTTTCCGAACCCACATAGCTTAAAGTCATAAAAAATGAGAACCACATTAATAACTATGACATTGAAATGTCACAGTAAATTTTTTGAATATTTCAATGAAAAAAGTGAAAGCCAGCTCAGCGTCTCATCAATTAGCATAGTCTCTCTTTAAGGGACTCAGATAGATACCCTTGCACTTACTTCCCCGAAGCTGGAAAGAAAAGGACAAGAAGTAATTGAAAAGGAACTTGTTGAAGAAACAGAATAGATGGGTCTCATCATTTTTGCTATGATATTACAAACGTATAAAAGGGGTGCCGGGATCACGAAGTATTGAATAGAAGACCAACAAATTTACAATTTTATTCACATAGGGGAATATCCTAGTGAAAGAATAATGATCTTAAAGAGCAGTTGGTCGAATGCACACTTCCACTTGTCCTATGCCAGCATAATAATTCTCTGCTTAAATGAGCATATAAAACATGAAGTCCATAAAGCATACACCTAGTAAACAATACCCTCCTTGAAGAAATTTTGGTTTTCCTCTAAAGTTCTGTACATGGACAGATCTAATATAAACAAGCTGGTTGCCTGACATTCAAACCTAGTGATGAGCGTTGCTTTTTAAATTGAATAATACAATGACCGTTAAAAACTATTAAGATGGTACATGGTCCAAAAAAAAAAGTAAATCAATTTTAGTATATCTACCTTCCAAATATATATATAGTATGATCTTGATATTTAAGGAACCTTTAACCAAAACTTTGTAGGTATTCATTCAAATTCTCAGCTCTCCAAGTATGTATAGTATTGGTTATAATAAACTTCAGCATATCCACATATACTACGGCAGCAACATATATTGCGGTGACTATGAGGAATATCTCATACCTTTGTTATATGAACTCCAAGACTCCTATGCACTCCAGAACACTTGATGCATATCAATACTCCAAGACTTAACGATCTGATAATCACAAATAGGTTGCTTGTTTATACACTAGGTATGGCGATCAAAAGTGACATGTAGGCAAAAGCATATACAAGACTAAGATCATCATGAAAAAGTTATACATTCCAAGGAAGTTTGAACAGCAGATCTAAGTTAAATGATTTAAGCCCTTTCATTGTACTATCCTTGGCAAGGAAAACAAAGTCATTTGTTCCATGCCTCGTCATGGATATTATTTTATCCTCTCCATGGGGCCTGTCCAAGGAAAGGAAAAAACGAACAAAAACAAGAAGTGAAAAACCGTTAAATAATCATCCCCACACGAAATAGGTCTCACCATAAGTTAAATTGATTCATTCCTATAGTAAAACAAAGTGGCAAGAAAGTAGAGAAAATACTTAATCAGTAGAAAAAAGTATCTGTTAGTGAAAAAAGACGAAAAATACAATATGTTAAACACAGCATGATTTATTGAACTAAGAGATCTAGGAATACTGAGTCATTCCAAGTCTGAAGCTTACACCCATTTTGGATCTGGAGACCCACAATCGGCACAAATTTTATTTCCTGGTTCACATAAGAAAAACTCCAGCCTCTCCTGAGGACCTGGTAAAGAGAAATGAGCTTTTTAAGATGTTAAGACAATAGAGGCTCACCATTATTTCAGACTTGCAAAAAGAGCATGATTGAAGACTGAAGGCAGTGTATTTTCAAAAAGTAGGAAATTATTCTGCCATAGTTATAACAGGAATCATCAAATAGTCATTTAACGCAGACAGTTTTATCAAGAAATCCTCAAAGAGATGTCACGGAATTCCATTATTATATAAAACCAACAAAAAAGTCGACAAGAAAATGTATATCTGTTGTTTGCTGCTGAGCGTCCTAATTTTTCAGAAACTAGCAAGATCTAGCACCCAACTATTTAGATTATATTATGATGACAGAGAAATGGAGGGATACTAGTGCAAGAAAGTGTCTTGCTTTAAGAGAAGAAACTTGAACCACTTCCCAGTCTACAGTCTTCAGGGTAGCAGAAGCCCTATGTTTTTCTCCTGCAATTTTCCTTCGTATTTGTGTTCTCCCGTACTAATCAGTTCATTTGGGGTGGAAGGCGGGCTATTTGATGAATCAACATCCAACTTTAATAAGCTATTTACAGATCTACTGGAAGGTTAAACATTTCCAATGGCACAAAAAGTTCATTCAAGAGTAAGCATAGGGAATACAAAAACACTTGAGACTGGAAATAGAGGCCAGAAAATACAAAATGTCAATCATTTGTCACTAAAGAGAGGAACACATGAGAAGACACTACATTATTTAAGACTTCACTTGCACCATCTATGCCTGTGGAACTGTAAGTAACCTTGAAGATTAAATAACAGGATTTTACATACTGGCAGAAGAGTTATGTGCATCTGTTGACCTGCAATTCCATTTTGAAGACGGTTCCATCCGTAAGAGGTCCAACAGGCAATGTCCTGCAATACACAATGAGATCAAACATGTCATTCAACAAAAGATCATATATACAAAAAGGACGCAAAGAAGTAATGATTTATCATGGATCCATCATTGGTTTCTTCTTTTTCCATTTTTCAAGTTTTGCCTCGAAAAGGAATTATCCAATGCAAAATAGTCCACTAACATGAAACTGATCTCAAAGTGTCTTGGCCGACACTTGAAGGTCGTGCAAAGAAAAAAAAGGCAGTGTGCTGAACAACAACACTCAAGTGTTTTCTCATTATGTTGGGTCGGCTATATAATCATGTTTAGTGACAAAGTTTTGCACTGGTTATCAATCTAACGCAACTCCTCTTTTATCCGGAAAAAGTATGCTGAAAAGTGAAGAAAAATATCGAAGGGAAATTTGAGTCAATATTAACATGTCTCTTATCATTGAAAATTAGGGAAAGTGGAGCAACTAATTTTCCTTATACATAAGCTAGAATCAAGGGAGACCAAGAAAGACCCTTAACTCCTACACCCTGAGGGTGTTTGGAATACATCCCTACACAGTTACACACTGACAAGGCATCGGAAGATTTTTTCTCATTTATATCAGTAATACTGCACCTACATCCACTCTTTAATTGTCACTCTAACTGGCCTAACTTGTGGACATTACTCATCTATGTCCTAGTCCAATTTTTATCACTAGTAGATGCATAACAGGGGTTTTTAGAATATATATCCATCTCCACTGTTTTGAACATAATACAAAAGATCAACTAAATAAGGATTACTCATTAAATTTAGATTCGATTAAACGCTCACTGGAACTAAAGAGAAGAAGGTACATTCACACAGGGAAAATCAGTAATTCAACAAAGAGGCGGACCGGGAAGTGACTTATTGTTCAACTTCTAAGAGGAATAACTTTTCTCTAGATCGAATGTGACACCCGAAAGA
Organism: Eustoma russellianum; assembly: GCA_036186865.1. Classification (NCBI taxonomy): domain Eukaryota; kingdom Viridiplantae; phylum Streptophyta; class Magnoliopsida; order Gentianales; family Gentianaceae; genus Eustoma; species Eustoma russellianum. The sequence goes on along the minus strand of AP025043.1, from coordinate 30,297,699 downwards.
TGCGCAGAAAAGTGCTTCAGCAACAAACTCTCGGCATTTTGGGGGAAGGAAAACTTCGTAGACAAGTAGGCATTCTAATAAAGCGACTTTATTGAATTGAAGTGATCAGCTAGCTCCTCACATGAATAAAAAAACTAAGGTCAATCCCAGTTGGCATGATGCTTTTTATAGGCACCCAGCCTATGATCGTATGACCAAATGCATACCTAGAAGCTTATGATTGAAGGAAATCCACATGGTAGAAGCTGATAGCTTAAAATAGAATTAACTTTTTTTTTTTTTAAAAAAAAAGAACCCTCCAAAAGTAGAGTTCACCTCATGCTGACCAGGAAAAGAAATCACCATCATAACTATCAATCTTCAATTACAACATGCAAAAATGTTCTAACTGGTTAGTTACAACTTCAGGATAATTAAGCCTACCCTCCTCCCCTTCAGAGAACTTATTTATCAACTTCAAGATGACCAACATATTATCCTTTTCCATAATCTCTTTATCAACTTCAACATGATCAAAATTATGATGTTCCCCTTCTACACAGCTTTTTCTAAGTTTAAGATGATCGAACTTACCATGTTCCCCGTTTTCACAGCTTGATCATCAACGACTATTAATAAATGGAAAAATAGAACCAAGATAACCTTCATCTTCAATAAGAATTGGCAATACCAAATGTTGGCCATTAATCATAAGATCGTGATATAAATAAATCCGAAACCTCTACAAAACAGGATTTATCTTCGCAGGAAGAAACGAAAAAAAATGTGATGAGTTATTGCTTTTCACTGTCAAAACAGAAATATCGTCACATAAAAGAAACTAAAATACCTGAACGTTTGCAATCCGTTTTATCTTGTTCCACAGACATTCCTGCCTCAAAATGATGGTCCCAGATCTATTAAGACAACGTTATAACATCGACGGAACCATTCTTTACGTTCTACCCTGCATTTAAGATAAAGGGTCACAACCCAATTCAAAAACAAACATCAATAAACCAATGTATAGCAGAAAGAACAAAAATTGGAGGAAAAAAAAGGACAGAAGAATTTAGATATACCAAGAAAAATGGTTCTCGTCAATAAGGGCCCCTGATCTGTGGAGGTGTAGCCATGGAAAAAGATTATAAACATGCAGCGATATGAGGGGTTGTTATTTGTTAGTTTGCCAATCATCAATATTTGGTCACCCAAAATTATATATATTCAGGTACGCTTCCACAAGAAAAGGTAACAGAAGCATATGCAAAAGGTGGGATTTGTTGAAAAGATGAATTCTTTCAGGATGACAATTAACCAATTATTGGGTGATTAGAATTGAGTTGTCTTCTCTTTCTTTTCAAGGAAAAAAGACGAAAGAAAAAGTCAAAGATAGATAGATAGATAGATTAAGGAAGCAATTATGTTTATTTATTTAGTATGTATGAGAATATGTCTCACATTTATATTCAACTGCTGTGGCGGTTTTGAATCTTATAAAATTGGAAATGCTAACAATATTTTTGGTTTGTGTTGGTCAGTGTAATTATAATCGCCATCTTAATTTATTGCATCTTTCTGACAAAGTTTTAATTTAACTTTTCATTGTAAAGAAAAATCATGCTTGTGATAATAACTAATATCATTATATTTGAAGACGTATAACCGTAATAAGTATTTTTCACTGTAAATATGTATACAATGTTAAGCCGAATATTAAAATGAATAAATCAGATAGTAATTTAAAAGGTGAAGTTATTGTCGTCACTTTTTTATATGTTTCTACCATTTTTACAAAATTGATGGAAATATAAAAAAACTGAAACTGTTCAATCATAAATATCATACGGCTATTAATTTTTTTTACAAAAAATACAATGTTAAGCCGAATATTAAAATGAATAAATCAGATAGTAATTTGAAAGGTGAAGTTATTGTCGTCACATTTTTATATATTTCTACCATTTTTACAAAATTGATGGAAATATAAAAAAATGAAACTGTTCAATCATAAATATCATACGGCTATTAAATTTATTTTACAAAAAATAATATTAAAATATAATACAATGTGATTATTAAGTGAATATATTATGTTGCCGCCAAAGTAATAAGGGAAACGGTGTGCATGCCTCGTCTGACCACTAACTGATTTTGTCGGACAAGTTCTCCACGAACAATCGTGGGTTTATACAAATGATTGATCTTTTTCGTTCTTCCCGGTGATTATTATAATTTACAAAGCCGACTGGTAATAAAGCTAAAATATGACAACATTATTGACAAGTACAAAACCGACATTCTAAAAGAGTCAAATGTAACCGGTTCGGTGCGTCACATGTGACTTTATTTCACCTTATATGAGTGCAAACTCTAAGGTTTATGTCAGCTACCTTGGTTTAATTACAAATTAAAGTCTGAGTATCCCAGGGGACGAATGATGGTTCCTCGACGACAACGATTTTGCGTCAACATCAACCAATCTTATGTAGAGAAAAAGGGGTTTGAGTGATTACAAAATGCATGATTTAAATAACGAATATTAAAGAAATGCATGACACATTTTATGACATGACACGTTTTTGCATGAAACATGCCTTATATAGTTCATATATAATGTTGCCGTACTAACGAGCCATGAAGCTTTAAAGCTTACATCAAATGGCGAGCATTTGTTGTGTTTGAACTATTTTCAGGTGCCATCATTAATGAACTAAACTAGTTCATTAAGTGAAGTACTTAGTTAAATGAACTAAGTAGTTCATTAAAGGAAGCTATATTTGGAAAAGGCACAAAGGCAACAAATTGAATAATGGAAAGTCTTCTCCCTCTCATTATACACGCCTTTAACATATATATATATATATATATATATATATATATATATATATATATATTTAGATTTTTTATAAAAGGCACATACACATATATTCCAACGTACTACCGACACGTTATATATTTTACGAACGTACGTTAACGTCACACCACTATATTTACCTCATATTTATGAGTATATTCTGGTCTTATATCATATGATATAAGTCATGGTGATGACAACTTTATTACGACATGTTAAAAGGTTCTAAACCAAAAATTGTCGTATCGGGTGAATACCGAAACTTCGCCAACGTGTCACGTACTTGCCATATATAGATGGCCAGCCCCTACACTTCAAAAATGGCCACAAATTTCGTAGCTCACATGATATATACAGCCATAAAATCATTCCATATTGGCACACACAAATCACCCCATATTAAGGCCAAATTATGGAGATTCCAAATCCAATTTTTGTCACATGTTAGGCGCCACTTTAATCAGCCATGAGAGCTGAATATTGAAGTTTAATTTATGTATATTATGTGTAACATAATATATATAACATGTGCAAAAAGTTGGAATTTAATCGGAGAAAAATCGGGTAATCGACAAACATCGAAAATTCGGTTTTCTACGAACACGACACATGGAACATTTTTGGCATGACATATAACATGTACCTAGACACTTTTTACATACTCTATACATTCTAAAGTGTTCTAGAAAAATCAATTAAGGGCTGATTGCAATATACCATATGTGTATAATTATATGTGCACTATTTTATAAAGTTTGCAAAAATAAAATTTAGCACATGTACATTCATCATCACACGCCTATCTTAGCTTGATGAAGCATATGTGGAGATTTGTTGGCATCTTGATTGGCCAAGAATGGAGCATACAATGTTGGTGACATAAAAAAAGGAGCTACACAAGGTAACATTTCAAACTTTGTCACATTTGTGACACATGCTGAAAATTCAGCATGTGTAGATTAGAGCTGGCCGAAATTTTCAAGATAATAATGCCATATTTACTATTTTGAATTATATGAATTGATTGAAAGATAGTATGGCAATGTTTTAAATATATTGTGGAAATAATGTGATGGTATCTTGGAATATCACACGTTCTGAAAATTTCAGCATGTGTAGAATGAACTTGGCCGATTTTAGGGCCTTCTTGATGACTAATTTTATTCCAAAGTTAGTAGAAATGTTATGTACTAAATGATGATTGATTTCTTCTTTATTTTCAAGGAATTAATCTAATGCACACTTGGCAACAATTTGAATAAAGTGTGAATATCACACATGCTGAAATTTCAGCATGCATATGGACGAATTCTTGGTAGTAATGGGTGATTAGTTGTCTTGCTAATTATGTGGAATTATTATGTGATTTATGGCAACACTTTTATGGCTAATTTGCACATGTTTTTAAGGATTATTTTCAGATTTATCTAGTCATCAAATGATGACAACTTCCATCCAATCAATGAATGCCAAGTAAGCAAGAGCTTAATGATCATCCAATAAGGAGTTGCCAAGTAAGCAAGAAAATGACACAATGATGCAATATACTCTTCCAAGGACTTAGAAGATAATTTTCAAGAGGAAGATAAGGCAATAGGGGTCGGCCACTATGGATAAAAAGGAAAGAAGAGAGCAAACAAAATACAAGACAAGTCTTGCAAATTCAAGTGCTCAAAATGTTTTCGTCTCCTTCTTTCTACACTTTTTTCTTTCTTTTCTCTAAAAGCCTATTGTATTCATATTCATACATCTTGAATAGGCTTCTTACATACCACCATATACTCTTTATTATTGTAAAAGATTGATCAAGGTGTGATCAATCTTGCATTCGCTAGATGGTGGTGTTCGTGATCGTTGTAATCATTTACAAGGTTTTTAAAGGGTTGGAGTTGGTGTGTAACTCCACCAACCCTGTGTAGTAAGGTGTTATTTGTGTTTTTTGATTAGTGCTAACCGAGGAAGGTGTCCTCGAAGACTGGAGTAGGTTGATTTAACCAAACCAGTATAAAATTCCTTGTGTTCTTTACTTTCAGCACTTACTTTCAGTTTCTAGCACAGTGCATCATTTTTATCACGTTAATAAAAATAGTAAACAAATTTCAAAAATCACGAAACTTTTAGGAAACATATCTACACGTCTTAAGGTTCTTTTGGCGTAAGTTTCAACTCTTTTGGACAAGTGTAAGTCATCCAAACGTCTAAAGTTCTGAGACTAGTGCAGTCTGATTTTCAGGCTTGCAAAGGTTGAGACTTTGAATATATTTGACTAACTTCACAAAAACATTTTTCAAAACTGTTTCAACCTAAATAAATACACCTAATAAGGGGTTAGTCATTAAAGTTTCAGAGCATTTGAAGTCACGGTTAAATAAGAATTAATTTTTCAAATCAGACTAACGTTTCTGGCAGATTTGCACAATCTGACTATCAATGACTTTTAAAGGGGTTAAAGGTTGAATTTTAATCTGAAATTTTTAGGAGATACTCAGAACATCTGAGACTAAGATCTCTCTAAATTTCAGAATTTTTGAAGACCTGTAACCTAGTTTTCAAAACAGGTCCTGAAAACAGAAACTGTTTTCAGAAGTTGGGTTTTTGGTCTAAAACAATTTTAAAAACCACATTTTCCGCACCCACTATTCAACCCCCTTCTAGTAGTGCCTTGCAGATCCTACATCTTACTCAGAGGCTCTAAAGGGTTATCATATCAGCCGCATGCACCACTCGGCCTTGTCGTCACCTCGGCTTCAGTGAACACAGTGGTCATACCTAGCATGTCGGCTGTGGCCCGAGTACAGAATCTATTCCAGGTCAGCTAGGCCAAGGAGACTCCTGCCGTGCAAGCAGCTTCGCTATGCAACTTGACATGTAGCAACCATGCATTATAGGACCTGTATAGCACCACTAAGAGGGGGTTGAATAGTGAGTGCAGAAAAATTGGTTTTGCTACCAGTTACTCACTTCTGTAAACAGATTCTATTTTCAGATCCTGTTTTTGATTAACTAGATGATCAGGTTATAGACTGTTAGAAAATCAAACGAGATCACTGCAAAACGCGCAGCGGAAAAAACAAAACTTGATCTCCGATTTCCTACCAATGATCCATGTTGTTCGTTTAATTCGACAAAAGAAATAAAAAATTACCTCCGTAGATTCGAAATCTGCAGATGGAAGAGGTGCGAAATCACGAACACCCTCTGTCGGTATCCACACGAACGCTTCTGCCTAGAATGCTAGCTGTTCAAACGGCGCGGCTGAAGAACTCGGTTTTTCACAAAAACGATTCTAGGGTTTTGTTTTCTGTTGGTTTTCGTCTGTCTTCTCTATACGAGATACACATATATATATATACACATATATAGACATCAAAATCCGAATCCCAATCGGATTAGTTGATGCCAATCAAAATCCATATCAAATATGGATTCTATCAGGATATTCAAAATCCATATCAGATAAGGATTCTCTCGTTATTATCCGATAATGCATATATATATATATATATATATATATATATATATATATATATATATAATCACCAAAAAATGAAAATCATAATAATAATAATTAATATCCAATATTACTATTATTAATATTAAAAGCGATAATAATAATAATTAATATCCCATATTAATATTATTAATATTATTAATCTCAGCCATACGCATTCTTATGTGTGACCCGATAGGCCCATATTAATTGGTAGTTGATTAAATCTCTATTAAACCAACAAGTCGTAATTGGCCTCTAGCAAGGCATTACGACTACCCAATTAATACGAGTACAAACCAATTAGCCTAATAATAGCACATGCATTAATCCCTTTGTCACACGATATCTAGTTTGAACATAAATCATGGTCAGCGTCATACTTATATTGTTCAAACATATGATTACTCGAGCTCTAAGTAGACTGATAAAACAAATGATATTGATCACACTATCAATTCATTTGAGCACGACCATGCATTTCACAGTCTCACTAATCGAGGGGCCCAAAGATATCTCTCTCAAAAGAGAGGGACAAATTCTATCTTGATTGTTCAATATCCTCTACATAATTTCTATCACATTAAATCATGACCTTTATTATTATCCAGTTACGGATAATGTTTGATCATGTCAAAACATAATAGTCCTTATGTTGGAAACTATGACAATCTCAAGTCAAAGGATTAAAACATGACTATCATGAGATTTACTTATGACGCTAATCCATGTAGTAATCTCATGATGAGTCTATCCAATACACTGTTCTCTAATAAGTATCTATGAGATTGATTTGTATCACCATACACATAATCATCTCATAATTATCAAATCAATACTCATACTGATTATAAATTATTTTATCTCTATAACAATAATGAATCAGGGACATATATCAAAATTGTGTAACATACTAACCAATAATAATGATAATAAAACCTCTTTTTTTATTAATAATAAATGTATAACATAAATATCCAAATCATGGCCTAGGGCACATACACTAACAATCTCCCACTTGCACTAGGCCTACAAATATCTGAGACCCATAGATCTAGTGTGCTGATCATGCTTGACCCATGAGAGAGGCTTAGTCAATGGATCCGCTATGTTATCGTTTGTGTCAACTTTGCATATCTTGACATCTCCTCTATCGATGATGTATCGAATGAGATGGTACCGCATGAGTATATGTTTAGATTTCTGATGAGACCTAGGCTCTTTTGCTTGTGCTATGGCACCATTGTTGTCACAATAAATGTCCACATCATTTGCAATGCTAGGTACTACTCCTAGCTCAGTGATGAACTTCTTCAACCAAACTGCTTCTTTAGCTGCATCTGATGCTGCTATATACTCAGCCTCTGTTGTAGAATCAGCCATAGTGCTTTGTTTTGAACTCTTCCAACTAACAGCTCCACCATTCAATGTGAATACAAAACCAGACTGCAATCTAAAATCATCTATGTCGGTTTGGAAACTAGCATCTGTGTGACCATTTACAACTAACTCGTCATCCAAACCTCCATAAACCAAGAATACATCTTTAGTCCTTCTGAGGTACTTAAGAATATTCTTGACAGCTGTCCAGTGACCTTCACCGGGATCAGCTTGATAAATACTTCTTGTGCTCAATGGATATAAGACATCTGGTCTAGTACATAACATAGCATACATGATTGATCCTATAGCAGAAGCATAAGGAATTTTATTCATTCGATCTCGCTCATCAGATGTCCGAGGACATTGATTCTTGCTAAGATGAATGCCATGAGACATAGGCAGGAATCCTTTCTTGGACTCATGCATGTTGAACCTCTTCAACATTTTATCTATGTATGTACTTTGACTCAAGCCTATTATCCTTTTAGATCTATCTCTATAGATCTTGATACCAAGGATATAGGTAGCATCTCCCAAGTCTTTCATTGAGAATGAATTTCCTAACCAAGCCTTAACGTTTTGCAAGGTGGGGATATCATTCCCAATAAGCAATATGTCATCCACATATAAGACCAAAAACACTACTGCACTCTCACTAACCATCTTGTAAACACAAGGTTCATCTTCATTCTTGATGAAACCAAAGTTCTTAACTGTTTCATCAAAACAAAGATTCCAGCTCTGAGATGCTTGCTTCAATCCATAGATGGACCTTTGAAGCTTGCAAACCTTCTTTGAATTCTCAGGATTTACAAAACCCTCAGGTTGTGTCATGTACACATCCTCAAGTAAATTTCCATTAAGGAAAGCAGTTTTGACATCCATTTGCCATATCTCATAATCATAGTATGCTGCAATGGCAAGGAGAATTCGAATAGACTTAAGCATAGCAACTGGTGAAAAGGTTTTATCATAGTCTATACCATGAGTTTGTTTGAAACCTTTAGCAACAAGTGTTGCTTTGTAGGTTTGCACATTTCCATCCATGTCAGTTTTCTTCTTGAAAACCCATTTGCAACCAATAGTCTTAATACCCTCTGGAGGATCAATTAAAGACCAAACTTGGTTATCAAACATGGATTGCATCTCAGAATTCATGGCTCCAAGCCATTTATCTGAATCTGGACCTGACACAGCTTCTTGATAGGTAGTAGGCTCATCTTGATCTATGAGCATAACTTCACTATCATCAGTCACAAGAAATCCATATCTCTCTGGCTGACGATGTATCCTATCAGATATGCATTGGACTTGTGTTACATTTTCAGGCTCCACAACTTTTGTGGTTCTGAAATTTTCTCTAAAGACTGTTCAACGATATCTTGTGGAACTTGAGTTTCCTCAAGTTGTACTATACTCCCACTAGTTCTCTTGGAGAGAAACTCCTTTTCTAAAAAGACTCCATTTCGAGTAACAAACACTTTGTTCTCTGAGGGAATATAGAAATAGTATCCTTTAGTTTCCTTAGGGTACCCCACAAAAATACATTTGATAGACTTTGGAGCTAGCTTATCTGACACTAATCTTTTCACATAAGCTTCACAACCCCAAATCTTAAGAAAAGACAAACTGGGTCTCTTACCAGTCCATATCTCATATGGTGTCTTTTCAACTGCTTTAGATGGTACACGGTTTAAAATGAATGCAGCTGTCTCCAAGGCATAACCCCAAAAAGATAAAGGAAGATCTACTTGACCCATCATAGATCGAACCATATCTAATAAAGTTCGTTTTCTCCTTTCAGAAACACCATTCCATTGTGGAGTTCCTGGAGGAGTCAACTATGAAACGATTCCACAATTTCTTAGATGTTGGTCAAATTCTTGGCTCAAATATTCACCACCTCGATCTGATCGAAGCGTTTTAATTGTCTTACCAAGTTGATTTTGTACTTCATTTTGAAAAGTTCTAAACATTTCAAAAGACTCATGCTTATGTTTCATTAGGTAGACATAGTCATACCTACTGAAATCATCAGTAAAAGTAATGAAATACTGAAATCCTCCTCTGGCACTAATGCTGATTGGGCCGCATACATCTGTATGTACCAAGCCTAATAAGTCATTAGCCCTTTCACTATATCCAGTAAAAGGGGTCTTTCTCATCTTTCCAAGCAAACAAGACTCGCAATTTTCAAATGATTCAAAATCAAATGAATCTAATAATCCATCTTGATGGAGTTTAGATACGCGCTTCTCATTTATATGGTTAAGGCGACAATGCCATAAATATGCATGGTTTAATTCATTTGGCTTAGTTCTCTTTGAAGATATGTTATAAATATTACCTTCATTGGAATCATCAAGGTTAAGGACATAAATGCCATTATAACTACTTGCAATACAATAAAGCAAGTCATTTTTATCAAAAATAGAACACTTCTTATTTTTAATTAAAAATGAATAACCTTCATCATCCAAAACAGACACTGAAATAAGATTTCTACTCATAGTAGGAACATAAAAGCAATTTTTTAAAACTAACAAAAGCCCGTTGGGCAAGACAAGCTCATAGGTCCCTACAGCTATAACAGCAACTCTTGCTCTATTGCCAACACGTAGGTCCACTTCGCCCTTCTTCAGCATCCTACTCCTTTTGAGCCCCTGCATATTTGTACAAATATGGGATCCACATCCAGTATCTAATACCCAGGAAGAAGAAGCAGATAAATTAATTTCTATAACATAAATACCTGAAGATGTAGTCGTACTACCCTTAAGCTTTTTCAACTCTTCCAAATAAACATCATAGTTTCTTTTCCAATGCCCAGGCTTGTTGCAATGGAAACAAGTTCCTTTCTTAGGAACTTTTGCCTTGGGACCAGGTTTCGGTTTAGCTTGACCCTTGGAGCCTTTTGCACCCTTCGCACCTTTAGGCTTACCCTTGCCTTTACCTTTCTTTTTCATAGGCTTGATATTGACACTCAATACTTGGGTAGGCCTTTTGATATTCCCCTCAGCAGTTTTGAGCATACCGTGTAGCTCGGGAATGGACTTATCCATATTATTCATATTGTAGTTCATAACGAACTGAGAAAAACTGCTAGGCAAAGAGTGTATGATCAAATCCGTGGCGAGTTCCAAACTCAGGGGATATCCAAGTCTTGCAAGGTGATCTATATAGCCTTTCATCTTTAAAACATGAGCGCTAACAGATTCACCTTCAGACATCTTACAGTCAAAAAGTGCAATAGCAGTGTCAAACCTATCCTGCCTAGCATGTTGTTGGAATGCTTGTTTGAGATGCACACTCATCTCATAAGCCTCTAAGTGTTCCAGGTCTTTCTGAAGTCCTGAACACATAGTTGCCAACATTAGACATCCTATGTCATTAGAATCTTCCACATGCTTCTTATACTTGTTAACAGCAACAGAAGCATCAGCAGGAGGGGGTTCAGGGACAGGGTCATCGAGCACGTAAGACTTCTTTTCTTGCTTGAGAATGATTCTCAAGTTTCGAAACCAATCAACAAAATTTGTCCCACATTCTTTTAATTTTTCCTTCTCAAGGATTGATCGCAGCGATAAGGTGGAATTGTTATTAGCAGCCTTTTATGATCTACAAAACATGCAAAGTAACACTTTATTAATAATGAGGTTAAAATTTATAAAACTCTCACTAAAACATAACCCTCAAAAGAAATATTTTAGTGAGCTAAGATCCATATTTGACTTAATTCTAAACTCATCTTTGGCATGACGCTTAAAATTAAGTTATTTAGGTAGGTAACTTCTTTACCAATTACATCTCATGTAACTCTTAGAATTTATGGAATAATGACATCATATATCATTGTATGTTAGATTCCATCTAATGCCTTGGGCCCAAAACCGTTTTGATAGCCCAATTAAGTCTAACCAATTTTAAACATATGAGTAGCACTATTACTCATCCTACTAGCTAGGAATGTTTAAAGCACATTGCTTTGGCAATATCTACTTTAATACAATCCCAATTTTAATAGGTGTTTAATACATGAATGGCATCAAGACTTAAATTATTAATGAGGGTTCAACTTAGTTTATGTCTTGCATTGCATATCATTATATCGTAGCATTCTATATGCATATATAATATATCATCCACGCATCTCATACAAAATGATAAATATGTAAACGTGACATAGCAGGCCAAACTAAATATGATCTTCATGAGACCAAATGAAGATCATAAAGGAAACCCTATGTGAAAGACTTCCTATTACAACATTTGCAACGATACATATCTTCTACTCTTGAGCTCGTGCCTCCATCTCCATGGAATCCACTTGTCCTTGGTATGTGTCTCCATCACCACTTTTGTAGCTTGATTCTTCATTTATTACAATAATAAGGAAAAACCTAACTACTTGTATAATTAAATACAACAAAAACTACAGCGGCACACAGGCCATAATAACCCAAAACAGAAATATGACTAAGTCAATCACATAGGTCCTGAGGCCATGCTATGCACCATGCAAAGACATCAACAATTATAATATATTTTACACAAACATATTATAACAAATAAATATATATTGACATTCTTAATGTCACGGTAGCGCACTATAGGGCGTATGCATACGGTGGTCCCGCATGATAATTTTCTTTTCGAAACCCTAACACAGACGCGTCAATCATATTAACGATCTTACTGTTTTGATTACGTGTAAACCCCTATAGAAGCATCGATCGAATCGATTGCTGTCATTCGCAAACCTTAAAACAGAATATCAATCAAATTGATAATCTTCATCCGAAACCAGGAATCAGAATCATCATCGAATCGATAATTTGTCTTTCGAAACACGAAAACAGAACCACCAATCGGTTGTTCATATCGATATAAACATAATCGTTTTTGATCATCTCTTGAAAAACGAAAACTTTATATCACATATAACAATCTCGAATTATAACATCTGATGAAAATGAATTGAAAACATCAATCCGCTATCATCAGATGAGATTCGAATAAGGTTTTACACATATCGTGTGATTATATCTAATATAAACAAAATCGGTTTTGATCATCACATGACAAATGATTAATGCCGTATACAAATCATCTCATGAAAACGAATTGAAAAACACCATTTTTCTCTCATAATATGAAATTCTAATTATAGTTTTATACATATCATGCCATACGAAAAACAGTAAACACATAAGCATGATATAGTCGATTTAAACGAGACAACAAGTGGCTCTGATACCACTGTTAGGAAATCAAACGAGATCACTGCAAAACGCGCAGCGGAAAAAACAAAACTTGATATCCGATTTCCTACCAAGGATCCATGTTGTTCGTTTAATTCGACAAAAGAAATCAAAAATTACCTCCGTAGATTCGTAATCTGCAGATGGAAGAGGTGCGAAATCACAAACACCCTCTGTCGGTATCCACACGAACGCTTCCGCCCGGAGTGCTAGCTCTTCAAATGGCGCGGCTGAAGAACTCGGTTTTTCACAAAAACGATTCTAGTGTTTTGTTTTCTGTTGGTTTTCGTCTGTCTTCTCTATACGAGATACACAGATATATATATACACATATATAGACATCAAAATGCGAGTCCCAATCGAATTAGTTGATGCCAATCAAAATCCATATCAAATATGGATTCTATCAGGATATTCAAAATCCATATCAGATAAGGATTCTCTCGTTATTATCCGATAATGCATATATACATATACATACATATATATATATATATACATATATATATATATATACATATATATATATATATACATATATATATATATATATATATACATACATATATATATATATACATACATATATATATATATATATATATATATATATATATATAAATATATATATATATATATAATCACCAAAAAACAAAAATCATAATAATAATAATTAATATCCAATATTAATATTATTAATATTAAAAACGATAATAATAATAATAATTAATATCCCATATTAATATTATTAATATTATTAATCTCAGCCATACACATTCTTGTGTGTGACCCGATAGGCCCATATTAATTGGTAGTTGATTAAATCTCTATTAAACAAACAAGTCGTAATTGGCCTCTAGCAAGGCATTACGACTACCCAATTAATACGAGTACAATCCAATTAGCCTAATAATAGCACATGCATTAATCCCTTTGTCACACGATATCTAGTTTGAACATAAATCATGGTCAGCGTCATACTTATATTGTTCAAACATATGATTACTCGATCTCTAAGTAGACTGATAAAACAAATGATATTGATCACACTATCAATTCATTTGAGCACGGCCATGCATTTCACAGTCTCACTAATCGAGGGGCCGACAGATATCTCTCTCAAAAGAGAGGGACAAATTCTATCTTGATTGTTCAATATCCTCTACATAATTTCTATCACATTCAATCATGACCTTTATTATTATCCAGTTACGGATAACGTTTGATCATGTCAAAATATAATAGTCCTTATGTTGGAAACTATGACAATCTCAAGTCAAAGGATTAAAACATGACTATCATGAGATTTACTTATGACGCTAATCCATGTAGTAATCTCATGATGGGTCTATCCAATACACTGTTCTCTAACAAGTATCTATGAGATTGATTCGTATCACCATACACATAATCATCTCATGATTATCAAATCAATACTCATACTGATTATAAATTATTTTATCTCTATAACAATAATGAATCAGGGACATATATCAAAATTGTGTAACATACTAACCAACAATAATGATAATAAAACCTCTTTTTTATTAATAATAAATGTATAACATAAATATCCAAATCATGGCCTAGGGCACATACACTAACATAGACCTCCAAAAACCCTGAAATTTGATGACAATGTACTCTCACGTGTTATTAATGTGTCAGAGAATTTCAAATTATTCTAAGTGTAAGGCCTTGGAAAACCATTTTTACTCAGACTCCGTCAATCTGTTAGAAACTGTTCCTTGAAATGAAAAATTTATTCCTATTTAATGATAACTCTAAATGATCTGAAAATTTTATGGAATGACCCTTAGAATGTATACTTTTAATGGTTGAAACAGTTTTTCAAAATTCCTTTGGTAAGTATATCAACCACGTTGATGTTCTTAACCTTTACAGATTTTATAATCAGATTGCACTAGTCTCAGAACTATGAACGTTTGAATGCCTTATCCAAATTCGATGAAACTTGTCTCAAATGAAACCTAAGACCTTTGACTATGTTTCTGCAAAGTTTGATGATTTTTGAAAAACATGTGCTATTTTTACCATGGCTATGAAGCGATACAGAAAACAGGAACTGAAAGTAAAAGTCCTGAAAAGTAATAACACCGAGATCTTTATACTGGTTCGGTCAAATCGACCTACTCCAATCTTCAAGAACATCTTCCTCGGTATTCACTAAACACATAAACACCTTAAGACAAGGGTGGCTGGAGTTATACACCAACTCCTTCAATATCCATCCTTCTTACAACGAATAAACAAAAACAACCAACACAGATACTACCACCACACAAATGAAAGTATGATCACACCTTGAACAACCTTGTACAAGAATGGGATGTATATGGGTGGTAAAATCAAAGTCTATACAGAATTTAGAATGTGACAATGATAGTATTGAGTCTATGAGCAAGAGAAGAGAATAGGAGAAGAAAAAAGTCTTGCTTGAATATGACCTTTTGGCTTGCATTGTCTTGAACACTGTTGAGAAAAAGGGGTTTGAGTGATTTCAAAATGCATGATTTAAATAACGTATTACAAAGAAATGCATGACATATTTTATGACACGTTGTTGCATGAAACTTGCCTTATATAGATCATATATATTGTTGCCGTACTAACGAGCCATGAAGCTTTAAAGCTTACATCAAATGGCAAACATTTGTTGTGTTTGAACTATTTTCAGGTGCCATAATTAATGAACTAAACAAGTTCATTAAGTGAAGTACTTAGTTAATTAAACTAAGTAGTTCATTAAAGGAAGCAATATTTGGACAAGGCACAAAGGCAACAAGGTGAAGAAAGGAAAGTCTTCCACTCTCCTCCCACACTTAATGCATGCATATATATTTATATATATATATATATATATATATATATATATATATATATAAATATATATATTTCAGATTTTTCGAAAAAGGCACATACACATGTATTCCAACGTACTACCGACACGTTATATAATTTATGTACATACGTTAACGTCACACCACCATACTTAACTCATATTTATGAGTATATTCAGGTCTTATATCATATGATATAAGTCATGGTGATGACAAATTAAATACAACACGTTAAAAAGTTCTAAACCAAAAATTGTCATATCGGACGAATACCGAAACTTCGCGAACGTGTCACGTACTTGCCATAAATATATGGCCAGACCCTACACCTCAAAAATCTTTATAATGTTCATGGGTATGATGATGGTCACAGCCATAAAATCATTCCATGTTGGCACACACAAATCACCCCACATTAAGGCCAAATTGTGGAGATTCCAATTTCAATTTTATCACATGTAAATGGCGCCAATTTAAGACCAGCCAAGTGATGAATATTAAAGTTTATATTATGTATATTATTTGTAACATAATATATATAACATGTGCAAAAGGTTGGAATTTAATTAGAGAAAAATCGGGTAATCGATAAACATTGAAAATTCGGTTTTCTACGTACCTAACACATGGAATGTTTTTGGCACATCATACGACATGTATCTAGACACTTTTTACATATGTCATACATCTTAAAGTATTCTAGAAAATTAAATTAAGGGCTGATTGGAATATGCCATGTGTGTATTATTAAATGTGCACTATTTTACAAAGTTTGCAAAAATAAAATTCAACACATGCATACATATCATACACGCCTATTCCAGCTGAAATGGAGCATATGTGGAGCCTTTTTGGCATATTGATTGGTCAAGAATCAATCATACAATGTTGGTGACATAAAGAAAGAAGCTACACAATGTAATATTTCAAATCTTGTCACAATTGTGACACATGCTGAAAATTCAGCATGTGTGCAAAATGGATGGCCAAAATTATTACTTTAATTATCCAAATTTTGTTGTCTTGAATCATGTGATTAATTAGAAGACAAACTGGAAGTGTTTTAAATATTTTATGGAATAAAGAAAGTGATATTCTTGGATATCACACATGCTGAAAATTTCAGCATGTGTGCAATGCATCTAGGCGTTTTTAAGGCCTTGTTATTGTCTAATTTTTATTCCATAAATAATGAGAATATTGTATACTAAATGGTGATGCAATTATACTTTGATTTCTTGGATTAAATCAATGCAAAATAGGCAATATTTTGAATGAAATGCAAATGAGACACATGCTGAAATTTCAGCATGGTATGGCCGATTTTTGTACCTATTTTTGGAGAAAAATGTCTTGCTTAATTTATGTGATAATCTTGTGAATTAAGTCAACTCTTTTATGATGATTTTGGCACATGTTTTTAGTGGAATTCTCAGATTTTCCTAGTCATCAAATGATGACAACATTCAACCAATTAATGAGTGCCAAGTAAGCAAAAGTTAAATGATCATCAAATGAGGAGGTGCCAAGTAAGCAAGATCATGTCACAATGATGCCACATATTCTCCCAAGGACTTAGAAGATAATTTTCAAGAGGGGAAGGCACCAAAGGGGGCGGCCAAGACTTGTTAAAAATAAGGAAGAAGAGCAAAACAAGAACTAGAACAAGAGTTGCAAATTCAAAGATCAAAAGTGTTCTAGCCTTCTTCTTCTACACTCTCTTTCTTTCTTCTTTCTAAACGCCTATTGTACTTACATTCATATTCTTGAATAGGCTTCTCTTAGACCACCACACATTCTTTATCTTTGTAAAAGATTGATCAAGGTGTGATCAATCTTCAATCTTGCAAGGTGGTGGTGTTCGTGCGTATTGTATTCATCATACAAGGTTTGTAAAGGGTTGGTGTGTAACTCCATCAACCCTATGGTAAGGTGTATTTATGTTGTGTGATTAGTGTGAACCAAGGAAGGTGTTCCTCGAAGACTGGAATAGGTTGTTTATAACCGAACCAGTATAAAATTCTTGGTGTCATTTACTTTCAGCACTGATTTTCTGTTTCAGCACTGTTTACTGTTTTAATCACATTCGCAAAAATAGTAAACGAATTTCAAAAATCACGAAACTTTCATGAAACATAGCCACACGTTTTAAGGTTCTTTTGGCACAATTTTCAACCCTTTTAGACAAGTATAAGTCACTCAAACATCCAATGTTCTGAGACTAGTGCAGTCTGATTTTCAGGCTTGCAAAGGTTGAGACTTTGATCGTATTTGACTTACTTCCCAAAAGAATTTTTCAAACATGTTTCAACCCATTTAAATATAACTTATAAGGGGTTAGTGGTTAAAATTTTTAGAGCATTTGGAGTTACGTACAAATAGAAATTAAGTTTTGAAATCAGTCCACCGTTTCTGGCAGATTCGCACAATCTGACCACCAACAATGTTTGAAGGGGTTAGAGGTTGAATTTAAATCTGAATTTTTTAGAAGACACTCATAACATCTGAGGCTAAGTTCTCTCAAATATTCAGAATTTTTGATGTGGCGCCCCGCACCCCGGCCCCGCCGAAGTCGGTGCACCCGCCGTACTTC
>AP025043.1:30203995-30279265 GCA_036186865.1 Eustoma russellianum | reverse complement strand
AGGAGAGTACTAGGCGTCATCCATACGCATCGTGATCCATGATAGAGTTGCATGGATTTTCGTGCTTACGCGCAATAAGTAAGCGAAACCGTGGCAGAATTTAAAACTTCAAATTAAAGCATCATCACGAGCAGTTAAAGTTTACGACCCACATAAATCGTAGCAGAAAACGACAAAAGTAAATTGTCTTCCCATCACAATTTCAAAACATCATCATCCCTTAATACTGGTACGCTCGGTCTACTAATCCTGGCCATCCTCCAATGCACTCACGGGTAGGGAACCCTAGGCTCGTCATCAATCAATTCAACTTTATCTCCTGCCACCTCTGGAGAGAAAAATAGGGTGAGTGACAACGTCACCAGCAAGTATACTATAATAATCATGAGTTAAATGGAAAGTACGAGCAAGAACCGAACCCCAAATAATATTTGGTTTGGAAACATACCTGTCCTCCGACCAACATTCGATAAGGATCATCGCTTAGGGTAATAAGGTCGTAACTTAATAAAATCACTAGTTAGAGTGAAATATAACATAAGAGACTGTGACATGCATCGACGTATAACACAATAATCATCATCACTTAGGTTCTACAAGATCATGACAACTTAGTTTAAGTATCACGAGCTGCTACACAATGATTCCATACGTGTCATGCATGCATATGCACATGTATGCATCATGGTAAAAATGAGAAAATGACTTTTCATGCTTTTCTTTCAAATCATCATCATCATAAAACAATAGAGTGTTCAGATCTATCTTCCCGGATCTGAGGCGGTAACTTCACCCCTTCGAATCTATTACTCCCGGATTTGGAACGGTAACGTCATCATACTCGCAGGGTCTATTCTATTCCGGGCCCGCACGGTCATCATACTCGCAGGGTCTATTCTATTCCGGGCCTGCACGGTCATCATACTCGTAGGGTCTATTCTATTCCGGTCCCGCAGGTCATCATACTCGCAGGGTCTATTCTATTCCGGGCCCGCACGGTCATCATACTCACATGGTCTATTCTATTCTGGGCCCGCACAGTCATCATTCATACTGGCCAGTTCATACTCACACACGGTACCGGTGGGGAAGCGTTCTTTTTAAAAAAACACAAAAATCATCTTTTTGAAAACGCTTTTCATTTTTCTTTCACGTAAAATCCATGCCATAAATCATGCATGTGACGATGAATGCAATATATGACATGTAACGTGCAAATGACGGCATAGTGCATAATAATAACGAATGGACCCATTCCGTTGACATGCTGGAATTTTCCAGCTTCATAACGTCTGCTTCTTCTTAGGAGCTTTCTACCAAAATGCACGTTTTGGACCCATTTAACCACATGTACTTCTCCGTGACCGTCATAAGTGAACGCTATGCATGTGTTGCGAACTTACGATATCAATATGGGACTCATTTACTCCTTTTCATAAAGCAATGAAATCTGAATTCTGAAACGACCACATTTTACTATAAAATTTATTGTGACAAATCCCTTAATCTTTTTCTGGAAATTCAAACTCCCTAACTTAATAAACTTATTGGGCTAGCATATTGCCAATTTTTAGCCCAAAACTAATTTTCTAAGGCCTTTTTCCAGATCATGCAAAGTGTGACATAAATTCTGCCTATCCAGCATAATTCAGTTTGACCTGTTTTACTAGGAAATTAATTAAAAATAAACCGCAACTTATTTTGATAAAATTCCAACTGCCATCTCTCCTTTATTCATAAGGCTAGTACCATGCCGAAAATTAATGGATTTGCATACTCCTAAGGTCCATTTTTAGGCTACTAAACACATTACTTGAATTCTGTCCAGTACAACTTTTCCTGTAAGACCAATCTTAGTAGAAAATTCATTAAATATAAACCGTGGCTCTTTTTAAGGTGGTTCCAACTCTCACACCTAACAAACACCTAAAAATATTAGCATACCAAAAATCAATGGAATTGAAGGTTCCTAAGGTCCCTTTTCTGGCTTCACAAAACAACTAAAATTTCGGTCCAGCTCCAGAATTTTTTTCAGTGATCATATCTTCCTCCTAAATGTCCTTGGCTCACATTTTTGTCACTATTACTTAGCAACAATTTGAGATGGACACACACACCCTTTACGTCAGCCTCATTATTTGGAGCATGCAAGAAAATGACAAACTCAAGAGTATTTTAAGCCTAACACACAACAAGATTAAACCTTGTCCCCATTTCCTTGCTATAATGACATTTTCCATTTAAAACTCACCCAACCTCCCTTACCCTTCCACCATGGGCATTTGGCCATGAAAGGAGGAATATTTAACACATTCAAACCAAGATTGACACTTAAACATGCATAAGATCATCAAAGAACTCATCTTTGGGGCAAAGTGCCTCTCCTACACATTTACATACATAGGGCCGAAAGTTTTGGATTTAAAACTCACCATTTCATAACTAAGATCAAATCTTAGACATTTCTAGCAATTCATGCACACACTTTCACATCTAAACCATAAAAAGTATAGTGTACTTGCCTTAGGAGTCCTTGGATTTGACTCGGGTTGGTTGGCACGAGAAGCACCTCCTTCTCTCTTTTCCTATTACGCACGGTTTGGGCATTTGTTAGCCATCCTTTAAATCACACAATACAACTTAGAGAAGAAATGGAGGGTCTTACCATTTGCACCTTGGATGAATGGATGAAGGTCCTCTTGGTTGATGTTTAGGAAAATCCTCCCCTAAAGCCGTGATTCCTACGGCTTGGTCAAAGAAGGGAATATAAATCTCTCTCCTCTTAGTATGTAACTCACTAAGATTTGTGGAGGGATCTTACCTAGATGGCCTTGGAATGATGTGGTTCTTGGTCTCCCTCCTTGGTTCTATTATTTTCGCCGGTATAGTGAGAGGAGAGGGAGGAGCACCTTTTCTTTTGGAATAGCCTTTTAGGTTTCTTTGTTTAAATGGGTAGAGAAAATCCTTTCATGTAACAAGGGAGGAATTAACTCTTCCCCTTGGGTTTAGCGGCCGGCGGCCTCCAATGGGGAGAGGGAAAGTCCCTCTTTGAATGTCATCCATTAAGTAACTCAACTACATTTTTCACTTAAGAATCCCTTCCTAACCTTGGAGGCAAATGGCTTATCTCCCTTAAGCTTGATTGGCCGGAGCACACATATATCTACTCTAACTATAATCATTTCATGAACGTATATGTTTGTATAATCATAATTATTTTCCTTTTATTTTTATCATTTTAAGGGTGCCTTCCAAACACAATTCATTCCGCTGTACTTATATATCTATGACTGATATTCGTACATATATCCCACCTGTGCTCCTCATAGTTCTTATCCATACATGTGTAACTATATATTCCCGTATATGTTTATAGGCATGCACACCCATATACATACATATATTTAACCGTATAAGTGTATATTTAGATATATACATATATGTCATGCTTCTCCAATGATTATTTTATTGTCATACATATACCTCTAGACTCGTGTATATGTTCCCGTATATCAATGTGTATACCCACATATTAGCCATAAGCTATTCATTTCTTAGATCTTGCTGTTATTCCTTCGCTTTGCTTGTGTCTAGGGAACTCATGAATTTACATACTAACTCTCGCTTTATGTGACTCCCATTCACCTATTCGCACTTGTCTATGCACATACATATGTTGGTATATATATATATATATTTTTTTTTGAAAGAAAGATTTTATTAGAGAAAAACCTCACTTATGTTGGTATTTTTTTTTTAAAAGCTTATATATATTTTATTAAAAGAGAAGCCTCACTTATGGCGGAGGAAAACCATATTACAATAGTTCAGAGTAAGTGAACAAATGAAATAACGAACTAAGGAGGACATATCTCCAGTCGTATACGATATGCCGCATTAAAACCTTGCTAGGAAAAACCACCCTTGTGGATAAAACCCTAGCGAAGGAAAAAGCGTACATATTTATACGACCATCATTGAAATGTATATTATGTAAATATGTGTCCAGTTGTTGGTTTCCGTCCAGTTGGTATATATATATATATATATATATATATATATATATATATATATATATCCCCTGTGGTCTATAATCCATCAACCTCTTATTAATGGCTCATCCTGTGGGGAGTACCTCTTCCTTCCTTAGCTGTTATGTTAGTTTGTAGCGGGGTACAACATTTGAAGACCTGCAACCTAGTTTTAAAAACGTTTTAAAACTGGTCCTGAAAATAGAAACTGTTTTCAGAAGTTGGGTTTTTGGTTTAAAACTTTTTAAAAACCACATTTTCCATACCCACTATTCAACCCCCCCTTCTAGTGGTGCCTTGCAGATCCTACAAACACCTTGCCTCCTTTTTATAGGTGTGATGGACACCCTCTAGGCTGAAATCTTCCTTGAAATTTGTCTTGAATACCTTTGAAGATGTCTTGTATAACTTTGTGACACACCCTTGCTTACTTGATGAAATATGATTGGATGAACTGTGTGTCTTCGCCTAGTTGTCACTCCATGATAGGCCATCATTTTGCACCTTGGCACTTAATAAAATGACCTGGATATTTAACATAAAAATCTAAAACGCATGTCAAAAATCACATAAGTTAATTTTCAATCAATCAAGATGTGATTGTCCCTCAATTTTTGGAAGAATTTTGAAGACAATAATGCTGAAAATCGGCCATGTAAACCATGTGCTGAAAACTTCAGCACTTTGTTTGATTTTGAAATCTTTCCATGTGTGTCTTGCCTTCTTCAATGTCACCAATCACATGTGGCTCATCTTCCACCAATCAAAGTGTCAAACAATCTCCACCTAGGCTCCAAGAATGTTGAAAATGGCGTGTATACACTCAGCACCATGTGCTGAAATTGTTTTTGTAATTTTGACACATAATGATGCATTATCTTTACACATATGGTAAATTTCAATCAACCCTTAGTTTGTTTTTCTAGAACACTCCAGTGTATCCTAGATGTATAAAAAGTGTCTAGATACATGTTACATACATATGAAAAATGTCCCATGTATATAAGCGTAGAAAACTGAATTTTCGACTTTCGTCAAGTATGCTATTTTTCTCCAATTAATCTCAAACATCTTAAACATATAAAATATGTTATGTCACACATAATATGTAGGACCTGTATAGCACCACTAGAAGGGGGGAGGGTTGAATAATGGGTGCGAAAATTTTGGTTTTTAAAAACTTTTGAACCAAAAACCTCACTTCTGAAAACAGTTTCTGTTTTCAGATCCTGATTTGAAATAATTAAAAGATCTAGTTACAGACCTCCAAAAATTATGATTCGGTGAGAATTTACTCTCAAATGTTCTGAGTATCTTATAAAAATTCCAAATTAAAATTCCACTCCTAACCCCTTGAAAATACATTTTGGTCAGATTGCACAAATCTGTCAGAAACTATACTCCGACTTTAAAAATTAATTTCGATTAATTGGTGACTCCAAATGGTCTGAAAATTTAATGAAAAGACCCTCAAGATATTTATTTTAATGGGTTGAAACAGTTTTTGAAAATTCCTTTGGAAAGTATGTCAATCATGTTGATGTTCTCAACCTTTGCAATTCTGAAAATCAGATTGCACTAGTATCAGAACTTGTCAAGTTTGACTGACTGATACTTATCCAAATGAGTTGAAACTTACGCCAAAGGAACATTAGAAGGTCTGGCTATGTTTCTCAAATATTTTATGATTTTTGAAATTCGTTTGCTATTTTTTCTGTCGCAATGAAATGGATGCTAAATGTTGGAAACTGAAAGTAAAGTGCTGAAAGTAAGAATCATCAAGAATTTTATACTAGTTCGGTTAAAAAAACCTACTCCAGTCTTCAAGGACACCTTCCTCGGTTATCAATAAACACAATAAACACCTTACCACAAGGATGACTAGAGTTACACACTAACTCCACCCTTTTACAAGCAATACAACCACGCAAATAGATCACGGACACCACCACCAACCTTATGAAGGTTTGATCACACCTTGATCAACCCTTTACAACAATTGAGACGTGTATGGTGGTATATTCAGAGCCTATATAATATCAAGATTATATGAACAATAGGCTTGAGAGAATAAGAAGAAGAAAGATATGTAGAAGAAGAGAATAGTAGATCTTTTTGCACTTGAGTGAAATGTGAGAGTTGTCTTGACTTTGTTTGCACTACTTCTCTTCTTTTATGCATGTGTGGCCGCCCCCTATGGCCTTCTTCCTTTCTTGAGAATTCTCTTTAATGCCCTTCGAAGATTGTCTTGTGTAGAAATGACACCATCTTGCTTACTTGGCACACTATGACTGGAAGGATGACTTGACCTTGCTTACTTGTCACTTGATGATTGGTCCAACTTGGCATCCTTTAATGTGCTGTAAAAATCTGAAATAAACACATAAAACATGTACCAAAAAGTAGTCAAAATGTTATCAAACAATCACCGTTCAATCCCTTCAATTTTAGAATGCAAATTAAGCACCATTATCATCACAAAATCGGCCAACTAATGCCATGGGCTGAAAATTTTCAGCATGTGGCTATTTTGAATTCCTTCCATATATAGTGTCCTCTTTTATGTCACTAACCTTGTGTGACATATTCTCCACCAATTGAGATGCCAACTAAGATCCACCTTGGTTCCATCATGGCTGCAAATGGCGTGTGATATGGCTAGGCATGTGCTGAAATTTCACTTTAGTAAGCTTTGTCAAATAATGCACAATATTTACACATACATGGTAAATTGCAATCAGCCCTATTTTGAATTTTCTAGAACACCTTAACATTTCTTGAATGTATAAAAAGTTTCTAGATACATGTTACATCTCATGCCAAAAAAACGTTCCATGTGTTGTGTTCGTAGAAAACCAAATTTTCGACTTTCGTCGATTACGCGATTTTTCTGTGATTAAATTCAAACTTTTTGCACATGTCATATATGCTATGTCACACATAATAATCATAAAATAAAGTGCATATTCAGCTCTAATGGCTGATGGTATAGGCACCCCTTGTGCTTAACAGAATTGAATTTGAAATCTCCACAAATTTGGCCTAAATTGTGGGTAATTTGTGTGTACCAACATGGAATGATTTAGTGACTGAATCAAACATGTGAGCCACGAAAGTTTTGGCTATTTTTTAAGTATATGGGCTGCCCATCTTTATATGGCAAGTACGTGACACATCGGTGAAGTTTCGGTAGTCACCCGATACGACAATTTTCGGTTTATGACCTTGTAACATGTCGTTATAATTTTGTCATCACCATGACTTATATCATATGACATAAGACCTGAATATACTCATAAATATCAGGTGTATATAGTGGTGTGACGTCGACATACGTTTGTAATATATGTAACGTGTCGGTAGTACGTCGAAAAATATGTGTATTGTGCCTTTTTAATAAAATTATGAATATAATATATATATATATATATATATATATATATGTGTGTGTGTGTGTGTGTGTGTGTGTGTGTGTGTGGCGTGTGAAGAAGAATAAGGAGGAGAATTTCCATTTTCAATTTTGTTGCCATAAAGCTTTGTCCAAATATGTCTTCATTTAATGAACTAGTTAGTTCATTAACTTAAGTACTTTACTTAATGAACTAGTTTAGTTCATTCATTGTGGCACCTGAAAATAGTTCAAGGACAACAAATGTTTGTGATATGATGTAAGGTTTAACACTTCATGTCTTGTTAGTATAACAACAATATATATAAACATATGAAGCATCTTTATCACATAAACGTATCAAATAATAATTTTGTCATGCATTTTGTAAACTCGTACTATTTAGATCAGGCATTTGTAAATCATTCAAACACTTTTTCTCAACATAATATACATCATATAAAGTGTATTTTCAGCTACAATAGCTGAGATAAAAAAACAGCCATGTGCTAGAAAAGTTTGAATTTGCATCTTCAATAAATCAAGGCAAATTGTAGGTGATTGATGTTTGTAAACATGGTATGACTTTGAGGCTGATTTACACATGTGGTGCACGAATTTTTTAAACTTTTGGAGTGTATATAGGCTTGCCATCTTTATATGATAAGTATGTGACATGTCAGTGATGGTTCGATAGTCACTCAATGTGGCAACTTTTGGTTTATGGACTCATGACATGTCGACATAATTTTGGTAACTTTAAGACATGTAATATATGATATGGAACATGTATATACTCACAAATATGATGTGTATATGGTGGTGTGATGTCGACGTACGTTTATGATGTGTATGACGTATCGATGAAATGTTGAGATAGAAGTATATAGTTCGTCACTATAAAAAATATGTGTGTATATATATATATCATATATGTGGTGTGTGTGTAAGGATGAGGAGAGGACTTTCCATTTCAAAAATTTTTAGTTATCTCCAAATATATTTCCTTGAGTACTTCATTTAATGAACTAGTAAGTTCATCTCCTTAAGCACTTCATTAAATGAACTAATTTAGTTCATTTAACATGGCACCTGAAAATAGTATAAAGACAACAAATATTTGCCATTTGAAGTAAGCCTTAATGCTTCATGGCACGTTAGTACGACAACAATATATGTATATACATGTAAATCATATTTATCACATACGCATTTCAAGTAGCAATTAAATCATGCATTTTGGAAACACGTAACATTTGAATAATACATTTTCAAACCTCTCAAACTCCGGTTTCTCAACATGTATAAACAGGTCAGAACATGTGGCATCACCCGACGACCCTTATACATGCATTTGCTTGCCACAACATACAAAAAAAAGCAAAGACACGCCGACAGAAAGCATGTTTAGTTGAATCCAAAAACATTCTTCTTGAATGACAAAAAGAGACTGGCTTCTCTAATATTCTAGCATATATAAAATTCTAAACATGATAAACCACGTAACTAACTTGAGCCTCGGAGGCTTTTTTTCCAGAGTAACAACTCCACGCCTCTAACGTAGTTAAATTCCGAAGGTTACTAGCAGCAACTATTATAAATCTACTATTTGGATCTGTTGAAAAATCGGGGTTTGAGTGATTTGAAAATCAAATTTTACATATTTACGAAATGCATGAAATAATTGTTACTTGATATGTGCACGTGATAATGCTTTACATGTCTATATATAATGTTGTCGTACTAACAAGCTATGAAGCATTAAGGCTTAAATCATATGGCAAATATTTATTGTCTTTATACTATTTTCAGATGTCATAATTAATGAACTACATCATATGGTTACACACACACAAATCAACCACAATTTAGCCTAAATTTGTGGAGAATTCAAATTCAAGTTTCTTTTGTCACATAGAGGCATTTTTCCTTCAGCCATTGGAGCTAAATATACACCTTATTTTATGTATATTATGTGTGACATAATATATACTACATGTGTAGCGCCCCGCCCGAAACCAGGGTTCCGGCTCAGTGCACCCGCCGTACTCTACTCCATAGAGTACAAAGTGTTGATACTATACATGTACATGTCGACATGAATAATGAATCGATAAGCGGAAGCAACATAACATAAACAAATCTTCATCGACATGCACTGTACTACCTCATAAACTGTACAATCATCATATACAGAATACTGAAATCATATATCATACATCATAATCCGAAACTTAATGCCTTCGAAATAATCTCTTAGTATGCTCTTCGTTATCAATGGTCTATCTAGCATGTCTTCAACGAGCTTGTATATTGATACCTGTTATCTGGAAAATTTATAAATGAGGCAAGTATGAACGATAGCCACCGACTTTTTATCGCTCAGCAAGTAGTCTTACCAGATATGACATGTGGATCATACATGGGGAGACGAGGTGACAAATCATAATAACCATAAATTTTGAATATAATAAGTACGTCTCCTTTCTAACAAGTAAAGTATCATATCATATCTGTAAACTGCTGTAAACTGAAAGCAGATAAATTAGGAAGATTTCAAAGCATACATAGCATAACAACATCTCATTCTGCTTAATCCAAAGCATCATACTATATCCATACTTAACTTCTAATCCATAACTTATACCATCTTTGCATATCTTACATGTACTACATTCTCATGCTTAACACTACATTGTCCACTGTAGTGCTATCATATACTTAAAGAATTCTTAATCATAACCCTAAGGTGACATGGTCATGACGTGATGCATAAAACATGACTTTTCATAATCATGACATGATTTTCATAACTTGCATAACATGACATATTCATAACTTGCATAACATGACTTTTTCATAACATGAAGACATAACATTTACATAATTGGCTATAGCACTTTTCATAAGAATAATAACGCACGACATACCGAATGATTCCCCGTATAGTACATGTGCGACATAACATCATGAATCATATGCACATGTGCTAACGGTGACGCATTATGATTGAGATCCCGTGTCCCAGGCCCGATTTTACACTCAGCCATAACGTAAACATGGGCCCCTGACACCTACCACTCCGGTCCCGATGTCAGGACAGCGCTTCAACATAACATAACATAATCATGATCATGAACATAACATAACATATCGTGTCTCATCGGAATCATTCGTCTCGTGTTTATTATTCCTATGCATATGAACTTTTAAAACATGAGATGTAACAACATAACTTTGCAAATCTTGTTTTCATGCAACGTGAGACTCGGTCAAATACGGGTATCTTGTCATACTACCACTAGTAACATCACTCACTTAATTTCCTTCTACATATCACAACTTAAACAAAATACCATTTTCACCTACAAATAAGTACCATTCGGCCATCATACTAAAACAGCCCCCTTTTTCTATTATCAACACACAATAATTTGGTAGCATCTATTCCATACATACATATCATAATTCATAACTTAAATGCCTACATGATGAAATTTCTAATTACCTTAACATTTCATCTAAGATTTCATAACTTACATCTTATCATAACCTATTATGTTAGTATACATAACATGTAACATATCATATACATACACTATAAAAGTTAGTAATCTTATACTTACGCACACATAAATATGAACTATTTATGTTTCCTACTTTTCATAACATAATACATAAATTACATACTTAGCCTACTTTCATAACTTAACATATCCATCATATATACTTATAAAAAAATATAATGAAATCATCTTTGTCACTAAGGCCTAAAGGCCGAACCTATATGTACATAGTATATACATATATAAGTCATTTTGTGATATATTATGTAATATCCAAAACTTATTCATTTTCATATCTTAACATATTCATCATATATACATATATATACTTGTATAAAAATATAATGAAATCATTTTTGTCACTAAGGCCTATTGGCCGAATATATATATATATATATTTACAATAATTTATATACTCTACATATATAGATACATATAAGTCATTTTAAATACCATTATTCATATTTAATGTATATAATATACTTATGTGTACATAATACATATAAAAATTATTCATAATCACAATTAGACATAAAACCGAAATATATATATATATATATATATATATATATATATATATATATATAATACACAGGTGTATAATACATAATACATAATACACCAATACGTATTCATTTTCTCTTTTTATCCTATTCACAAACCGTATATGCCTATATATATCAATATATTTTCATACAAAATAGTATGTTTATTTATATGCATCTACACATCTCTACCTACATATGTATACACATATATATATAGATCCGTATATATACATATGTAGATCTATACACTTATACATATATATATATATATCAACATACATATTTTATAACATGTATATATATGCGTGTTTATATATAATGTATATATATGTATATAGTGTGCGTGTATATAGTGTATATATATATATACTTATTACTCAACATAGATCTATACTTTCTTGAAAAGAAATCTTGAACATACTATATGATGATCCAACTTTGATATGAACATAAATACTTAATAATTGAAAAACCATGTAGGATCTAGGAAGAATACTTGCCTTGATTTACTTTCTTACTCTTAGATGGTGATTCCTTCACTTGGATTTGAAGAACACATTTCTCCTCCTTGTCCTTGGTGTATACGGTTATGATGCCCAAAAAGGAGAGTTAGTGTACAACTTATGAAACTAATTATATGGAAGAATCAAACTTAAACTTCATAAAATTCTTACCTTACTTGCTTTTGATTCTACATGCTACAACCTTCTTGAATCATTCTTAGTTGATGGAGTGTTGTTTAAAACTTGGTGTAGGAGTTGTTATGTGGTTTGAGATGAAGAAGAAATCTTCTTCTTACCTTCTTGAAATTTTCGGCCATGAGGAGGAGAGGAGGGAGATGGAATAATTAAGTGGTGTGTATGGAGTGATGGTAGAAGAAATGATGGAAAGTTAATATTTTGTAAGAAATGAAGTGGTTAAGGATTGGAAAGAGAAAAGAGTTTTCTCCTCTTTTCTTGAATTCCACCGTGGGGGGGTATGGAAGAATGGAAAATATTGTTTGTTGTGAGAAAGTGGGGAAAAGTGAAAGTGATGGGTGAAAAGTGAAAGTGATGGGTGTATAGTAAAATAATGAGGTGTAAGGAGAGTGTAAGATGGTGGAGTGTTGTAAGGATAAAGTGAATAATCTTGTCTTTTTCTTTTTGTGGTTTTCTACGTGGGAAAAGAAGGGAGGGGAGGGAAAATATAGTTTATGGAATGATAATGGAAGAAAGTGGAAAGGTGGGTAATAGCATGTGAGGGGAGACAAAATAAAAGGTGTTGGGTTTTCTTTTTAGGGAGGGGGCGGCAAAGTGGGAAAAAAATGGGGAGAGGGTTTGTGTTTTGTTGCCATGTAGGATAAAATGAAAGAAAATATGATACTAGTGTGTATTGTAGTTATCGTATCGGGTGTTTTTATTCGGTTTGCTTTATCTCTATCGACTTATATTGCTACTGACTAATTTATTTAAATACCTTGTATGTCCTATACAGTCATTGTCTAGTCCCAACCAGTCTCATTATATCCGTTAGCTTACCTTAAGGTTATTTTTATGTGTGTTTCTAACCCCGATATTTAATGTCGATGTCTTTATTAATTCTAAATAGAAATTTAAAATTCCACTGCAATTTCATCAATATCGCATTTGCGTTCTATTTTCATCATTTCCACTAGCCCAGGATCTCGGGTCGTAACAACGTGTTTGATTTAATCGGAGAAAAATCGCGTAATCGACGAAAGTCGAAAATTCGGTTTTCTACACCTCTACATGCTTGGACATTTTTGGTCTTGATGTCACATGTATCTAGACACTTTTTACACATTCAAGACATATTAGAGTGTTCTAGAAAAATAAATTTATGGCTGATTGCAATTTACCATGTGTGTGAAGATTGTGCATCATTATGTGACAAAGTTTACCAAAAGAGCATTCAGCACATGTGCAGCTGAGATCACACGCCATTTCAGCCTTGTTGGAGCCTAGATGGAGCTTTTTTGGAACTTTAATTGGTGGAGGATAAGCCACACATGATTGGTGATATTGAAGAGGGCAACACACACAAGGAAACAATTCAAATTAACACACACGATGAAATTTAAGCACATGGAATGTGCTGGCCGATTTCGCCTTTATTCTTGCTTCAATTGTCTTCCAAAATTTAAGGGGAAGTATGTCATGATTAATTGGAAATTAATCATCTTGAATTTAAGCATGTGTTTCAGATTTTTTGATGGAATTTCCAGCTCATTTAAAGAGTGCCAAGGTGGATTAAAAATGGCCAATCATGAAGTGTCAACTAGGCGAAGACAAGTTGTTCATCCAATCATATTACGCCAAGTAAGCAAGGGTGTGTCACCATTTTATACAAGGCAATCTTCCAAGGCATTCAAGACAAATTTTCAAGGGGACAGGTTAGCTAGGGGGTGGCCAAACCAACTATAAATAGAGGCAAGATGAATCAAGCAAGTCCAAGCCAAAGTTCATAATCTTACAAGTTCAAGCAAGACTATTCTCTACTTCTCTTATTCTTTTCTCTTGCTCTTAGCCTCAAGTCTATCATTCTTATATTCCACATGCTATATAGGCTTTGTTCATACCATCCACATACGTTCATCTCTTGTAAAAGGTTGATCAAGGTGTGATCAAACCTTCATTCAATTGGTGATAGTGTTCGTGTTGTTGTGTTTGTTTGTTTGATCGTAAAAGGGTGGAGTTGGTGGTTAAATCCGGTCACCCATGTGTCGAGGTGTTTTTGTGTTTAGTGAATACCGAGGAAGGTGTCCTCGAAGACTGGAGTATGTTGTTTTAATCGAACCAGTATAAAAATCTCGGTGTTCTTACTTTCAGCACTTTTGCTTTCAATTTTCAGTTTACTGCATTGTCTTCATACTCACGGAAAAAATAGCAAACATTTTTCAAAAATCACAAACTTTTGCAGAAACATAGACATACGTCCTACCTTTCATTTGTGACAAGTTTCATCACATTTGGATAGTATAAGTTAGTCAAACATTAATAGTTCGGAGACTAGTGCAATCTGATTCTCAGATTTGCAAAGGTTGAGAACGTCAACATGGTTGACATACTTACCAAAGGCATTTTGGAAAACTGTTTTAACCTATTAAAGTACAGATCTTGAGGTTTGTAACATAAAATGTTCAGGTCATTTAGAGTTGCCAATTAATAGGAATAAATTTTTCATTTTGGAGTACAATTTCTGGCATACTGACGCAATCTGTACAAAAACGTGTTTTCAAGGGGTTAGGCTTGGAGTTTTAATCTGAAAATTTTGTGAGACACTAATAACATTTGAGAGCACATCTTCACCAAATTTTATAATTTTTTGAGGTCTACAACAAGGTCATCTAGATAAATCAATTTAAGATCTGAAAACAGAAATTGTTTTCAGAAGTGAGTTATTTGGTTCAAAAAGTTTTAACATCCGGATTTTTTGCACTCACTATTCAACCCCCTTCTACAGGTGCTATACATGTCCTACATGATCATCTTTTGTCCCGGGTGAGGATCCGACCCCACCATTTGGCGCTAGAGGAAGGATCCATCAAGCCTAATTTTAATTTCTTTTAAAATCCATATAGGATTACACAAGAATGGGTGAAACTACTAAATATGATGGTGAGGAATCTTATCACCATCGAAGAAATAAAGGGTCCAATCGCTCCTTGGAGTAGGCCTTCAACGAGCATGTTGGACACCATGATTAATATCAAGGAATCACACTTGAAGAGCATATAGAAGTTGTGCAATATGCTGCTCAAAACATGAGGGTATTCCAAACTTCGATCGAACAGATCAAAGATGAGGCCTCACGACCATATGTGCAGTTAAAGAACTTTCTCACAACTGTCGAGTGAGGCAAAAGTATAAAAAAATTCCTCTAAACCAAGGGATTAATTTATGGCAGATGCGAGAGGCAAAGACAAGAAGCCTTAGGCTGAGCCTTTGCCACCTGTAAAGAAACTCTTGGGAGTTAAGTCGCTTCATTCAAAGTACACACATTGTACATCAGTGCCTCATTACAGTTGAGGTGGGATCGAGGATGAGTCATCCTTAAGCCGCAAAAAGGATACGTAGGTGGAGGAAAGTCTATTTTCTAAAGATATTATGGAATATATTGTAGTAGATAATTTTAAGATGCCCAAAATGGACACCTACGATAGCATATCAGATCGACATATCATGTTTTCCCATTTCAAACAGCGATGAACTTGAAGAATGTACCTAACCAGCTGAAGTGCAAGACATTCGCTGTGCAATTACAGGGAAAGGCATGCAGATGGTTCCAAGAGTTGCCATCTCAGTCTATCACTCTTTTAGGCAGCTGGGCTTGAGGTTTAAAACCAATTTGTGTTATGCAAATCTTTAATAAAAACTCTTCCCAATTGATGACCTTATAGCATAAACATAAGAATTTAGTCTTCCAGTACATGCAGAAGCTTCATAAACGAGTCCTTGAGGACCATAACGATAGAGTCATGCTTGCAACATTCACCAATAGGTTGAGGCCAGGTAGACTCTTCTCCCAGTTGCTGAGGAGAACCTAAAATCTCCGAGGACCTATTTGGAGAAAGCCCACCAGTTTGCCTGCGGAGAAGAGGCAAATAGATTCAAAAGGGAGGCTGAGCAAGCCTACTGTAAGCTAAGCCGAGGTGATTCCAAGAAAGATGCCTGTAAAGACATCAGGGACAAGTGCAGTGCATTTGATCGCCTAGAAGACCGAGGTACAGAAAGTTGGCCTTTGCTTGCCTCTAAAGAAAGGATCTTAAGCATAATAGAAAAAGGTGGATTGAAAAAAAGATCTACAACCACCGCAAGGGCCGAGGTTAAAAAGAGACTCAAAGCTGTATAGCAAGTACAACAAAGATGTTGGTCATTACATAAAGAATTGTAGACAGTTTGTGTAAGCAATCGGGCACCTCATTGAAAAATGCCATTTACAGTAGTTTTATAACCCAAAGTTGCAATTGCACAATCACCTGGATTTTTGTGGACCCCCTCCTGAGAAGAAGTGCTAGAAAGACAAGTCGTAACAATGCAATGATAATGACAATGATGATGAGGAAGAAGACCCTGATGCTATTGGTCAACATTAGGTAAATGTGGTGATTTACACAATTTCTGATGGACCAGGTATGTCTAGGTCAAGACATAAGCCTAGGGTGCTAAGAGTTTAGATAAGTCAACTTATAAAAAGGCCGAGTTGTCTCCTGAGTTGGCATATGGGCTTGATAACCCAATTCCCGTGGGCTTTGACAACGAAAGTTCAGTGATTGGAATTCTTGTTGATCTTACACCAAATGACAGTGTGAAGGTGCGTCGTGTCTACATTGATATGAGCAACAAAGATAACATTATGTATGACAATGTTTTTGAAGCACTTGTGCTACAAGACAACTTATTACGCTCTGTTTCAACTCCATTATTTGGGTTTTCTAGAGTGATAATATAGCTAGCAGTCCTTGTTACATTGTCAGTTACCTTTGGCAAACACCGGAAATACTATCACTTGTTACTTGATTTCGTCGTTGTCAACGAAATTCGTCCTATGATATTATCCTCAGTAGGCCGACCTTGATTGAGTTGGAAGCAATCGTCTCCCCACTACGCCCATAAGTTCTTGTCTCGAGCAAGGTTGATGACCATGCATGGCAATTTACAGATAACTCAATGTTGTTACGCTTTAGTTGTAAAAGGAAAATTATCTATTCAATGAGTCAACCTTCCTGACATCGTTCCTTTGGCTGAGGAGAAACTGAAGTTAGATGATACAATCTAAGATTTCATCCTAGACCCTGAAAGGCTAGAAAATATGATGAAGATTGGAAATCAAATGCCTGGCAAGTTGTTGAGTCAACTCCAGAATTTACTTAGAGAATTTGTGGTTATCTTTGCATGGACATCCGAGGATATGCCAGGCATTCACAAAAACTCTACCAGAGCACAAGCTAAATACAGACCCAAATATTAAGTTCATCAAACAAAAGAAATGAAATTTTGCCCCTGAGAGGATTAAGGTAATCGCCGAAGAGATCAACAAGGTACTTGTCGTCAAGTTTATAAGAGAAGTCCTTTATCTGATCTGGTTATCCAATCTCATGGTAGTACCTAAACGTGACAAATTTGGAGAATGTGTAATGATTACACTGATTTAAACAAAGCATGCCCAAAAGATTACTATCTTTTCCAAGGATTGATCGACTAGTAGATTCAACTATTAGGCATGAGGTCTTCAATTTTCTTGAAGCTTTCAAAGGCTACCATCAAATAGTCATGGCCTGAGGAAGATAAAGACAAAATTTCCTTCATCACAGAGGAAGATGCTTATTGCTAGATTAGTATGCCATTTGGATTAAAAACATAGGAGCCACCCATCAAAGATTGGTCAACTCACTACTCAATCAGATCAATAGAATCCTAGAAGTATACATTGATGATATGCTTATCAAGAGCAGAATGCTCGATGTATATATACGGAACTAAAGAGAGTCATTGTCCTCATAAACTCTCAGATGAGGTCAAACCCCAAGAAGTGTACTTTTGGAGTCCGAATGGAAAATCTATGGTATACATGGTTTCAAAAGAAGGGGTTTAGGCTAATCTGAGTAAGGTTAAAGCTTCGAAAGCTATGTACGCACCTCGCAACATCAAGGGGGGGTGCAAAGACTATGTGAAAGGATCGTGACGCTCAACAAATGTTTGTTGGGTTTGGCAGAAAGATCACTATCCTTTTTCTACGTTCTAAAGAGAAATCCATGTTCCAGCCAGCATTAACTTCTCATGTTCTAGGTGAGGTGCAATACATATATTTGGCTGTTTTCTATGAACCTGTCAATGCTGTTTTGCTCAAAGAAGAGGACAACATGCAGAGGCCAATATACCTTGTAAGTAAAGCATTGCATGAGCCTGAGGTGAGGTATACGAATGCTGAGAAGATAGTTGTGACACAGAGTATAACTGCATGGAAAAACATGCCATATCTTTAAGCTTCCCCTATTGTGGTCGTCGTTGACCAACCCTCGAAGCAAAACCTGTTGAAACCAGAGATGTAGGGCCGAGCAAGAAAATGAGTTATGGAATTTGCTGAGTATGAAATCGATTATTGACTTCAAACTTTAATTAAAGCCCAGGCCTTGGCTGACTTTAT
Source organism: Eustoma russellianum (assembly GCA_036186865.1). NCBI lineage: Eukaryota > Viridiplantae > Streptophyta > Magnoliopsida > Gentianales > Gentianaceae > Eustoma > Eustoma russellianum. The sequence continues at coordinate 30,260,586 of AP025043.1, read as the reverse complement.
CGCTGAAGAGACTTTTGTTGAAAATGAGCTGCCCCTAGAGGGTCAATGGACCATCTATGTTGATGGATCTTCTTCTCAAAATGGCAGTGGAATGGGTCTCTTAATCATAAGTTCAAAGGGGAAGAATATGAATATTCAGTGAGATTTGAGTTTGAAACAACTAGCAAAAAAGCCGAGTACAAAGCCTTGATTGCTGGTCTGAGCCTCACAAGAAAACTATAGGCTCAGAAAGTAAAATCACACAATGACTTTCAGCTCATCATGGCCCAAGTTAATAGTGACTATGAGTCAAAGGAGGATCAGATGAAGCGATATTGCCAAAGGTTGAGCAGCTGAAGGCAATGTTTGGAACTTTCGTGACTGAACACATTTTCAGGTCAGCCAACGAAAGAGCTGATGCACTCTCTTGTCTGACATTATCCACTCCAACAACGTTGGGCAAGAAGATCATCGTGGAGCTTATTAAGCACCAAAATTATGATTATGCCAAAGTATTTCAAGTCGACTATCACAAGACTTGGATAAACGAGATTGTCAAATTCTTAAAATATGGCATTCAGTCGCAAGATAAACAAGCGACCAAGAAGTTGCACTTAAAGGCGGCCATGTACGCTCTCTTTAACGAAGTCTTATACAGGAGGTCATTCTCTCAACCATGGCTGAAGTGCGCCTCACACGAAGAAGGGGATTTTATCCTTAGAGAGATTCATATGAAAATCTGCAGAAACCATTTTTGGTCAAGGTCTTTGGCGTGCAAGTAAAGACAGCCGGCTATTATTGGCTGACCTTATATCAAGATGCTCTTGGGTTGGTGGTGAAGTAGTGCCAAGCATGCCAAGTGCATGCTCCTTTAACTCATATTGTCAGTCAAAAAACGATTCCTATTATCAGCCCATGGAATTTTGTTCAATGGAGAATTGATCTTGTCACACCACTTCTGCATGCTCCATGGTCAGTTCAGTTGTTGTCATTGACTACTTTACAATGTAGATCGATGAAGCAAACTTTGGCGATAATGACAAGAAACAATGTGAAAAAATTTCTCTTGAAACACATCATCTGCCATTTTGGATATCAAAGAGTCTTGGTTTCTGATAACGGAAAATGATTTCCTGAGGATTCAGTTAAAAACTAGTATGCCAAGCCGCAAATTAATTAAGAGTTCACATCGGTGGCTCATCCTCAAGCTAACGGTCAGGCATAGCTCGCCAACCTTAATTTGTATGAAGCATTGAAAAGACGACTAGAAAAAGCCAAAATGGGATCTATAGATGAACTGCCTAGCATCCTGTGGACGTATTGCATAACTCCTTCTACCTAGATAAAGGAAACTTCTTTTTTGTTGGTGCACGGCTCCAAGGCTGTGATACTAGTCGAGATTGGCTCAGTCATCATGCCACAAAAGTGGGCGCAAACCCTAACAAGTGGGAACAACAAAATATCCTCTTAACTTGGACAAAATTTATCATTGCGACAAGATTTCTGACACCCAAACAAAACCGATTTTTCTGAACTTGAAAAATAGTTTGATTAGTTATTAGATTATGTTTCAGTAGGCTGTACTGGGATATGACTTAGATTTTGTAGTCTTGAGGTGGACACATGCGAAAATCAATGAATTTTTACAGGTTTTGGTTAATATGGCCTTGAAGATCCGACGTGATTATACCTGGAGTTTGAAGTTGATTACAGTTTCAAGTCTAGGTGACTTATTATTCAACTTCAGCCCTATCCTCAGTAGTCCAAGGTAATCGCCAGTGGATGAATCGTTATAGAAAATTAGATAAATCCTATCTAATTGGCACTCCTCAACTCAGCTCCTTTACTGAAAAGCTTGTATTTTTCTTCAAAGTCTCTCTTTGCTGTTAAACTATACAACTCCACCGGTCGAGGGTCTCTCTCGTTAAAAAGGGTTTGACCTCAGTGCAACCATCAATTGTTTATATAATACCAATCTCTTCTACATAACTTTACAAAATTGCCAAGTTTCCAGCAAAGTAGTTTGAGAACTGAAATTCAGCAACAACAGTTTTTTGGCTTCATCCATCCTCTGCTCGAAGGAGTCGGTCTCCTGCTTCAATTACTGATTCTCTAAGAATATCTCCTCCTGCTGGTGCTCGACCTCAGATTTGCCCACTTGAACAGCAGTCAACTTTTCCTTTGTGTCCTCCAACTTGCCTTTTAGAGCATCAAAAGATGATGAGATCTAGAGAAGCATACAAGTCCTACCCCCACCTTAGTTACATGTTATTTACATTCTTTGTAATGTTTTGAAATGGTTAAGGGTGTATCTTGTGATGGTTGTACTTAATTGTGTATTAGACAAGTCTAGGGCATACTACATATCTTGTATATGTCTTGTTAGTGTTTGTACAAGGTTATTATAGATCACTTGAAGGAAGAATGAAGCCATATCTTGAAGCAAACACAAAGTTGAAATAGATGGACAGGACCAGGCTGATGCAGTGTTTGTATTTCGCCCATATCTCCTCAACCACAATTTGGATTCCCTTGGTTCTAGTTGGAGCTTTAAGATAAGAGATTAATCTAAAACTTTGGTACTTTTTACTTTCTCAGATTCGTTCATTATCAAGCTCAAAAAATGCCATGAAATTGAAATTTCTAAATCAGTAACTTGCTTCAAAGGTCCACACTTGGAAGTAGCTGAAACTTCAACATGTCACATCTCCTTCATCCCAGCTCCAAATCAGATGATTCAAAAGGCAAAATTGGAGTTATTTTATTTACCTACAACTTTCATAAAGACACTTTTTTGGTCTAATCAGAAACAAGATCCAAACCAAGTTGCAAAAAGCACTGCACAATTCTGCCGAGAAAAAAAGTTGAATGTTTCTTTTGCTTGCAAGCATAGTTTTCTTCTACTTTTGAGACATTGTTTTCATTGGCTAATAGTTAGGGTAGAAGCTATATTTTAATATATATTTTAGGCTATAAATAGGTCTCAAACCCTTTGTAAAATCTCAACACTTTCATATCTAAATTTCAAACAAGTTTCTTTGAGAAACCTTTGTTGTTTTCTTGATTTCTTCATAGAATCAAGGCTAGGCTCAATCAATGCTTGAAAAACCTTGCGGGGAGTGCTCACTAAGAGGGGAAACAACTAGGTGGGAGACTATTGAATATGTGTTGATCCTTTTAGATGAGTTTGTTCAACACCGGATGATTCTTCGTCAAAACGAAAGCAAAGGGAACTGTAAGCTCTTTGTACCTAAACCATCTTGAGGAAGGAAATCCTTGAGAGTTAAAGAAAGATCCAGCTCATACGGAGTCCCGTATCAAAGGAAGACTGGGTCTCAGCGTCGAGTTGCTCTAACTAGGCAGCCTCACTCTTAAAGCTATCCACCTGGGTGTTAGTCGTGGCTAATGAAGTGTCTGACTCCTCTTTTTTTTCATGCATAGCTTCTCGAGCTCAGCCTCCAATTCATTGATTCTCTTTGCTTGCTCCTTTGAGGTATTAGGAGGGGATCCATTTGTTGACCTCATTTTCTAACAAACCACTTATATCTTCAGCTCTATTTGTTCAGCTTGAACAGTAAAAAGCAGGAAGAATGGCTCAATAAAGGTAATAAAGTGAAACTCTAAAGCAAAGATGAGGCAGTGGCTTACCAGTGTCGTATTTATATGGAATTTATCAGCCAACTCTGGGAAGGTCAGCGCACAAAATCTCTATGCATCGACTGGTAGAACTGAATTCATATTAAGCTACAACATCGTTTTAGAGTCCTTGGTGCTCTCTTCATGAGAAAATAACTCTTTTTGCTCCTACATAATTGGCTGATCTGTCGGTTAAGGCACCTATGTAGAGAAAAAGGGGTTTGAGTGATTTCAAAATATGTGATTTAAATGAATGAGGTAAAACCTGTGCATGATATACATGTTTGCATGATACATTGCTTATTACTTGCCTTATTTAGCTCATATATAATGTTGTCGTACTAACGAGCCATGAAGCGTTAAAGATTACATCATATGGCAAACATTTGTTGTGTTTACACTATTTTCAGGTGCCACCATTAATGAACTAAACTAGTTCATTAAATGAAGTACTTAGTTAATTAAACTAAGTAGTTCATTAAAGGAAGCTACATTTGGAAAAGGCACAAAGGCAACAATGCTAAGGAAGGAAAGTCTTCTCCTCCTCCCCTCATTAATATATACACGCCATACACACATATATATACATATATTTTCAGATTTTTTTAAAAGGCACATACATATGTATTCCAACGTACTACCGACACGTTATATATTTTACGTACGTACGTTAACGTCACACCACTATACTTAACTCATATTTATGAGTATATTCAGGTCTTATATCATATGATATAAGACATGGTGATGAAAAATTAAATACGACACGTCAAAAGGTTCTAAACCGAAAATTGTCGTATCGGGCGAATACGGAAACTTCGCCAACGTGTCACGTACTTGCCATAAATAAATGGCCAGCCCCTATACTTCAAAAATCATCAAAAATTTCGTGCCTAGGGTAATTTTTTCAGCCAAAAATTCTTTCCATGTTGGCACACACAAATCACCCCACATTAAGGCCAAAATGTGAAGATTCCAATTTTAATTTTGTCACATGTTAATGGCGCCACTTTAGACCAGCCAAGTTCTGAGATTTAAAGTATATATTATATATATTATGTGTAACATAATATATATAACATGTGCAAAAAGTTGGAATTTAATAAGAGAAAAATCGGGTAATCGATAAATATCGAAAATTCGGTTTTCTACGTACACAACACATGGAATACTTTTGGCACATCATATGACACGTATCTAGAAACTTTTTACATATGTCATACATCTTAAAGTGTTCTAGAAAATTAAATTAAGGGCTGATTGGAATATAACATGTGTGTATTATTAAATGTGCACTATTTTACAAAGTTAGCAAAAATAATATTTCAGCACATGCATATACACTTACCAACGCCCCTACAGCTGAGATGGAGCCTATGTGGAGTATTGTTGGCATATTGATTGGTCAAGAACCAATCATACAATGTTGGTGACATAAAGGAAGAAGCTACACAAGGTAACAATTTGAATTTTTGTCACAATTGTGGCACATGCTGAAAATTCAGCATGTGTGCTAATGAGGGCCGAATTTTTCATCTATTATGAGACATATTTTACTTCTTGATTAAGGTGGATTGATTGGAAGATGATTTGGAAGTATTTTGAATAACTTATGGAATTAAAATTGTGATATTCTTGAATATCACACATGCTGAAAATTTCGCATGTGTACAATATGTCTTGGCCGAATTTATGGTCATAAGGGTGTCCAAATTTCATTTCCAATTTGATAAGGATATTTTCTATCAATTGATGATTTATTTTAAAAAGAAAAATCAAAGAAACTGGAAGTTATTTGAATTATCTCACTAAGTAACACATGCTGAAATTTCAGCATGTTAATAACCTCATCATGGCCGATTTTGTTCCTCTTTTTGTGAGAATTTTATCTTGCTAAATTTATGTGACAATCTTGTGGATTATGAAAATTATTCTATGTTGATTTTGGCACATGTTTTGAGTGAAATATTCAGATTTTCCAAGTCATCAAATGATGACAACATCCAACCTATCATGAAGTGCCAAGTAAGAAAAGGTTAAATGATCATCCAATGAGAAGGTGACAAGTAAGCAAGACCATGTCACATTGATGTCTTACATTCTCCCAAGGACTTAGAAGACAATTTTCAAGAGGGGAAGACTCCAAGGGGGTACGGCCATATGTGCTTAAAAGGAAAGAAGATGAGCAAAAACAAAAGACAAGAACAAGAGTTGCAAATTCAAAGATCAAAAGTGTTCTAGCCTTCTTCTACACTCTCTTTCTTTCTTCTTCCTAAAAGCCTATTGTACTTACATTTATATACTTGAATAGGCTTCTCTTAGACTACCACATATTCTTTATCTTTGTAAAAGATTGATCAAGGTGTGATCAATCTTCAATCGTACAAGCTGGTGGTGTTCGTGACAATTGTATTCACGTACAAGGTTTGTAAAGGGTTGGAGTTGGTGTGTAACTCCATCAACCCTGTGGTAAGGTGCTTTTGTATTGTGTGATTAGTGTGAATCGAGAAAGGTATTCCTCGAAGACTGGAGCAGGTTGTTTATAACCGAACCAGTATAAAAGTCTCAGTGTCATTTACTTTCAGCACTTATATTCTGTTTCAGCACTGTTTACTCTTTTTGATTACGTTCGTAAAAATAGTAAACGTTTTTTTTAAAATTACGAAACTTTCCAGAAACATAGTCACACGTCTTAGGGTTAATTTGGCACAAGTTTCAACCCTTTTGGATAAGTATAAGTCAATCAAACATCCAAAGTTTTGAGACTAGTGCAGTCTGATTTTCAGGATTGCAAAGGTTGAGACTTTGAGTGTATTTGACTAACTTCCTAAAAGAATTTTTTAAAACTGTTTCAACCCAATTAAATACAACATATAAGGGGTTAGTGGTTTAAAATTTCAGAGCATTTGGAGTTACGTACAAATAGGAATTAATTTTTGAAATCCGTCTATCGTTTGTGGCAGATTCGCACAATCTGACCACCAACGATTTTTCAAGGGGTTAGAGGTTGAATTTAAATCTGACATTTTTAGGAGATACTCATAACATCTGAGGCTAAGTTCTCTCAAAAGTTCAGAATTTTTGATGACCTGCAACCTAGTTTTAAAAACGTTTTAAAACTGGTCCTGAAAACAGAACCTGTTTTCAGAAGTTGGGTTTTTGGTTTAAAACTATTTTAAAAACCACATTTTCCGCACCCACTATTCAACCCCCCTTCTAGTGGTGCCTTGCAGATCCTACAATTGGTATCAGAGCGCAGGAACACTCACAACAAAAGGATCCAACGATCTACATGAGATGGCATCCACTAGTTATAGCACCGTGCAAGAAGGAATGTAACCATAAAGCCTCCTCTCTTTGACGGTGAGTCTTTTGTTCAATGGAAGGTAAGAATGAAACTTTTCTTTATGACAATAGATATTGATCTTTGGTCGATTATAGAAGATGGTCCTTTTGTTCCATCTAAGTTATCCACCATAGACGGAGTCACACTAGAAGTTGTTAAACCTAGACAAGAATATACAAGTGATGATAAAAACAAACTTAGCATGAATGCTAGGGCTATGCAACTGCTCCTAAATGGATTAAGTAAGAGTGAGTCTAGTTATGTCTCAAACTGTTCTGGTGCACAAGAAATGTAGAGGATACTCGAAATGAAATACGAAGGCACGAGTCAAGTAAAAGAGTCAAAGATAAACATGCTTATGTCCACACTTGAGTCATTTAAACTATTGCCTAATGAATCTATTGTTGATATGGATCTTCGTTTGACTAACATCTACAATTCTCTTGAGTCTCTTGGTAAAAGTTTTACCACGCAGGAAAAGGTACAGAAAGTGTTACGAAGCCTTCCATCCGAGTGGGACCCTAAAGTGACCGCAATAGAAGAAATCAAGGAAACTAAGTCAATAAAGATGGAAGAATTAATCGGATCACTTAAGGTCTATGAGAATAAACCCACCATATGGAAATCGGAATCATCTAAACAAGGTAAATCTATTGTTTTTAAAACAAATGAATACGTCTCTTCTCCTTCCGATCACGTAGATGATAGTGATTCTGAAACGGATAACGATGACCTAATTCTATTGGCTAAAGGCCTAAGAAAATTTATGAGAAGGTCATTTAGAAACAAAAATAAGGGTACTACAACTAAGAGAAATAAGAACAAGTCAAATGATAAAGATGTTAAATGTTATGAATGTGGCAAACTCGGACACTTATCATATGACTGTCCCAATAAAGAAAAGCAAACAACTAAATACCCTGACAAAGAGCGGAACAAAAATAGACCCGTCTCAGAACCCAAGCAAAGGAAACGTGCTCTAAAGGCGTCCACCTGGAGTGATTCATCGGATTCTAAAACTGAGATCGAAGAGGAGACTGCACAAGTATGCTTTGCATCCAAAGCATCTAATGAGGTATCATCTGATTCTGATTCTGACTCTGAACCTTCTTATGATGATTTTTTTAGTCAGTATTTAGAATTGCACAAATTCACTAAGACTCTCGCTAAGGAAAAGAAGCGATTAATTGAAGATAAGAAACTGTTAGAATCTTCTAACGAGAATCTTGTCGCTCAATTAAGCGATTCAAAGAAAGAGTCATCATGTGTCATTACTGCATTAAAGACAGAGATTTCATCATTGACCACTCAAAATAATGAAATGAAATACGAGATTTCAAATTTGAAATCAAGGAATATAGATCTAGAGAAAATGATGAAACAGTTTGATACGGGATCCAACACGCTGCATCGCATTATATTATCACAAAAGCATGACAGTGACAAAACAGGTTTGGGATACGTTGATACTAATGAAGTATCAACCAAACCAACTAAGTTTGTTGTGTCTAAGAAAGTAGACACCCCAAAGCCTCAAGTGGTGTCTAAGATGACGCAAAAGCCGCCCCTTCCCTCATCACGCTCGACTTCCTCTTCATATCATGTGGAATACAACTTTGTACCATATAGATATGAAAAGAAAAGAGTAATGCATACACGAAATTCATATCATCCATGCACTACTCACGCACACACAAGGACATATCAAAAACGTCCCTCATTCAACGAGTATAAAGGAGTCCTTTGGCAAAGACCCAAAGTGCATGCACCACATGTCTACTATATCGCACCTTCATCTACATTCTTGCCATTTGATAGACCGAGAAGGATCACCCAAGTATGGGTACCAAAAGGTACTTTTACCAAGAGGTGATTAACTAACTCGAAAGGACCCAAAGTTAAAAGGGTACCTAAATCATCTTTGCACATTGCAGGGAGCCCACACATCGAAAGATACACCTATAAAGTGGTTCCTTGACAGTGGCTGCTCGAGGCACATGACGGGTGACCCGAGCTTGTTCACAAAATTAAAGAAGGTCACAAAAAGCGGATCCGTGACCTTTGGAGACAACAACAAAGGCAAGATCACCAGAAAAGGTACGATTGGAAATCCAAGCACTCTCCAAATCTCCAATGTCTTTTTGGTAAGCAACTTATCCTACAATCTTCTTAGCATTTCTCAATTTGTTGATAATGGTTTTAATGTGTGTTTTACTCACCCTTATTGCAATATAATAAATAAAAATGGAGAAACCGTTTTAAAAAGAAAACAAGAAGGTAATATTTTTACGCTTTCTATGGATGATGTGGTAGACGCTAAAGTTAAGTGCTTTATGTCAAATGAACCCAATGTGAATTTATGGCATAGACGTTTAGGACACATTGGTATCTCTACACTAGAAAAACTTCAACAAAAGAACCTAGTACGAGGATTGCCTAAGTTTGATTTAGACAACTTTCAATTGTGTGAATCTTGCATAAAAGGCAAACAAACACGTGAGTCACTTAAGCCTAAAAATGAAATAAGCACGACTAGAGTCTTAGAACTATTACATATTGATTTGTTTGGTCCTAGTCGCACTACAAGCCTTGGTGGGCGCCACTATGTATGCGTGATTGTTGATGATTTTTCTCGTTATACTTGGACTTTATTTCTTGCACATAAGGATGATAGTGCCATTGAGATTGCAAAATTAATCAAACAACTTGAAAATCAATACGGTGTCAATGTGAAAAAGATAAGAAGCGATAGAGGCGGTGAGTTTAAAAACAAAGAGATGATTTCATTTTGCGAAGAAAAAGGAATCAAGCATGAGTTTTCGCCACCTAGAACTCCACTATTAAATGGAGTAGTAGAAAGAAAGAATCGTACATTACAAGAAATCGCTAGGACAATGTTATGCGAAAATAAATTGCCTAGAATTCTGTGGGCGGAAACCGTAAATTGTGCATGCTATATTGTAAATCACCTATCTATAAGAAAGAAAATAAACAAGACGTCTTATGAGATTTTGAATAATCGCATGCCTAAGATTGACTATTTTCGTGTTTTTGGATGCAAATGTTTTGTTTTAAATACAAAAGATAATTTAGACAAATTTGAATCCAAATCAATTGAGTGCATTTTTGTTGGATATTCTATGAATTCAAAAGCATATAGATGTTATGATCCTCTCACTAGACAAATCATGGAATCTATTCATGTGAAATTCAATGAATTTGGTAAATTTCAAGATAAAGAATATGACGATGATTTTGAATTGAAACCCGTGTTGAATGAAGATGATGGTACATTTGATATGCATGATATGAATGACACACTAGAAATGCATGATCACATAGAAATGCATGATAACATAGAAAATAATCAACCAAGATGGCATAGAGATCACCCACATGATCTCATCATAGGCGACCTCACTCACGGTGTGCGACCACGTAGAAGAATTACTTTGGAAGAAATAAATGAATTTCATGCTATGATTTCTGAAATTGAGCCCAAAAATGTGCATGATGCTTTGAGTGATTCTTCTTGGATTGATGCCATGCATGATGAACTTAATCAATTTGTTAGAAACGATGTATGGGATTTAGTGCCACGACCACAAGATAAGACTATAATAGGCACAAAGTGGGTGTTTAGGAATAAAATGAATGAAGAAGGAAAGGTCGTTAGAAATAAAGCGAGACTTGTAGCGCAAGGCTATAATCAAGAAGAAGGAATTGACTACGACGAAACATTTGCACCCGTAGCACGTTTAGAAGCAATACGACTATTACTTGCTATGGCTTGCATGAAAGATTTCAAATTATATCAAATGGACGTAAAAAGTGCATTCCTAAACGGATTTATACAAGAAGAAGTATACGTAAAGCAACCACCCGGTTTTGAAGATTTGAAACGTCCAGATCACGTGTACAAACTAAAGAAGGCACTATATGGACTAAAGCAAGCACCGAGAGCATGGTATGATCGTTTTGCTAGTTTCCTTTTAGAAAATGATTTTAAACGAGGTACTATAGATAGTACTATTTTTGAAACAAGACAAATCGGATTTACTTATTATTCAAATCTATGTTGATGACATTATTTTCGGATCTACCTCACATAGACTTGTTGAAGATTTTGAAAAGTGCTTGAAATCCGAATTTGAAATGTCTATGGTTGGTGAACTTAACTATTTTCTTGGCTTGCAGATTAAGCAAACGAGTAAAGGGATTCACATAAGTCAAGCAAAATATGTTAATGACATGATTAAAAAGTTCAACTTTGAAAATTTGAAACCATCTCCCACCCCTATGAGTGTCACCACTAAATTGGACAAAGATGAACATGGTAAAGACTTTGATAATGTTTTATATTGTTGTACCCCGACAACCATGTACTTGAAACTATGATTAAGTGACGGATACCGCCGACTCGAACGTGATGAGTCACTAAGAATTAGTCATCCGGGTATAATTATTTAAATTCCATTTATGATATTTTATTATTATCCAATGGAATTACTTTACGGTAAATATTATAGGAAATTTAATATTATTATATAAGTGTGTCACATGACACAAAGGAAATGGCCAAAATACCCTCCCAACCCTGTGTAGAGTTCGGCCCCCAAAGGGAATTCTAGAAGGTGATACATGAAGTGTATATATATATATATTTTTAATACACTTCTATTGTACATGTTAATTATGTTCACATACGGGTAGTATATATATATATATAATATATATATGTGTGTACACGCTACATACTCATACATGGATGCTATATATATATATATATATATATATATATATATATATATATATATGGAAATATGAGATATATATGTAGAAATGAATTATACAAGCATTAGAAATTATATGTATACACATGGCTATACATATAAATGATAATATATACTTTAGGTGATATACATATTGTATATATATCTTAATAAGTTGTCTTGGAAAATAATAAAGATTAGAAAAGAAAGAAAATAAAAATAAAAAGAGGCATGAAAGACAAGATTGGTCAAGGGATACAAGACTCAAGGAAACATCTTGGATTCCTATGCAAAACATGAGAATCTTTGTCCCCTCTTGGAACCCATAAGGAACGCCCCCCTCCCTCCTATTCCCTCTTGAAGCTTTCTTCAAGACATCTTGGAAACTCTCCTTCATCTTCAGGTTCATCCATGGAGCTCCATCTCCATCCTCTAGTATCAACACCCTCAAGAGCTCTCCTAAACAAACCATTCAAGACTCAAGAACACTTAAACAACTCCTCTATCTTCATCATCAAATTCGGCCATAGTAGGAGCTAGGGGTGTCAAGGTTATCTTCATCTTCAAACTCCAAGAACTCATCTAGGTAAGTGTATGTTGAATCTTCTAAGTGAGTTCTATATTTCAAAGAATGAAACTCACATTGATACTCCCTTTTTCATGACCAAAAACGTGACCTCCAAGACGGTCACTAGGTGAAGATTTTCAAAATTACCAAGAGGGATTAGCTTCTTTGTGGGGAGAATTCATCTCAACCTCCATTCAAGATTCAAGTTGGTAAGAAAACCTAAAATCAAAATAGCCTCATTTTCATCATGGAAATAACAACTAACATTCTCATCTTCTTCATCATCCCAACCGTGTGCTCAAGGGTGTAGAAGGAGAAGGATTTCAACTCAACTCACTCCATAACCAAGAAAAGACAAGAGCTTTAGCTTGAAGAGGCAAGTATACAATGATCTCTCATGATTTACTTAAAGAGTTAGTGACTTGAATGACTAGAGGTTCTTAAGATTTGATCTTTAGTTGAATATCTTAAGTTTAAGATTTTATCTTAGTGATTCCTTAAGAACAATGCATTGCATGTGGCTTATTCCCTCAAAGATGGAATCTTTTATTACATGCATTTAGTTACAAGGCTGTTTTGAGATGATTTAAGGTGTAAGTGGTAATCAATAATATATCTCATAAGAACAAGATGAATGGTGGACCTTTGACTAGAACCAATGACAAGATATCAAACTACTGGAGCTAGGCAGAATGGGATGGTATCTTCAACGGCCAAAGAACTGACCTTACAGACCTTCAATGAAGCTAATATTTGGTACCAAGTTAGCCTTATGAGTGTAGCACAAGTGAGAGTTGGAATTTTGTTAAAATAAGTTATAGATTATTTTTAATAAAATATTTAGTAGAACTGCTCCAGTTGGAAATTCTGGAGCTGGGCAGAATTGAGCATGAATTTCAACGGCTTAAAACAGGACCTTTTAGGGCCTTCAATAAATCTGGTTTTTGGCACATAGCTAGCCCCATGTGTATAGCAGATCTGAGAGGTAGAATTTTGGTAAAATAAGTTATGGTTAATTTTTAATAAAATAATTGGTGAGACTGCTCAGGCTGTAAATTCTGGAACATAACAGAATGGTGTAACGTTTTGAATGGCTTGAAAAGAGATCTTGTAGATGTTCAATAAAGATGATTTTCGGTTTGGGGACAGCCTTGTGTGTATAGAAAATGTGAAAGTTAGAATTTTGGTAAAAGGAGTTGTGGAATATTTGTAACAAAATAATTGGTAAAGCTGCATAGGCTGGAAAGCCTGGAACTGAGCAGAACAGAACATCTTTTTGATTGACTAGAAAAAGGACCTTGCAGTGGTTTAATAAAGCTGATTTTTGGCATGATTACAATACCAGGCGTGCAGTGAATACTCCAGCTGGAAATATGGTAAAAAAAAGTTGTGGATCAATTTTAATGATTTAATTGGTAACACTGCTCAATGGAAAGTACTGAGACAGAGCAGAAATTAAGTAACGAGTTAGTGGACTCAAAAACGAATCTTAGGGACATGCAAATGGGCTAATTTTTGGTAGTATGCTAGTCTTACATTTTTATGACATGTATGAGTTAGAATTTGGTTAAAATAGACTAAGGATTATTTTTAAGAAATTACGCGGTAAAACTGCTCTAGTAGAAATTCTGGCGCTGAGCAGAATTGACCACTGACTTCAACAAATTAAAAGAGGACCTTGTGGACCTTCAATAAATCCGATTTTTGGCACAAATCTAGCCCCATGTGAGTAGTAGAGATTCCAGCTTGAAGTTTGGTAAAATGAGCTATGGTTAATGTTTAATGAATTATTTGGTAAAACTGCTCAACTGAAATTACTGGAGCCAACCTATAATTAGTAACGACTTTCCAGGCCTCATAAAGGGGACGTAGAGATATGCAAATGGGCTAAATTTCGGTAGGATACTAGTCCCACATGTTTATGACTTGGGAGAGTTGGAATTTCTGGAAAACGAATTACGGATTCGCCGCAATTAAATTTTTAGTAAAGTTGGTCAGATCAGTTTCAGCACTTAAACCGTTTCAGAAAAGTAATTAAATGAGCCCTTATGGTTATCAATCTAATCTGAAACTTTTATGACAAATCCCCGAGACACATAGGAATAAGTCACAAAGGTTAGTTAGGATAACCCTAACGTTTTGGAGGGTAATCACGGACACAAAGTTGATATACTAAAGCTGAAATTTAGGCTGAACAAGGAAATACATTAAATAGGGTTAATTTGTCCGCTTATGAGTATGACATAGGAATTTAGAGTTTCCCTAAGTCCGAACCATGCATGTTAATATGATTATTCACGCCATGACTTGCATTGCATATCACTGCATGTATCACGCATGATCATGAAACCGATTTTATGAATTTTATGCAAGAAAGTCTTTTCAAGTGAAAAGTATATTCAGTTATGCATGAAAGGTTTTTACGGTCCCATGTTTTTAAAGAAAGCTTCATGATTCCTTTGCCGGCCAAGCATGCGACTAACCCGACTCCAAACCCGGGGTTAATTGGTCTGATGACATGATATGTTCTGGACCCGCTCAGATCCGGGGTTAATTGATCTGATATCTGTTCTGGACCCGCTCAGATCCGGGGTTAATTGATCTGATATCTGTTCTGGACCCGCTCAGATCCGGGGTTAATTGATCTGATATCTGTTCTGGACCCGCTCAGATCCAGGGTTAATTGATCTAACACTCTGTTTTTATGACACGTTATTGTATGGGACAAAAATGATGTTTTGACATGGCATGACATGACATCATGCATTGCATATTGCATAACTCACGATCATGAGGACATGTTGCATGTTACAGTTAATGTTTATAAGTTACTATTGGTATAGCATTACCTAAAAACATGCTTAAGCCGAACGTCAAGCAAGCTCAGGATTTAAGATCAGGTATGAATTACTATTATTTGAGGTTTTTGGGGTAATACATTCATGTTATGACTCTTTATGTATTTCATAGTCGTTTATTCGTTAAGCAAGCTCAGGATTTAAGATCAGGTATGAATTACGATTATTTGAGGTTTTTGGGGTAATACATTCATGTTATGACTCTTTATGTATTTCATGGTCGTTTATTGTATTCTTGCTGGGTGATTTTTATCACTCACACTTTATTTTTTCCCCCAGATAATGCCAAGATAAAATGGATCGAAGATGAGCCGAGGGTACCATATCCATAGGCGAGGAGATATGAAGAGGGCTAAGCTTAAGGTCTTTTGTGCTGCCGAGATGGTTGTATTATGACTATGTTTGAACTCTTTGGAAATTTGACTATGACGTTTTGTGAGACTGCTACTTTGGGGACTTAGTTATTTCGTGTTTAATTTGAAAAGTTTTAATTCTGCCTAAATTTTACTACCATGTTGAATGTTAGCATAGGAGTCCACGACGTATGTTATGGATTTTCGCATGTTACGCATGACGCTTTGTACTCTCCTTAGTGAAGTACGGCGGTGCATCATATCTGGACGAGGCCCGGGTGCGGGGTGCTACATATATAGATCTATGATTGGTTCTTTGCTATATTTAACTGCCAGTAGGCCTGATATAATGTTCAGTGTTTGCATGTGTGCACGTTTTCAAAGTCAACCTAAGGTGTCTCATTATAATCCGGTAAAAAGAATCTTTCGCTATATTAAGCACACGCCCACTTAGGAATTTGGTACGATAAGGATTCCGACTTTAACTTACATGCTTATACTGATGCAGATTATGGTGGCTGCAAAATAGATAGAAAGAGCACGAGTGGGACTTGCCAATTTATAGGAAACTCACTCATTTCATGGTTTTCCAAAAAGCAAGCAAGCGTTTCTTTGTCCACTACTGAGGCTGAGTACATGGCACTTAGCCTTTGTTGCACACAGTTGTTGTGGATAAAACAACAACTCTCAGACTTTGGAATTACCGTAAATAGAATTCCTATATATTGTGATAGTATGAGTGCCATTAATCTGTCTAAGAACCCCGTATTACACTCTAAGGCTAAGCATATAGAAGTACGCTATCACTTTCTTCGTGATAACGTAAACAATGGTGATATCGTCATAGTTCACGTACGCATAGAAGCACAAGTAGCGGATATCTTTGCAAAACCCTTAAATCAAGCCACGTATGAATCTCTTCGTTCCAGGTTAGGCATGATTCCAGTTGATATGATTTGATTTGACGTGATTTGATTTTCTTGCCTTATTTACAGGAATCTTTTGATTTACTTTCCAAAATAAAGGGGGTGAGAGAGACACTAATTGATATTGATTGCACAAATCAAGGGGGAGCCGGATTTGAAATTTGAAATTCAAATTTCAAATTTATGCATGTTTGAAGGGAGAGCGATAGCATTTAAATCATGTGCATAAGTTATTTTGAAAATCATCAAAAGGGGGAGATTTTAGAGAAAAAGGGGTTTGAGTGATTTCAAAATATGTGATTTAAATGAATGAGGTAAAACGTGTGCATGATATACATGTATGCATGATACGTTGCTTATTACTTGCCTTATTTAGCTCATATATAATGTTGCCGTACTAACGAGCCATGAAGCGTTAAAGCTTACATCATATGGCAAACATTTGTTGTGTTTACACTATTTTCAGGTGCCACCATTAATGAACTAAACTAGTTCATTAAGTGAAGTACTTAGTTAATTAAACTAAGTAGTTCATTAAAGGAAGCTACATTTGGAAAAGGCACAAAGGCAACAAGGCCAAGGAAGGAAAGTCTTCTCCTCCGCCCCTCATTAATATATACATGCCATACACACATATATATACATATATTTTCAGATTTTTTTTTAAAGGCACATACACATGTATTCCAACGTACTACCGACACGTTATATATTTTACGTACGTATGATAACGTCACACCACTATACTTAACTCATATTTATGAGTATATTCAGGTCTTATATCATATGATATAAGACATGGTGATGACAAATTAAATACGACACGTTAAAAGGTTCTAAACCGAAAATTGTAGTATCGGACGAATTAGAAACTTCGCCAACGTGTCACGTACTTGACATAAATAAATGGCCAGCCCCTATACTTCAAAAATCATCAAAAATTTTGTTCCTAGGGTAATATTTTCAGCCAAATATTCTTTCCATGTTGGCACACACAAATCACCCCACATTAAGGCCAAAACGTGAAGATTCCAATTTTAATTTTGTCACATGTTAATGGCGCCACTTTAGACCAGCCAAGTGCTGAGATTTAAAGTATATATTATATATATTATGTGTAACATAATATATATAACATGTGCAAAAAGTTGGACTTTAATAAGAGAAAAATCGGGTAATCGATAAATATCAAAAATTCGGTTTTCTACGTACACAACACATGGAATATTTTTGGCACATCATATGACACGTATCTAGACACTTTTTACATATGTCATACATCTTAAAGTGTTCTAGAAAATTAAATTAAGGGCTGATTGGAATATAACATGTGCGTATTATTAAATGTGCACTATTTTACAAAGTTAGCAAAAATAATATTTCAGCACATGCATATACACTTACCAACGCCCCTACAGCTGAGATGGAGCCTATGTGGAGTATTGTTGGCATATTGATTGGTCAAGAACCAATCATACAATGTTGGTGACATAAAGGAAGAAGCTACACAAGGTAACAATTTGAATTTTTGTCACAATTGTGACACATGCTGAAAATTCAGCATGTGTGCTAATGATGGCCGAATTTTTCATCTATTATGAGACATATTTTACTTCTTGATTAAGGTGGATTGATTGGAAGATGATTTGGAAGTATTTTGAATAACTTATGGAATTAAAATTGTGATATTCTTGAATATCACACATGCTGAAAATTTCAGCATGTGTACAATATGTCTTGGCCGAATTTATGGTCATAAGGGTGTCCAAATTTCATTTCCAATTTGATAAGGATATTTGCTATCAATTGATGATTTATTCTCACTAAGTAACACATGCTGAAATTTCAGCATGTTAATAACCTCATCATGGCCGATTTTGTTCCTCTTTTTGTGAGAATTTTGTCTTGCTAAATTTATGTGACAATCTTGTGGATTATGAAAATGTTTCTATGTTGATATTGGCACATGTTTTGAGTGAAATGTTCAGATTTTCCAAGTCATCAAATGATGACAACATCCAACCTATCATGAAGTGCCATGTAACCAAAGGTTAAATGATCATCCAATGAGAAGGTGACAAGTTAGCAAGACCATGTCACATTGATGTCTTACATTCTCCCAAGGACATAGAAGAAAATTTTCAAGAGGGAAAGAATCCAAGGGGGGACGGCCATATATGCTTAAAAGGAAAGAAGATGAGCAAAAACAAAAGTCAAGAACAAGAGTTGCAAATTCAAAGATCAAAAGTGTTCTAGCCTTCTTCTTCTACACTCTCTTTCTTTCTTCTTCCTAAAAGCCTATTGTACTTACATTCATATACTTGAATAGGCTTCTCTTAGACCACTACATATTCTTTATCTTTGTAAAAGATTGATCAAGGTGTGATCAATCTTCAATCGACAAGGTGGTGGTGTTCGTGACAATTGTATTCACGTACAAGGTTTGTAAAGAGTTGGAGTTGGTGTGTAACTCCATCAACCTTGTGGTAAGGTGCTTTTGTATTGTGTGATTTGTGTGAACCGAGGAAGGTATTCTTCGAAGACTGGAGTAGGTTGTTTATAACCGAACCAGTATAAAATTCTCAGTGTCATTTACTTTCAGCACTTATATTCTGTTTTAGCACTGTTTACTCTTTTTTATTACGTTCGTAAAAATAGTAAACGTTTTCTTAAAATTATGAAACTTTCCAGAAACATAATCACACGTCTTAGGCTTAATTTGGCACAAGTTTTAACCCTTTTGGATACGTATAAGTCAATCAAACATCCAAAGTTCTGAGACTAGTGCAGTCTGATTTTCAGGCTTGCAAAGGTTGAGACTTTGAGTGTATTTGACTAACTTCCTAAAAGAATTTTTTAAAACTGTTTCAACCTAATTAAATACAACATATAAGTGGTTAGTGGTTTAAAATTTCAGAGCATTTGGAGTTACGTACAAATAGGAATTAATTTTTGAAATCCGTCTATCGTTTGTGGCAGATTCGCACAATCTGACCACCAACGATTTTTCAAGGGGTTAGAGGTTGAATTTAAATCTGAAATTTTTAGGAGACACTCATAACATCTGAGGGCTAAGTTCTCTCAAAATTTCAGAATTTTTGAACACCTGCAACCTAGTTTTAAAAACGTTTTAAACTGGTCCTGAAAACAGAATCTGTTTTCAGAAGTTGGGTTTTTGGTTTAAAACTATTTTCAAAACCACATTTTCCGCACCCACTATTCAATCCCCCCTTCTAGTGGTGCCTTGCAGATCCTACAACCTGGATATTAGAAGGCTTTATTAGCACAAGCTGCTCTTCTACAGTGAACATCAGTTGCACGGGGCCTCGAGGCCCTCGCCTCTTCCTCCCTTGGCACCCTGCTCGAAGGGAGCCTTATTGCTAGTGTTATGACCCCTTTTTTGTTACTATATATGTAATATATATACTACATACACACGGTTAAAAGAAAAAAATAGATAAAGAAAACCTAAAACCTTGCATCCTAATCTTACTACGAAAAGAATAAGAAAAAGACAGAATTTTATTAAGTATCAAAGTCCTAATTCTATTAGGATTAGACCTAACCTATCTCTATATAATTATAGCCTAAGCAAACTACTCCTACACATTATTATCAAACAAATTTCAGCAGCCCCTTTTCTCCCCAAGAACCAATAGGCTGTTAGCTAGGTAGAGGAGGGGGAGCCAAATCTTGTTCATTTCATCCCGATTCTTCATACGTAGCGTATAATCGAGATTAAAGGCAAGTATCTTGCTATATTTGCTATGATTTTGCCAACTTATGATGTTATTTTTGTATGAAATTGGATCATGCATGTTTATTTGTGATTTGCATAGATTGTAGAATATATATGTACCTATTATATGCATGTATGTGTTAAAGTGGCATGATTCTTGATGCTTTCCTTGTTTTGGGCCACGGTTGGGGTGTGTGTGCCACTGCTATCCATATGTATATATGACATGAAAGATATAAGAAGTATCATTATGTGGGTATTTCATGTAAACGAGTTTATGTGATCTGAAATCGCATTTGATGGAATTGAAATGTGTGTTGGCTGAATTTCAATGAAGCTGGAAGTGAGGTATGAACTGAACCCATTGATGATGCAAATTATGAATTGAAATGTAAGAATATTGGTTTAATTGAAATTAGGTTTTTTGTCGCCGAAAGAGGGGAAAATCAATTTTAAAAGACAAAAATTTTTGTAATTTAAGGGCAGAATATGGTAGGAAATAAGAAGAGGAGAATTCTGGTGGTTAGGAGTCTGGAGTGGCGGCGGCGTGTGAGCTCACGCGCAAGGTAGACCTTCTGGCGGTGTGTAAGAGCGTGTCCCAGGGGGGGTTCGCCGCTATTTTGGTGGTAGTGTGTTAAGCATGAACAGTACTAGGTATCTATGGGGTTAGATGTGAGAAAAAGTCAGCAGTGTGAAAATTAGGGTTTAGGCCTAGGGTTAGTGTGCAGGGGAGTGAAAATTAAGGTTTTTGGTGGGAAAGGGCTGGGGACCGGGAGCTGAAGAGGTGGGTACTGGGCTGAGGGCAGTAGGGGAGGTCGAGAGGTTAGGGGGTTGGGGGTGAGATGAGTTGGGTAGGGGGTAGGGGAAGTGGGTTGAGGGTAATACGTATAAGTATGAGCACATATATGCATGTGTATGGACACAAACATATACGTGAGTATGCTTATTGTAGGAAATAGGTGGATAAAGTAACGGAAAAGTTGAATCACAATCGATACAGAAAATAAAGTGATAATCAGAAAATCATATCGATGATTGAAATGTTTTTGAAATGGCATATTTTGAAAAGTCACCTTACAAAGGAAATATATTGCATAGTTGGTTTGGTTCCGAACAAATAGGCCGTCCGAACATATATGACTATGAGATAAGATAGGCCTCTTGGACACATATGACCGCCAATTGAGCTGTCCAGACACATATGACAGTGAGGAGATAGGCCACCTGGACACATATGACCATTGGGGAACCAACTCCGTAAATCTTGCGATATAAGTCACATGTAAGGTAAGAGCCATGGCATTGCATTGCACCGGTGAGAAATGGATATCGCATAAAGATATCAGAAGAGATATCAGATATGGATATCGGATATGGATATCAAAAGAGGTATCATATATGGATATTGTAAATGGAAATTGAAATGGAATTGGCAAAGTGAAAATGAAATCTTTATCGTATCGTTGCAATCATTCTTTTAAAAGTTGCATCATAGATTTTTGATTGTAGTAACACTTGTATGAAATGATTAAGTTACGTGTACTTTAGTTGCTTGATTGATCAAAAGGGTAAAAAGGTAAACTTCATTTGCCAAGAGAAGCATGATATTTTATATTTTGTCAGTTATTTATTTTATTTACACTTGCTTCTCCATGTATGCTCCCATGGTAAATATAGTCAGGTTACTTGCTGGGCGATGTATGTCGCTCATACTACGTTATCAAATATTTTTGCAGAGCTAATATACGTTGAGGACGATCAGGAGTGGTCATATTGAGACTGATAGCTTGCAGATTGTTCGAGGATTTTAGTAGAGATTTTATTCAAACTTGATAGTTCAGTTTTCATATTTGATTTTTAATCCCTAGATTTCGAGACTTTGACTTTTCATTAATGATATTTATGTAAGACATATAAGGCATCACTAGATTGGGGGAGGGGGTTGAATAGTGGGTGCGGAAAATTTGGTTTTTAAAATGTTTTAACCCCAAAACCCAACTTCTGAAAACAGTTTCTGTTTTCACATCCTGATTTAAAACGTTTGAAAAACTAGGTTATAGATCTTCAAAAATTCTGAAATTTGGAGAGATTCTACTCTCAAATGTTTTGAGAATCTCTTAAAAATTTCAGAACAAAATTCAACCTCTAACTCTTTGAAAAATTGTTTGTGGTCAGATTGCGCAAATCTGCCAGAAACAGTAGTCTGATTTGAAACATTTATTATCCGTAACTCCAAATGGTCTGAAAATTTAATGACAAACCCCATACGATATTTTTTAGTGGGTTGAAACATTTTTGAAAAATTCTTTTGGGATGTAAGTCAAATACGTTCAAGTTCTCAACCTGTGCAAGTCTGAAAATCAGACTGCACTAGTCTCAGAACTATTAACGTTTGATTGACTTATACTTGTCCAAATGAGTTGAAACTTATGCCAAATGAAACTTAAGAGGTGTGACTATGTTTCTGAAAAATTGTAAAATTTTTAAAATTGGTTTGCTATTTTTAAGATTGCGACGAAAAGGATGCAAAATGCTAAAAACTGAAAATACCGTGCAGTAAAGTAAAGAACACAAGGAATTTTATACCGGTTTGGTTAAATCAACGTACTCTAGTCTTCGAGGACACCTTCCTCGGTTATCACTAAAAAAATTAACACTTTACCATAAGGGTTGCTGGAGTTACATACTAACTCCAACCCTTTACAAACGATACAAGCAATCACAACGATCACGAACACCACCACCGAACGGATGAAGGTTTGATCACACCTTGATCAACCTTTTACAACAATGATGCTTGTATGGTGGTATGACAAATCCTATTCAATATGTTTGAATATAGATATAATAGGCTTGAGAGAGAAGGAGAAGAAAGAAATGTAAAAGAAGAGAGTAGAGAGTCTTTTTGCACTTTTGAAATTATGAGACTTGTCTTGCATTTGAGTGGCTCTATTCTCTTCTTTTTATCAAGGCTTGGCCGCCCCCTAGGGCATTTCTTCATCTTGAGAATTCTTTTTTTATGTCCTTGAAAGAATGTCTTGTATAGATGTGACACCATCTTGCTTACTTGGCACCACTTGATTGGATGATTGTCTTGGCCTTGCATACTTGGCACTCCTTGATTGGATGAGATTTGTCACCATTTAGTGGCTGTAAAAATCTGAGAATAAAATAAAAAACATGTGCCAAATTGAATTTCAAAACATTACCAAATATTCTACAATCAAACCCCTCAAATTTGGAAGCAAATTTGATCACAATTCAAGACAAAATTTCAGCCAGCTCTATTGTCTCACATGCTGAATTTTCAGCATGTGCTATATTCTCAAGATTTTGAAATGTTATCATACTACTACATATCAATTCCTTGAATTTTTTGAGAAGCAAATTGATCCACATTAAGATAAAATATCGCCCCACACTAATTCTCACATGCTGAGTTTTCAGCATGTGTTTCATTTGCTAGAAAGTTTGAAATGTTACCTTGTGTAGCTTTCTCCAATGTGTCACTAGCCTTGTGTGGCTTATTCTCCACCAATTGAGATGCCAACTAAGCTCCACATAAGCTCCACCAAGGCTGCATTAGGCATGTACATAGTCTCCAACATGTGCTTAATTTTATTTTTGTAAACTTTGAAAAATAATGCACAATAATTACACATGTATGGTATATTCCAATCAGCCCTATTTTGTATATTCTAGAACACTTTAATATGTATTGACTATGTAAAAAGTGTCAAGATACATGCTACATGTCATGCCAAAAACGTTCCATGTGTTATGTTCGTAGAAAACCGATTTTCGACTTTTGTCGATTACGCGAATTTTCTCTGATTAAATTCAAACTTTTTTCACTTGTTATATATATTATGTCACACATAATATACATAAAATAAGTTGAACATTCAGCTCTAATGGCTGATTAAAGTTGGCGCCCACATGTGCTTAAAAAGTGAATTTGGAATCTCCACAATTTGGCCTTAATTGAGGGTGATTTGTGTGTGCCAGCATGGAATGATTTTATGGCTGAGTGTACCATTATAGCCATGAGGCCATTTTTGAAATGTAGGGGCTGGCCATCTATATATGACAAGTACGTGACACGTTGGCGAAGTTTCGGTTGTCACCCGATACGACAATTTTTGGTTTACAACCTTGTAACGTGTCGTAATAATTTTGTCATCACCATGACTTATATCATATGATATAAGACCTGATATACTCATAAATATAAGGTAAGTATAGTGGTGTGACGTTGACGTATGTTCGTAATATATGTAACGTGTCGGTAGTACGTCCGAATATATGTGTATTGTGTCTTTTAAAAAAAATCTAAATATATGCATATATATAATAATAAGGAGAGGAGACTTTCCATTTCCATGTTTATTTCCATCATGCCTTCTTCAAATATATCTCCATTTAATGAACTACTTAGTTCATGTAACTAAGTACTTCACTTAATGAACTAGTTTAGTTCATTAATGGTGACACCTGAAAATAGTTTAAACACAACGAATGTTTGCCATTTGATGTAAGCTTTTTAGCTTCATGGCTTATTAGTACGGAAACATTATATATAAAGTATATAAGGCAAGTTTGTCGTAAAAACGTGTCAAGTAATAAATTGTGTCATGCATTTTTTTAATACACGTTATTTAAATCATGCATTTTGTGAATCACTCAAACTCTTTTTCTCAACAATCTCTCCCTTTTGATGATTTACAAAATAACCTTTGTTCATGATTTAAATTTAATCGCTCCCTCTCCAATCGTGCAAAAATTCAAATTTCGAATTTCAAATGTCGTTCGAATTTTGAATTCTCTCCCCCTTGATTTTTGCAATCAATCACTCTCGCTCTCCCTTAAATCATGCACTCTCTGTTCGAATTTGAATTCTCTCCCCCTTAATTTTTGCAATCAATCACTCTCGCTCCCCCTTAAATCATGCAATCTCTCTCCCCCTTTATTTTGGAAATAAAATCAAAAGTGCCTGTAAAGATGGAAAGACATGTCGAGCTATATCAAATCAGCAGAAATCATGCCCAATTTTGAGCATAGATTTTCGTAAGTGGCTTGATTCAGAGTCTTAGTGAATATGTCAGCTACTTGTGCTTCAGTCCGTACATGATCTATAACAATATCACCATTATTGACGTGATCACGAAGAAAGTGATATTGTACGTCCATGTGCTTTGCTTTAGAGTGTAGTACGGGGTTCTTAGACAAGTTTATAGCAATCATACTATCACAATAAATTGGAATACGATTTACCGTGATTCCAAAATCAGAAAGTTATTATTTTAACCATAGTAGTTGTGTGCAACAAAGACTAAGTGCCATGTATTCAGCTTCGGTAAAAGATAATGCCACACTTGCTTGTTTTTTCGAGAACCAAGAAACTAATGAATTTCTTATAAATTGACAAGTGCCACTTGTGATTTTTCTATCTTTACATCCACCATAATCCACATCGGTATAAGCATGCAAGTCAAATTCACAGTTTTTATTATACCAAATTCCTAAAGTGGGGGGTGTGCTTAATGTATCGAAATATTCTTTTCACAGCATTATAGTGAGACACTTTATGTTGGCTTTGAAAATGTGCACACATACATATACTAAGCATGATATTGGGTCTGCTTGCGGTAAGATAAAGCAAAGAACTAATCATAGACCTATATAAAGCATTATCAAAGTCTTTTCCATTTTCGTCTTTATCTAGTTTAGTGGTGACACTCATATGGGTGGGGGATGGTTTCAAGTTCTCAAAATTGAACTTTTTAATCATGTCATTCACATATTTAACTTGACTTATGTGAATACCTTTACTAGTTTGTTTAATTTGCAAGCCAAGAAAGCAATTCAATTCACCAACCATAAACATTTCAAACTCGGATTTCATGCAAATTTCAAATTCTTCAACAAGTTTATGAGATGTAGATCCAAAACTAATGTCATCAACATAAATTTGAATGAGTAGTAAATCCGACTTATCTTGTTTCAAGAATAAGGTGGTATCTATGGTGCCTCTTTTAAATCCATTTACTAGAAAAAAAAGTAGCAAAACGATCATACCAAGCCCTAGGTGCTTGTTTTAAGCTATATAGTGCCTTCTTTAATTTGTACACGTGATCAGGGTATTTCAAATCTTCAAAACCAGGTGGTTGCTTCGCATATACTTCTTCTTGTATAAAGCCATTTAAAAATGCACTTTTTACGTCTATTTGATAGAGTTTAAAACCTTTAATACAAGCAATAGCAGGTAATAGTCATATGGCTTCTAAACGTGCTACCGGTGCAAATATTTCGTCGTAGTCTATTCCTTCTTCTTGATTATATCCTTGTGCTACAAGTATCCCCTTGTTTCTAACAACTTTACCTTCCTCGCTCATTTTATTTCTAAAAACCCACTTTGTGCCTATTATTGTCTTATATTGTGGTCGTGGTACTAAATCCCATACATCATTTCTTACAAATTGATTTACATCATGCATAGCATCAATCCAAGAAGAATCATTTAAAGCATCAAAAATGTTCTTAGGCTCAATTTCGGATATCATCGCATGAAATTGATTTATTTCATAGGATTTATTCTTCTACGTGGTTCGACACCATGAGTAATATCGCCTATAATGAGATTGCGTGGGTGATCCATATGCCATCTTGATTGATTGCTCTCTAAGTTCTCATGCATTTCTAAGTGATCATGCATTTATAGTGTGTTGGATTCATCAACCACGACATCATCTAACACGGGCTTTAGTTCAAAATCGCATCATATTCTTTATCTTTTTCAACCTCGCCAAATTCATTATATTCACATGAATAGATTCTAAAATTTGTCTAGTGATGGGATCATAAGATCTATATGCTTTAGAATTCACATAATATCCAACAAAAATGTATTCAATTGATTTAGATTCAAATTTATCTAAATTATCTTTTGTATTCAAAACAAAGCATTTACAACCAAACACACGAAAGTAATCAATTTTAGGCATGCGATCATTTTGTAGAGAAAAAGAGGTTTGAGTGATTTCAAAATATGTGATTTAAATGAATGACATAAAACGTGCATGATATAAACAAACGTGTGCATGATATTGCTTATTACTTGCCTTATTTAGCTCATATATAATGTTGCCGTACTAACGAGCCATGAAGCGTTAAAGCTTACATCATATGGCAAACATTTGTTGTGTTTACACTATTTTCAGGTGCCACCATTAATGAACTAAACTAGTTCATTAAGTGAAGTACTTAGTTAATTAAACTAAGTAGTTCATTAAAGGAAGCTACATTTGGAAAAGGCACAAAGGCAACAAGGCTAAGGAAGGAAAGTCTTCTCCTCCTCCCCTCATTCAATATACACGCAATATACACATATAAATACATATATTTTCAGATTTTTTGAAAAAGGCACATACACATGTATTCCAACGTACTACCGACACGTTATATATTTTACGTACGTACGTTAACATCACGCCACCATACTTAACTCATATTTATGAGTATATTCAGGTCTTATATCATATGATATAAGTCATGGTGATGACAAATTAAATACGACACGTTAAAAGGTTCTAAACCAAAAATTGTCGTATCGGGCGAATACCGAAACTTCGCCAACGTGTCACGTACTTGCCATAAATAGATGGCCAGCACCTACACTTCAAAAATGCTTAAACATTTCGTGATAATGGTGATATTTTCAGCCAAAAATTCTTTCCGTGTTGGCACACACAAATCACCCCACATTAAGGCCAAAATGTGAAGATTCTAATTTTAATTTTGTCACATGTTAATGGCGCCACTTTAGACCAGCCAAGTGCTGAGATTTAAAGTATATATTATATATATATTATGTGTAACATAATATATATAACATGTGCAAAAATTTGGAATTTAATTAGAGAAAAATCGGGTAATCGATAAATATCGAAAATTCGATTTTCTACGTACACAATGCATGGAACATTTTTGGCACATCATATGACACATATCTAGACACTTTTTACATATGTCATACATATTAAAGTGTTCTAGAAAATGAAATTAAGGGCTGATTGGAATATAACATGTGTGTATTATTAAATGTGCACTATTTTACAAAGTTAGCAAAAATAAATTTCAGCACATGCATATACATGTATACACGCCTATTCCAGCTGAGATGGAGCCTATGTGGAGCCTTGTTAGCATATTGATTGGTCAAAAATCAATCATACAATGTTGGTGAATTAAAGAAAGAAGTTACAAATTGTAAGGTTTCAAACTTTGTCTCATTTGAAACACATGCTGAAAATTTCAGCATGTTCAAATATGGCTGGCCAAAATTCTCAATTAAAATGCAGATATTTGGTGTCTTGAATTGTGTGATTAATTGGAAGATATTTTGGAAGTATTTTGAATAAGTTTCAAAGCCATAAAGTGTGATATCTTATATATCACACATGCTGAAATTTTTCAGCATGTGTACAATATGTCTTGGCCGAATTTATGGTCATAAGGGTGTCCAAATTCATTTCCAATTTGACAAGGATATTTGCCATCAATTGATGATTTATTTTAAAAACAAAAATCAAAGAAAAATGGAAGTATTTTGAACTTTACCACCATGTATCACATGCTGAAAATTCAGCATGGTAATCACTCATTATGGCCGATTTTTATCCTTGTGTGGGAGGAATTTTGTCTTGAAAAATTTATGTGACAATCTTGTGTATTATGGAAATTATTCTATGTTGATTTTGGCACATGTTTTGAGTGATATATTCAGATTTTTCCAAGTCATGAAATGATGACAACATCCAACCTATCATGAAGTGCCAAGTAAGCAAAGATTAAATGATCATCCAATGAGGAGGTGACAAGTAAGCAAGACCATGTCACATTGATGTCTTACATTCTCTCAAGGACTTAGAAGACAATTTTCAAGAGGGGAAGGACCAAGGGGGATGACTGCATATGTGCTTAAAAGGAAAGAAGGTGAGCAAAAACAAGACAAGAACAAGCATTGCATTTTTAATAGATCAAAAACGCTAGCCTCTCTTCTTCTACTCTCTCTTTCTTTCTTCTTCTTGAAAGCCTACTGTACTCATATTTTCAATCTTGAATAGGCTTGTTATAGACCATCACATATTCTTTATCTTTGTAAAAGATTGATCAAGGTGTGATCAATCTTCAATCTTGCTAGGTGGTGGTGTTCGTGCGAATTGTATTCATCGTACAAGGTTTGTAAAGGGTTGGAGTTGATGTGTAACTCCATCAACCCTGTGGTAAGGTGTATTGCGTGTGTGTGACTAGTGTGAACCAAGGAAGGTGTTCCTTGAAGACTGGAGTAGGTTGTTTATAACCGAACCAGTATAAAATTCTCGGTGTCATTTACTTACAACATTTACATTCTGTTTCTGCACAGTTTACTCTTTTTGTTTACGTAAGTAAAAATAGTAAAGGACTTTCAAAAATTACGAAAATTTCAGAAACAAAGCCACACGTCTTAGGGTTAATTTCGCACAAGTTTCAACCCTTTTGGATAAGTATAAGTCATTCAAACATCCAAAGTTCTGAGACTAGTGCAGTCTGATTTTCAGGCTTGCAAAGGTTGAGACTTTGAGTGTATTTGACTAAATTCCCGAAAGTATTTTTCAATAATGTCTCAGCCCATTCAAATACAGCATATAAGGGGTCAGTGGTTAAAATTTCAGAGCAATTGGAGTTAAGAACAAATAGGAATAAATTTTTCAAAATAGTGTATCGTTTCTAGCAGATTCGCGCAATCTGACCACCAACGATTTTTGAAGGGGTAAAAGGTTAATTTAAATTTGAAATTTTTAGGACAACCTCATAACATCGGAGGCTAAGTTCTCTCAAAATTTCAGAATTTTTGGATACCTATAACCGGGTTTTAAAAACGTTTTAAAACTGGTCTTGAAAACAGAATCTGTTTTCAGAAGTTGAGTTGTTTAGTTTTAAACAAATTTTAAAAACCACACTTTCCGCACCACATATTCAACCCTCCCCTCTTCTAGTGGTGCCTTTCAGATCCTACACATTTACTATTTCATAAGAAGTTTTATTTATTTTCTTTCTAATTGTCAAACGATTAACTA
This sequence comes from Eustoma russellianum, assembly GCA_036186865.1. Classification (NCBI taxonomy): domain Eukaryota; kingdom Viridiplantae; phylum Streptophyta; class Magnoliopsida; order Gentianales; family Gentianaceae; genus Eustoma; species Eustoma russellianum. The sequence continues at coordinate 30,230,291 of AP025043.1, read as the reverse complement.
CATAGCATGCACAATTTACGACTTATGCCCACAGAAATCTAGGCAACTTATTTTTACACAACATGGTTCTAGTAATTTCTTGTAGTGTCCTATTCTTCCTTTCTACTACTACATATAATTGTGGTGTTCTAGGTGCTGAAAACTCATGTTTATTTCCTTTTTCTTTGCAAAACGCAATCATGTCCTTGTTTTTAAATTCACCGCCTCTATCGCTTCTAATCTTTTCCACATTCAAACCATATTCATTTTTAAGTTGTTTTATTAGTTTCGCAATTTCAATGGAACTATCATCTTTATTTGTAAGAAATAAAGTCCATGTATAGCGAGAAAAATCATCAACGATAACACATGCATAATGACATCCACCAAGACTCTTAGTACGACTAGGACCAAACAAGTCAATGTGTAGTAATTCTAAAACTCTAGACGTGCTAATTTCATTTTTGGGCTTAAGTGACTCGCGAGTTTGTTTACCTTTAATACAAGATTCACATAACTGAAAGTTGTCTAAATCAAGTTTAGGCAATCCTCGTATTAGGTTATTTCGTTGAAGTTTTTCAAGCGTAGAGATGCCAATGTGTCCTAATCGCCTATGCCACAAATTTACGTTAGGTTCATTTGACATAAAACATTTAACTTTAGCGTCTAACATGTCATCCATGGAAAGTGTGAATATGTTTCCTTGTCTTTTTCCTTTTAATACTGTTTCTCCGTTTTTATTTATTATGTTGCAATATGAATGAGTGAAACACACATCAAAACCGTTGTTAATAAACTGTGAGATACTAAGTAGATTATTTTAGGAAATCCGACAAGATCACTGCAAAACGCGCAGCGGAAAAACAAAACTTGATCTCCGATTTCCTACCAAGGATCTATGTTGTTCATTTAATTCGATGAAAGAAACTCAAAAATTACCCCTGTAGATTCGAAATCCGTAGATGGAAGTGGTGCGAAAACACGAACATCCTCTGTCGGTATCCACACGAATGCTTCCGCCCTGAGTGCTAGCTCTTGAACGGCGCGGCTGAGAACTCTGATTTTCTCAAAAAACGATTTTTGTCTTTTCGTTTTTTGCTGATTGCTTAGTGTACGAGATACACCATGCTATATACATATATATATATAGATATCAAAATCCGATTCTAGATCGGATTGGTTAATGCCTATCATAATCCGCACCAAATACGGATTCTGTTAGGATTAGATAAAACCAATCAAAATCCAGATCAGATATGGATTCTATTGTTATTATCCGATGATGTAAATATATACATATATAAAAAACGAAAATAATAATAATAATAATTAATATCCAATATTAGTATTATTAATATTAAAAACGATAATAATAATAATAATTAATATCTAATATTAATATTATTAATATTATTAATCTCAGCCATACACATTCTTGTATGTGACCCGATAGGCCCATATTAATTGGTAGTTGATTAAATCTCTATTAAACCCAACAAGTCGTAATTGGCCTCTAGCAAGGCATTACGACTACCCAATTAATACGAGTACAGTCCAACTAGCCTAATAATAGCACATGCATTAATCCCTTTGTCACATGATATCTAGTTTGAACATAAGTCATGGTCAGCGTCATACTTATATTGTTCAAACATATGATCACTCGACCTCTAAGTAGACTGATAAAACAAATGATATTGATCACACTATCAATTCATTTGAGCACGACTATGCATTCCACAGTCTCACTAATAGAGGGGCCAAAGATATCTCTCTCAAAAGAGAGGGACAAATTCTATCTTGATTGTTCAATATCCTCTACATAATTTCTATCACATTCAATCATGACCTTTATTATTATTATCCAGTTACGGATAACGTTTGATCATGTCAAAACATAATAGTCCTTATGTTGGAAACTATGACAATCTCAAGTCAAAGGATTAAAACATGACTATCATGAGATTTACTTATGACGCTAATCCATGTAGTAATCTCATGATGTGTCTATCCAATACACTATTCTCTAACAAGTATCTATGAGATTGATTTGTATCACCATACACATAATCATCTCATAATTATCAAATCAATACTCATACTGATTATAAATTATTTTATCTCTATAACAATAATGAATCAGGGACATATATCAAAATTGTGTAACATACTAACCAACAATAATGATAATAAAACCTCTTTTATTAATAATAAATGTATAACATAAATATCTAAATCATGGCCTAGGGAACATACACTAACAGATTATAGGATAGATTACTTACCAAGAAGATGTTGGAGCTTTGAAGAGTACTTGGGCTTCCGATTGTACCTTTTCCAATGATTCTTCCTTTATTGTTGTCTCCGAAGGTCACTGATCTACCTTTTGTAACCTTCTTCAACCTTGAGAACAAGCTTGGGTCACCCGTCATGTGTCTCGAGCAACCACTATCAAGGAACCACTTGATTGGTGTGCCTTTAGATGTATGGGTTCCCTGCAATGTACAACAACGATTTAGGTATCCTTTTATTTTGGATCCTTACGAGTTAGTTATTCACCTGTTTGTAAGAGTGCCTTTCGGTACCCATACTTGGGTGATCTTTCTCGGTCTAGCAAATGGTGAGAATGTAGATGAAGAAGCAACATAGTAGACATGAGGTGATAATATATTTGGCCTTTGGCCGAGTATTCCTTTATGAGTATTGTATGGTTGTTGTTTTTGATATGTTCTTGTGTTTGTGTGCATATTGCATGATCTAGATGCATGGAATGAATGTCGTGCATACATTAATGATTTCTTCTCATATCTATACGGCACATAATTATGTCTGGTATGATATGAAGAAGAAGCATGATGAGATGAAGGGAGAGGGGATCTAGGTGTCTTCTTAGGTGCCACATATGTCTTGGGTGTTTCTATTTTCTTAGACAAAATGAATTTGGTTGGTTTATTTAATGTCTCGTTTTTCTAAATGTATCCTAATCCGGTTTTATCACTATCATGTTTTTATGATGGAATGATGCGATCTAGCATGTTAGTTCCCGTGTTAAATTGTTTCACCATTTTCTCTAAATCTGTATTCCTTGATTTCAAATTTGAAATCTTGGATTTCGTTTCATTATTGTGTGTCGTTAATAATGAGATCTCTAATTTCAATGCATTGATGATGCAAGACGACTCTTCTTTTGAATCGTTTAATTGAGAAACAAGGTTCGTGTTAGAAGATTCTAACAACTTCTTGTCTTCAATTAATCGTTTCTTTTATTTTGCGAGAGCCTTTGTGAATTTATGTAATTATAAATATTGACTAAATAGATCATCATATGAAGGTTCAGATTCAGAGTCAGAATCGGAAGATACCTCGTTTGATGCTTTGGATACAAAGCATACATGTGCCGTCTCTTCTTCGGTATCAGTCTCAGAGTCGGATGTGTCACTCCAAGTGGAGGCCTTGAGTGCTTTTCTCCTTTGTTTAGGTTCTAAGACGAGTCTAGTTTTGGTCCGATCCTTGTCAAGGTGTTTGTTTCTTTGTTTGTCCTTGTTAGGGCAGTCATATGACAAGTGTCCAAGTTTCCCGCATTCATAGCACTTTACGTCCTTGTCATTAGTTTTATTTTTATTTCTTTTAGTCGAAGTAGCCTTAGGTTTGTTTTTAAATGACTTTCTCATATATTTTCTCAAACCTTTAGCCAATAGTATTAGATCATCATTTTCTGATTCAGAAACACTATCATCTACGTGATTGGAAGAAGTAGAGACGTATTCATTTGATTTAAAAGCAATAGCCTTACCTTGTTTTGACGTTGATTCTGATTTCCTTAATGTAAGTTTGTTTTTGTATACTTTAGCGATCCGATTAGTTCCTTCATTTTTATTGATTTCGTTTCTTTACTCTCCTCTATTGCTGTGACTTTAGGGTCCCATTTGGATGGAAGACTTCGTAATACCTTTTGGACCTTTTCCTGTGTAGAGAAAGCTTTGCCAAGAGACTCAAGAGAATTATAGATGTTAGTCAATCATAAATCCATATCAACAATAGACTCATTTGGCAATAATTTGAAGGACTCAAGTGTGGACATAAGCATATTAATCTTAGGCTCCTTTACTTGGCTAGTCCCTTCATGTTTCATCTCAAGAATTCTCCACATCTCTTGAGCACTAGAGCAATTAGATACGTAACTAGATTCACTTTTGCTTAGCTCGTTTAAAAGAAATTGTATGGCTCTAGCATTCATACTTAGTCTCTTTTTGTCATCACTAGTGTATTCTTGTTTTGGTTTTACAACCTCTAGTGTGAAACCATCTACAGTAGATAATTTAGAGGGAACGAATAGACCGTCTTCTATAATAGACATAGATTAATGTCAATAGCCATAAAAAAGAGTTTCATTATAAGTTTCCATTGGATAAAGGACTCACCATCAAAAAGAGGAGGCCTTTGACTCGACATACCTTCTTGTTCGGTTTTGAAGCTAGTGGTTGCCATATCACTTAGATCGTTGGATCTCCTTGTTGAGAGTGTGCCTGCGCTCTGATACTACTTGCAGGACCCGTAAGGCACCACTAGAAGGGGAGGTTGAATAGTAAGTGTGGCGCCCCGCACCCCGGCCCCGCCGAAGTCGGTGCACCCGCCGTACTTCACTAAGGAGAGTACTAGGCGTCGTCCATACACGTCGTGATCCATGATACTGATGCATGGATCTTTGTGCTTTCGCGCAATAAACATGCAAAACCGTGGCAGAATTTAAAAATTCAAATTAAAGCGTCATCACAAGCAGTTAAAGTTTACAACCCACATAAACTGTAGCAAATTGTTTTCCCATCACAATTACATAACATCATCATCCCTTAACGCTGGTACGCTCGGTCTACTAATCATGGTCATCCTCCAATGTACTCACGGGTAGGGAACCCTAGGATCGTCATCAATCCATTCAACTTTGTCTCCTGCCACCTCTGGAGAGAAAAATAGGGTGAGTGACAATGTCACCAGCAAGTATACTATAATAATCATGAGTTAAATGGAAAGTACGAGCAAGAACCGAGCCCCAAATAATATTTGGTTTAGAAACATACCTGTCCTCCGATCAACATTCGATAAGGATCATCACTTAATGTAATAAGGTCATAACTTAAGAAAATCACTAGTTAGAGCGGAATATAACATAAGGAGACCGTAACATGCATCGACGAGTAACACGATAATCATCATCACTTAGGTTCTACAAGATCATGACAACTTAGTCTAAATACCATGTGTCGCTACACAATGACTCCATACGTGACATGCATGCATATGCACATATAATGCGTCATGATAAAATGAGAAAATGACTTTTCATGCTCTTCTTTCAAATCATCATCGTCATGAAACAATAGAGTGTTCAGATCTATCTTCCCGGATCTGAGGCGGTAACTTCTCCCCTTCGAATCTATTATTCCTGGATTCGCAATGGTAACGTCATCATTCTTTCAGATCTATCTTCCCGGATCTGAGGCGGTAACTTCTCCCCTTCGAATCTATTATTCCAGGATTCGGAACGTTAACGTCATCATTCTTTCAGATCGCTTAACACGGATCTGCTCAGGTTCATACTGGCCAGTTCATACTCACATACGGTACCAGTGAGGAAGCATTCTTTAAAAAAAACATAAAATCATCTTCCTGAAAACGCTTTTCATCTTTCTTTCACGTAAAATCCATGCCATAAACCATGCAAGTGACGATGATGCAATGCATGACATGCAATGTACAAATGAATAATGCATGACATAACGAATGGGCATGTTTCGTTAACATGCTGGAATTTTCCAGCTTCGTGGTGTCTGCTTCTTCTTAGGAATTTCCTGCTAACATGCACGTTTTAGACCCATTTAATCACATGTACTCCTCCGTGACTGTCATAAGAGAATGCCATGCATGCGTTGCAAACTTACGATATCAATATGAGACTCATTTACTCCTTTTCATAAAACAATGCAATCTGAATTCTGAAACGACCATATTTTACTATAAAATTTATTGTGACAAATCCTTTAATCGTTTTCTGGAAATTCCAACTCCCTAACTTAATAAACTCATCAGGCTAGCATCCTGCCAATTTTTAGCCTAAAACCAATTTTCTAAGGCCTCTTTCCAGATCATGCAATGTGTGACATAAATTCTGCCTATCCAGCATAATTCAGTTTGACCCGTTTTACTAAGAAATTAATTAAAAATAAACCACAACTTATTTTGATAAAATTCCAACTGCCATCTCTCCTTTATTCATGAGGCTAGTACCATGACGAAAATTAATGGATTTGCATACCCCTAAGGTCCATGTTTAGGCTACTAAACACATTAATTGAATTTTGTCCAGTAAAACTTTTCCAGTTAGACCAATCCTAGTAGAAAATTCATTAAAAATAAACTGTGGCTCTTTTTAAGGTGATTCCAACTCTCAAATTTAACAAACACATGAAACTATTAGCATACCAAAAAGCAGTGGAATTGAAGGTTCCTAAGGTCCCTTTTCTGGCTTCACAAAACGGCTAAAATTTCGGTCCAACTCCAGAATTTTTCAGTGATCATATCTTCCTCCTAAATGTCCTTGGCTCACATTTTGTCACTATTACTTAGCAACAATTTGAGATGAACACACACACCCTTTATGTCAGCCTCATTATTTGGAGCATGCAAGAAAATGACAAACTCAAGAGTATTTTAAGCCTAACACACAACAAGATTAAACCTTGTCCCCATTTCCTTGCTATAATGACATTTTCCATTTAAAACTCACCCATCCTCCCTTATCCCTTCCACCGTGGCCCCTTTCACCATAAAAAAAAGATCTTTAACACATTCAAGCCTAGATTAGAACATAAACATGCATATAACCATCAAAGAACACATCTTTGGAGCAAAGTTCCACTCTTTCACATTTAAAAGCCTAGGGCCGAAAGTTTTGGACTTAAAACTCACCATTTCACAACTAAGATCAAGTCTTAGATTTTTCTAGTCATTCATGCACATATTTTCACATCTAAACCATAAAAATAATATTGTACTTGCCTCCGTAGCCTTTGGATCCTATTTGAGTTTGTTGGCACAAGAAGTGCTTCCTCCTACTTTTCCCTATCACACACGGTTTTGGGGTGTTTTGTTAGACAACCCTTAGATTACATAATACACTTAGAGGAGAAAATGGAGGGTCTTACCGTGTGCATCTTGGATGGATGGAGGGAAATCCACTCTTGTTAAATCCTTATCTTTGCTTGGTGTATCAACCCTTGCCTAGATAATCCTTGAGTTTATGAGAATTCTTGGACCCTTGCTTGCTCCCCACCTTGCCCGGTTGTCTTTTGAAGGGAGGAGGGAATATTTTTGAAATTTGGGTGCTATACTAATGAGGCTTGTTGTTATGAGGGAAGGGATTTCCTCTTCTTGGGGATGCAATCCGCCGGCTTCCTCATAGGGAGGGGAGAAAGACTTCTTTAAATGAACCCTTATATCTTCCAACTATATTGCTCATTTAATGGTTCCCTAATATTCTTGAATGTGATTACATATCTCCCCAAGGCCTTATGGTCAAAACGTGCATGTGTATTCCATATATACATTTTCCCTCAATAGTGCATTTATGTGTATGTTTGTGTACGTATATATATATATGTGTATATATATATACATCTAGTTTGTATCACCATCATTTGACATAAATTCATTGGGCTGCACCTTTGTACATATGGCCGATGTCCATACATTTTCCCCATATTTATTTTCATTCTTCTTACTACATGTGCATGGCTAGATCTATCTATATATGTGCACCCATATGTAAACCCACCTATATTGTTCATATTTCATCCATTTCTTAAATCTTAGTGTTCTACTGTGGAACATAAATATGGGTGATTCACTTGGACATGACGTATGCTTAGGTTTCTGAAATTCACGAGGTATCCAGGAGATACGTAGGGCGATTCCTAAACTTTCTATCGCGTTATATTTCATTGGGTCGTTTATGATATGGTAGTTTTCATTTTATATTATACATACACATATTCGTACCTTTCCATATGTATGTTTCCACGGTTTTACGCAAGCGTGTAGTGTTACCCATTCTCCCTAATTAAATCTGCTAGACCTTAGGAATTTATCTAGACTTATAATTGGCTTAATTAGGCCTGCTTCCTTGGGTTGGTAAAAAAAAGGATCCTCATTCTTTAAACCCTTTATCATAGGATAGTCCGTCCTATGTCTCTGGGCGTGTCTCATAGTCCTACTTCTCATTTAAAGTTGTCTAAAATACTTCTTTTATTAGTTCTTTAGTGCTCATAGGAAAATTTTATCTGACTTTCTTGTTTTATGTTTATACTTGGGGTACGCAACCCACCTTAGTTTCTTCATAATCCTAGGTAATCGGTGATGTCTTCCCTTCGAGGTCTCATTTTCTTGTCATGTTTCACTCCTTACTCCCGTTGCTGCCCTATTTTTGAGCGGGATACAACATTCTTCCCCCTTAGAATAAGTTTCGTCCTCGAAACTGGGGGTGGTGTGCCTAGGTCCCCATGTTTTCCTTTGGCCCCTTATCATATTTCTTTGGGACTCATTCATTCTTGCATAAGTTAAGACATATCGTAAGTACTTTAGGTCAGGGTTTTCGAGGTACCTGTCAGTAACCTGGGTGCCTCGGGGTCCTCGGGGTCTCGCTCTCCGATTATCGTCTCTGGTCACCCCATGCGTGGCTCCACGTGGGTGCCGCGGCCACCTTTCACTTACCCTCCTCATTTGTCTTTTCAACCTCCTTCGTACTTTCATCATCCGAATGTCGCGCCCCGCCTCATAACATCCTTTTACCAGATCGTCAAACGTGTTTGGGTGTGCTTTGTCCAATCCTTCTTTGATTTGAGGGTTCAGTCCTCGCATGAACCTCGTTATCTTCCACTGTTCATCCTCCATAATCAAGGGTACGTACTGCCCTAATATGGTGAATTGGCAGACATACTCTAAAACTGGGGTGTCCGGTCCTTGCCTTTGTGCATCAAATTCTTCCATTCTTTCAACCACTAATTCCCTAGAGAGGTAAGCTCCACAGAGTTCTTCTAAAACTCTAGCCCAAGCTATAGGTCGAGGTAGTGATTGGACCCTTGCTCTCCACCATTGACTGGCTTTGCCGTTCAAGAAGGGGCATATAATCAGGGCCCTCATTTCATCGGGCACTCGAGCTTGGATAAGCTGGTCCTCTACCTCGTTCAACCAGTTTTCGGCCTCCTCTGGTGTAGTCTCCCCTACAAACCTTGGGACCTGTTCTCTTGTCATCTTCCGAAAGTAGAATCCCATACTTCCAGGGGTGACAACGAGGATGTCCCCGCGCCCGTTGGTGGGGTTATCTACACCATGTAACGTCCGTTTACTCGAAGTCATACTAATAATAAGGAACTTCTACTTAATTGGTACGGAATGAAAGTCAGGTGTCATATAACAAATTGGATATAAGTTGGTTTCCATTGGAATGATCTTCTACCTAGGCCCAGCTCTGGCTGATCTCCCTCTGGGTCGCACCATCTGCAGCACACAGTGTCGACTTTATTCAGTACAGAAACGTCACAACTAGTAACAACATGTAACTGAACATATCGGGAGAACATACGCATACATACATTACTGTTAGGATGGGTCATTAGGTGGGACCTACCACTGGGTCATGCCCTAATTCGTAGGTCAAAGTCGTTCCGTTCTAAGGTCAACTCTCATCTAAGATCAATTCTTAGGTCTAAGATCAAACTTAGTCGACTATAGTCATAACTTAGTTCTATATTCTGCCCGGATATGGAGCCTTAGCTCTGATACCACCTGTGGCGCCCCGCACCCCGGCCCCGCCGAAGTCGGTGCACCTGCCGTACTTCACTAAGGAGAGTACTAGGCGTCGTCCATACGCGTCATGATCCATGATACTGATGCATTGATCTTTGTGCTTTAGTGCAATAAACATGCGAAACCGTGGCAGAATTTAAAACTTCAAATTAAAGCGTCATCACAAGCAGTTAAAGTTTACAACCTACATAAACTGTAGCAAATTGTTTTCCCATCACAATTACATAACATCATCATCCCTTAACGCTGGTACGCTCGGTCTACTAATCCTGGTCATCCTCCAATGTACTCACGGGTAGGGAACCCTAGGCTCGTCATCGATCCATTCAACTTTGTCTCCTGCCACCTCTGGAGAGAAAAATAGGGTGAGTGACAATGTCACCAGCAAGTATACTATAATAATCATGAGTTAATTGGAAAGTACGAGCAAGAACCGAGCCCCAAATAATATTTGGTTTAGAAACATACCTGTCCTCCGATCAACATTCGATAAGGATCATCACTTAATGTAATAAGGTCATAACTTAAGAAAATCACTAGTTAGAGCGGAATATAACATAAGGAGACTGTAACATGCATCGACGAGTAACACGATAATCATCATCACTTAGGTTCTACAAGATCATGACAACTTAGTCTAAATACCATGTGTCGCTACACAATGACTCCATACGTGACATGCATGCATATGCACATATAATGCATCATGATAAAATGAGAAAAATGACTTTTCATGCTCTTCTTTCAAATCATCATCATAAAACAATAGAGTGTTCAGATCTATCTTCCCGGATCTGAGGCGGTAACTTCTCCCCTTCGAACCTATTATTCCCGGATTCACAATGGTAACGTCATCATTCTTTCGGATCTATCTTCCCGGATCTGAGGCGGTAACTTCTCCCCTTCGAATCTATTATTCCCGGATTCGGAACGGTAACGTCATCATTCTTTCAGATCGCTTAAACCCGGATCTGCTCAGGTTCATACTGGCCAGTTCATACTCACACACGGTACCGGTGGGGAAGCGTTCTTTAAAAAAAACATAAAATCATCTTTCTGAAAACGCTTTTCATCTTTCTTTCACGTAAAATCCATGCCATAAACCATGCAAGTGACGATGATGTAATGTATGACATGCAATGTACAAATGACGACATAATGCATGACATAACGAATGGGCATGTTTCGTTAACATGCTGGAATTTTCCAGCTTCGTGGTGTCTACTTCTTCTTAGGAATTTCCTGCTAACATGCATGTTTTAGACCCATTTAATCACATGTACTCCTCCGTGACTGTCATAAGCGTATGCCATGCATGCGTTGCGAACTTACGATATCAATATGAGACTCATTTACTCCTTTTCATAAAACAATGCAATCTGAATTCTGAAACGACCATATTTTACTATAAAATTTATCGTGACAAATCCTTTAATATTTTTCTGGAAATTCCAACTCTATAACTTAATAAACTCATCGGGCTAGCATCCTGCAAATTTTTAGCCCAAAAACAATTTTCTAAGGCCTCTTTCCAGGTCATGCAAAGTGTGACATAAATTCTGCCTATCCAGCATAATTCAGTTTGACCCGTTTTACCAAAACATTAATTAAAACTAAACCACAACTTATTTTGATAAAATTCCAACTGCCATCTCTCCTTTATTCATGAGGCTAGTACCATGCTGAAAATTAATGGATTTGCATACCCCTAAGGTCCATTTTAAGGCTACTAAACAGATTAATTGAATTCTGTCCAGTACAACTTTTCCAGTAAGACCAATTCTAGTAGAAAATGCATTAAAAATAAACCGTGGTTCTTTTTAAGGTGATTCCAACTCTCACATTTAAAAAACACATAAAACTATTAGCATACTAAAAATCAGTGGAATTGAAGGTTCCTAAGGTCCCTTTTCTGGCTTCACAAAACAGCTAAAATTTCGGTCCAGCTCCAGAATTTTTCAGTGATCATATCTTCCTCCTAAATGTCCTTGGCTCACATTTTGTCACTATTACTTAGCAACAATTTGAGATGAACACACACACCCTTTACGTCAGCCTCATTATTTGGAGCATGCAAGAAAATGGCAAACTCAAGAGTATTTTAAGCCTAACACACAACAAGATTAAACCTTGTCCCCATTTCTTTGCTATAATGACATTTTCCATTTAAAACTCACCCAACCTCCCTTATCCCTTCCACCGTGGCCCCTTTCACCATAAAGAAGAAGATCTTTAACACATTCAAGCCTAGATTAGAACATAAACATGCATATAACCATCAAAGAACACATCTTTGGAGCAAAGTTCCACTCCTTCACATTTAAAAGCTTAGGGCCGAAAGTTTTGGACTTAAAACTCACCATTTCACAACTAAGATCAAGTCTTAGATTTTTCTAGTCATTCATGCACATAATCTCACATCTAAACCATAAAAAGTATAGTGTACTTGCCTCCGTAGCCTTTGGATCCTGTTTGAGTTTGTTGGCACAAGACGTGCTTCCTCCTACTTTTCCCTATCACACACGGTTTTGGGGTGTTTTGTTAGACAACCCTTAGATTACATAATACACTTAGAGGAGAAAATGGAGGGTCTTACCGTGTGCATCTTGGATGGATGGAGGAAAATCCACTCTTGCTAAATCCTTATCTTTGCTTGGTGTATCAACCCTTGCCTAGATAATCCTTGAGTTTATGGGAATTCTTGGACCCTTGCTTGCTCCCCACCTTGCCCGGTTGTCTTTTGAAGGGAGGAGGGAATATTTTTGAAATTTGGGTGCTATACTAATGAGGCTTGTTGTTATGAGGGAAGGGATTTCCTCTTCTTAGGGATGCAATCCGCCGGCTTCCTCATAGGGAGGGGAGAAAGACTTCTTTAAATGAACCCTTATATCTTCCAACTATATTGCTCATTTAATGGTTCCCTAATATTCTTGAATGTGATTACATATCTCCCCAAGGCCTTATGGTCAAAACGTGCATGTGTATTCCATATATACATTTTCCCTCAATAGTGCATTTATGTGTATGTTTGTGTACGTGTATATATATATATATATATATATATATATATATATATATGTATATATATACATCTAGTTTGTATCACCATCATTTGACATAAATTCATTGGGCTGCACATTTGTACATATGGCCGATGTCCATACATTTTCCCCATATTTATTTTCATTCTTCTTACTACATGTGCATGGCTAGATCTATCTATATATGTGCACCCATATGTAAACCCGCCTATATTGTTCATATTTCATCCATTTCTTAAATCTTACTGTCCTACTGTGGAACATAAATATGGGTGATTCACTTGGACATGACGTATGCTTAGGTTTCTGAAATTCACGAGGTATCCAGGAGATACGTAGGGCGATTCTTAAACTTTCTATCGCGTTATATTTCATTGGGTCGTTTATGATATGGTAGTTTTCATTTTATATTATACATACACATATTCGTACCTTTCCATATGTATGTTTCCACGGTTTTACGCAAGCGTGTAGTGTTACCCATTCCCCCTAATTAAATCTGCTAGACCTTAAGAATTTATCCAGACTTATAATTGGCTTAATTAGGCCTGCTTCCTTGGGTTGGTAAAAAAAAGGATCCTCATTCTTTAAACCCCTTATCATAGGATAGTCCGTCCTATGTCTCTGGGCGTGTCTCATAGTCCTACTTCTCATTTAAAGTTGCCTAAAATACTTCTTTATTAGTTCTTTAGTGCTCATAGGAAAATGCTATCTGACTTTCCTGTTTTATGTTTATACTTGGGGTACGCAACCCACCTTAGTTTCCTCATAATCCTAGGTAATCGGTGATGTCTTCCCTTCGAGGTCTCATTTTCTTGTCGTGTTTCATTCCTTACTTCCGTTGCTGCCCTATTTTTGAGCGGGATACAACAGTGAGTGCAGAAAATTTGGTTTTTAAAATGTTTCAACCCAAAACCCAACTTCTAAAAACAGTTTTCTGTTTTCAGATCCTGAATTAAAACGTCTGAAAACTAGGTTACAAATCTTCAAAAATTCTGACATTTGGAGAGATTATACTCTCAAACATTCTGAGTATTCCCTAAAAATTTCATATCAAAATTCAACCTCTAACCCTTTTAAAAAATCGTTTGTGGTCAGATTGCGCAAATCTGCCAGAAAATGTAGTCTGATTTGAAAATTTTATTCCGATTAATCCGTAACTCCAAATGGTCTGAAAATTTAATGACAAACCCCTTATGATATGTTTTTTAGTAGGTGGAAACATTTTTGAAAAATTCTTTTGGAAATTAGGTCAAATACGTTCAAGTTCTCAACCTGCGTAAGTCTGAAAATTAGACTGCACAAGTCTCAGAACTATTAACGTTTGAGTCACTTATGCTTGTCTAAATGGGTTGAAACTTGCGCCAAATGAAACTTAAGAGGTGTGGTCTATGTTTCTGAAAATTTTCCAATTTTTGAAATTCGTTTGCTATTTTTAAGATTGCGACGAAATGGATGCAGAATGTAGGAAACTGAAAATACTGTGCAGTAAAGTAAAGAACACAAGGAATTTTATACTGGTTCGGTTAAATCAACATACTCCAGTCTTCAAGAAAACTTCCCTCGGTTATCACTAAACAAAATTAACACCTTACCACAAGGGTTGCTAGAGTTACACACCAACTCCAACCCTTTATAAACGATACAAGCAATCATAACGTTCACGACACCACCACAGAACGGATGAAGGTTTGATCACTCTTTGATCAACCTTTTACAACAATGATGCGTGTATGATGGTATGAACAAAGCCTATTCGATATGATTGAATATAGATACAATAGGCTTGAGAGACAATGAGAAGAAAGAAATGTAGAAGAAAAGAGTAGAGAGTCTTTTTACACTTTAGAAATTATGAGACTTGTCTTGCATTTGAGTGGCTCTCTTCTCTTCCTTTTATCAAGACTTGGCCGCCCCCTAGGGCATTTCTTCACCTTGAGAATTTTCTGTTATGTCCTTGGAAGAATGCCTTGTATAGATGTGACACCATCTTGCTAACTTGGCACCACTTGATTGGATGATTGTCTTGGCCTTGCTTACTTGGCACTCCTTGATTGGATGAGATTTGTCATCATTTAGTGGCTGTGAAAATCTGAGACTAAAATGAAAAACATGTGCCGAATTGAAGTTCAAACATTTCCAAATATTCTACAATTAATCCCCTCAAATTTGGAAGCAAATTTGATCACAATTCAAGACAAAATTTCGGCCAGCTCTATTGTCTCACATGCTGAATTTTCAGCATGTGCTATATTCTCAAGATTTGAAATATTACCATACCACTACACATCAATTCCTTGAATTTTGAGAAGCAAATTGATCAACATTAAGACAAAAAAATCACCCCACACTAATTCTCACATGCTGAATTTTCAGCATGTGTTTCATTTGCTAGAAAGTTTGAAATGTTACCTTGTGTAGCTTTCTCCATTATGTCACAACCTTGTGTGGCGTATTCTCCACCAATTGAGATGCCAACTAAGCTCCACATAAGATCCACCAAGGATGCATTAGGCATGTACATAGTCTCCCACATGTGCTGAATTTTATTTTTGTAAACTTTGTAAAATGTTGCACAATAATTACGCATGTATGGTATATTCCAATCAGCACTATTTGAATATTCTAGAATACTTTAATATGTATTGAATATGTAAAAAGTGTCTAGATACATGCTACATGTCATGCTAAAAATGTTCCATGTGTTATGTTCGTAAAAAAACTGAATTTTCGACTTTTGTCGATTACGTAAATTTTCTCCGATTAAATTCAAAATTTTTGCACATGTTATATATATTGTGTCACACATAATATACATAAAATAACTTGAACATTCAGCTCTAATGGCTTAGTAAAGTTGACGCCCACAAGTGCTTAAAAAGTAATTTTGTAATCTCCACAATTTGGCCTTAATTGAGGGTGATTTGTGAGTGTCAACATAGAATGATTTTATGGCTGAGTGTACCAGGTTAGTCACTAACTTTGTTTCTATTTTTGAAGTGTAGGGGCTGGCCATCTATATGTGGCAAGTACGTGACACGTTGGCGAAGTTTCGGTTGTCACCCGATACGACAATTTTTGGTTTACAACCTTGTAACGTGTCATAATAATTTTGTCATCACCATGACTTATATCATATGATATAAGACCTGAATATACTCATAAATATGAGGTAAGTATAGTGGTGTGACGTTGACGTATGTTCATAATACATGTAACGTGTCGGTAGTACGTCGGAATATATGTGTATTGTGTCTTTTAAAAAAAAATCTGAATATATACATATATATAAACGTGTGAATAATAAGGAGAGGAGACTTTCCATTTCCATGTTTGTTGCCATCATGCCTTCTCCAAATATCTTCATTTAATGAACTACTTAGTTCATTTAACTAAGTACTTCACTTAATGAACTAGTTTAGTTCATTAATGGTGGCACCTGAAAATAGTTTAAACACAACAAATGTTTGCCATTTGATTTAAGCTTTAAAGCTTCATGGCTTGTTAGTATGGAAACATTATATATAAAGTATATAAGGCAAGTTTGTTGCAAAAACGTGTCAAGTAATAAATTGTGTCATGCATTTCTTTAACAGACGTTATTTAAGTCATGCATTTTGTGATCATTCAAACTCTTTTTCTCAACAATTTATGTCGAGGTTTGATTTCTATAACTTCCCACTCGGCGGAGGAGGCAACTATGACTGGAGTTGCTAAGTGCACTGGCTCTGTTCGGATAGCCAGTTCCGGTCCAGTGATCTTGGGGAAGACATTTGCTGCCTCTAGCAAGTCTGTCTACCAGGAAGACAAGCCAAGTCAACGACAAAAAGCGAAAAATTCGAGCACTAACCTGGTGCAATATATACCCTTTGCTCCTGTAAGTCTTGGATCGCGTCAACCCGGTTCAGTGCAGCTGGGTCTTGAAGCAGTTCCTAGATGCTTACACAAGCTGGCACCTCAGCCGCTTTCACCACTACCTTAGTGGTCGCGGCATCTTGAGCAGCTGATGGAGCAACATGTTTCCCTTCTTATTTGCCTTTATCACGGCAAGGAGATTAGCAGCCATCCCCTACATAGCTCTTGCAGCAATAAGCCTGGTCAGTGCACAAGTAAAGTAGAAAACATCAAAACAACTGTGTGGGACTCGGCTACCCTACCCTTGTTAGTAGCCAAGTCCTCGTTCTAGGATCCTGAAGCTTCTTCCAATTGTAAGGTCTGTGATGAACACTCTAAAGGGAGGGGTGAATAGTGTGTTGGACAATTTTGAGGAATTTTCTCGGTTTATCTCAATTCAAACCAAATGCACTCAAAATCAATAAAGAAAGAGGTGAAAGATAATGAGTGAAGACACAAGATTTAGAGTGGTTTGAATCTTAAGTGATTCTACTCACATTATCACTTTGATTCCAAAGTGGATTTTCAACAGCAACTTTCTTATTATCTTTGATAAGGAACAAGAACAACAGCAATACTTGCATTAAGTCTAGTGCAAGCGACAACTACAACAGTAGCAACTTATTGCACAACCAATTTGTGCAATACCAACAACAACATCAACTTATTGCACATGCACGTTGTGCAACCTCAACAACAGCTATAAACAAGAACAAGTCCTGGCTTCTTCATAACTCCAAAAAAGTTCTATTAAAGAACTTTCACACAATGGGTTTTTGGGAAGTAGTGGGGGTTACATTTTCTAATAAGTCTGAATCACA
This sequence comes from Eustoma russellianum, assembly GCA_036186865.1. Taxonomy (NCBI): domain Eukaryota; kingdom Viridiplantae; phylum Streptophyta; class Magnoliopsida; order Gentianales; family Gentianaceae; genus Eustoma; species Eustoma russellianum. Next base: position 30,212,695 of record AP025043.1, on the reverse strand, counting down.
AGAAACAGATCAAATATGTATAATTTCTCTTGTGTTGGAATTCAACTCTCTCGTTTAGATCAATAAAGAACAAGCAACAAGAGCTTGATGAGCATTCAACACTTTTGCACATTTGAGATCTTTTTTATAATAATGGGGGATGAAGGTTGAAGAGGATGAAAGTGAGTATTGCCCTCATCTGAGCTTCTTCAATTTATAAAGGGTATGAGCCACGTTTTTGCAGCCTCCCCCAAGTCTTCAACTCAATCACAAGTCTTGACAACATCCAAATAGTATTTAGCCACCCTATAGATTGATTTGATCCTCCAAAGCCACCCTAGAAAATCTTTGATATGGATATAATACTCAAGGAAGCATGATTAATATCAGGGAAATTCCACAAGATATTTGATCAAGATTGGAGTGAGAAAACACCTTTAATCTCCCCTAGATTTTGTTCCACCAGTCATAAAAATTTGAATCTAATATGACATCGATTGATCGATGTGTCCATGCTGAGAGATCGATATCTTCCAGTAAGGTTTTAGTTTTGCACTTCACCTACATCGATCGATCGATGTCTCTTCCTTGAGAGACTGACGGTTCATCGATCAATCAATGTCTCATCATGGAGAGACGATGTCTTCCAGTAAGATTCAGTTTTATCCCTTGCATACATCGATCGATCAATGTCTCTCCTCTGAGAGACTGATGTGTACATATATCAATCGATGTCTCATATTTGAGAGATCGATGTCTTCCAGTAAGGTTTTAACTTTGAACCTTCACTATACCGATCGATCGATGCCTCTAATCTTAGAGACTGATATCACATGACCGATCGATGTCTCCCAAACTGAGAAATGGATGTTGGACAGTAAGGTTCCAACCTTGGACAATCCCAACAAAGATCCATCGATGTCTATTTTTGAGAGACTAATGTTTACATTGATCGATCCATGTGAGAGATTGATGTCTCACAGTGTGTTTTTCTTATTTTGCCTTAATCCCCAAGTATGAAATACCTTTTTAACTCTTTTAAAACATCTTTTAATTTCATCAAAACAATTCATATCTAACTAACCATCTCTCCCTTTTTGATGATTTCAAAATCAAGGCTTTTAAAAGATATGTTTGAAAAACTATATTTGAGCTAGCTAAAGGTTTCAAAACTTGGAATTTTATCTCTCCGCCTTAGTTAATGCATTTTATGCTCCCCCTTAATACATGAAACATGCTCCAAATTTCTTAAGAGATTTTTAAAGCTCCCCCTCAATATATGAACATGAAAACATACTTTTGATTTTCAAAGAATTCAAAGCTTCCTCTCAATATATCCTCCCAAAACCAATAGACATGATATATACTTCTAACTCCCCCTCAACAGAAGCATTCTATTTAGGTATCACATTTGCAAAACATACATCATTGCATCCAACATATATCCAATATCAAGCCTACCAAGTTTTCAAATCCAAATTGCATATCAAGTATATCCAATCAACATTCAAGCAAGTATGCATACCACGATTAAGCTAACACATTTCAAATCCATAAGACATACAAGCAAACAAGCATGCCAAGCTTACATATCCATCATATCCAATATATACGAGCATGTCCAACATATAAGAGCATATTCAATAACCAATAAACACCAGCACGTACGAGCATATCCAATAGCCAATATATATCCAACATATACGAGCATATCTAATAGCCAATAAACACAAATTTTCTCTCCCCTTTTTATAACATCAAAACACATAGAAAAACATCTTGAATTCAATCAAATGTAATAAGAGAAGTTTAGTACATCTTAAATTCTACGACATAGATAGAGTATGCTTATGAGGATGGTGGAATAGATACTAATCATAATCTTCACCAGATGAGAAAGTGAGGCCTGGAATGCATGCTTTCATCCTCGCTTGTAGTTTTGCGAATCTAGACACGTGCACCTCACTTTGGCCGTTAAGTTGCCAACTTCTTGCTGAAGTGCAATGACTTAAGCTTGTAATTTGGAAACGTTTGTACTCAAGCCACTTGATGTAGAGAAAAAGGGGTTTAAGTGATTTCAAAATATATGATTTAAATGTGCATAAAAACGAGCATGAGATAAATGTGCATGATATATTGCATATTACTTGCCTTATATAATTCATATAAAATGTTGCCATACAATGAGCCATGAAGCTTTAAAGCTTACATCAAATGACAAATATTTGTTGTGTTTATACTATCTTCAGGTGCCACCATTAATGAACGAAACTAGTTCATTAAGTGAAGTACTGAGTTAATAAAACTAAGTAGTTAAAGGAAGCTACATTTGAACAAGGCACAAGGCAACAAGGCTAAGAAAGGAAAGTCTCCTCCTCCTCCCTCATTTATGATATATGGCCATACACATATATAAATATATATTTTCAGATTTTTTGAAAAAGGCACATACACATGTATTCCAACGTACTACCGACACGTTATATATTTTACGTACGTACGTTAATGTCACACCACCATACTTAACTCATATTTATGAGTATATTCAGGTCTTATATCATTTGATATAATCATGGTGATGACAATTAAATACGACACGTTAGAAGGTTCTAAACCTGAAAATTGTCGTATCGGGCGAATATCGAAACTTCGCCAACGTGTCACGTACTTGCCATAAATAGATGGCCAGCCCCTACACCTCAAAAATCATTATTAATTTCGTGGCTATGATGCTAATTTCAGCCATAAAATCATTCCATGTTGGCACACACAAATCACCCCATATTAAGGCCAAATTGTGGAGGTTCCAATTTTAATTTTGTCACATGTTAATGGCGCCACTTTAGACCAGCCAAGTGCTGAGAATTAAAGTTTATATTATATATATATATATATATATATATATTATGTAACATATATATAACATGTGCAAAAAGTTGGAATTTAATTAGAGAAAAATCGGGTAACGATAAACATCGAAAATTCGTTTTCTACGTACACAATACATGAACATTTTTGGCACATCATACGACACGTATCTAGACACTTTTTACATATTCATACATCTTAAAGTGTTCTAGAAAATTAAATTAAGGCTGATTGGAATATAACATGTGTGTATTATTAAATGTGTACTATTTTACAAAGTTAGCAAAAATAAATTCAGCACATGCATATACATGTATACACGCCCCTACAGCTGAGATGGAGCATAAGTGGAGCCTTGTTGTCATATTGATTGGTCAAGAATCAATCATACAATGTTGGTGATTTAAAGAAAGAAGCTACAAAAGGTAAGATTTCAAACTTTGTCTCATTTGAAACACATGCTGAAAATTTCAGCATGTGGAAGAAATAGGCTGGCCGAATTTCACTAATTATGAGCATATATTTTGTGTCTTGAATTATGTGGATAATTGAAGAAAAATGGAAGAAATTTGAATAAGATACAAAGCCATAAAGTGTGATATCTTGAATATCACACATGCTGAAATTTTTCAGCATGTGTGGAATGAACCTTGGCCAAGTTTTAGGATGTTGGTGTCCAAATTTTATTTCCAAAATGATGAGGATATTTGCTACCAATTGATGATTTATTTTAAAAAGAAAAATCAAAGAAAATTGGAAATAATTTGAATTAAGGAGCCATGTATCACACGCTGAAATTTCAGCATGCTAACTCCTCATTATGGCCGATTTTATTAACCTTTTGTGAAAATTATCTTGCTATTTATGTGACAATCTTGAATTATGGCAATTATTTATGATGATTTTGGCACATGTTTTAGTGGTTTCAGATTTCCTAGTCATCAAATGATGACAACATTCAACCAATCATGAAGTGCCAAGTAAGCAAAGGTTAAATGATCATCCAATGAGAAGGTGCCAAGTAAGCAAGATCATGTCACAATGATGCCATACATTCTCCCAAGGACTTAGAAGATAATTTTCAAGAGGGGAGAGCACCTAAGGGGGACGGCCAAACATAAAAGGAAAGGAGATGAGCAAAAACAAAGACAAGAACAAGCATTGCAAATTCAAGATCAAAAACGCCTAGCACTTCTTCTCTACACTCTCTTTCTTTCTTCTTCTTGAAAGCCTATTGTACTTATATTCTTATCTTGAATAGGCTTGTAATACCACCACATACTTTATCTTTGTAAAAGATTGATCAAGGTGTGATCAATCTTCAATCTTGCAAGGTGGTGGTGTTCGTGCGAATTGTATTCATCGTACAAGGTTTGTAAAGGGTTGGAGTTGGTGTGTAACTCCATCAACCCTGTGGTAAGGTGTACTTGCGTGTGACTAGTGTGAACCGAGGAAGGTGTTCCTCGAAGACTGGAGTAGGTTGTTTATAACCGAACCAGTATAAAATTCTCGGTGTCATTTACTTTCAGCACTTATATTCTGTTTCTGCACTGTTTACTCTTTTTTTACGTTCGTAAAAATAGTAAACGATTTTCAAAAATTACGAAATTTCCAGAAACATAGCCACACGTCTTAGGGTTAATTTGGCACAAGTTTCAACCCTTTTGGATAAGTATAAGTCACTCAAACATCCAAAGTTCTGAGACTAGTGCAGTCTGATTTTCAGGCTTGCAAAGGTTGAGACTTTGAGTATTTGACTAACTTCGAAAGAATTTTTCAAAACTGTTTCAAACCCATTTAAATACAAACATAAGGGGTTAGTGGTTAATTTCAGAGCAATTGGAGTTAATAAAAAATAGGAATAATTTTTCAAAACAGTCTACCGTTTCTGGCTGATTCGCGCAATCTGACCACCAACGATTTTGTGAAGGGGTTAAAGGTTGAATTTAAATCTGAAATTTTTAGGAACACTCATAACATCTGAGGATAAGTTCTCTCAAATTTCAGAATTTTTGAAGACCTACAACTAGTTTTAAAAACGTTTTAAAACTGGTCCTGAAAACAGAAACTGTTTTCAGAAGTTGGGTTTTTGGTTCAAATTTTAAAAACCACATTTCCGCACCAACTATTCAACCCCCCCCTTCTAGTGGTGCCTTGCAGATCCTACAAGTGGTATCAGAGCGCAGGAACCTCACTACAAAGGATCCAACGATTCAGTGAGATGGCAACCACAAATCTCAAAACCGAGCAGAAGGTTGTCGAGCCAAAGGCCTCCTCTTTTTGACGGTGAGTCTTTCATTCAATGGAAACTAAGAATGAAGCTTTTTCTTATGGCAATAGATATTGATCTTTGGTCGATTATAGAAGATGGTCCTTTTGTTCCATCTAAGATACCGTAGACGGAGTCACATAGAAGTTGTCAAACCTAGACAAGAATATACAAGTGATGATAAAAGAAACTTAGCATGAATGCTAGGGCTATGCAATTGCTCTTGAATGGATTAAGTAAAAGTGAGTCTAGTTATGTCTCAAACTGTTCGAGTGCACAAGAAATGTGGAGGATACTAGAAATGAAACACGAAGGCACGAGTCAAGTAAAAGAGTCAAAGATAAACATGCTTATGTCCACACTTGAGTCGTTTAAACTATTGCCTAATGAATCTATTGTTGATATGGATCTTCGTTTGACTAACATCTATAATTCTCTTGAGTCTCTTGGTAAAGCTTTTACCATGCAGGAAAAAGTACAGAAAGTCTATGAAGCCTTCCATCAGAGTGGGACCCTAAAGTAACCGCAATAGAAGAAAGCAAAGAAACAACTCAATAAAGATGGAAGAGTTAATTGGATCACTTAAGGTGTATGAAAATAAACTCACCATACGGAAATCGGAATCATCTAAACAAGGTAAAGCTATTGCTTTTAAATCAAATGAATACGTCTCTACTTCTTCCGATCACGTAGATGATAGTGATTCTGAATCGGATAACGATGACCTAATTCTATTGGCTAAAGGTTAAGAAAATTTATGAGAAGGTCATTTAGAAACAAAAATAAGGGTACTACAACTAAAAGAAATAAGAACAAGTCAAATGATAAAGATGTTAAATGTTATGAATGTGGCAAACTTGGACATTTATCATATGACTGCCCAATAAAGAAAAGCAAACAAATAAATACCCTGACAAGGAGCGGAACAAGAATAGACTCGTCTCAGAACCCAAGCAAAGGAAACGTGCTCTAAAGGCCTCCACCTGGAGTGATACATCGGATTCCGAGACTGAAACCGAAGAAGAGACTGCACAAGTATGCTTTGTGTCCAAAGCATCTAATGAGGTATCATCTGATTCTGATTCTGACTCTGAGCCTTCTTATGATGATCTTTTTAGTCAGTATTTAGAATTGCATAAATTCACTAAGACTCTCGCTAAGGAAAAGAAGCGATTAATTGAAGATAGAAACTGTTAGAATCTTCTAACGAGAATCTTGTCGCTCAATTAAACGATTCAAAGAAAGAGTCATCATGCATCATCACTGCATTAAAGACAGAAATTTCATCATTAACCACTCAAAATAACGAAATGAAATCCGAGATTTCAAATTTGAAATCAAAATATAGACCTAGAGAAAATGATGAAACAGTTTGATACGGGATCGAACATGCTGCATCGTATTATCTTATCACAAAATGACAGTGACAAAACGGGTTTGGGATACGTTGATACTAATGAAGTATCCACCAAACCAACTAAGTTTGTTGTGTCTAAGAAATAGACACCCCAAAGCCTCAAATGGCGTCTAAGATGACGCAAAAACCGCTCTTCCCTCATCACGCCCCTTCCTCTTCATATCATGAAATACAATTTTGTACCATATAGATATGAAAAAAATGATGCATACACGGCATTCATTTCATCCACGCACTACGCACACACACAAAGAATATCAAAAACGTCCTTCATACAATGAGTATAAAGGAGTTCTTGGGCAAAGGCCCAAAGTGCATTCACCACATGTCTACTATATCGCACCTTCATCTACATTCTTGCCATTTGCTAGACCGAGAAGGATCACCCAAGTATGGGTACCGAAAGGTACTTTTACCAAGAGGTGATTAACTAACTCGAAAGGACCCAAAGTTAAAAGGGTACCTAAATCATTTTTGCACATTGCAGGGAGCCCACACATCAAAAGATACAACTATAAAGTGGTTCCTTGACAGTGGCTGCTCGAGGCACATGACGGGTGACCCGAGCTTGTTCACAAATTAAAGAAGGTCACAAAAGCGGATCCGTGACCTTTGGAGACAACAACGAAGGCAAGATCATCGGAAAAGGTACGATAGGAAATCCAAGCACTCTTCAAATCTCCAACGTCTATTTGGTAAGCAACTTATCTTACAATCTTCTTAGCATTTCTCAATTTATTGACAATGGCTTTGATGTGTGTTTCACTCACCCTTACTGCAATATAATAAATAAAATGGAGAAACCTTTAAAAGGAAAGAGAAGGTAACATTTTACGCTTTCTATGGATGATGGTAGACGCTAAAGTTAAGTGCTTTATGTCAAATGAACCCAATGTAATTTATGGCATAGACGTTTAGGACACATTGGTATTTCCACACTAGAAAAACTCCAACGAAAAACCTAGTACGAGGATTGCCTACACTTGATTTAGACAACTTTCAGTTGTGTGAATCTTGCATAAAAGGAACAAACACGTGAGTCACTTAAGCCTAAGAATGAAATAAGCACGACTAGAGTCTTAGAACTACTACACATTGATTTGTTTGGTCCTAGTCGCACTACAAGCCTTGGTGGGCGCCACTATGCATGCGTGATTGTTGATGATTTTTCTCGTTATACTTGGACTTTATTTCTTGCACATAAGGATGATAGTGCCATTGAATTGCGAAATTAATCAAACAACTTGAAAATCAATACGGTGTCAATGTGAAAAAGATAAGAAGTGATAGAGGCGGTGAATTTAAAAACAAAGATATGATTTCATTTTGCGAAGAAAAGGAATCAAGCATGAGTTTTCGCCACCTAGAACTCCACAATTAAATGGAGTAGTAGAAAGAAAGAATCGAACATTACAAGAAATCGCTAGACTATGTTATGTGAAAATAAATTGCCTAGATTTCTGTGGGCGGAAGCCGTAAATTGTGCATGCTACATAGTAAATCGCTTATCTATTAGAAAGAAAATAAACAAGACGCCTTATGAGATATTGAATGATCGCATGCCTAAGATTGACTATTTTGTGTTTTGGATGCAAAGTTTTGTTTTAATACAAAAGATAATTTAGATAAATTTGAATCCAAATCAATTGAGTGCATTTTTGTTGGATATTCTATAAATTCAAAGCATATAGATGTTATGATCCTCTCACTAGACAAATCATAGAATCTATTCATGTGAAGTTCAATGAATTTGGTGAGATTGATAAAGATAAAGAATATGATGATGACTTTGAATTGAAACCCTGTTGAATGAAGATGATGGTACATTTGATATGCATGACATGAATGACACACTAGAAATGCATGATCACTTAGAAATGCATGATAACATAGAAAATCAACCAAGATGGCATAGAGATCACCCATATGATCTCATCATAGGCGACATCACTCACGGTGTGCGACCACATAGAAGAATTACTTCGGATGAAATAAATCAATTTCATGCTATGATTTCCGAAATTGAACCCAAAAATGTGCATGATGCTTTGAGTGATTCTTCTTGGATTGATGTTATGCATGATGAGCTTAATCAATTTGTTAGAAATGATGTATGGGATTTAGTGCCACGACCACAAGATAAGACCATAATAGGCACAAAGTGGGT
>AP025043.1:30179986-30193956 GCA_036186865.1 Eustoma russellianum | reverse complement strand
ACTTAATTAATTATGTAGGTAATGTGACTTAGTTACACAAAACATAGAAGAACAAAAGAAAGGGGTTAAAAGTAGAATTAAAAGAAATCATAGTAAACTATCAAATAGTCCCTACTAGGAGTTAGGGGAGTTACAAAATCTAGTATAACTTCCCCCTTCTCAGCATGAGGGGCGGTTTTGACAGCAAAGGGAGAAGGAAAATTCTGAGAAAAGAGAGAGAAAGAAAGAGGAAAGAAGAAGGAAAGGAAGGAAGAACGAGCAACCTAGGTTCAATTCTTACAGAAATTCTACAGTAAATCCGTAAGCTTATCTAGATTCCAAGGCAAGTAATCTTTCTATACGCTTTACGCAAATTTTATACTTTAGGCCCTATGTTCTTACAAAGAGAAAACATGAATCACACATTAGTATTCTTGTCTTGTCTATCTTAAATGCTTTGTTATACGTAAGTCTTGTTGCTAATCGTGTAAAGTCTTGTTCTTTGGGCCGTATTTATGAAAATAGTTGTGTGGTGCATTGTTGTTGTCAAGCATGCCCATAAAAGTGTATATTTTGACGTGCTTATAGTCTTGCTCTACTCTTATGTTGATTGTCTACACTTAGACGTTGAGAGTAAGTGCAGGAAATTGAGAGATGAGTGATGACATTGTTGTAGTCTTGTGGTGTGGGAAAGTTGATGAGATGTTGTGAAGGTTGTGAATGATTGAAGGCTAGAGTGGATATTGTTAGGCATGGCTAGGCATCAACTCATGTTTAGATGTGTGTTAAGTAAGATGAATCTAGATGTTAAGATGGATCTTTAAGTGTTGAAAATGAAAGGGTTGAAGAAGGAGGATGTTGGAGAGGAAGTTACTGCAGAAAAACTGCAGTTTGGCATCGTCAGAACACTTCGAACGCCCACATTAGGCGCTCTATGTCACATTAGGCGCCTAATGTAGCGTTCAATGTGTCCTGAAGCTTTCCCGTACAAAAAAAACCGCAATTTAGAACCGTCAGAACACTTCGAACGCCTACATTAGGCGCTCTATGTCACATTAGGCGCCTAATGTAGCGTTCAATGTGTCCTGAATCATCCCCGAACACTTCGAACACCTACATAAAGCGCTCTATGTCACATTAGGCGCTTCATGTAGGCGTTCAATGTCTACGGAACATCCCCGAACACTTCGAACGCCTAGTATAGGCGCTTGAAGTCACTATAGGCGCTTCATGTTGCGTTCCAACTGTACTGGAAGTCTTTTTGACCCTTTAGGCGCCCTATGTATGTGTAGTAACTTTGTACAATTCTTTTGAACATAAAATGCCAGGGTATTTGAGGTGTAATTGAGGGGTAGATGGTAAGTTTGATTAAGTAAGCATAAGATTGAATTTCAAGTGAATAAGTGAGACGAACGGACTTGGCGAAGTACGATCAAGGAGTGTTTGATGTGCAAGACCGTATACTTGATAGGCAAGATGTATGTGTGTGTGTTACATGTTGATACGAAGCTACTTGTGCATCCTGCATCATGACATGGGCACTTGCATTTGATTTGAAATGTGCTTTGCAAAGAACAAGAAAGGTTTAAAGTTTTCGAAAAACAAAATGGCTGCTGGTTGATCGCAGGGTATAAAAGTCACGTCTGCGAAAGCAGGGTATAAAAGCGTGATCTGTGAATCAACAGCAGGGTATAAAGTATGTTATGGGGCTGTGGACCTATCAGCACGGAAAAAATGAAGTATTTTATGGGGCCGTGGACCTTTCAGCACGGATATATGATATATGTAATGGGGCCGTGGACCTTTCAGCACGGATATATGATATATGTAATGGGGCCGTGGACCTTTCAGCACGGGGTATAAAGTTATATGTTATGGGCCGTGGACCTTTCAGCACGGGGTATAAAGTTATGATTGCTGTGGACTGATCACCCACAGGGTATAAAGTTCTGCTACGCGAAGAATATGATATGTAAAGTGATGAAATGTTTTGTGAAATGACATGCATGACATGTTTATGAAAGAAGACATATGCATGGGTGTTGTGTGTGATTTTAAAGAAGTACATGCATCATGTTACACGAAGCATAAGACTTGACATGCAAGAAACGTTGTTAGTCTATGACTTGCTTATGTGATACGTTGTTTTTAATACATGTTGGTCCTCGTATCTGGGTACATATATGTGCTTTATCTGTTTTGAGTAATTCTTATTAAGATGCTATTTGCTAACCCGAGCACCTTATTTTTTTGGGCAACATTTTATACACTGGTGACTCGACGTGTGTGATTCCGTAAGGTGTATAGACGGGTTACTTGCTGGCGATAATTTCGCTAAGAACAATTACTCTGTTCCTTTTCAGGTGAGCCTGAATATGAGTTGATATTTATTGAAGACGACGGCGAGTGGGCTCAATGGGATGATGGACTTGGGAATAGATAGATGCTAGACTATTTTCTTTAAGTTTGGAAACTCGTTGTTATTATGTTGATCTAAAACTTATGTTGGATAGATGAACAGACATCTTTTATTTCCGCTGCAGTTTCTTGTTGTATTAATGACGATGAGGGTTTAAATTTTATGACGTTCCGCTGGTTTTTAGCTTACATTGTGAAGGATGTACGCTTGATCTGCTTGACGCTTCGTAGTTCTCATAGTAGGCTATGGCGGGTGCACTGGTTCCGATGACGGTATCGGGCCGGGGCGCTACAGGTGGTATCAGAGCCTAGGCTTCAGATCTACTTCGGAAACTTAGGTTCATGATCTTTTAGACACCTAAGTTATGATTCTCCCTTAAGTCTGACCCTTAGATATAAGTATTGATTATTCTTAGTGGTTAAGTATGATATGGGTTGGGTGTGTGCGAGTGCGTTTATCATCTACTGTCGTACTAATAGTTGACTTACATATCTCACCCCCTTCGTACGCGTTCAAGCTTTCAGTAACCCCTTGTATTTACTGAATGCTAATGCAATGTTGACCTTTTCAGAGAAATATGCCTCCAAGAAGAGATAACACAGGCAACGCTGGTAATGGACAGGAGAACCAGCCACCACAAGTTGTTTTACCCCAAGTGCTCACTGATGCACTGACGGTGATTGCACAAGGGTATGCACAACAACATCAACCTCCGCCTCCTCCACCGCCACAACATAACATCCGGTTCTTTTATGGGGAGATGAGAAAGATGAGGGTGCCGGAGTTTGGAGGATGTACGGATCCTAAAGAGGCTCAGCACTGGTTGGCAGAGGTAGAGAAATGTTTTCGCCTGGTGCAGGTACCGAACGAGATAAAGGTTGAGGTGGCCACACCTCTTTTAAGTGGCAAGGCTGGCGAATGGTGGGAAGGAATGGTGTTAAGAATGACCCCACCAATCTCTTGGACTCAGTTCTGTGATGTGTTCCTTAAGTACTATGTACCGGAGACGGCGATCTTGGACAAGATAAGGGCGTTTGACAGACTGGAGCAAGGAAGGATGACAGTGTCGGAGTATGCAGATCGTTTTCATGCCTTGGGTAAGTTTGCCCCTGCGATTATGTCTGATAATCGTCTTAAGATGACGAAGTTTGAGAGGGGCTTGGACTCGAGGATACAATCGGCGATAGTGAATGCGGGGATGAAAACTTATGAGGATATGTTAGATGCGTGTTTCCGTGTGGAGAGTGATTTCCGCCGAGTAGCGGCAAGAGCAGCTAGCGCAGGAGGGCCTGATAGAGGCAAAAGGTCAAGAGAGGATGTGCGAGTTGGTGGAAGACCCGGACGTTGGGTCAAGATTCCGAAGAGAGGCCCAGTTGGAAATTTTCAGAGACTGCCACCCCAGAATCAAGTAGCTCAGCAGGCTGTAGGAGTTTGTCCGCATTGCAACAGGAACCATGTTGGAGAGTGTAGGAAAGTGGTTGGAGCATGTTTCCGATGTGGCCAAGTGGGTCACTTGATTAGAGATTGTCCGGAGACGAAGAAGAATATTCCTGGGGAGGCGGCTCCGCAGCTGAGAGTGAAGCCTCGAGCAAATGCTCGTGTACATCTCATGACAGACACAGATGTGCAGGAGGCTACTGACGTAGTAGCAGGTACCATTTAAACTAAGTTTAAATCCTTATTGAATTAAGTATTTACCTGCTTAATCTTTCGTGTATAACTTGATATGGCTTTAGGTGCGATTTTAGTAAATAAGGTACCTGCCAATGTGCTCTTTGATAGCGGCGCGAGCCACTCTTTCGTAGCAAAGAGATTCACTAAATACCTTGGTAGTTCACCTGAATGGTTAGAGACTCCGTATCGTGTTCAAGCGGGCCGGAGATCAAATTATGGTTTCGCATCATCGGTACAGAGGTTGTGAATTAGAGTTTGAAAGACAAACATTCTCCGCCACCCTGATCCTCATTCAGATGTATGACTTTGACGTGATATTGGGAATGGACTGGATGGCCAAGCATCACGCCAACATTGACTGTTGATTGAAGCAAGTGACAGTCAAGAGTGCTGAGATGGAAGAGGTAATGTTTCAAGGGGATTCGGAACGAAAAAAGGTACCCAAAAAGGTATATGTGTCCGTCGCACAAGCACGCAAAGCCTTGAAGAAGGGTGCCGAGGGATTCCTAGTGTATGCCATGGATGTTACTCAGGAGGTACCATCTATTGAGCAAATTCCGGTGGTCAATGAATTCCTTGATGTGTTTCCGGAAGATTTACCAGGAGTACCACCCCCGAGGGAAGTTGAGTTCGAGATCAACTTGATTCCAGGAACAGAACCTATTTCTAAAGCTCCTTATAGAATGGCTCCGGCAGAACTGAGAGAGTTGAAGGAACAGCTGCAGGAGTTACTGGACAAGAAGTTTATTCGCCCTAGTGTATCACCTTGGGGAGCACCTGTTTTGTTTGTAAAGAAGAAGGATGGTAGCATGAGGCTTTGTATCGATTATAGAGAGTTGAATAAAGTTACCATCAAGAATAAGTATCCCCTTCCGCGAATCGAAGATTTATTTGATCAGCTCAAAGGTGCCAAGATTTTCTCGAAAATCGATCTCCGATCAGGATATCATCAGTTGCGAGTGAAGGCCGAGGACATCGCAAAGACAGCTTTCCGCACAAGGTATGGCCACTATGAATTTTTAGTGATGCCATTTGGATTGACAAATGCCCCTGCGGCTTTTATGGATCTTATGAATACCGTCTTTCGAGAACAGTTGGATAAGTTTGTAGTGATATTCATAGATGATATTCTTGTGTACTCTCCTGACGAGCAAACTCACATTGAGCATTTGAGAACCGTACTAGGCACGTTGAGGCAGAAACAACTTTATGCAAAGTTTAGCAAGTGTGAGTTTTTGGGTCATGTGATATCAGAAGAGGGGATTGCTGTTGACCCGAAGAAGGTGGAAGCCATAACTGAAAGGCCTAGACCTACCAATGTCACCGAAGTGCGAAGTTTCTTGGGTCTAGCAGGTTATTACAGAAAATTTGTTGAGGGATTCTCGAGAATTGCCGTACCTCTTAGTCGCCTTACTCAAAAGAAGTCCAAGTTTGAGTGGACGGCGGAATGCGAGCAAAGTTTAACGGAGCTTAAGAAGAGATTAACGACAGCTCCAGTATTGGCTCAACCCTCTGGAACGGATGGATTTGTGATTTATAGTGATGCGTCCAAGAACGGGTTAGGTACGTAAATTATAGTATAAGGTTATGATCTTGTATACCCATTAAGTTTGGACTAACACCTTGTTTGTAGGTTGTGTTTTAATGCAAAACGAACGAGTCATCGCATATGCCTCAAGACAGCTAAAGCCTTATGAGCAAAACTATCCCACACATGATCTTGAACTTGCCGCGGTTGTGTTCGCCTTGAAGATCTGGCGGCATTATTTGTATGGAGAGAAGTGCGCGGTATTCACGGATCATAAGAGTCTAAAATATTTGTTCTCTCAGAAGGAATTGAATATGAGGCAGCGGAGGTGGTTGGAGTTGCTAAAAGACTACGACCTAACTATTCATTATCACCCGGGAAAGGCTAACAAGGTAGCCGACGCCTTAAGTAGAAAGTCCAGCCATGCACGACAATCACCATTGGAAAGAGAGATGGATGAATTTGGTTTGGATTTGGTGGAATCCACGGTGAACGTTTTGACAACATTGACTATCACACCGAGTTTGATTGATCGGATAAAGGAGGCTCAGAAGGAAGACAAGGCTCTAAGTGAGATAATGGAAAGGGTGAAACATAGTCAAGTTGAAGGATTTCGGACCAAGGAGGATGGGAGCTTATGGTTTAGGGAAAGATTATGCGTGCCGGATGTTGACGAACTTAGGAAGGAAGTTTTACAGGAAGCTCATAATTCGAGGTTATCAATACATCCCGGTAGCACCAAGATGTATAGAGATCTCAAGCGATACTATTGGTGGTCTGGGATGAAAAGACATATTGCGGAATTCATAGAGAGGTGTTTGGTGTGTCAACAAGTCAAGGCGGAACACCAACGGCCCGGTGGATTGTTGATGCCGTTGGAGATTCCCGAATGGAAATGGGAACATGTCACAATGGATTTTGTAGCTGGTTTACCAAAGACAAGAAGTGGATGTGACATGATTTGGGTTATCGTGGATCGTTTAACAAAGTCTGCCCATTTCTTACCCGTTTCAAGTGAAACACCTCTCGACAAGCTAGTGAATGTGTATATGGAGAACATTGTGAGCTTACATGGTGTCCCAGTAAGTATAGTATCCGACCGAGATTCACGGTTCACATCTAAGTTTTGGACAGCATTCCAAGAAGCCATGGGTACGGAATTAAGGTTGAGTACGGCGTATCATCCCCAAACAGATGGACAGTCCGAGCGGACAATTCAAACCTTGGAAGATATGCTAAGAGCTTGCGTGCTGGATTTCAAAGGGAGTTGGGACGGAATGGTAAAGCTGATGGAGTTTTCTTATAACAATAGTTACCACAGCGCAATTGATATGGCTCCTTTTGAGGCTTTGTATGGAAGGAAATGTAGGTCTCCGATTTATTGGGACGAAGTGGGCGTGAGGACCATTACTGGACCTGAGCTATTAGAGAAAACGTTAGAGAAGGTGAAGGTCATTCGGGAAAGACTCAAGACGGCTCAGGACCGTAGCAAGAGTTGGGCAGATTCCAAACGACGACCATTGGATTTTGACGTGGGAGAAAAAGTTTATTTGAAGGTATCACCTACGAAGGGCGTCATGAGGTTTGGAGTAAAAGGCAAGCTAAGCCCTCGATTCATTGGTCCCTATGAAATACTTGAGAAGGTAGGGGACTTGGCATATAAGTTGGCATTACCTCCGGTGTTGGCGCAAGTACACAATGTTTTTCCACGTGTCACAATTAAGAAAGTACGTGGCGGATCCAAGTCATGTACTTGAAGCTCAACCTTTGGAACTCAAGGACGATGTTACATATGAGGAAGTACCCGTGAAAGTTGTGGACCGAAAGGATCAAGTGTTGAGGAAGTGAGTGATCCCTTATGTAAAGGTTCAGTGGAGCAATCACACGGAACGTGAAGCCACTTGGGAGCTCGAAGAACAAATGCGGGAGAAGTATCCTCAGCTCTTTGACTAAGGTACGTAAGTTTCGAGGACGAAACTTTTTGTAAGGGGGGTGGAATGTTACACCCCGTGATTTTTAAGCGCAACTTTCAATACTTAGGTCAACCTTAAATGAAACTTAATTAATTATGTAGGTAATGTGACTTAGTTACACAAAACATAGAAGAACAAAAGAAAGGGGTTAAAAGTAGAATTAAAAGAAATCATAGTAAATTATCAAATAGTCCCTACTAGGAGTTAGGGGAGTTACAAAATCTAGTATAACTTCCCCCTTCTCAGCATGAGGGGCGGTTTTGACAGCAAAGGGAGAAGGAAAATTCTGAGAAAAGAGAGAGAAAAGAAAGAGGAAAGAAGAAGGAGAGAAGAAGAAGGAACGGAAGGAAGAACGAGCAACCTAGGTTCAATTCTTACAGAAATTCTGCAGTAAATCCGTAAGCTTATCTAGATTCCAAGGCAAGTAATCTTTCTATACGCTTTACGCAAATTTTATACTTTAGGCCCTATGTTCTTACAAAGAGAAAACATGAATCACACATTAGTATTCTTGTCTTGTCTATCTTAAATGCTTTGTTATACGTAAGTCTTGTTGCTAATCGTGTAAAGTCTTGTTCTTTGGACCGTATTTATGAAAATAGTTGTGTGGTGCTTTGTTGTTGTCAAGCATGCCCATAAAAGTTTATATTTTGACGTGCTTATAGTCTTGCTCTACTCTTATGTTGATTGTCTACACTTAGACGTTGAGAGTAAGTGCAGGAAATTGAGAGATGAGTGATGACATTGTTGTAGTCTTGTGGTGTGGGAAAGTTGATGAGATGTTTTGAAGGTTGTAAATGATTGAAGGCTAGAGTGGATATTGTTAGGCATGGCTAGGCATCAACTCATGTTTAGATGTGTGTTAAGTAAGATGAATCTAGATGTTAAGATGGATCTTTAAGTGTTGAAAATGAAAGGGTTGAAGAAGCAGGATGTTGGAGAGGAAGTTACTGCAGAAAAACTGCAGTTTGGCATCGTCAGAACACTTCGAACGCCCACATTAGGCGCTCTATGTCACATTAGGCGCCTAATGTAGCGTTCAATGTGTCCTGAAGCTTTCCCGTACAAAAAAACTGCAATTTAGAACCGTCAGAACACTTCGAACGCCTACATTAGGCGCTCTATGTCACATTATGCGCCTAATGTAGCGTTCAATGTGTCCTGAATCATCCCCGAACACTTCGAACACCTACATAAAGCGCTCTATGTCACATTAGGCGCTTCATGTAGGCGTTCAATGTCTACGAAACATCCCCGAACACTTCGAACGCCTAGTATAGGCGCTTGAAGTCACTATAGGCGCTTCATGTTGCGTTCCAACTGTACTGGAAGTCTTTTTGACCCTTTAGGCGCCCTATGTATGTGTAGTAACTTTGTACAATTCTTTTGAACATAAAATGCCAGGGTATTTGAGGTGTAATTGAGGGGTAGATGGTAAGTTTGATTAAGTAAGCATAAGATTGAATTTCAAGTGAATAAGTGAGACGAACGGACTTGGCGAAGTACGATCAAGGAGTGTTTGATGTGCAAGACCGTATACTTGATAGGCAAGATGTATGTGTGTGTGTTACATGTTGATACGAAGCTACTTGTGCATCCTGCATCATGACATGGGCACTTGCATTTGATTTGAAATGTGCTTTGCAAAAGAACAAGAAAGGTTTAAAGTTTTCGAAAGACAAAATGGCTGCTGGTTGATCGCAGGGTATAAAATTCACGTCTGCGAAAGCAGGGTATAAAAGCGTGATCTGTGAATCAACAGCAGGGTATAAAGTATGTTATGGGGCCGTGGACCTATCAGCACGGAAAAAATAAAGTATTTTATGGGGCCGTGGACCTTTCAGCACGGATATATGATATATGTAATGGGGCCGTGGACCTTTCAGCACGGATATATGATATATGTAATGGGGCCGTGGACCTTTCAGCACGGGGTATAAAGTTATATGTTATGGGGCCGTGGATCTTTCAGCACGGGGTATAAAGTTATGATTGCTGTGGACTGATCACCCACAGGGTATAAAGTTCTGCTACGCGAAGAATATGATATGTAAAGTGATGAAATGTTTTGTGAAATGACATGCATGACATGTTTATGAAAGAAGACATATGCATGGGTGTTGTGTGTGATTTTAAAGAAGTACATGCATCATGTTACACGAAGCATAAGACTTGACATGCAGAAAACGTGGTTAGTCAATGACTTGCTTATGTGATACGTTGTTTTTAATACATGTTGGTTCTCGTATCTGGGTACATATATGTGCTTTATCTGTTTTGAGTAATTCTTATTAAGATGCTATTTGCTAACTCGAGCACCTTATTGTTTTGGGCAACGTTTTATACACTGGTGACTCGACGTGTGTGATTCCGTAAGGTGTATAGACGGGTTACTTGCTGGCGATAATTTCGCTAAGAACAATTACTCTGTTCCTTTTCAGGTGAGCCTGAATATGAGTTGATATTTATTGAAGACGACGGCGAGTGGGCTCAATGGGATGATGGACTTGGGAATAGATAGATGCTAGACTATTTTCTTTAAGTTTGGAAACTCGTTGTTATTATGTTGATCTAAAACTTATGTTGGATAGATGAACAGACATCTTTTATTTCCGCTGCAGTTTCTTGTTGTATTAATGACGATGAGGGTTTAAATTTTATGACGTTCCGCTGGTTTTTATCTTACATTGTGAAGGATGTACGCTTGATCTGCTTGACGCTTCGTAGTTCTCATAGTAGGCTACGGCGGGTGCACTGGTTCCGATGACGGTATCGGGCCGGGGCACTACAGACGGTTCCATAACAGATATCAGATCAATTAACCCCGGATCTGAACGGGTCCAGAACAGATATCAGATCAATTAACCCCGGATATGAACGGGTCCAGAACAGATATCAGATCAGTTAACCCTGGATCTGAACGGATCCAGAACAGATATCAGATCAATTAACCCCGAATCTGAGCGGGTCCAGAACAGATATCAGATCAATTAACCCTGGATCTGAGCGGGTCCAGAACAGATATCATGTCATCAGACCAATTAACCCCGGGTCTGGAGTCGGGTTAGTCACATGCTTGGCCGGCAAAGGAATCATGAAGCTTTCATTTAAAACATGGGACCATAAAAACTTTTCATGCATAACTGAAAACCTTTTCACTTGAGAAGACTTGCATGCATAAAATTCATAAAATCAGATTCATGTGACATATGGACATGTATGATACATGGTATGATATGCCATGCAAGTCATGACGTGAATAATCGTACGCATTCCTTATAACATGTCAACCTGCATGAATTTGGAAGCTAAATACTTCCAGACTTTTACTTCATATTCATGGGGCGGTTAAGCTAACCAAATAGGTCCATTTCCATAATCTTTTGTCACAAACACGTTGGTGGAATCTTAGATACATGTCGTAAAAATTTCCGATTATTTCAATAACCATAAAGGGGCTTATTTAATTAATTTCCGAAATGGGTTAGGTGCTAAAACTGAACTGACCTATTTTACCAAAAATTCAATTGCGACAAATCCGTGATTTGTTTTACAGAAATTCCAACTCATACAAATCATAAACATGTGGCACTAGTATCCTACCGAAATTTAGCCAATTTTCATATCTCTAAGTCCCCTTTCTGAGTCCAGAAATCGTTACTAAACTTCAGGTTGGTTCCAGTGATTTCAGTTGGGCAGTTTGACAAATTAATTCATTAAAAATAATCCAGAACTTCTTTTACCAAAATTCCATCTGGCGTGTTCACTTTACTCATAGTACTATTACCATGCCAAAAATCAGCTTTATTGGTCCTCTACAAGGTCCCTTTTCAAGCCAACCAAAAAAGGTTACAATTCTGCTCAGTTCCCGTTTTTCAAGTCTGACCAGTCTTACCAAATATTTTATTAAAAATTAACCATAGCTCATCTTACCAAAATTCCAATTCTCATATCTTCTATACACATGGGGCTAGCATTGTGCCAAAAATCAGATTTATTTAAGGTCCACAAGGTCCTCTTTTAATTCGTTGACATCAGTGATCAATTCTGCCCAGCTCCAGAAATTTCTACTGGAGCAGTTTTACCGTATAATTTCTTAAAACACCTTAGCTTATTTTAACAAAATTCCAACTCTCACTTGTGATATACTCATAAGTCTAACTTTGTACCAAAAATTAACTTCATTGAAGGTTTGCAAGGTCAGTCCTTAAGCCGTTTAAAATGTCATTCCATTCTGCCCTATTCCAGTAGTTTGCTATTTTGTCATCTATACAAGTCAAATGTCCATGTTCACCTTCTATTCAATCCTTTAAGCCAAAACTTGTGTGGTGTCTTAACCTATTTTACGACATATTTTCAAGCATATATTCACATTCAAGAGTCATCTTAGTCTAATCCTACAAACAACCTCATAAAGCTCCTATCTTTCACATGTATACTTCTCTTAGGACCTTTCGTGTTACAGTCACAAGTTAATCTTGTCTAGCCCTACTTAGGTGAACGTTATTTCACTCTAGATCAGCCTCATTCCATAATGCATATAGGAAAAGACTCCATCTTTGAAGGAATAAATCACATGCAAGGCATTGTTCTTGGGGAATCACTAAGATATAGTCTTAAACTTAAAATATTCAACTAAAGATCAAATCTTAAGGACCTCTAAGCATTCAAGTCACTAACTCTTTAAATAAATCATGAGAGATCATTGTATACTTGCCTCTTCAAGCTAAAGCTCTTGTCTTTACTCGGTTATGGAGTGAGTTGAGTTGAAATCGACCTCTTTCTACTCCCTTGGTCACACGGTTTTGATGGAGAGGAAAGAAGAGGGTTAGTCCTCATTCAATAGTGAAAATAGGATATGTTTGAGGCTAGAGCATCTTACCAAAATGAGCTTGAGTGGAGATTCAAGTACCACAATGTGTCTCCACCTAAGAAAGTTGATGGCTTTCACCTATTTGAACCATGAATGTCACGGTTTTGATGTGAATGGAAGGATTCATGCTAGCTTCATTCTTCACCAAAATAAGAATTCACTTAAGGAAGCTTGGAACAAGACTTACCTAGATGTTTCTTGAGTCTTGAAGTTGAAGCTTGAATTGTTTTCTTGGTTCCAAGGGGTGGCCGAAATGTTTGTGGTGATGGGAGGATGGAATTTTTTTCGCTAAGTGTTGCTTGGCTTGCTTGATGGTAGGTTCTAGATAAATGAAAGATGTTGTCTTGCAAAATTGAAAAATCTAGGGGATGAGGGAGGGCATGGCCGATTTTTGGAGGGAGAAAATGGGGGTTAGGGCTTTCACGAGTGCTAATCAAGGTTAGGTTAGTAATAACCTTGGTTACTTTATTTCAACTATGGTTACTTTGGTGCTAACCCAAGTTTCTTTATCAAATCATGGTTATCTTAACGTTGGTTTAAGGGAAAAAGTAACTATGGTAGGATTTAAAAAAATCCTCCATGGTTAGACATAAAGGGGGTGGTTTGGGTTGGGGTCTTTATGACCTCAACCATACTACCTCCTTCTTTAATGAGTTGTCTTACTTGTTCTTTAAATGCATGTCTATTTTGTTTTCTATTTAGCTATTTAAATTTTCTAATAATGGATTGAAAATCAAGAGGATTCTAGAATCCTCCATGTCTTGGCCGAATTTAGAGGCTTCTTCGATGATTTTGATATTTCTTGTAATTTTAATTCATGTACTATAGTGTATTCCAAAATTAGCATATATATGTATATATAATAGGAGGTATAGTGTGCATGTCACCCAAGACATATACTAGTGTACATGTATCCACGTCTGTATGTATATATATATATATATATGTATATACACGCCTATATGTTCGGGTACTAGGTATATATACATATATACCTTCCTATGTATACACATGTAGGTATTTACACATATATCATATACACGCACATACATATATGGTGGTATGTATGGTTCATATAACTCTATATTTCATGTATCACTTCAATAGTATTTAAGTAAAGAGGGTTAAGTTGACTGATGTAACACGCGCTTAAAGAAATTGTCGCTTTCATTCCGTCTCTCATTCATAGTTTTCACGTACATGATCGTTGGGGTACAACATCCTCCCCCCTTATCATAAGTTTCGTCCTCGAAACTTCAGAAGCTAGTCAAAAAGATAGGGGTATCTGCTCCTCATATCTTCCTCCATTTCCCATGTTGCCTCTTCTTCCGAATGATGCTTCCATTGTACCTTCACCATGGGTATTGATCTCTTCCTCAATGCCTTCTCTTTCCGATCAACTATCCTTAAGGGTTCCTCCTCATAAGTTACATCTTTTTCAACCTTCAACTGTTGATCTTCAAGGATGTGGCTTGGGTCATATACATATCGGCGGAGTTGAGAAACATGGAATACATCGTACAG
>AP025043.1:30114590-30179976 GCA_036186865.1 Eustoma russellianum | reverse complement strand
TATATATATATATATATATATGTATATACACGCCTATATGTTCGGGTACTAGGTATATATACATATATACCTTCCTATGTATACACATGTAGGTATTTACACATATATCATATACACGCACATACATATATGGTGGTATGTATGGTTCATATAACTCTATATTTCATGTATCACTTCAATAGTATTTAAGTAAAGAGGGTTAAGTTGACTGATGTAACACGCGCTTAAAGAAATTGTCGCTTTCATTCCGTCTCTCATTCATAGTTTTCACGTACATGATCGTTGGGGTACAACATCCTCCCCCCTTATCATAAGTTTCGTCCTCGAAACTTCAGAAGCTAGTCAAAAAGATAGGGGTATCTGCTCCTCATATCTTCCTCCATTTCCCATGTTGCCTCTTCTTCCGAATGATGCTTCCATTGTACCTTCACCATGGGTATTGATCTCTTCCTCAATGCCTTCTCTTTCCGATCAACTATCCTTAAGGGTTCCTCCTCATAAGTTACATCTTTTTCAACCTTCAACTGTTGATCTTCAAGGATGTGGCTTGGGTCATATACATATCGGCGGAGTTGAGAAACATGGAATACATCGTACAGCTGAGAAAGAGATGGTGGCAACGCCAAGCGGTACACAACCTCACCTATTCTTTCAAGTACTTCATAAGGTCCAACGAATCTTGGGCTTAGTTTTCCTTTGATGCCAAATCTCTTAACTCCTTTGGTCGGAGAAACTTTCAGAAAGACTTTCTCTCCTTCTTGGAATTCTAAAGGTCTCCTTCTTTCATCTGCCCATATCTTCGTTCTATCTTGTGCTGCTCTTAGTCTTTGCTGGACTAACTTTACCTTTTCTCGTGTTTGCTCAACAATGTCGGGTCCTGCGTAGATTTTATCTCCAATCTCGTCCCAATAGAGTGGGGACCGGCATTTTCGCCCATACAATGCCTCATAAGGTGCCATTCCGATGGATCTGTGGAAGCTATTATTGTAAGAAAACTCAACGAGCTTACGACTTTTATCCCAGCTTCCTCCGAAATCAAGAATGTAAGCGCAGAGCATGTCCTCAAGGGTTTGGATTGTTCTTTCTGATTGTCCATCTATTTGAGGATGAAATGCGGAACTCATTCTTATCTCTGTGTCCATTGCCTTTTGAAAGGCGGTCCAAAATCTCGAACTAAATCGGGGGTCGCGGTCGCATACAATACTGATGGATAAACAAACAATCTGGTCAATATACATAGAGGCTAACTTCTCCATAGATGCTTTAATCGTCATAGCCAAAAAGTGAGCAGACTTAGTCAAACGATCCACAATGACCCATATAGCATCATTCCCATGCTTAGTCTTGGGTAAATCGGTCACAAAGTCCATGGTGATGTGATCCCATTTCCACTCTGGCACTTCTAAGGGTTGTAACAATCTAGCAGGTCTTTGGTGTTCGGCTTTCACTCTTTGGCAGATCAAACATCGCTCAATAAATTCTGCTTTTTGTCTCTTCATACCAGGCCACCAAAACTTTTGCTTGAGATCTTGATACATCTTATTAACTCCAGGATGTATAGATAGTCGAGAATTATGAGCTTCCATCAAAACTTCATCCTTGATTTCCTTGTTTTCGGGGACACATAACCGTCCTTGATACCATAAACTGCCATCCCTGCGAACCTCAAAGTCATCACGCGGCTTATCTTCCATCCTTTTCTTGACTTTTCTTATGGCTTCATCAATCCCTTGAGTCTCTTTAGTCTTATCAATTAATGAAGGGACAAGAACTAATTTGGCGAGAACTTCATCGACTGAGTCAACTTCTTCTAGGCCAAATTCTTCCATATCTCGCTGAAGAGGTAGTTGCCATGGGTGGCTTGTTTTTCGACTTAGGGCATCAGTGACTTTGTTAGCTTTTCCCGGATGATACTGAATGGAGAGATCATAATCTTTAATCAATTCCAGCCATCTACGCTGCCGCATATTGAGCTCTTTCTGGGTAAACAGGTACTTTAGGCTCTTGTGGTCTGTGTAGAACTCGCACTTCTCGCCATATAAATAGTGCCTCCATATCTTTAATGCGAATACCACTGCGGCAAGTTCAAGATCATGGATAGGGTAGTTTTGCTCAAATGGCTTCAACTGTCGGGATGCATACGCTATCACTTTGTCATTCTGCATAAGAACACATCCGAGACCATTCTTTGAAGCATCACTGTATACTACGTACTTCTCACCAGGAGTGGGCTGAGCTAGAATAGGAGTGGATGTCAATTTTTCTTTCAGCTCCGAAAAACTCTTTTCACAATCGGCACCCCACTCAAACTTGGTCTTCTTTTGGGTCAATCTGGTGAGGGGAACATCTATCCTCGAAAATCCCTCAACGAACTTTCTGTAATATCCGGCTAGTCCGAGAAAACTTCTTACTTCAGTAACATTTGTTGGCCTGGGCCATTCCATGATAGCTTCGATCTTCTTGGGATCTACTGAAATCCCATTTTCTGAAATCGCATGACCAAGGAATGATACACTTCGCAGCCAAAACTCGCATTTGCTAAACTTAGCGTACAACTGTCTTGCTCTTAAAATATTCAAGACTGTCCTCAAATGGGCTGCGTGAGTCTCTTCATCGGGTGAATAAATCAGGATGTCGTCTATGAAGATCACTACAAACTTGTCCAACTGTTCTTGAAAGATTCGATTCATGAGATCCATAAAGGCGGCAGGGGCATTGGTCAGACCAAAAGGCATGACTAAGAATTCATAGTGTCCATAGCTGGTTCTAAAAGCATTCTTAGGGACATCTTCCGCCTTAATCTTCAATTGAAAGTATCCAGATCGTAGGTCAATCTTACTAAAAATTCGAGATCCCAGCATTAAAATGCTTTAGATAGGGTTTCAAAGGATTTAAATCTTAGTCAGGTTAAAGCTTAT
The DNA here is from genome assembly GCA_036186865.1 of Eustoma russellianum. Classification (NCBI taxonomy): domain Eukaryota; kingdom Viridiplantae; phylum Streptophyta; class Magnoliopsida; order Gentianales; family Gentianaceae; genus Eustoma; species Eustoma russellianum. Next base: position 30,177,058 of record AP025043.1, on the reverse strand, counting down.
GAGTTACTTACCCTGAGCTGGTCGAATAAATCATCAATTCGGGGTAATGGGTACTTGTTCTTTATGGTGATTTTGTTGAGCTCCCGGTAATCGATGCACAAGCGCATGCTTCCATCCTTCTTTTTCACGAATAGCACCGGGGCACCCCAAGGTGAAACACTGGGGCGAATGAGTTTCCTTTCCAGCAGTTCGTGTAACTGTTCCTTTAGCTCCTTTAGTTCTATAGGTGCCATGCGGTAAGGGGCTTTTGATATAGGTTCAGCTCCTGGAACAAGGTTAATTTCGAAAGCAATCTCGCGATCTGGAGGTAGTCTAGGCAGATCATCAGGAAATACATCAGGGCATTCATTAACAACTGGAACTTGTGTAAGGGTAGAGCTTTCTAGTTCAGCACTAGAACATAAACCAAGAATCCTTCATGACCTTTCCTTAATGCGCGGCTGGCACGAGCTGCGTTAACAAAGACTCTCTTGGGGGGTTTCTTTCACTTAGCTCCTCCTTGGAATAACATCTCTTCTCGAGCTGGGTTCTTAATGATAACTTGCCTGCTTCGGCTGTCAATGTGGGCATGATTCTTTGAGAGCCAATCCATTCTGAGAATCACGTCAAAATCACTCATAGATATGGGGATCAAATTGGCCTCAAACAACTGTTTATTAAACTCGATCGCACAATTTCTGAGTATGTGATGGGAAACAAGCACCTGGTCACCAGCTGCTTGTACTCTGTAAGGTGAATCTAATCGGACTGGGTCATGATCGATATTCCTAGCAAACTTTCTTGAGATAAATGAGTGGCTAGCGCCACTGTCGAACAACACATTTGCGGGCATGCTACACACTAGGATAGTTCCTGAACCATGCATATTTAGCTAAGCAATGATAGGTATGTATGCGGAAAACGTACTGAAGACATAAAACTTTTAAATCTTACCAGTCACTACGTCAGCAGTCTCTTCAACATCAGCATCTGTCATGGCGTGTACTCTTGCATTTGCCCAGGGCCGTTGGTTCCTTTGCTGTTGTTGTGGTTGCGCTCCCCTTTCTGTGCAGTCCTTAATCAGGTGGCCATCTTTGCCGCATCCAAAGCATTTACCTGTCTTCCACCTACACTCACCCATGTGCCTCTTTTGGCAATGAGGGCATACTGGTATCGCTGGCTGCTGAGATGGGGCCTGATGCTTCTGCTGATTATTTTGGTTTTGCTTGCCACGCTGATTCTGTCCTTGATATTGTCCCTGACGAACGGACCCTCGGAAATTCTTCTTAGCCATTTTCCTATACTTCTCATTTCCTGTTCCTTGTCTTTCTCGCTTTTGACCCACATCATCTCTTCGTACAATATCTCTCTCTATGCGGTAGCACGCATCCAGAAATGCTCCAAAATTGGCAGGATTTGCATTCACCAACCACGTCCTAATCCTCGGATTCAGACCTCGTTCAAACTTTAGCATTTTCGTTTCTTCATCGTTTATAGTAACAGGCTGAAACCCCCCAAGTGCAATGAACTTATTTGCGTAATCAGCTACTGTCATACCCGACTCTTGCCTTAGAGATTCAAACTCATGCCTCTTTTGCAATTTGACTGACGGAGGGATATAGAACTTATGAAATTCTTGCAGAAATCTTTCCCAAGTGATCGGTCTGGGCAAAGGTTACAGATTCGTCTTCCACCATTGATTAGCTTCACTGATCAAGAAAGGTCTGATAGCCTGAGCCTTAATCTCTTCTGGGGCTTGAATTAGCTCAAAACAATTTTCAACTTCATCTAGCCACTTCTCCGCAGTATCTGGGTCAGGCTTTCCCTCAAACGGTGGTACATTAGCCCTCTTGAGCTTCTCAAAATAGTACTGGGCATCCCTTACTGGCTGATGTGGCTGAGGTGGAGCGTTCTGATGAATTAGGCCTTGTCCTATCTGAGTAACCACTTGGCAAAAGGTGTGAAATGCATTCATATCCGGGATGACTGGAGGAACAGGCGCCTGTGGAGCTGGTGGTGGATCATTCTGTGCTGGAGGGTCCTGGTCCTGCTGAGGTGGCGGCAGAACCTGTGCTGGTGGTGGAGGAATGGGCTCCTGAGCAGCTGGTTGTGCTCTCGGAGGTCTGCCACGTGGTCTCACCATCTGCACTTATGGGTTTAACGTCTATTCAGGATATCGGAATAAAATCAATTTATTTTGACCAAGGACCATAATTCAAAAATTTTAAAATACGGAAGGAAAGGGCACGTCTTACGTCATAGACCTAACTTTCATAGCTCAGGATACTTTATCAAGTTACATCCTAAACCTGGTCTACGTGGTCCTAGTCTAAGGCCATCACTCATCTAAGATCATGACTTAGATCTAAGATCAAACTTAGATTGCTAAGATCATAACTTAATCCTATGTTCTGCCCGAAATCTAGAGCCTGGGCTCTGATACCACCTGTGGGGCCCCGCACCCGGGCCTCGTCCGGATACGGTGCACCCGCCGTACTTCACTAAGGAGAGTACAAAGCGTCATGCGTAACATGCGAAAATCCATAACATAAGTCGTGGACTCCCATGCTAACATTCAACATGGTAGTAAAATTTAGGCAAAATTAAAACTTTTCAAATTAGACATGCATTACTAAATTACTAAGTTCCCAAAAGTAGTAGCCCCACAAAATAACATAACCGAAATCAAGAGAGTTCAAACATAGTCATAATACAAAATGTCTTGGCAGCACAAAAGTCCTTCAGCTTAGCTTCCTTCATATCTCCTCGCCTATGGATAAGGTACCTTCGGCTCATCCTCGATCCACTCTATATTGGCATTACCTGGTTCTGGGGAAAAGTAAAGTGTGAGTGATAAAAATCACTCAGCAAGAATACAATAAACTACCATGATGTACATAAAGAATTATAACATAAATGTAATACCCCGAGAACCTCGAATAATCATAATTCATACCTGATCTTTAATCCCAAACTTGCTTGACGTTTAGCTTAAGCACAAATTTAGGTAATTCTATACCGGTATTAACTCATTAACCATGAACTGAAACATGCAACTTGTCCGCATGCTCGTGAGCTATGCAAATGCAATGCGTGATGTCATGTCGTATCAAAACATCATTTTGGTCCCATAAAATAACATGTCATAAAAACAGAGTGTCAGATCAATTAACCCTGGATCTGAGCGGGTCCAGAACATATCAGCAAACCAGTTAACACCGGGTCTAGGACGGGTCTAGAACAGATATCAGATCAATTAACCCCGGATCTGAACGGGTCCAGAACAGATATCAGATCAATTAACCCCGGATCTGAACGGGTCCAGAACAGATATCAGATCAGTTAACCCCCCGGATCTGAACGGGTCCATAACAGATATCAGATCACTTGACCCCGGATCTGAGCGGGTCCAGAAAAGATATCAGATCAATTAACCCCGGATCTGAGCGGGTCCAGAACAGATATCATGTCATCAGACCAATTAACCCCAGGTCTGGAGTCGGTTAGTCGCATGCTTGGCCGGAAAAGGAGTCATGAAGCTTTCATTTAAAACATGGGACCATAAAAGCTTTTCATGCATAACTTAAAACCTTTTCACTTGAGAAGACTTGCATGCATAAAATTCATAAAATCATATTCATGTGACATATGGACATGTATGATACATGGTATGATATGCCATGCAACTCATGACATGAATAATTGTATGCATTCCTTATAACATGTCAACCTGCATGAATTTGGAAGCTAAATACTTCCAGACTTTTACTTCATATTCATGGGACGGTTAAGCTAACCAAATAGGTCCATTTCCATAATCTTTTGTCACAAGTACGTTGGTGGAATCTTAGATATATGTCGTAAAAATTTCAGATTATTTCAATAAACATAAAGGGGCTCATTTAATTAATTTCCGAAATGGGTTAGGTGCTGAAACTGAACTGACCTATTTTACCAAAAATTCAATTGCTGCAAATCCGTGATTCGTTTTTCAGAAATTCCAACTCGCACAAATCATAAACATGTGAAACTACTATCCTACCGAAATTTAGCCTATTTTCATATCTCTAAGTCCCCTTTCTGAGTCCAGAAAGTCATTACTAAACTTCAAGTTGGTTCCAGTGATTTCAGTTGGGCAGTTTGACTAATTAATTCATTAAAAATAATCCAGAACTTTTTTTTACCAAAATTCCAGCTGGCGTGTTCACTTTACTCATAGTATTATTACCATTCCAAAAATCAGCTTTATTGGTACTCTAGAAGGTCCCTTTTCAAGCCAACCAAAATAGGTTACAATTCTTCTCAATTCCTGTTTTTCAAGTCTGACCAGTCTTACCAAATATTTTATTAATAATTAACCATAGCTCATCTTACCAAAATTCCAATTCTCATCTCTTCTATACACATGGGGCTAGAATTGTGCCAAAAATCAAATTCATTTAAGGTCCACAAGGTCCTATTTTAATTCGTTGACATCAGTAATCAATTCTGCCCAGCTCCAGAATTTTCTACTGGAGCAGTTTTACTGTATAATTTCTTAAAACTAATCCTTAGCTTATTTTAACAAAATTCCAACTCTCACTTGTGCTATACTCATAAGGCTAACTTTGTACCAAAAATTAGCTTCATTGAAGGTTTGCAAGGTCAGTCCTTAGGCCGTTTAAAATGTCATTCCATTCTGCCCTATTCAAGTAGTTTGCAATTTTGTCATCTATACAAGTCAAATGTCCATGTTCACCATCTATTCAATCCTTTAAGCCGAAACTTGTGTGGTGTCTTAACCTATTTTACAACATATTTTCAAGCATGTATTCACATTCAAGAGTCATCTTAGTCTAATCCTACAAACAACCTCATAAAGCTCCTATCTTTCACATGTATACTTTTCTTAGGACCTTTCATGTTACATTCACAAGTTAATCTTGTCTAGCCCTACTTAGGTGAACCTTATTTCACTCTAGATCAGCCTCATTCCATAATGCATATAGGAAAAGACTCCATCTTTGAAAAAATAAATCACATGCAAGGCATTATTCTTGGGGAATCACTAAGATATAGTCTTAAACTTAAAATATTCAACTAAAGATCAAATCTTAAGGACCTCTAAGCATTCAAGTAACTAACTCTTTAAATAAATCATGAGAGATCATTGTATACTTGCCTCTTCAAGCTAAAGCTCTTGTCTTTGCTTGGTTATGGAGTGAGTTGAGTTGAAATCCACCTCTTTCTACTCCCTTGGTCACACGGTTTTGATGGAGAGGAAAGAAGAGGGTTACTCCTCATTCAATAGCGAAAATAGGATATGTTTGAGGCTAGAACATCTTACCAAAATGAGCTTGAGTGGAGATTCAAGTACCACAATGTGTCTCCACCTAAGAAAGTTGATGGCTTTCACCTATTTGAACCATGAATGTCACGGTTTTCATGTGAATGGAAGGATTCATGTTAGCTTCATTCTTCACTAAAACAAGAATTCACTTAAGGAAGCTTGGAACAAGACTTACCTAGATGTTTCTTGAGTCTTGAAGTTGAAGCTTGAATTGTTTTCTTGGTTCCAAGGGGTGGCCGAAATGTTTGTGGTGATGGGAGGATGGAATTTTTTTTGCTAAGTGTTGCTTGACTTGCTTGATGGTAGGTTCTAGATAAATGAAAGATGTTGTCTTGCAAAATTTAAAAATCTATGGGATGAGGGAGGGCATGGCCAATTTTTGGAGGGAGAAAATGTGGGTTAGGGCTTTCATGAGTGCTAATCAATATTAGGTTAGTAATAACCTTGGATACTTTATTTCAACTATGGTTACTTTGGTGCTAACCCAAGTTACTTTATCAAATTATAGTTATCTTAACCTTGGTTTAAGGGAAAAAGTAACCATGGTAGGATTTAAAAAAATCCTCCATGGTTAGACATAAAGGGGGCGGTTTGGGTTGGGGTCTTTATGACCTCAACCATACTACCTTCTTCTTTAATGAGTTGTCTTACTTGTTCTTTAAATGCATGTCTATTTTGTTTTCTATTTAGCTATTTAAATTTTCTAATAATGGATTGAAAATCAAGAGGATTCTAGAATCCTCCATGTCTTGGCCGAATTTAGAGGCTTCTTGGGTGATTTTGATATTTCTTGTAATTTTAATTCATGTACTATAGTGTATTCCAAAATTAGCATATATATGTATATACAATAGGAGGTACAGTGTGCATGTCACCTAAAACATATACTAGTGTACATGTATCCACGTCTGTATGTGTACATATATATATACACGCTATATGTTCGGGTACTAGGTATATATACATATATACCTTCCTATGTATACGCATGTAGGTATTTATACACATATATCATATACATGCACATACATATATGGTGGTATGTATGGTTCATATAACTCTATATTTCATGTATCACTTCAACAGTATTTAAGTAAAGAGGGTTAAGTTGACTTATGTAACACGCGCTTAAAGAAATTGTCGCTTTCATTCCGTCTCTCATTCATAGTTTTCACGTACATGATCGTTGGGGTACAACACTCCTTGTAGGACCTCAGGCGCTACCAACTCTCCCAAAACCAATTGGTGATATGAGATGCGCATACCCTATCCTTATAGTGCATTCAGCACACAAGCGCCCACGGCATTCGACTGTGACTTGGCCCATATGGCCTATGCCCACCGGCTTACGCCACGGGACAATTGTTGCACCTAACAATCTCTCCCTCAGCAATTGCTCCTGCTGGGAATCAAACCCGTGACCTTGCTCTGATACCAATCGTAGGATCTGCAAGGCACCACTAGAAGGGGGGGGGGGTTGAATAGCGGGTGCGGAAAATGTGGTTTTTAAAATTAGTTTAAACCAAAAACCCAACTTCTGAAAACAGTTTCTGTTTTCAGGACTAGTATTAAAACGTTTAAAAACTAGGTTGTAGGTCTTCAAAAATTCTAAAATTTGGAGATAACTTAGCCTCAGATGTTATGAGTGTCTCCTAAAAATTTCAGATTTAAATTCAACCTCTAAACCCTTGAAAATTTGTTGGTGGTCAGATTGCGCGAATCTCCCAGAAACGGTAGACTGATTTGAAAAATTTATTCCTATTTATACGTAACTCCAAATGCTCTGAAATTTTAACAACTAACCCCTTATATGTTATATTTAAATGGGTAAACACTTTTGAAAAATTCTTTTTGGAAGTTAGTCAAATACGATCAAAGTGTCAACCTTTGCAAGCCTGAAAATCAGACTGCACTAGTCTCAGAACTTTGGACGTTTGGGTGACTTATACTTGTCCAAAAGGGTTGAAACTTGAGCCAAAAGAACCTTGAAACGTGTGGATATGTTTCCTGAAAGTTTCGTGATTTTTGAAATTCGTTTACTATTTTTACGAACGTGATTAAATACAGTAAACATTGCTGAAACAGTAAACAGTGCTGAAAGTAAATGACACCAAGAATTTTATACTGGTTCGGTTATAAACAACCTACTGCAGTCTTCGAGGAACACCTTCCTCGGTTCACACTAATCACACAACTCAAAAACACCTTACCACAGGGTTGATGAAGTTATACACCAACTCCAACCCTTTACAGACCTTGTATGTTGAATACAATACACACGAACACCACCACCTTGCAAGATTGAAGATTGATCACACCTTGATCAATCTTTTACAAAGATAAGAGAATATGTGGTGGTCTAAGGGAAGCCTATTCAAGTATACGAATGTAAGTACAATAGGCTTTTAGGAAGAAGAAAGAAGTGTAGAAAGAAGAGATAGAAGACTCCTTTTGCACTTTTTAAATTTTGTGATGCTTGTCTTGCTTTTGTTTTGCTTTCTTCTCTCCTTTTTATTATTGTTGGCCGCCCCCTATGCTCTTCCCCTCTTGAAAATTATCTTCTAAGTCCTTGGGAGAATATGTTGCATCATTGTGACATGTTCTTGCTTACTTGGCACCTCCTGATTGGATGATCATTAAACTCTTGCTTACTTGGCACTCGTTGATTGGTTGAATGTTGTCATAACTTGATGACTAGGAAAATCTGAGAATTCCACTAAAAACATGTGCCAAAATCATCATAAAATAATTGCCATAACACATAAGATTATCACCCAAATCAAGCAAGATAAAATTTCTCCAAACAAGGTAAAAATTTCGGCCATAATGGGGACTTGTCATGCTAAAATTTCAGCATGTGATACATGTTGATATAATTCAAATTTCTTCCAAATTTTCATTGATTTTTCTTTTAAAACAAATCACCAAATAGTAGCAAATATTCTCATCATTTTTGGAAAAGAAATTGGACACTAATGTGACCACAAAATCGGCCATGGTGCATACACACACATGCTGAAATTTTTCAGCATGTGTGATATTCAAGATATCACACTTTATGACTTTATATCTTATTCAAATTACTTCCAATTCTTTTTCCAATTGATCACATGTTTCAAGACACAAATTATATGCTTATTAATCATGAAAATCGGCCAGCTATAACTACATATGCTGAAATTTTCAGCATGTGTTTCAAATGAGATAAAATTTGAAACATTACCTTTTGTAGCTTCTTTCTTTAAATCACCAACATTATATGATTGATTATTGACCAATAAATATGCAAACAAGGCTCCACATATGCTCTATCTCAGCTGTATAGGCGTGTACAACATGTATATGCATGTGCTGAATTTTATTTTTGCAAACTTTGTAAAATAGTGCACATTTAATAATACACACATGGTATATTTCAATCAGCCCTTAATTTAATTTTCCAGAACACTTTGAGATGTATGACATATGTAAAAGGTGTCTAGATATATGTCGTATGATGTGCCAAAAACGTTCCATGTGTTGTGTACGTAGAAAACCGAATTTTCGACGTTTATCGATTACCCGATTTTTCTCTAATTAAATTCCAACTTTTTGCACATGTTATATATATTATGTTACACATAATATATATAAATTAAACTTTAATATTCAGCACTTGGCTGGTCTTAAAGTGGCGCCATATACATGTGACAAAATTGAAATTGGAATCTCCACAATTTGGCCTTAATATGGGGTGATTTGTGTGTGCCAACATGGAATGATTTTATGGCTGCATATAACATGTAGGCCACGAATATTATTTATATTTTTGAGGTGTAGGGGCTGGCCATCTATTTATGGCAAGTACGTGACACGTTGGCGAAGTTTTGGTATTCGTCCGATAGAGCAATTTTCGGTTTAGAACCTTTTAGCGTGTCATATTTAAATTTTTCATCACCATGACTTATATCATATGATATAAGACCTGAATATAATCATAAATATGAGTTAAATATGGTGGTGTGACGTTAACGTAGGTACGTAAAATGTATAACGTGTCAGTAGTACGTTGGAATACATGTGTATGTGCCTTTTTCAAAAAATCTGAAAATATATATTTTTGTATATATATATGCGTGTGTATTGAGTGAAGAGAGGAGGAGGAGACTTTCCTTTCTTAGTCTTGTTGCCTTTGTGCCTTGTCCAAATGTTGCTTCCTTTAATGAACTACTTAGTTTAATTAATTAACCACTTCACTTATTGAACTAGTTTAGTTCAATAATGGTGGCACCTGAAAATAGTATAAACACAACAAATGTTTGCCATTTGATGTAAGCTTTAAAGCTTCATGGCTCGTTAGTACGGTAACATTATATATGAACTATATAAGGCAACTTTCATGCGACAACGTGTTATGTCATAAAATATGTCATGCATTTCTTTGCAACACGTTATTTAAATCATGCATTTTAAAATCACTCAAACCCCTTTTTCTCAACACCCCTTAGCCTTGTCTTCCTCTTAAAAATTATCTTCTAAGTCCTTGGAAGAATACCTTGCATTATTGTGACATTCACTTGCTTACTTGGCCACACTTTATTGGATGATCATCTTGTCTTTGCTTATTTGACACTCATTGATTGGTCCAACCTTGTCACCATTTAGTGTGCTGTAAAAATCTGAGATTAACTTGAAAAACATATGCCAAAAAGAATTCAAAACACTATCAAATAATCACCATTCAATCCCTTCAATTTTGGGATGCAAATTAAGGACAAATGAATAGTAAATTCGGCCACTATTCACATGTGCTGAAAATTTTCAGCATGTGTTGCATTTTTGAAATCTTTCCTTGTGTGTTGCCCTCTTCAAAGTCACCCATCATGTGTGGCTTATTTTCTATCAAATATAGTGGTGTGACATTAACGTACGTTCGTAAAATATATAACGTGTCGGTAGTACGTTGGAATATATGTGTATAGTGCCTTTTTTAAAAAAATCTTAATATTTATAAAAGTATATATAAAAACGTGTAGACATAGGTGGGAGAGAACTTTCCATTCTTCAATTTGTTGCCTTTGTGCCTTTTCCAAATATGGCTTCATTTAATGAACTACTTAGTTCATTTAACTAAGTACTTCACTTAATGAACTATTTTAGTTCATTAATGGTGGCACCTGAAAATAGTTCAAACACAACAAATGTTTACCATTTGATGTAAGCTTTAAAGCTTTATGGCTCATTAGTATGGCAACAATATATATGAACTATATAAGGCAGGTTTCATGCAAAAATGTGTCAAGTCATAAAACGTGTCATGCATTTTTTTAGTACACGTTATTTAAATCATGCATTTTGTAATCACTCAAACTCTTTTTTCTCAACAATCTCCCCCTTTTGATGATTTACAAAATAACCTACATTCATGATTTAAATTTTGTCGCTCCCCCTTCAATCATGCACAAATTCAAATTTTGAATTTCAAATTTCGAGTTTTCTCTCCCTTGATTTGTGCAATAAATCTCTCTCTCTCCCCCTTAAATCATGCATTCTCTCCCCCTTTATTTTGGAAAGACAATCAAAAGAGCATGTAGAGTGGAAATATCAATTTAAAAAGATCATGCATTTCAAATAATATCAAACGTGTGTTCGTAAGGGTTATTTATTCAACCCTTTGAAAATGTCCCTTTTGGTACCCAAATTTGGGTGACCTTTCTAGGTCTTCCAAAAGGTGAGAAAGGTGATGAAGCCGCAAGATAATATACGTTGGGGGTAAATACGATTGGCCTTTGGCCGAGAATCCCATCGTGCATATAGCATGGTTTTTGTTTTTGGTTTGCATGCACGGGGAGTGAGCTATATGAGTGTTCCATATGCATTAATGGTCTCTTTTCATATTTGTACGACGCAAAGTTATATCTCGTATGATATGAAGATGAAGCACGATGAGATGTCATAGGGGAAGGTCTAGGCGTCTTCTTAGATGCCATATATGTCTTAGATGCATCCATTTTCTTTGATGGAATGAATTTTGTTTGTTTATTTAGTGACTCACTTTTCTCAACATATCCTAGTCCGGTTTTGTCACTATCATGCTTTTGTGAAGAAATGAGACGATCTAGCGTGCAAGTTCCTCTATCGAATTGTTTTACCGTCTTTTCTAGATCTTCGTTTCTTGATCTCAAATGTGAGATCTCGGCTTTCATTACAATATTTTCGGATTTCAAGGATTGAATTTCAGATCTCAATGACACAATCAAATTTGACGACTCCTCTTTTGAATCGTTTAATTGACATACAAGATTTGCATTAGAGGATTTTAACGATTTCTTGTCTTCAATTAAGCGTTTCTTTTCTTTTGCATGAGTTCTAGCAAACTTATGTAATTCAAGATATTCAACATACAAATCATTAAAAGATAGTTCAGAATCGGAATTTACCTCACTATCAAAGGGTGGAGACCTTTGCCTTGACATACCTTCTTGCTCGGTTTTGTCGCTAGTGGTTGCCATCTCACTAAGACCATTGGATCCTTTTATTGTGAGTGTTCCTGTGCTCTGATACCACTTGTAGGATCTGTAAGGCACCACCAGAAGGGGTGTTGAATAGTGGGTGCGGAAGATGTGGTTTTTAAAATAGTTTTAAACCAAAACCCAACTTCTGAAAACAGTTTCTGTTTTCAGGACTATTTTTAAAATGTTTTGAAAACTGGGTTGCAGGTCTTTAAAAATTCTGAAATTTGGAGAGAACTTAGCCTCAGAGTTTCTGAGTATCTCCTAAAAAGTTTAGATTAAAATTCAACCTCTAACCCCTTGAAAACGTGTTGGTGGTCAGATTACGCAAATCTACAAGAACCGGTAGTCTGATTTAAAAAATTTATTTCTTTTTGTCCTTAACTCCAAATGATCTGAAAATTTAATAAATAACCCCTTATTAGCTGTATCTAAATGGGTTGAAACAGTTTCGAAAAATTCTTTTGGGAAGATAGTCAAATACATTCAAAGTCTCAACCTTTGCAAGCCTGAAAATCAGACTGCACTAGTCTCAGAACTTTGGGCGTTTGGATGACTTATACTTGTCCAAAAGGGTTGAAACTTGCGCCAAAAGAACCTCAAAACGTGTGGCTATGATTCTGGAAAGTTTCTTGATTTTTGAAATTCGTTTACTATTTTTACCAACGTGATTAAAAACGATAAAAAGTGCTGAAAGTGAAAGTAAGTGCTGAAAGTAAATAACACTAGGAATTTTATACTGGTTCGGTTATAACCAACCTACTCCAGTCTTCGAGGACACCTTCCTCGGTTAACACTAATCACAAAACACAAAATAGCACCTTAAAAAGGGTTGATGGAGTTACACACCAACTCCAACCCTTTACAAACCTTGTATGATAATACAATGATCACGAACACCACCACCTTGCAAGTCCAAGATTGATCGCACCTTGATCAATCTTTTACAATGATAAAGAGTATAGGGTGGTATGTAAGAAGCCTATTCAAGATATATGAATATGAATATAATAGGCCTTAAGAGAGAAGAAAGAAAGAAAGGTAGAAGGAAGAGATGGAAGACGTTTTTTGATCTTGGAATTTGCAAGGCTTGTTCTTGTGTTTTTGTTTTGCTCTCTTCTTTTCTTTTTATCACACTATGGCCGCTCCCCTTAGCCTTGTCTTCCTCTTGAAAATTATCTTCTAAGTCCTTGGAAGAATACCTTGCATCATTGTGACATTCACTTGCTTACTTGGCCACACTTCATTGGATGATCATCTTGGCTTTGCTTATTTGGAACTCATTGATTGGTCCAACCTTGTCACCATTTAATGTGCTGTACAAATCTGAGATTAAATTGAAAAACATGTGCCAAAAAGAATTCAAAACACTACCAAATAATCACCATTCAATCCCTTCAATTTTGGGATGCAAATTAAGGACAAATGAATAGTAAATTCGGCCACTATTCACAGGTGCTGAAAATTTTCAGCATGTGTTGCATTTTTGAAATCTTTCCTTGTGTGTTGCCCTCTTCAAAGTCACCCATTGTCGTAACCCAATTAGAGAGTCCTTCTTGTACCTAAGGATGAGTTAGTAAACATGTGACAATATACGCTTGTGTTTGAAATTTCAAAGATCATTATAAGTATATCATGAAGAGTACTATGTGTATTACAAGGAAGGATCCAATTTCTCCATGGCTTTGTAAGTATCGGCCCATAGCCAATAAAGGCTACTTCTTAAATCCCTATTTAAATATAAACCAATAGAATAAATATGTATCATTTTTTTTAGGAAAAACAAAAGATGGCAAAAGAAATTACAAAGGCTTACCGGCGGGATTAAGAGGGAAATGGGGGAGAGGCTAATTAAGAGAAGGGTGGCTAGAAGTTAATAAGGTGTAATCTAACTAGGCCTAAGTAACTAAGGTTAGTCAAAAGAAACCATGATTAGCCTAAAAGTAACCTAGGGTTAGGAATTTAATTGAGGTTAAACCCTCACCCACCCCTTTTGCCCAACGGCTAACCTAGCCAAAAGAAGAAGAGTTTCCCCCAAAATACACTTGAGCACTCTCTAGATTTTTCAAACACTCCAAAGTGTCTCAAGAGCAAAAGAACTCCTTCTATCCCTTTCTCTTCCAAACCCACGGCCAAGAAGAGCAACCAAGAGGGATTAGGTTATTCCAAGGCTAAAAGACATTAGGTAAGTGTTCTTAGTCTCTTGAGAAGACATTTACATTTTTCTTGAGATGAAACTCATGGTGTATTTTCTCTTGTTCATAACCGTGACCTCTAATGGTCACTAGGCTCAAGTCTCAAGCTTCTAAGGATTTTAAGCTAGAGAAGCTTGGATACCACTCAAGCTTTTGGTAAGTCCCCTAGCTTTTAAGGATATATCTTGGTTAAAGGTGTAGACTAACCTTACTCCTTTTTCCTCCTCACCACCGTGGGATGCATGCATAGAGAAGGCAAGAATTCAACTTTTTCAACATCTCACCAAGAAGAGTAAGCAAAAAAGGCAAGTACACTATACTCTTTATGGTTTAGATGTGAAAGTGTGTGCATGAATGGCTAGATATACCTAAGATCTAATCTTAGTTGTAAAATGGTAAGTTGTAAGCCCAAAACTTTCGGCCTAAGACATTTAAATGTGTAGGAGTGGAACTTTGCTCCAAAGATGTGTTCTTTAAGGGTTATATGCATATTTATGTGCTAATGTAGGCTTGGATGTGTTAAAGATCCTTTCTTTCATGATGAAAGGCTCACGGTGGAAGGGTTAAGGGAGGTTGGGTGATTTTACATGAAAAATGCAAATATAGCAAGGAAGTGGGGACAAGTTTTGATTTTGTTGTGTGTTAGGTTTAATATACTCTTGGTTATACCATTTTCTTGCATGCACCAAAGAATGAGGCTGTTAGTGAAGGGTGCGTGTGTTCATCTCAAAATTGTTGCTAAGTGTTGGTGACAAAAATGTGAGCTAAAGACATTTAGGAAGAATATATGATCACTGGAAAATTCTGGAGCTGGACCGAAATTTAGACTGTTTTGTGAAACCAGAAACGGGACCTTAGGAACCTTCAATTCCACTGATTTTTGGTATTCTATTAGTCTTATGTGTTTTTTGGATGTGAGAGTTGGAATCACATTAAAAAGATCCACGGTTTATTTTTAATGAATTTTCTACTAAGACTGGTCCTGCTGGAAAAAGTTGCACTGGACAGAATTTAAGTAACATGTTTGGAAGTCTAAAAATGGGCCTTAGAGGTGTGAAAATCCACTAATTTTCGGTATGACACTAACCTCATGAATAAAGAAAAGGTGGTAGTTGGAATTTTATCAAAATAAGTTGTGGTTTATTTTTAATAAATTTTCTAGTAAAACGGGTCAAACTGAAATGTGCTGGATGGACAGGAATTGTGTAACAAGTTGCATGATCTGAAACAGGGCCTTAGGAAATTGTGATTGGGCTAAATTTCGACAGGATGTTAGCCCAATGAGTTTATTATGTTGGAGATTTGGAATTTCCAGAAAAAGATTAAACGGTTGGTCACAATAAATTTTATAGTAGAGTATGGTCATTTCAGAATTCAGATTACATCGTTTTAAGAAAAGAGCAAACGAGTCCCTTATCGACATCGTAATTCCATAATGCATGCATGACATTCACTTATGACATTTACGGAGAAGAACATGTGGTCAAATGGGTCTAACACGTGCATTTTAGTAGGAAATCCCTAAGGAGAAGTAGACACTACTAAGCTGGAAATTTCCAGCTCGGCAACGAAACGTGTCTATTCGTTTACGTCATGCACAATGCCGTGAATTGCATAATACATGTCATGCATTGCATCATCGTCACGTACATGATTTACAGCATGTCTTTTTATGAGAAAGAAAGATGAAAAAAGTTTCAAAAGATGATTTTGTTTTGTAAAGAATGATCCCCACCGATACCGTGTGTGAGTATGAACTTGGCCAGTATGAAGACGTTACCGCCTCAGATCTGAACATGAGTATGATGACGTTACCGTTCCGAATCCGGGAATAATAGATTCGAAGGGGAGACGTTACCACCTCAGATCCAGGAAGATAGATCTGAACATGAGAAAGATGACGTTACCGTTCCGAATCCGGGAATAATAGATTCGAAGGGGAGACGTTACCGCCTCAGATCCAGGAAGATAGATCTGAACACTCTATTGTTTTACGACGATGATGATTTTTAAAGAAAGGCATGAAAGTTCTCATTCTCATTTTTTTTCATGATGCATCACACGTACATATGCATGCATGTCATGTCTAGGGAGTTATTGTGTAGTCACTCATAAAACTTAGACTAAGTTGTCATAACCTTGTAGAACCCAAGTGTGACTTCCTTAAGGGATGATCCTTGATACGTTACGAATTGATACGAGTTACAAACTTTTATTGTTATATTCTGTACTAAGTGACGATTTTAATTAAGTTATGATCTTGCTATCCTAAGTGACGATCCATACTGAATATTGGACGAAGGACAGCTATGCTTCTAAACCACAAAATTTTTTGGGGTTTGGTTCTTGTTCGCACTTTCCATTTAACTCATGATTATTATAGTATACTTGCTGGTGACATTGTCACTCACCCTATTTTTCCTCCCAGAGGTGGCAGAAGACAAGGTAGAATGGATCGAGGACGAACCTAGGGTTCCCTACCCGTGAGTGCAGTGAAGGATGGCCAGCTTTAGGAGACCGAATGTACCAGCGTTAAGGGATTATGGTGATATGTAATTGAGATGGAAAAACAATTTGCTTTTGTCGCTTTCTACTACTTTTGATGTGGGTTGTAAACGTTAAATGGTTGTGATGACATTTTTAATTTGAAGTTTTAAATTCTGCAACGATTCCTCATATTTGTTGCACGTGAGCACAAAAATCCATGCAATTCTATCATGGATCACGACACGTATGGATGACGCCTAGTACTCTCCTTAGTGAAGTACGGCGGGTGCACCGACTTCGGCGGGTGCACCGACTTCGGCGGGGCCGAGGTGCGGGGCGCCACAGGTGGTATCAGAGCAAAGGCTCCAGATCCGGGCAGAATATAGAACTAAGTTATGATTATAGTCGACTAAGTTTGATCTTAGACCTAAGAATTGATCTTAGAAGAGAGTTGACCTTAGAACAGAACGACTTCGACCAACAAATTAGGGCACGGCCCAGTAGTAGGTCCAACTAATGACCTATCGTAAATTTGAACAAAAATGTATGTACGCATATGTTCTTCCGATATGCCGAGTTAAATTCTGTTACTAGTTGTGACATTCCTGTATTGAATAAAGTCGACATTGCGTGCTGCAGATGGTGCGACCCAGAGGGAGACCAGCTAGAGCTAGGCCCGAGGTGCAAGAGCCTATTCCACCCCCACCCGCTCAGGCCCCTCCACCTCCACTGCCTCAAGGCCAAAATCCACCGCCAGCTCAGAACGTCCCTCCACCACAAGGACCTTTTCCACCTATGATTCCAGACATCAACGCTTTTTAGAACTTCTGCCAAACAGTTACACAGATTGGGCAAGTGATGCTCCAGCAGAATAATCCTCAACCTCACGAGCCGATTAGAGATGCGCAGTATTACTTTGAAAAGTTGAAAAAATCCAATGTTCCGCCGTTCGAAGGAAAGTCAGATTCTGATATGGCTGAAAAATGGCTTGATGAGGTAGAAAATTGCTTTGAACTAATTAGAGCCCCAGAAGAAATGAAGACTCAAGCAGTTAGACCCTTTCTGTTAGGAGAGGCCAACCAATGGTGGAAGGCCAATCTACAAGCTTTACCAAGACCAATTCTCTGGGAAAGGTTCCTCCAGGAGTTTAACAAGTTCTACATACCCTCTTCAGTCAAACTACAGAAAAGACATGAGTTCGAATCCCTGATACAAGAGTCTGGAATGACGGTTGCCGACTACGCCAACAAATTTCTAGCTCTGGGAAGATTCCAACCATCCACTATGAACGATGAAGAAACCAAAATGTTGAAATTCGAGAGAGGATTGAACCCTAGAATCCGAACATGGCCGGTTAATGCCAACCCAGCAAACTTTGGTGCCCTTCTAGATGCCTGTTATAGAATTGAAAGAGATATCATCCGTCGGGACGAGTTTAGCCAAAAGAGGGGAAGGGAGATGTCGGGGAGCGGTGGACCCCGTAAGTCCGCCAAGCAAAACACAAAGGGGCCAGGGCGTCAAGGGAAGAACCAATTCCAACGCCGTTCCCAGAGAAACCAATCACAGAATCAAGGACAACAATCTGCCATCCCAAACTGCTCTCATTGTGGTAAGCGCCATGTAGGAGAATGATATATCCAGGTTGGGAAATGTTTCGGATGCGGCCAGACTGGGCACATCCTTAAGGACTGTCCGAACAAAGGAAACACCTGCTTTGAATGCGGGAAACCAGGACATATGGCCAGAGAGTGTCCGGAGAAAGGGGCCCAACAACAACCACA
This sequence comes from Eustoma russellianum, assembly GCA_036186865.1. NCBI lineage: Eukaryota > Viridiplantae > Streptophyta > Magnoliopsida > Gentianales > Gentianaceae > Eustoma > Eustoma russellianum. The sequence continues at coordinate 30,158,796 of AP025043.1, read as the reverse complement.
GCCACCAAAACCCCAGCGTCAGCGTACCAACGCACGAGTCCATGCTATGACTGAGCGGCTACTGAGGAAGCCGACAATGTGGTGACAGGTATTTTTAGGAAATCGTACTAATTTTCTTTTACAACATTGTTACCTTATGGTTTCTTAGTAAGAATTATATGATTCAGGAGTTATACTAGTATGTTCAATACCTGCCAACGTACTATTTGACAGTGGCGCCAGCCACTATTTCATATCCAAGAAATTCGCCAAGAATATTGAGAAAGGCCCAACCCATAGTGATGCACCTTATAGAATTCAGGCAGCTGGGGAGCAGGTGCTTGTAGCTCATCATGTGTTCAAAAATTGTGAACTTGAGTTTAATAACCATCGGTTTGACGCCGATTTGATTTCCATACCCATGACGGACTTCGATGTAATTCTTGGAATGGACTGGCTTTCCAAGAACTATGCCAACATCGATTGTAGTGAAAAACAAGTTACCTTTAAGGACCCCACACATAAAGACGTAACCGTTCAAGGGGGATCAAAGTTACGAAAGAATCCTAGGAACATTTATGTAAATGCAATTCACGCCAGTAAAGCCTTAAAGAAAGGACATCAAGGATATCTCGTCTATGCCATAAACACTGATCAAGCACCCACCGACTTAACTCAAGTTCCAGTAGTCCGAGAATATCCAGAAGTTTTTCCGGAAGAATTGCCAGGCCTTCCCCCGGAACGAGAAATATCTTTTGAGATCAACCTAATTCCAGGAGCTGAGCCAATATCGAAGGCTCCCTACAGAATGGCCCCCGCAGAACTGAAAGAGCTGAAGGAGCAGCTACGTGAGTTATTGGAAAAGAAGCTGATATGCCCAAGTGTTTCACCTTGGGAAGCTCCAGTACTGTTCGTCAAAAAGAAGGACGGAAGTATGCGGTTATGTATTGACTATAGAGAGCTCAATAAGATCACTATAAAGAATAAGTACCCCTTGCCAAGGATCGACGACTTGTTCGATCAGCTTCGGGTAAGCGAACAAAACATCTTCTTTTAGTAATAAGTTTCTTATGAACCCTACCTAAAGGTATCATGATGCAGGGGGCAAGAATTTTCAGTAAGATTGATCTTCGCTCGGGATACTTCCAGTTGAAGATCAAGGCTGAAGACGTCCACAAAACTGCATTCAGAACCCGTTACGGACATTACGAATTCCTAGTAATGCCGTTCGGACTGACCAATGCGCCTGCCGCCTTCATGGATCTAATGAACCGAGTTTTTCAAGATCAATTAGACAAATTCATCGTAGTCTTCATAGACGACATCTTGATATATTCACCAGACGAAGAGACCCATGCAGCTCATATAAGGATTGCTCTGGACATTCTACGAAGGGAGCAACTGTATGCGAAGTTCAATAAGTGCGAATTTTGGCTGGGAAGTATAGCCTTCCTAGGGCATGTGATATCCGAAGAAGGGATATCAGTAGATCCCAAGAAAGTCGAAGCAATCACGGAGTGGCCCAGACCGACAAATGTTACGGAGGTACGAAGTTTTCTCGGTCTCGCGGGTTACTATCGAAAGTTCGTAGAAGGATTCTCCCGGATTGCTATGCCCATGACCCGCTTAACCCAGAAGAAAACCAAGTTCGAATGGACCTCAGACTGCGAGAATAGCTTTACTGAATTGAAGAAGAAACTGACCTCCGCCCCAGTCCTAGCACAGCCCATTCCCGGAGAAAACTTTGTGGTGTATAGTGATGCCTCTAAGAACGGGTTAGGTTGTGTACTAATGCAAAAAGATCGAGTAATTGCATACGCATCCCGACAGCTGAAACCATTTGAACAAAACTATCCAGCACACGACCTTGAGTTGGCAGCTGTGGTCTTCGCACTAAAAGTATGGAGGCATTATTTATACGGCGAACAGTGCGAGATTTTCACGGACCACAAAAGTCTCAAATACCTATTCACCCAAAAAGAGCTGAACATGCGACAATGAAGATGGCTAGAATTAATAAAGGACTATGACCTATAAATCCAATATCACCCGGGAAAAGCCAATAAAGTGGCAGATGCATTAAGTAGAAAAACAAGCCACCCATGCGAACCACCTTTGCAGCGTGACATGGAAGAATTGGGTCTAGAGGAAGTCGATTCTATGGAGGGTATGCTCGCAAAGTTGATGATAACCCCTTCACTAATAGACAGAATTAAAGAGGAGCAAGAAAAAGATGAAACCCTAAGGAAGATAAAGGACCGAGCACAAACAAAACCCATTGGAGAATTTAAGGCTCGAGACGACAACAGTCTGTGGTTTCAAGAAAGATTGTGCGTACCCAATAACGAAGACATTTTGAACGAAGCTCTTAAGGAGGCACATAACTCGCGATTATCCATCCACCCTGGAGCCAATAAAATATACCAAGATTTGAAACAACGATTCTGGTGGCGCGGCATGAAAAGACAGATTGCAGAATTTGTGGAAAAATGCCTCGTGTGCCAGAAGGTGAAAGCAGAACACCAGAAACCCGCAGGGTTGCTGCAGCCTCTCGAAGTTCCCGAAATAAAGTGGGATCACATTTCCATGGATTTTGTGACTGACTTGCCTAGAACGAAAAACGGTTACGATGCCATTTGGGTGGTTGTTGATCGTCTAACCAAGTCCGCCCATTTCATGGCTATGACAATCAAGGCTCCAATGGAAAAGTTGGCTACGATGTACATTGTTGTACCCCGCGAAAATCGGTATATACTGAGAATCGTATAAAGCGGTTTAAAGAGGGAACAATGTTATACCCCACAGGAATTCGTCTATACCGCCGACTCTTATGAAGATAAGTCACTAAGAATTAGTCAACCAGTTACATTATTTAAATGTAACTGCATTGATTTGACATTCTCCGATAGAATTTCCTTAAAATAAATATTATAGGAAATTTAATATAATTATGTAAGTGTGTCGCACGACACAAGTGAAATGACAAACTACCCTTCCAACATTATGTAAAATTTGGCCATAAGGGCCTTGGAGGAGTCTAGAATTTTCCTTATTATCACAATTATGTAATTAGTAAGACTACAATAAAATAGGTTGTCTTGGAACAAGAAGAATTAAGCATGGTGAAGGGGTCAACCAAGCCTAGAAATCGGCCCCCCTAGTTGACCAAGAAAAATTACCATGGTTACATAATATTTACTACAAGGTAACTCTAGTTGGATAAAGTAACCAAGGTTGGCCATAAAGTAACCAAGGTTGGACGTAAAGTAACTATAGTTGGCATAAAGTAACTATAGTTTGCATAAAGTAATTATAGTTGGCATAAAGTAACTATAGTTGAACTAAAATAACAAACTCTTATTTAAGAAATAAAATAAAATAAACAAAAGGAAAGACAAGGCAAGTTGTCTTGGAATAAAATAAAACAAAAAAAGAGGAAGATTGCAAGCGTGGGGGACAAAAGGGCAGACCCATTGCAAGACACAAGAAACTTCCTCTTTCTAGGCATTCTTGGAAATCCTCCATGTCTCCCTTCCCTCCCTAAGGCACGCCCCCCCTCCCATTGTCTTCTCTATGAGGACTTCTTCAAGTCATGAAGGAGATTAACTTCATCCATGGAGTTTTATCTAAATTAATACTAAGAAGCTCCATCATCTAAGTCTTGAACACCCTCAAGAACTCATCTAAACAAGCCATGGAGGACTCATTAAACACTTAGGCAACTCCTCTATCCTCATCATCAAACTTTCGGCCATGATGAAGCTAGGAGTGTGAGATCATCTTCATCTTCAAGCCTTGAAGAACCCATCCAGGTAAGTTGAATATTAAATCTTCTAAGTATGTTCTATATCTCAAAGGATGAAACTCACATGGTACCTCTTTTTTCCATGCTAGAAACGTGACCTACAAAGGGCCACTAAGTGAGGATTCTTCAAGCTACTAAGGAGAAGCTAACATCTTTGTGGTTTGAATCCATTTCAAGATCCATTCAAGCTTCATTTTGGTAAGATGAATCTAGACTCAATCTAGCTCCATTCTCCATTTAAAATGGTAGCTAATGTTCACCTCCTTGTCCTCTTCAAAAACGTGCTACACATGTGAAGTGGGGGAGGACTTCATTCCATTTCAACCAAGGTTCAAGCAAAGGAAAAGCTCTAAGGTTCAAGGAGGCAAGTATACTCTAGCCAATCTTGCCTTATTTGTGAAGTGCATGCTTGAATGACTAGTCATTTTTAGGCTATGAATCTTATTGAAGGATGCTAAGTACAAGATATGAAAACTAGTTGTTATAAGAAAAGTGATGGTATGAACAAATGATTTGTTACATGAAAATGTTGTGACTGTTTTTGATGGGATTCATGAATAGATTATTTATGGTTAAAAGCATGTTATGAGGGTTGAAATCATTATGTTGAAGTGTGTATTTGATGGTTATTTAGTCACTTTAAAGAATGAAGTTGCTTGGAAATGCTTGGACCATAAAAGGGAATAAGTGCTGAAATCCCTGGAACTGGACAGTTTTATGTGTCATGTTGGACGACCTGAAAATGAACCTTAGGAAGGTGCAAATGGCCTAATTTTTGGTATGATTATAGCCTTATATGTTTATGAAATGTGTGAGTTGGAATTTCATTAAAAGGAGTTTTGGTTTGTCCTTAATGAAATTTTTAGTAAGAGTTGGTCAAACAGAATTACTGGAGTTGGACAGATTTATGTTGCATGTTGTACGATCTGGAAATGAACTATAGGAGTGTTCAAATGGGCTAATTTTTGGTATAGCCTTATTTGTTTATGAGATGTGTGAGTCGGAATTTCAGTAAAAGGAGTTGTGGATTATTTTTAATGAAGTTCTTGTTAAAACTGCTCAAACAGAGTTGCTGAAACAGGACAGTTTTGAGTAGTAAGTTGCGTGGCTCGAAAACGTACCTTAGGAATATGAAAATGAGCTGATTTTTGTTAGGATGATAGTTTGATGTGTTTATGACATCTGTGAGTTGCAATTCTGGTAAAAGGAGTTGTGGTTTGGTCATAATTTATTTCGTGATTCAACTGGTCAATCCAGTCTCTGCATGTACCCAATTTGGGAAAGTAATTAGATGACCCCTTTAAACTTATTGAATTGCCTTGGAAATTTTATGGTAGTTACTTAGGGCATAGATGTGCATGTTCATGGAAAGCAACCAGTCTAAAACCACCATTTTGATGGTTAACAAATGAGTTGAAGTTAGTGGTACAAAACTGGAAATAGGACAGTTTAATGTTTTAAGTTGTAAGGCATCGATCTTCATCATTTAGGCTTGAATGTGATGTTTAGCCTTATGAATATTGTTCCTTGGTGAATTAGCTATGTTTTCCAGGTGATGGATCAAAATGAATAAAGTTTTATGACCCACGAAACGGAGGTAAGGCGGTACTGCCCTGCTGATTTCAGCAGTACCTTTGATGATAGTATGATGTTTTGAGGTAGTTAGACATTTCGGAATGTTACGAAATTTTAATAGCATGTGTCTAAGCCTTCATTATTCATATGTTTGGCATGGGTTTATGAATATGAGCATGAATTGATGAGCACGAGGCTGCATGAACAGAATGTGATTGCTGGACAGTTTTTCCAGTTTAAAAGACAAGTCCGTGCATGCATGATTATGATGCATTTGTTCACGAGTCGCACAATGCATGCCATACATTGCATCATCGTCACTTGCATGATTTATGGCATGGATTTTACGTGAAAGAAAGATGAAAAGCATTTTCAAAAAGATGATTTTTGTGTTTTTAAAAGAACGCTTCCCCACCAGTACCGTGTGTGAGTATGAACTGGCCAGTATGAACCTGAGCAGATCCGGGTTAAGTGATCTGAAAGAAGTATGAACCTGAGCAGATCCGGGTTAAGTGATCTGAAAGAAGTATGAACCTGAGCAGATCCGGGTTAAGTGATCTGAAAGAAGTATGAACCTGAGCAGATCCGGGTTAAGAGATCTGAAAGAAGAATGAACCTGAGCAGATCCGGGTTAAGCGATCTGAAAGAAGTATGAACCTGAGCAGATCCGGGTTAAGCGATCTGAAAGAATGATGACGTTACCGTTCCGAATCCGGGAGTAATAGATTCGAAGGGGAGAAGTTACCGCCTCAGATCCGGGAAGATAGATATGAACACTCTATTGTTTTATGACGATGATGATTTGAAAGAAAAGCATGAAAAATCATATTCTCATTTTTATCATGATGCATCACATGTGCATATGCATGCATGTCACGTATGGAGTCATTGTGTAGTGACACATGATACTTAGACTAAGTTGTCATGACCTTTTAGAACCTAAGTGTGACTTCCTTAAGTGTTGATCATTAACGGGTATTGGATGGAGGGCATTATGCGCTACTTTTGCACGTTCATACGCATTGCATATGGTCATGAGCATGATGTTGAGTCTATTTGCACTAGGCTGTATTATTACTTGCTTCGTGCCTAAGTTATGACTTTATTTCCTTATCGGTTATCGATTGAAGGGATGAGACACTAGCCAAATGCTAGAGGTAATGTTACATAGGTTATGATCCTCCTATTTCTTGTTACCTAAGTTATGACTTCACTACTGTTGAAACGTAAGCTATGATCTTATTCATGATATTTAGGTCAAGTTGTTATGATTTGGTAGCTCCTAGGTTATGATCTTTATTGAGTAATGACCTTTCGTATGCCATGATCCTTATCGAATGATGATCCTTTCATAAGCTATGGTCTCTGTTAAGTTTTAATCTTTGTTATGCTATGACCTTGGATATACCTTGTGTTGACTTCTTACGGGTGTTTAATGGAAGGTCAGGTATGTTCTAAACCGAATTTTGGGGGTTCGGTTCTCGTATGTACTTTCCAGTTAATGCATGATTGTTTATGGTATACTTGCTGATGACTTTGTCACTCACCCCCTATTTTTCCTCCCAGCGGCTGCAGGGAACAGGGTATTACGGATTGAGGATGGACATAGGGACCCCTACCCGTGAGTGCAGCGAAGGATGGGCGGATTAGGAGACATGACCTGACGATTATGACTGATGACTGCTTAAGTAGTTGTGATGGGAAACATCTACGTTTGAGACTTTCGATACCTTAGATGTTGTTTGTAAACTTTAAATGGTTGTGATGATGCTTTTAAATTGAAAGTTTAAATTCTGCCACGGTTTCGCTTACTTGATTGCGCGTAAGCACGAAAATCCATGCAATCCTATCATGGATCACGACATGTATGGATGACGCCTAGTACTCTCCTTAGTGAAGTACGGCGGGTGCACCGACTTCGGCGGGACCGGGGTGCGGGGCGCCACAGGTGGTATCAGAGCAAAGGCTCCAGATCCCGGCAGAATGTAGAATTAAGTTATGATCGTAGTCAACTAAGTTTGATCTTAGACCTAAGTTCTGATCTTAGATGAGAGTTGACCTTAGACCAGAATGACTTAGACTGGAAATTAGGGTTTTGACCATATGATAAAGCCCTAGTCGATGGCCATCTACAGAATGTAATCATGCCTGCTTGCATGATCATAAGATCGTATATGGATTACGAATGAAATGGTGTCGCTTATCCTGAATATTTGTACCCTGAGTAAGACTCCGACACTTCGTGGTGCGGATGGCACCACAATTCAGTAAAAATAACATCATCACTATCACCCCAGGAGGCAGTAGACTTTACTAACAATAGTTAGTAAGAACACGTATTCCAAGGTTTGGCAGGGAATTTAGTTCATAGTGGGCAGAAAGATGGTTAGGTAAAGTTGAAGGTAACTCCATGCTGATACTGGTATTGGATAGAGTAAGAGCAAAGTTCTAAGAGGAGTTTTGTGAGTTCTTCCTCTCTCAGAACTTAGTCAAGAGAAGGGTTGAGGAATATGACTCGCTAAGACAAGGGTCACGCATCACCATACCCATTCATTACTTTGGGACAGTATGTTCCTTTGATATTGAGAAATGAAAGGTTTAAGGTGATCAGATTTGTGCGCGGTCTAGACCCCCAGATCTAATTAGGCTAAGTTAAGTCGTATTCAAAGACCTTTGGTGAATTATTAGAGGACCGCTATGGAGCGGAATGCGATAGTAAAGGAACGAAAGAATGAAAGAAACGATTTAACAAGCAAACGAAGTCAAAGGTGAAAACCGTATGCATATAAGGCTAGTTTATGCAGATGACCAAGAAACAACCAAGGTACGCCTAATAAGTGTGAAGTACCTATGTCCTCTGCTCTACTTCCTATTAACCAAGTATGAGTGATTATGATAGTTTTCTTTAAGTTATGATGAGTAGACCACAAGTAAGCAAGTGAGATTATTAGTGATAACATGACTAAGTATGACACTATGTATGGGGCTCGAGGTCCTCACCATGATGCGTCACTATTAACACTTGTACGCATTTTAATGCAGTATAGAGGGAATAGGTCATGACTATGAAAACCATGTTTTAAGAGAGCGGGCCACCTTTGGATGATTTGAAACATCCTAAAGGGAACATAAGTTTCAAAGGAGAACCCACAACTTCTAGTTCGATTTTATGAAATGATCGCAAAAAGGGGGTAAAAGTTATTACGTAATAAGACGATCAGCAAGACAGATAAACATGGCACATACTTATGAAGAGCTTGGTATGTGTACCTTATGGGAATTATTCCGGATGTCCTTGGAAGCTATTTTGTACGTAGGATGACCGTCACATGATCACTGAAAGGATGTTTACAGAAAAGAGATAAAGGTTTATATCCCAGAGTTAATGATCTCTGCCAAGTTTTTTTTCATATTTTATGAAAAAGGAAATTATAAGCCTACTATGATCATGATTATACGGAATGGATTTCGTTATCAAGTACATAGTATCAAGGTTGGAAGTGCTAGATATGAGATAGGTTACGACAACACCTATAGAGAATAAGGATAAGTTCTGGTGAAATCTCTAAGATGAAAAGAACAAAGCAATTCTGAATGAACTAAATAGACGTTTATTGCGATCTTATTTACCCAAAAGAAGAAACCACATGGGACGGAAGGCAACATGAGGAGTAGATGCCCCATTTTGTTGACTAGCCTGAAGTTTCGAGGACGAAACTTATATTAAGGGGGGAGAATGTTGTACCCCGCGAAAATCGGTATATACTGAGAATCGTATAAAGCGGTTTAAAGAGGGAACAATGTTATACCCCACAGGAATTCGTCTATAACGCCGACTCTTATGAAGATAAGTCACTAAGATTTAGTCAACCGGTTACATTATTTAAATGTAACTACATTGATTTGACATTCTCCGATAGAATTTCCTTAAAGTAAATATTATAGGAAATTTAATATAATTATGTAAGTGTGTCGCACGACACAAGTGAAATGACAAACTACCCTTCCAACATTATGTAAAATTTGGCCATAAGGGCCTTGGAGGAGTCTAGAATTTTCCTTATTATCACAATTATGTAATTAGTAAGACTACAATAAAATAGGTTGTCTTGGAACAAGAAGAATTAAGCATGGTGAAGGGGTCAACCAAGCCTAGAAATCGGCCCCCCTAGTTGACCAAGAAAAATTACCATGGTTACTTAATATTTACTACAAGGTAACTCTAGTTGGATAAAGTAACCAAGGTTGGCCATAAAGTAACCAGGGTTGGACATAAAGTAACTATAGTTGACATAAAGTAACTATAGTTGACATAAAGTAACTATAGTTGGCATAAAGTAACTATAGTTGGCATAAAGTAATTATAGTTGGCATAAAGTAACTATAGTTGAACTAAAATAACAAACTCTTATTTAAGAAATAAAATAAAATAAACAAAAGGAAAGACAAGGCAAGTTGTCTGGGAATAAAATAAAACAAAAAAAAAAGAAGATTGCAAGCGTGGGGGACAAAAGGGCAGCCCCATTGCAAGACACAAGAAACTTCCTCTTTCTAGGCATTCTTGGAAATCCTCCATGTCTCCCTTCCCCTCCATAAGGCACTCCCCCCCTCCCCTTGTCTTCTCTATGAAGACTTCTTCAAGTCATGAAGGAGCTTAACTTCATCCATGGAGTTTTATCTAAATTCATACTAAGAAGCTCCATCATATAAGTCTTGAACACCCTCAAGAACTCACCTAAACAAGCCATGGAGGACTCATTAAACACTTAGGCAACTCCTCTATCCTCATCATCAAACTTTCGGCCATGATGAAGCTAGGAGTGTGAGATCATCTTCATCTTCAAGCCTTGAAGAACCCATCTAGGTAAGTTGAATATTAAACCTTCTAAGTATGTTCTATATCTCAAAGGATGAAACTCACATGGTAACTCTTTTTTTCCATGCTAAAAACGTGACCTACAAAGGGCCACTAAGTGAGGATTCTTCAAGCTACTAAGGAGAAGCTAACATCTTGGTGGTTTGAATCCATTTCAAGATCCATTCAAGCTTCATTTTGGTAAGATGAATCTAGCCTCAATCTAGCTCCATTCTCCATTTAAAATGGTAGCTAATGTTCACCTCCTTGTCCTCTTAAAAAACGTGCTACACATGTGAAGTGGGGAGGACTTCATTCCATTTCAACCAAGGTTCAAGCAAAGGAAAAGCTCTAAGGTTCAAGGAGGCAAGTATACTATAGCCAATCTTGCCTTATTTGTGAAGTGCATGCTTGAATGACTAGTCATTTTTAGGCTATGAATCTTAGTGAAGGATGCTAAGTACAAGATATGGAAACTAGTTGTTATAAGAAAACTGATGGTATGAACAAATGATTTGTTACATGAAAATGTTGTGACTGTTTTTGATGGGATTCATGAATAGATTATTTATGGTTAAAAGCATGTTATGAGGGTTGAAATCATTATGTTGAAGTGTGTATTTGATGGTTATTTAGTCACTTTAAAGAATGAAGTTGCTTGGAAATGCTTGGACCATAAAAGGGAATAAGTGCTGAAATCTCTGGAACTGGACAGTTTTATGTGTCATATTGGACGACCTGAAAATGAACCTTAGGAAGGTGCAAATGGCCTAATTTTTGGTATGATTATAGCCTTATATGTTTATGAAATGTGTGAGTTGGAATTTCATTAAAATGAGTTTTGGTTTGTCCTTAATGAAATTTTTAGTAAGAGTTGGTCAAACAGAATTACTGGAGTTGGACAGATTTATGTTGCATGTTGTACGATCTGGAAATGAACTATAGGAGTATTCAAATGGGCTAATTTTTGGTATGATTATAGCCTTATATGTTTATGAGATGTGTGAGTCGGAATTTCAGTAAAAGGAGTTGTGGATTATTTTTAATGAAGTTCTATGTTAAAACTGCTCAAACAGAGTTGCTGAAACAGGACAGTTTTGAGTAGTAAGTTGCATGGCTCGAAAACGTACCTTAGGAATATGAAAATTAGCTGATTTTTGGTAGGATAATAGTTTGATGTGTTTATGACATCTGTGAGTTGGAATTTTGGTAAAAGGAGTTGTGGTTTGGTCACAATTTATTTCGTGATACAACTGGTCAATCCAGTCTCTGCATGTATCCAATTTGGGAAAGTCATTAGATGACCCCTTTAAACTTATTGAATTGCGTTGGAAATTTTATGTTAGTTACTTAGGGCATAGATGTGCATGTTCATGCAAAGAACCCAGCCTAAAACCACCATTTTGATGGTTAACAACTGAGTTGAAGTTAGTGGTACAAAACTGGAAATAGGATAGTTTAATGTTTTAAGTTGTAAGGCTTCGATCTTGATCATTTAGGCTTGAATGTGATGTTTAGCCTTATGAATACTGTTCCTTGGTGAATTAGCTATGTTTTTCAGGTGATGGATCAAAATGAATAAAGTTTTATGACCCACGAAACGGAGGTAAGGCGGTACTGCCCTGCTGATTTCAGCAGTACCTTTGATGATAGTATGATGTTTTGAGGTAGTTAGACACTTCGGAATGTTACGAAATTTTAATAGCATGTGTCTAAGCCTTCATTATGCATATGTATGGCATGGGTTTATGAATATGAGCATGAATTGATGAGCACGAGGCTGCATGAACAGAATGTGATTGCTGGACAGTTTTTCCAGTTTAAAAGACAAGTCCGTGCATGCATGATTATGATGCATTTGTTCACGAGTCGCACAATGCATGCCATACATTGCATCATCGTCACTTGCATGATTTATGGCATGGATTTTACGTGAAAGAAAGATGAAAAGCGTTTTCAAAAAGATGATTTTTGTGTTTTTAAAAGAACGCTTCCCCACCAGTACCGTGTGTGAGTATGAACTGGCCAGTATGAACCTGAGCAGATCCGGGTTAAGTGATCTGAAAGAAGTATGAACCTGAGCAGATCCGGATTAAGTGATCTGAAAGAAGTATGAACCTGAGCAGATCTGGGTTAAGCGATCTGAAAGAAGTATGAACCTGAGCAGATCCGGGTTAAGCGATCTGAAAGAATGATGACGTTACCGTTCCGAATCCGGGAGTAATAGATTCGAAGGGGAGAAGTTACCACCTCAGATCCGGGAAGATAGATCTGAACACTCTATTGTTTTATGACGATGATGATTTGAAAGAAAAGCATGAAAAATCATATTCTCATTTTTATCATGATGCATCACATGTGCATATGCATGCATGTCACGTATGGAGTCATTGTGTAGTGACACATGATACTTAGACTAAGTTGTCATGACCTTTTAGAACCTAAGTGTGACTTCCTTAAGTGTTGATCATTAACGGGTATTGGATGGAGGGCATTATGCGCTACTTTTGCACGTTCATACGCATTGCATATGGTCATGAGCATGATGTTGAGTCTATTTGCACTAGGCTGTATTATTACTTGCTTCGTGCCTAAGTTATGACTTTATTTCCTTATCGGTTATCGATTGAAGGGATGAGACGCTAGCCAAATGCTAGAGGTAATGTTACATAGGTTATGATCCTCCTATTTCTTGTTACCTAAGTTATGACTTCACTACTGTTGAAATGTAAGCTATGATCTTATTCATGACATTTAGGTCAAGTTGTTATGATTTGGTAGCTCCTAGGTTATGATCTTTATTGAGTAATGACCTTTCGTATGCCATGATCCTTATCGAATGATGATCCTTTCATAAGCTATGGTCTCTATTAAGTTTTAATCTTTGTTAAGCTATGAACTTGGATATACCTTGTGTTGACTTCTTACGGGTGTTTAATGGAAGGTCAGGTATGTTCTAAACCGAATTTTGGGGGTTCGGTTCTCGTATGTATTTTCCAGTTAATGCATGATTGTTTATGGTATACTTGCTGGTGACTTTGTCACTCACCCCCTATTTTTGCTCCCAGCGGCTGCAGGGAACAGGGTATTACGGATTGAGGATGGACATAGGGACCCTTACCCGTGAGTGCAGCGAAGGATGGGCGGATTAGGAGACATGACCTGACGATTATGAGTGATGACTGCTTACGTAGTTGTGATGGGAAACATCTACGTTTGAGACTTTTGATACCTTAGATGTGGGTTGTAAACTTTAAATGGTTGTGATGATGCTTTTAAATTGAAAGTTTAAATTCTGCCACAGTTTCTCTTACTTGATTGCGCGTAAGCACGAAAATCCATGCAATCCTATCATGGATCACGACGTGTATGGATGACGCCTAGTACTCTCCTTAGTGAAGTACGGCGGGTGAACCGACTTCAGTGGGGCCAGGGTGTGGGGCGCCACATACATAGATCAAATTGTGAGTCTTCATGGAGTACCCCTAAGTATCGTGTGTGACCGCGACCCTCGTTTCACATCACGATTCTGGACAGCTTTTCAGAAAACAATGGGTACTGAAATTCACATGAGCTCGACATTTCATCCCCAAACGGATGGTCAATCAGAAAGAACTATTCAGACACTGGAAGACATGTTGCGATCTTGCACACTCGACTTTGGGAAAAGCTGGGATCGAAGTCTCAAGCTAGTAGAATTTTCATATAACAACAGCTACCATCGATCTATAGGAATGGCCCCGTACGAAGCACTCTATGGAAGGAAGTGCCGATCTCCTCTTTACTGGGATGAAATAGGAGACAAGATTCTCACTGGACCCGACCTAGTAGAGCAAGCTCGAGAGAAAATAAAAATTATAAAGCAAAAGTTACAAGCGGCCCAATATAGAAGCAAGGTCTGGGCAGATGAGAAGCGGTGACTGTTAGAATTTCTAAAAGTGTCGCCAACAAAGGGAATTAAAAGATTTGGTATTAAAGGGAAGTTGAGATCAAGGTTTATTGGGCCATACGAGGTTCTTGAAAGAATTGGAAAAGTGGCCTATCGACTCGCTCTACCGCCCACCCTATCTCAAATCCATGACGTGTTTCATGTCTCTCAACTGCGACGATATGTACACGATCCTAGTCATGTCATAAAAGATCAACCTTTGAAGCTGGAAGCTGACACGACCTATGAGGAAGAACCAGAAAAGATAGTCGATCGTAAGGAAAAGGTGCTAAGGAGACGAACTATACCAATGGTTAAGGTACAATGGAAGAGCCATTCTGTGGATGAGTCTACCTGGGAACTAGAAGAAGACATGAAAAATTTGTACCCTCACCTCTTTGGTTAGCACTTTCAAGTTTCGAGGACGAAACTTACAATAAGGGGGGGAGAATGTTGTAACCCAATTAGAGAGTCCTTCTTGTACCTAAGGATGAGTTAGTAAACATGTGAAAATATACGCTTGCGTTTGAAATTTCAATGATCATTATAAGTATATCATGAAGAGTACTATGTGTATTACAAAGAAGGATCCAATTTCTCAATGGCTTTGTAAGTATCGGCCCATAGCCAAGAAAGGCTACTTCTTAAATCCCTATTTAAATATAAACCAATAGAATAAATATGTATCATTTTTTTAGGAAAAACAAAAGATGGCTAAAGAAATTACAAAGGCTTAGTTGGGGTCATTAAAGACCCCAACCGCCGGTGGGATTAAGAGGGAAAGGGGGGAGAGGCTAATTAAGAGAAGGGTGGCTAGAAGTTAATAAGGTGTAACCTAACTAGGCCTAAGTAACTGAGGTTAGTCAAAAGAAACCATGATTAGCCTAAAAGTAACCTAGGGTTAGGAATTTAATTGAGGTTAAACCCTCACCCACCCCTTTTGCCCAACGGCTAACCTGGCCAAAAGAAGAAGAGTTTCCCCCAAAATACACTTGAGCACTCTCTAGATTTTTCAAACACTCCAAAGTGTCTCAAGAGCAAAAGAACTCCTTCTCTCCCTTTCTCTTCCAAACCCACGGCCAAGAAGAGCAACCAAGAGGGATTAGGTTATTCCAAGGCTAAAAGACATTAGGTAAGTGTTCTTAGTCTCTTGAGAAGACATTTACATTTTTCTTGAGATGAAACTCATGGTGTATTTTCTCTTGTTCATAACCGTGACCTCAAATGTTCACTAGGCTCAAGTCTCAAGCTTCTAAGGATTCTAAGCTAGAGAAGCTTGGATACCACTCAAGCTTTTGGTAAGTCCCCTAGCTTTGAAGGATATATCTTGGTTAAAGGTGTAGACTAACCTTACTCCTTTTTCCTCCTCACCACCGTGGGATGCATGCATAGAGAAGGCACGAATTCAACTTTTTCAACATCTCACCAAGAAGAGTAAGCAAAAAAGCAAGTACACTATACTCTTTATGGTTTAGATGCAAAAGTGTGTGCGTGAATGGCTAGATATACCTAAGATCTAATCTTAGTTGTAAAATGGTAAGTTGTAAGCCCAAAACTTTTGGCCTAAGACATTTAAATGTGTAGGAGTGGAACTTTGCTCCAAAGATGTGTTCTTTGAGGGTTATATGCATATTTATGTGCTAATGTAGGTTTGGATGTGTTAAAGATCCTTTCTTTCATGATGAAAGGCTCACGGTGGAAGGGTTAAGGGATGTTGGGTGATTTTACATGAAAAATTCAAATATAGCAAGGAAGTGGGGACAAGTTTTGATTTTGTTGTGTGTTAGGTTTAATATACTATTGGTTATACCATTTTCTTGCATGCACCAAAGAATGAGGCTGTTAGTGAAGGGTGCGTGTGTTCATCTCAAAATTGTTGCTAAGTGTTGGTGACAAAAATGTGAGCTAAGGACATTTAGGAAGAATATATGATCACTTGAAAATTCTGGAGCTTGACCGAAATTTAGACTGTTTTGTGAAGACAAAAAAGGGACCTTAGGAACCTTCAATTCCACATATTTTTGGTATGATATTATTCTTATGTGTTTGTTGGATGTGAGAGTTGGAATCACATTAAAAGGAGCCACGGTTTATTTGTAATGAATTTTCTACTAAGACTGGTCCTGCTGGAAAAAGTTGCACTGGACAGAATTTAAGTAACATGTTTGAAAGTCTAAAACTGGGCTTTAGAGGTGTGCAAATCCACTAATTTTCGGTATGACACTAACCTCATGAATAAAGAAAAGGTGGCAGTTGGAATTTTGTCAAAATAAATTGTGGTTTATTTTTAATAAATTTTCTAGTAAAACGGGTCAAACTGAAATGTGCTGGATGGACAGGAATTGTGTAACAAGTTGCATGATCTGAAACAGGGCCTTAGGAAATTGTGATTGGGCTAAATTTCGACAGGATGCTAGCCCAATGAGTTTATTTTTTTGGAGAGTTAGAATTTCTAAAAAAAGATTAAAGGGTTGGTCACAATAAATTTTATAGTAGAGTATGGTCATTTCAGAATTCAGATTACATCGTTTTAAGAAAAGAGCAAACGAGTCCCTTATCGACATCGTAATTCCATAATGCATGCACGGAATTCACTTATGACATTTACGGAGAGGAACATGTGATCAAATGGGTCTAACACGTGCATTTTAGTAGGAAATCCCTAAGGAGAAGTAGACACTACTAAGCTGGAAATTTCCAGCTCGTCAACGAAACGTGTCTATTCGTTTACGTCATGCGCTATGCCGTGAATTGCATAATGCATGTCATGCATTACATCATCGTCACGTACATGATTTACAGCATGTCTTTTTATGAGAAAGAAAGATGAAAAAAGTTTCAAAAGATGATTTTGTTTTGTAAAGAATGATCCCCCACCGGTATCGTGTGTGAGTATGAACTTGGCCAGTATGATGACGTTACCGTTCCGAATCCGGGAATAATAGATTCGAAGGGGAGACGTTGTAGAGATAAGGGGGTTTGAGTGATTTCAAAATAAGTGACTTAAATGCATGATATATATAAACGTGTACATGTATGCATGATATCTTGCCATTACTTGCCTTATTTAGCTTATATATATGTTGTCGTACTAACGAGCCATGAAGCGTTAAAGCTTACATCATATGGCAAACATTTGTTGTGTTTATACTATTTTCAGGTGCCACATTAATGAACTAAACTAGTTCATTAAGTGAAGTACTTAGTTTAATAAACTAAGTAGTTCATTAAAGGAAGCCACATTTGGAAAAGGCACAAAGGCAACAAAGCTAAGGAAGGAAAGTTTTCTCCTCCTCCCCATCTTAATTACACACGCCAATATACATATATATTGCACATATTTTCAGATTTTTTGAAAAAGGCACATACACATGTATTCCAACGTACTACCGACACGTTATATATTTTACGTACGTACGTTAACGTCACACCACTATACTTAACTCATATTTATGAGTATATTCAGGTCTTATATCATATGATATAAGATATGGTGATGACAAATTAAATATGACACGATAAAAGGTTCTAAACCAAAAAATTGTCGTATCGGGCGAATACCGAAACTTCGCCAACGTGTCACGTACTTGCCATAAATAAATGGCCAGCCCCTATACATCAAAAATTGATGTAAATTTCGTGCACATCACTGAAAAATAAGGCAAAAATACTTTCCATGTTGGCACACATAAATTACTCCACATTAAGGCCAAAATGTGAAGATTCCAAGTTTAATTTTTGTCACATGTAAATGGTACCGCTTTAGACCAGCCTAGTGCTGAGATTTAAAGTATATATTATATATATTATGTATAACATAATATATATAACATGTGCAAAAGTTGGAATTTAAATTATAGAAATATCGGGTAATTGATAAATATCGAAAATTCGGTTTTCTACGCACACAACACATGGAACTTTTTGGTACATCATATGACACGTATCTAGACACTTTTTACATATGATATACATCTTAAAGTGTTCTAGAAAATTAAATTAAGGGCTGATTGGAATATAACATGTGTGTATTATTAAATGTGCATTATTTTACAAAGTTAGCAAAAATAAATTTCAGCACATGCACAATCATTTCCAACGCCACCTACAGCTGAGATGGAGCTTATTTGGAGCCTTGTTGGCATATTGATTGGTCAAGGATCAATCATACAATGTTGGTGAATTAAAGAGAGAAGCTACAAATGGTAAGAATTCAAAATATATCCCTTATATCACATGCTGAAAATTTCAGCATGCTAAACATAGGGTGGCCGATTTTATGACATTGAATGTGATATATTTCATCATCTTTTATTATGTGATTGATTGGAAGAAGAAATGGAAATGATTTGAATATTATTTAAATTAATAAAGAGTGATATTTTATATATCACACATGCTGAAAATTTTTCAGCATGTGTACAACTTGTGGTGGCCGAATTATTGGTCCAAATTGTGTCCAAGTTCATTTCTTATGTGATAGCAATACTTACCATAACTTGGTGATTCAATTTTTAAAGAAAAAATCAAGGTAAATTGGGCATTATTTTGAAAGAAATGGAATGATGCACATGCTGAATTTTCAGCATGGCAAGACTACTAGTTGGCCGATTTTTGCATTTAGTTGGGAAGGATTTGATGTCTTGCAATTTATGTGATATATCTCATGATTTATGGAAGTTATTTTGTGATGATTTTTGGCACATGTTTAAGTGAAATTCTCAGATTTTTTCCAAGTCATCAATGATGACAACGTTCATCCAATGAGAAGGTGCCAAGTAAGCGAAGACTAAATGATCATCCAGTAAGAAGATGCCAAGTAAGCAAGACATTGTCACAATGATGTCTTACACTCTCTCAAGGACTTAAAAGATAATTTTCAAGAGGGGGAGAAACCACCTAGGGGACGGCCATGCACCATTATAAGGAAAGAAGAGAGCAAACAAAAGAAGGACAAGCATTGCAATTCAAAGTTATCAAAAAAAGCCTAGCTCTTCTTCTTCTACATCTTCTTTCTTTCTCTTTTCTTGTAAGCCTATTGTATTCATATTATTCAATCTTGAATAGGCTTGACATAGACCACCACTCATTATACATCTTTGTAAAAGATTGATCAAGGTGTGATCAATCTTCATTCTTGCGAGGTGGTGGTGTCCGTGTGAATTGTACTCGTCATACAAGGTTTGTAAAGGGTTGAATTAGGTGTAACTCCATCAACCCTGTGGTAAGGTGTACTACGTGTGTGTGATTAGTGTGAACCAAAGAAGGTGTTCCTTGAAGACTGGAGTAGGTTGTTTATAACCGAACCAGTATAAAATTCTTGGTGCCATTTACTTTCTGCATTTACTTTTCAGTTATTGCACTGATTATCCTTCTTTTTTGCATTCGTAAAAATAGTTAACGAATTTCAAAAATCACGAAAATTTCCAAAAATATACTCACACGTTCTAGCGTTAATTTGGCACAAGTTTCAACCCTTTTGGATTAGTATAAGTCAATCAAACATCAAAAGTTCTGAGACTAGTGCAGTCTGATTTTCAGACTTGCAAAGGTTGAGACTTTGGTTGTAGTTGACCTACTTCCCAAACGAATTTTGCAAAACTGTTTCAAACCATTTAAATATAGTGTATAAGGAGTTAGTGGTCAAATTTTCAGAGCATTTGGACGTTCATACAATTAGGAATAAATTTTTCAAAACCATCTACCGTTTCTGGCAGATTCAAGCAATCTGAGTACCAACGGTTTTTGAAGGGGTTAAAGGTTGAATTTTAACTTGACATTTTTAGGGGACACTCATAACATCGTTCTCTCAAAATTTCATAATTTTTGGAGACCTCTAACCTAGTTTTTAAAACGTTTTAAAACTGGTCCTGAAAACAAAATCTGTTTTTAGAACTTGAATTGTTCAAGTTTAAAGAAATTTTAAAAACCACACTTTCCGCACCATCTATTCACCCCCCTCCTTCTAGTGGTGCTTTGCAGATCCTACAAGTGGTATCAGAGAGCAGGAACACTCACTTCAAGGAATCCAACGATTCAGTGAGATGGCAACCACAAATCTCAAAACCGAGCAAGAAGGTATGTCGAGCCAAAGGCCTCCACTTTTTGACGGTGAGTCGTTTATTCAGTGGAAACTTAGAATGAAGCTTTTTCTTATGGCTATAGATATAGATCTTTGGTCAATGATTGAAGATGGTCCTTATGTCCCATCTAAGGTATCCACCGTTGACGGAGTCACATTAGAAGTTGTTAAAACTAGACAAGAATATACGAGTGATGATAAAAAGAAACTTAGTATGAATGCTAGGGCTATGCAATTGCTTCTAAACGGATCAAGTAAAAGTGAGTCTAGTTATGTGTCAAACTGTTCGAGTGCACAAGAAATGTGGAGGATACTAGAAATGAAACACGAAGGCACGAGTCAAGTGAAAGAGTCAAAAATTAACATGCTTATGTCCACACTTGAGTCATTTAAATTATTGCCCAATGAGTCTATTGTAGATATGGATCTTCGTTTGACTAACATCTACAACTCTCTTGAGTCTCTTGGTAAGGCTTTTACTACGCAGGAAAAGGTACAGAAAGTCCTACGAAGCCTTCCTTCTGAATGGGACCCTAAAGTGACCGCGATAGAAGAAAGCAAGGAAACTAAATCAATAAAGATTGAAGAACTAATCGGATCACTTAAAGTTTATGAAAATAAAATCATCATACGGAAATCGGAATCATCTAAACAAGGTAAAGCCATTGCTTTTAAATCAAATGAATACGTCTCCCCTCCCTCCGATCACGTAGATGATAGTGATTCTGAATCGGATAATGATGACCTAATTCTATTGGCTAAAGGATTGAGAAAATTTATGAGAAGGTCATTTAGAAACAAAAATAAGGGCACTACGACTAAGAGAAATAAGAAAAAGTCAAACGATAAAGACGTTAAATGTTATGAATGTGGCAAACTCGGACACTTATCATAT
Organism: Eustoma russellianum; assembly: GCA_036186865.1. Taxonomy (NCBI): domain Eukaryota; kingdom Viridiplantae; phylum Streptophyta; class Magnoliopsida; order Gentianales; family Gentianaceae; genus Eustoma; species Eustoma russellianum. The sequence goes on along the minus strand of AP025043.1, from coordinate 30,137,677 downwards.
GACTGCCCAAATAAAGAAAAGCAAACTACGAAATACCCTGACAAGGAGCGGAACAAAAATAGACTCGTCTCAGAACCCAAACAAAGGAAACGTGCTCTAAAGGCCTCCACCTGGAGTGATTCATCAGATTCTGAAACTGAGACCGAAGAGGAGACTGCACAAGTGTGCTTTGCATCCAAAGCATCTAATGAGGTATCATCTGATTCTGACTCTAACTCTGAACCTTCTTTTGATTATCTTTTTAGTCAGTATCTAGAATTGCATAAATTCACCAAGACTCTCGCTAAGAAAAAGAAACGATTAATTGAAGACAAGAAACTGTTAGAATCTTCTAACGAGAATCTTGTCGCTCAATTAAGCGATTCAAAGAAAGAGTCATCATGCGTCATTACTGCATTAAAAACAGATATTTCATCATTAACCACTCAAAATAATGAAATGAAATCCGAGATTTCAAATTTGAAATCAAGGAATGCCGATTTAGAGAAAATGATGAAACAGTTTGATACAGGGTCCAACATGCTGCATCGCATCATATTATCACAAAAGCATGACAGCGACAAAACTGGCTGGGATACGTTGATACTAACGAAGTATCAATCAAACCAACCAAGTTTGTTGTGTCTAAGAAAGTAGACACCCCTATGCCGCAAGTGGCATCTAAGATGACGCAAAAAGCGCCCCTTTCCTCATCACGCCCCACTTCTTCTTCATATCATGCGAAATATAACTTTGTACCATATAGATATGAAAAGAAAAGAACAATGCATACACGAAATTCATATCATCCACGCACTACACACACACACACAAGGACATATCAAAAACGTCCTTCATTTAGTAAGTATAGAGGAGTCCTTGGGCAAAGACCCAAAGTGCATGCACCACATGTCTACTATATCGCACCTTCATCTACATTCTTGCCATTTGATAGACCGAGAAGGATCACCAAAGTATGGGTAACGAAAGGTACTTTTACCAAGAGGTGATTAACTAACTCGAAAGGACCCAAAGTTAAAAGGGTACCTAAATCACCTTTGCACATTGCAGGGAGCCCACACATCGAAAGATACATCTATAAAGTGGTTCCTTGATAGTGGATGCTCGAGACACATGACGGGTGACCCGAGCCTATTCACAAAACTAAAGAAGGTCACAAAAGGCGGATCCGTGACCTTTGGAGACCACAACGAAGGCAAGATTGTCGGAAAAGGTACGATTGGAAATCAAAACACTCTCCAAATCTCCAACGTATTTTTGGTAAACAACTTATCCTACAATCTTCTTAGCATTTCTCAATTTGTTGACAATGGTTTCAATGTGTGTTTTACTCACCCTTATTGCAATATAATAAATAAAAATGGAGAAACCGTTTTAAAAAGAAAACGAGAAGGTAATATTGTTAAGCTTTCCATGGATGATGTAGTAGATGCTAAAGTTAAGTGTTTTATGTCAAATGAACCCAATGTGAATTTATGGCATAGACGTTTAGGACACATTGGCATTTCCACACTAGAAAAACTTGAACGAAAGAACCTAGTACGGGGATTGCCTACGCTTGATTTAGACAACTTTCAGTTGTGTGAATCTTGCATAAAAGGCAAACAAACACGTGAGTCACTTAAGCCGAAAAATGAAATAAGCACGACTAGAATATTAGAACTACTGCATATAGATTTGTTTGGTCCTAGTCGCACTACAAGCCTTGGTGGGCGCCACTATGCATGCGTAATTGTTGATGACTTTTCTCGTTATACTTGGACTTTATTTCTTGCACATAAGGATGATAGCGCCATTGAAATTGCAAAATTGATTAAACAACTTGAAAATCAATACGGTGTAAATGTGAAAAAGATAAGAAGCAATAGAGGCGGTGAGTTTAAAAATAAAGAGATGATTTCGTTTTGCGAAGAAGAAGGAATTAAGCATGAGTTGTCGCCACCTAGAACTCCACAATTAAATGGAGTAGTAGAAAGAAAGAATCGTAATTACATGAAATCGCTAGGACTATGCTATGCGAAAATAAATTGCCTAGATTTCTGTGGGAGGAAGCCGTAAATTGTGCATGCTATATTGTAAATCGCTTATCTATAAGAAATAAAATAAACAAGACGCCTTATGAGATTTTAAATGATCGCATGCCTAAGATTGACTATTTTCGTATGTTTGGATGCAAATGTTTTGTTCTAAATACAAAAGATAATTTAGATAAATTTGAATCCAAATCAATTGAGTGCATTTTTGTTGGATATTCTATAAATTCGAAGGCATATAGATGTTATGATCCTCTCACTAGACAAATCATGGAATCTATTCATGTGAAATTCAATGAAGTTGGTGAGATTGATAAAGATAAGGAATATGAAGATGATTTTGAATTGAAACCCGTGTTGAATGGAAATGATGATTCTTTTGATATGCATGATATGAATGACACACTAGAAATGCATGATCACTTAGAAAATAATCAACCAAGATGGCATAGAGATCACCCACATGATCTCATCATAGGCGACCTCACTCATGGTGTGCGACCACGTAGAAGAATTACTTCGGATGAAATAAATGAATTTCATGCTATGATTTCTGAAATTGAGCCCAAAAATGTGCATGATGCTTTGAGTGATTCTTCTTGGATTGATGTCATGCATGATGAACTTAATCAATTTGTTAGAAACGATGTATGGGATTTAGTGCCACGTCCACAAGATAAGACTATAATAGGCACAAAGTGGGTATTTAGGAATAAAATGAATGAAGAAGGAAAGGTTGTTAGAAATAAAGCGAGACTTGTAGCACAAGGATATAATCAAGAAGAAGGAATTGACTACGATGAAACATTCGCACCCGTAGCACGTCTAGAAGCTATACGACTATTACTTGCTATTGCTTGCATGAAAGATTTTAAATTGTATCAAATGGACGTAAAAAGTGCTTTCCTAAACGGATTCATACAAGAAGAAGTATACGTGAAACAACCACCCGGTTTTGAAGATTTGAAACATCCAGATCACGTATACAAACTAAAGAAGGCACTATATGGGCTAAAGCAAGCACCGAGAGCATGGTATGATCGTTTTGCTACTTTCCTTTTAGAAAATGATTTTAAACGCGGTACTATAGATAGTACGCTGTTTTTGAAACAAGAAAAATCGGATTTACTTATTATCCAAGTTGATGACATTATTTTCGGTTCTACCTCACATAGACTTGTTAAAGATTTTGAAAATTGCATGAAATCTGAATTTGAAATGTCTATGGTTGGTGAACTTAATTATTTTCTTGGCTTGCAGATTAAGCAAACGAGTAAAGGGATTCATATAAGCCAAGCAAAATATGTTAATGACATGATCAAAAAGTTTAATTTTGAAAATTTAAAACCATCCCCCACCCCTATGAGTGTCACTACTAAATTGGACAAAGAAGAACATGGTAAAGACGTTGATAATGGATTATATCGATCTATGATAGGTTCTTTGCTATATTTAACTGCTAGTAGGCCTGATATCATGTTTAGTGTATGCATGTGTGCACGTTTTCAAAGTCAACCTAAGGTGTCTCACTTCAATGCGGTAAAAAGAATATTCTGATATATTAAGCACACGCCCACCTTAGGAATTTGGTATGATAAGGATTCTACATTTGACTTACATGCTTACACTGATGCAGATTATGGTGGCTGCAAAATAGATAGAAAAAGCACGAGCGGAACTTGCCAATTTATAGGAAATTCACTTATTTCATGGTTTTCCGAAAAGCTAGCAAGTGTTGCTTTGTCCACTACTGAGGCTGAGTACATGGCACTTAGTCTTTGTTGCACACAGTTGTTGTGGATAAAACAACAACTTTCGGACTTTGGAATTACCGTAAATAAAATTCCTATATATTGTGATAGTATGAGTGCCATAAATTTGTCTAAGAGTCCCGTGTTGCATTCTAAGGCTAAGCATATAGAAGTACGCTATTACTTTCCTCGTGATCACGTAAACAATGGTAATATTGTCATAGATCACGTCCGCACAGAAGCACAAGTAGCGGATATCTTTACAAAAGCCTTAAATCAAGCCACGTATGAATCTCTTCGTTCTAAATTAGGCATGATTCCCGTTGATATGATTTGATTTGACGTGATTTGATTTACTTTCCTTTTTGACAGGAATCTTTTGATTTACTTTCCAAAATAAAGGGGGAGAGAAAAGCATGATTTAAGGGGGAGAGAGAGACTAATTGATATTAATTGCACAAATCAAGGGGGAGCCAGATTTGAAATTCGAAATTCAAATTTCAAATTTGTGCATGTTTCAAGGGGGAGAGATAGCATTTAAATCATGTGCATAAATTATTTTGAAAATCATCAAAAGGGGGAGATTGTAGAGATAAGGGGGTTTGAGTGATTTCAAAATAAGTGACTTAAATGCATGATATATATAAACGTGTACATGTATGCATGATATCTTGCCATTACTTGCCTTATTTAGCTTATATATTATGTTGCTGTACTAACGAGCCATGAAGCGTTAAAGCTTACATCATATGGCAAACATTTGTTGTGTTTATACTATTTTCAGGTGCCACCATTAATGAACTAAACTAGTTCATTAAGTGAAGTACTTAGTTTAATAAACTAAGTAGTTCATTAAAGGAAGCCACATTTGGAAAAGGCACAAAGGCAACAAAGCTAAGGAAGGAAAGTTTTCTCCTCCTTCCCATCTTAATTACACACGCCAATATACATATATATTACACATATTTTCAGATTTTTTGAAAAAGACACATACACATGTATTCCAACCTACTACCGACACGTTATATATTTTACGTACCTACGTTAACGTCACACCACTATACTTAACTCATATTTATAAGTATATTCAGGTCTTATATCATATGATATAAGATATGGTGATGACAAATTAAATACGACACAATAAAAGGTTCTAAACCAAAAAATTGTCGTATCGGGCGAATACCGAAACTTCGCCAACGTGTCACGTACTTGCCATAAATAAATGGCCAGCCCCTATACATCAAACATTGATGTAAATTTCGTGCACATCACTGAAAAATAAGGCAAAAATACTTTCCATGTTGGCACACACAAATTACTCCACATTAAGGCCAAAATGTGAAGATTCCAAGTTTAATTTTTGTCACATGTAAATGGTACCGCTTTAGACCAGCCTAGTGCTGTGATTTAAAGTATATATTATATATATTATGTATAACATAATATATATAAAATGTGCAAAAGTTGGAATTTAAATTATAGAAATATCGGGTAATTGATAAATATCGAAAATTCGGTTTTCTACGCACACAACACATGGAACTTTTTGGTACATCATGTGACACGTATCTAGACACTTTTTACATATGATATACATCTTAAAGTGTTCTAGAAAATTAAATTAAGGGCTGATTGGAATATAACATGTGTGTATTATTAAATGTGCATTATTTTACAAAGTTAGCAAAAATAAATTTCAGCACATGCACAATCATTTCCAACGCCACCTACAGCTGAGATGGAGCTTATTTGGAGCCTTGTTGGCCTATTGATTGGTCAAGGATCAATCATACAATGTTGGTGAATTGAAGAGAGAAGCTACAAATGGTAAGAATTCAAAATATATCTCTCTTATATCACATGCTGAAAATTTCAGCATGCTAAACATAGGGTGGCCGATTTTATGACATTGAATGTGATATATTTCATCATCTTTTATTATGTGATTGATTGAAAGAAGAAATGGAAATGATTTGAATATTATTTAAATTAATAAAGAGTGATATTTTATATATCACACATGCTGAAAATTTTTCAGCATGTGTACAACTTGTGGTGGCCGAATTATTGGTCCAAATTGTGTCCAAGTTCATTTCTTATGTGATAGCAATACTTACCATAACTTGGTGATTCAATTTTTAAAGAAAAAATCAAGGTAAATTGGGCATTATTTTGAAAGAAATGGAATGATGCACATGCTGAATTTTCAGCATGGCAAGACTACTAGTTGGCCGATTTTTGCATTTAGTTGGAAAGGATTTGATGTCTTGCAATTTATGTGATATATCTCATGATTTATGGACGTTATTTTGTGACGATTTTTGGCACATTTTTAAGTGAAATTCTCAGATTTTTTCCAAGTCATCAATGATGACAACATTCATCCAATGAGAAGGTGCCAAGTAAGCGAAGACTAAATGATCATCCAATAAGAAGATGCCAAGTAAGCAAGACATTGTCACAATGATGTCATACACTCTCTCAAGGACTTAAAAGATAATTTTCAAGAGGGGGAGACACCACCTAGGGGACGGCCATGCACCATTATAAGGAAAGAAGAGAGCAAACAAAAGAAGGACAAGCATTGCAATTCAAAGTGATCAAAAAAAGCCTAGCTCTTCTTCTTCTACATCTTCTTTCTTTCTCTTTTCTTGTAAGCCTATTGTATTCATATTCTTCAATCTTGAATAGGCTTGACATAGACCACCACTCATTATACATCTTTGTAAAAGATTGATCAAGGTGTGATCAATCTTCATTCTTGCGAGGTGGTGGTGTCCGTGTGAATTGTACTCGTCATACAAGGTTTGTAAAGGGTTGAATTAGGTGTAATTCTATCAACCCTGTGGTAAGGTGTACTACGTGTGTGTGATTAGTGTGAACCAAGGAAGGTGTTCCTTGAAGGCTGGAGTAGGTTGTTTATAACCGAACCAGTATAAAATTCTTGGTGCCATTTACTTTATGCATTTACTTTTGAGTTATTGCACTGATTATCCTTCTTGTTTGCATTCGTAAAAATAGTTAACGAATTTCAAAAATCACGAAAATTTTCAGAAATATACTCACACGTTCTAGCGTTAATTTGGCACAAGTTTCAACCCTTTTGGATTAGTATAAGTCAATCAAACATCAAAAGTTCTGAGACTAGTGCAGTGTGATTTTCAGACTTGCAAATGTTGAGACTTTGGTTGTAGTTGACCTACTTCCCAAAAGAATTTTGCAAAACTGTTTCAACCCATTTAAATATAGTGTATAAGGAGTTAGTGGTCAAATTTTCAGAGCATTTGGACGTTCATACAATTAGGAATAAATTTTTCAAAATCATCTACCGTTTCTGACAGATTCAAGCAATCTGAGTACCAACGGTTTTTGAAGGGGTTAAAGGTTGAATTTTAACTTGAAATTTTTAGGGGACCCTCATAACATCTGAGGCTAAGTTCTCTCAAACTTTCATAATTTTTGGAGACCTCTAACCTTGTTTTAAAAACGTTTTAAAAGTGGTCCTGAAAACAGAATCTGTTTTCAGAACTTGAATTGTTCAAGTTTAAAGAAATTTTAAAAACCACACTTTCCGCACCATCTATTCAACCCCCCCTTCTAGTGGTGCCTTGCAGATCCTACAGACATTACCCGCCTCAGATCCGGGAAGATAGATCTGAACATGAGTATGATGACGTTACCGTTCCGAATCCGGGAATAATAGATTCGAAGGGGAGACGTTACCTCCTCAGATCCGGGAAGATAGATCTGAACATGAGAAAGATGACGTTACCGTTCCGAATCCGGGAATAATAGATTCGAAGGGGAGATGTTATCGCCTCAGATCCGGGAAGATAGATCTGAACACTCTATTGTTTTACGACGATGATGATTTTTAAAGAAAGGCATGAAAGTTCTCATTCTCATTTTTTTCCATGATGCATCACACGTACATATGCATGCATGTCATGTCTAGGGAGTTATTGTGTAGTCACTCATAAAACTTAGACTAAGTTGTCATAACCTTGTAGAACCCAAGTGTGACTTCCTTAAGGGATGATCCCTGATACGCTACGAATTGATACGAGTTACAAACTTTTATTGTTATATTCTGTACTAAGTGACGATTTTAATTAAGTTATGATCTTGCTATCCTAAGTGACGATCCATATCGAATATTGGACGAAGGACAGGTATGCTTCTAAACCACAAAATTTTTTGGGGTTTGGTTCTTGTTCGCACTTTCCATTTAACTCATGATTATTATAGTATACTTGCTGGTGACATTGTCACTCACCCTATTTTTCCTCCCAGAGGTGGCAGAAGACAAGGTAGAATAGATCGAGGACGAACCTAGGGTTCCCTATCCGTGAGTGCAGTGAAGGATGGCCAGCTTTAGGAGACCGAATGTACCAGCGTTAAGGGATGATGGTGATATGTAATTGAGATGGAAAAACAATTTGCTTTTGTCGATTTCTACTACTTTTGATGTGGGTTGTAAATGTTAAATGGTTGTGATGACATTTTTAATTTGAAGTTTTAAATTCTGCCACGGTTCCGCGTATTTGTTGCACATGAGCACAAAAATCCATGCAATTCTATCATGGATCACGACGCGTATGGATGACGCCTAGTACTCTCCTTAGTGAAGTACGGCGGGTGCACCGACTTCGGCGGGGCCGGGGTGCGGGGCGCCACACCCATCATGTATGGCTTATTTTCTATCAATTAAAGTGTCAAATAAGCTCCATCTAGGCTCCAACAACGCTGAAAATGGTGTGTGAAATTCCAGCACATGTGCAGAATTATTTTTGCTAACTTTGTAAAATAGTGCACATAATTATACACATATGGTATATTCTAATCAGCCCTTAAATGCTTTTTCTAGAACACTTTAGAATGTATAGAGTATGTAAAAAGTGTCTAGATACATGTTATATGTCATGCTAAAAATGTTCCATGTGTCGTGTTCGTAGAAAACCGAACTTTCGACGATTGTCGATAACCCGATTTTTCTCCGATAAAATTCCAACTTTTAGCACATGTTATATATATATTATGTTACACATAATATACATAAATTAAACTTTAATATTCATCTCTCATGGCTGATTAAAGTGGCGCCTACATGTGACAAAAATGTTGAATTTGAAATCTCCACAATTTGGCCTTAATTGGGGGTGATTTGTGTGTGCCAACATGGAATAATTTTATGGCTGAATATAACATGTAAGCCACGAAATTTGTGGCCATTTTTGAAGTGTAGGGGCTGGCCATCTATATAAGGCAAGTACGTGACACGCTGGCGAAGTTTCGGTATTCGCCCGATACGACAATTTTCGGTTTAGAACCTTTTAACGTGTCGTATTAAATTTGTCATCACCACGACTTATATCATATGATATAAGACCTGAATATACTCATAAATATGAGTTAAATATAGTGGTGTGACGTTAACGTACGTTCGTAAAATATATAATGTGTCGGTAGTACGTTGGAATATATGTGTATAGTGCCTTTTTAAAAAAATCTGAATATATATAAAAGTATATATAAAACGTGTAGACATAGGTGGGAGAGAACTTTCCATTCTTTAATTTGTTGCCTTTGTGCCTTTTCCAAATATGGCTTCATTTAATGGACTACTTAGTTCATTTAACTAAGTACTTCACTTAATGAACTAGTTTAGTTCATTAATGGTGGCACCTGAAAATAGTTCAAACACAAAAAATGTTTGCCATTTGATGTAAGCTTTAAAGCTTCATGACTCTTTAGTACGGCAACAATATATATGAACTATATAAGGCAGGTTTCATGCAAAAACGTGTCAAGTCATAAAACGTGTCATGCATTTATTTAGTACACGTTATTTAAATCATGCATTTTGTAATCACTCAAACCCTTTTTTCTCAACAATCTCCCCCTTTTGATGATTTACAAAATAACCTACGTTCATGATTTAAATTTTGTCGCTCCCCCTTCAATCATGCACAAATTCAAATTTTGAATTTCAAATTTTGAGTTTTCTCCCCCTTGATTTGTGCAATCAATCTCTCTCTCTCCCACTTAAATCATGCATTCTCTCCCCCTTTATTTTGGAAAGACAATCAAAAGAGCATGTAGAGATGGAATAGCAATTTAAAAAAATCATGCATTTCAAATAATATCAAACGTGCGTTAGTAAGGGGTATTTATTCAACCCTTTGAAAATGTCCCTTTTGGTACCCAAATTTGGGTGACCTTTCTAGGTCTTCCAAAAGGTGAGAAAGGTGATGAAGCCGCAAGATAATATACGTTGGGGGTAAATGTGATTGGCCTTTGGCCGAGAATCCCATCGTGCATATAGCATGGTTTTTGTTTTCGGTTTGCATGCACGGGGAGTGAGCTATGTGAGTGTTGCATATGCATTAATGGTCTCTTTTCATATTTGTACGACGCAAAGTTATATCTCGTATGATATGAAGATGAAGCACGATGAGATGTCATAGGGGAAGGTCTAGGCGTCTTCTTAGATGGCATATATGTCCTAGATGCATCCATTTTCTTTGATGGAATGAATTTTGTTTGTTTATTTAGTGACTCACTTTTCTCAATGTATCCTAGTCCGGTTTTGTCACTATCATGCTTTTGTGAAGAAATGAGACGATCTAGCGTGCAAGTTCCTCTATCGAATTGTTTTACCGTCTTTTCTAGATCTTCGTTTCTTGATCTCAAATCTGAGATCTCGGCTTTCATTACAATATTTTCGGATTTCAAGGATTGAATTTCAGATCTCAATGACACAATCAAATTTGACGACTCCTCTTTTGAATCGTTTAATTGACATACAAGATTTGCGTTAGAGGATTTTAACGATTTCTTGTCTTCAGTTAAGCATTTCTTTTCTTTTGCAAGAGTTCTAGCAAACTTATGTAATTCAATATATTCAACATACAAATCATTAAAAGATAGTTCAGAATCGGAATCAGAATCGGAATTTACCTCACTATCAAAGGGTGGAGACCTTTGCCTTGACATACCTTCTTGCTCGGTTTTGCCGCTAGTGGTTGCCATCTCACTAAGATCGTTGGATCCTTTTGTTGTGAGTGTTCCTGCGCTTTGATACCACTTGTAGGATCTGCAAGGCACCACTAGAAGGGGGGTTGAATAGTGGGTGCAGAAAATGTGGTTTTTAAAGTAGTTTTAAACCAAAAACTCAACTTCTGAAAACAGTTTCTGTTTTCAAGATTAGTTTTAAAACATTTTGAAAACTAGGTTTCAGGTCTTTAAAAATTCTGAAATTTATCGAGAACTTAGCCTCAGATGTTCTGAGTATCTCCTAAAAATTTCAGATTAAAATTCAACCTCTAACCCCTTGAAAAAGCGCTGGTGGTCAGATTGTGCAAATCTGCCAGAACCGGTAGTCTGATTTAAAAAATTTATTTCTATTTGTCCTTAACTCCGAATAATATGAAAATTTAATGAATAACCCCTTATTAGCTGTATTTAAATGGGTTGAAACATTTTTGAAAAATTCTTTTGGGAAGATAGTCAAATACATTCAAAGTCTCAACCTTTGCAAGCCTGGAAATCAGACTGCACTAGTCTCAGAACTTTGGCCGTTTGGATGACTTATACTTGTCCAAAAGGGTTGAAACTTGCGCCAAAAGAATCTCAAAACGTGTGGCTATGATTCTGGAAAGTTTCTTGATTTTTGAAATTCTTTTACCTTTTTTACCAACGTGATTAAATACGATAAAAAGTATTGAAACTGAAAGTAAGTGCTGAAAGTAAATAACACCAGGAATTTTATACTGGTTCGGTTATAACCAACCTACTCCAGTCTTCGAGGATACCTTCCTCGGTTAGCACTAAACACAAAACACAAAATAGCACCTTACCACAGGGTTGATGGAGTTACACACCAACTCCAACCCTTTACAAACCTTGTATGATAATACAATGATCACGAACACCACAACCTTGCAAGTCTAAGATTGATCACACCTTAATCAATCTTTTACAATGATAAAGAGTATAAGGTGGTATGTAAGAAGCCTATTCAAGATATATGAATATGAATACAATAGGCTTTAAGAGAGAAGAAAGAAAGAAAGGTAGAAGGAAGAGATGGAAGACGTTTTTGATCTTGGAATTTGCAAGACTTGTTCTTGTGTTTTTGTTTTGCTCTCTTCTTTTCTTTTTATCACACTATGGCCGCCCCCCCTTAGCCTTGTCTTCCTCTTGAAAATTATCTTCTATGTCCTTGGAAGAATACCTTGCATCATTGTGACATTCACTTGCTTACTTGGCCACACTTCATTGGATGATCATCTTGGCTTTGCTTATTTGGCACTCATTGATTGGTCCAACATTGTCACCATTTAGTGTGCTGTAAAAATCTAAGATTAACTTGAAAAACATGTGCCAAAAAGAATTCAAAACACTGCCAAATAATTACCATTCAATCCCTTCAATTTTGGGATGCAAATTAAGGACAAATGAATAGTAAATTCGACCACTATTCACATGTGCCGAAAATTTTCAGCATGTGTTGCATTTTTGAAATCTTTCCTTGTGTGTTGCCCTCTTCAAAGTCACCCATCATGTGTGGCTTATTTTCTATCAATTAAAGTGCCAAATAAGCTCCATCTAGGCTCCAACAAAGCTGAAAATGGTGTGTGAAATTCCTGCACATGTGCTGAATTATTTTTGCAAACATTGTAAAATAGTGCACAATAATTATACACATATGGTATATTCCAATCTGTAGGCCCCGCCCGAAACCAGAGTTCCGGCTCAGTGCACCCGCCATACTCTACTCCATAGAGTACAAGGCGTCGATACTATACATGTGCATGTCGACATGAATTGTAATCGATATAGCGGAAGCATCTTAAAATAAGCTCACGACACGCATAATATTATTACAAACCGTTCAAATCCACACATCCACAAATACAGCTTCTCACGATAATTTTATTACATCACAATAAATAAAGCTCACACAACAGGTACATAGCTTCAGCCTACATCTTTGCTCATGGATATTCTATCTGGGGTTCCTCCTCAATGAACCCGGCATCAGGGTCTCTGTTCTCTGAAATGTTAAGAGGCAAGTATGAGCGATAACCACCATCTTTTAATCGCTCAGCAAGTATTCTTTATAGATACTTCATGTTGATCATACATGGGGAGACAAGTAGTAATAAAGTAACAATATATATAATTACATCTTCATTTACAAATGACAGCATTATATATAAGGGTAAAACAGAACATAAGATTTTGCATCATACCTTATGGGTCATATCATTCTTCCTCAGCATATCCTTAGCCTACCTTCCATGCTTGAACACTAATCCATCTTATACTAAAGTCATAACTTACAACCATCATCTCTATGTACATAATCTTCCTTAGTCATCTTAAGGCATCATGATTGTACAGATATACTAATCACCACCTAAGGGCATGATCATGACATGATGCATAAAACGTGACTTTTCATAAAATGGCTTTCCATAATATAACTTTTTGTAAACATGATTTTTCATAAACATGACATTTCATAAATTGAAAAGATTTTCATAACTTGCGTAAAATGACATACTCATAACTTGCATAACATGACATTTTCATAACATGAAGACATAACATTTTCATCATTGGCTATATCACTTTTCATAAGAATAATAACACACGACATACCGATCGATTCCCCATATAGTACATGTCGACATAAACATTATAAACATATGCACATGTACCAACGGTGACGCGCTATGATAGAGATCCCGTATCCCAGACCCGGTGTTACACTCGGCCATATACGTAATCATATGCCCCTGACATCTACCACCCTGGTATCGATGTCACGCCGGCGAACATAACATAGTCATAATCATGAACATAACATAACATATCGTGTGTCAATGAAATCGATCGTCTCGTGTTTATTATTCACATGCATATAATCTTTTAAAACATGATATGCACAAGACAACTTTTAAAACTTTATTTTCGTGCACATGAGACTTGATCATATGAAGTATTCTGGTAGTCTACATCTTATAACATCCTCGTTTACTTATTTTCTTACTACATATCATAACTTAAAGAAAATCCTACTTTGACCATCAAGTGGCCATTCGGCCATAGGAACCCAATCAACCCCCTTTTCTTCATTTTTCATCCAACACCACTTTCTTAATTTGTATTTCCAAATACAACTCATATTCCAACACTTAAGGAAATTAACTTTTAATTCCTAATTCTTTTAACTCCTCACGTACAAATACCTCAACTTATACCATACTTTATTCATTTCCACATATTCTACATAACATGAAAATTAATTCATTATATTACACAAATGGCCTTAAGGCCGAATGTGTATAAATATATGTATATATATATGTCTTCCACCAGGATTGGCAAATTCTGACACATCCTGCCTGTTTCCTCAGGGATCCAGGCAGGTTCGGTATGTCTGCTTATCTATTGGCCTGCAGTTTATATTTTTCTCCACTATGTTATAACTACAGCTTGGTGCTTTCTATTTCATGTCTTCGATTATGTCTGGCGCTGCCAAATGATGGTTTTTCCTTCTTGGAGAAATTAACACTCATTGACAAGCCTAAGCTTTGGTTTGACTACTGGAGGTGACATTGATGCATCGTAATTTCAGCATTCTCCGGCACCGGCAACAATTTGAAGGATATCAACATTTGTACTCATATTTCCATTCTACGCATTTCAATGATAGTCATATAAATATGTACGCTTTTTCCTTCGCTAGGGTTTTATCCACAAGGGTGGTTTTTCCTAGCAAGGTTTTAATGCGGCATATCGTATATGACTGGAGATATGTACTTCTTAGTTCGTTATTTCATTTGTTCACTTACTCTGAACTGATGTAATATGGTTTTCCTCCGCCATAAGTGAGGCTTTATTTTAATCAAATAAATTTTTCATAAAAAAATATATATATATATATACCATGATTTATATTCTTAATACCTTAAGCCGTGTATATATATGTATGATTATATCCATGTATACTTCTTTAACATGTCACATTTCATTTTATCATATTACTACCATGTGGCCGAAAGTTTAGCCATTGATTATACACATTTATATTTCATTTTCCTTCCTTCTATGTACATGTTGTATGTTGTATAATTTCATAACTAGCATGTACATATTGCTTTCCTTTCTTTTACTTAATCTTAAGATTATAACACTAAGAAAATGCATAATCATAAACATGATGGAAAACATAAAAAGGTGTACTTCTTGAGTCATATTCATCATCTAATACACATCTTGAAGATGGAATGATGAAACTCAAATGGAGTACTCACATAGGCCACTTGGCTGTGTATATGTGGCATATATATGAAGATGATGATCATCAAACAACCATTGAGACCATGTGTATAAGTCATGCTTATGATGCATACATAAACATGTTAAAGACATGATCTTGAAACATATGAACACTAAAATACATAAAAATACAAACATGATGATCATCATAAAAGAAAACATATTTAAAACATCAAAAGTTGTATTCTTTGTATACCTTTCTTAAGGTTCTTTATTTCATGTCATTTGTTCAAAGTTTATATCTATTTGTATATATATGTATATTACCGTATGTATGCACTTGTATATGTGTATATATATGATTAACCGTATATATATATGTTGCATTTAAATGTATATATAGCCTTTTATATGTATATTTACATATATTTATATATTTATAACATTTACAATCATAGGTTTTTCATATTCTTATGACAAACTTGAACATACTACATGATGATCCCATTTTTAATATAAACATAAATATTGAATTTGAAATCCATGAAGGATCTAGGAAGAGTACTTGCCTTAGTTCACCTTTCTTACACTTAGATGATGGTTCCTTCACTTGGTTTGGAAGAGAGTTCTTCTTCTTTCCTTCCTTGATGTACACGGTTTTTAGGGTTTAAAAGGAGGGTTAGTGAACAACTTATGAAACTAAATATATGGAAGAATCAAACTTAAACTTCATAAATTTCTTACCTTAATTGCCTTTGATTCTAGATGCTACAACCTTCTTGAATCTTTCTTAGTTGATGGAGTGTTTATGGTACTTGATTTGAGTGATGTTAGTGTGAAGAAAGGAGAAGAAAATCTTCTCCTTGTTGAAGAGTGAATTTCAGCCAATATAGGGAAGAAGGGGGTGTTGGAGTGTTCTTGAGTTTTTCCTTGGAGATGGTACAAAATTGGTTGGTTGAAGATGCAATTATGTGAGGGTTAAAGAAGAAATTATTTCCTACTTTTCTAAGGGGGGTGGCCGGCCAAGCATGGAGGGAAATGGGGTGGGAGACAAACTTTTGGCAAGTAATGGTTGAGGGAATGGGTTAAAGTAAGATTCTTGAGCATGCTATTATTTTAATCTAAGCGTAAGACAAGTTGTCTTCACTTTTCTTTTTTTTCTTTTTCCTTTTCTTTTACTTTGTATGTATATAATTATTTTTCTTTTATTTAATGTAGTATAAAATTGTTGTGTCATGTATTCTTTTCGAATTTAATTTATCCTAATAGTTAAAGTTGTTACCAACTAATTTAATTGTGTTTTTATTGTATAGACTCAAACGTTTGTGATATTTTTGCTAATGTAATTGGTATACCAGTCTACTTTTATGAATTATACACCTACGAAATTATATTTACGGTATTGGAAGTGGTTACGACATAACGAATTTTCCGGGCTGTAACATTATCCCCCCTTATAGAAAGTTTCGTCCTCGAAACTTACGTACCTCATATGAAAAGTTGTGGATATTGCTTCTGCATTTGCTGTTCCGGCTCCTAAGTCGCTTCTCGTTCCGTATGATTACTCCACTGTACTTTCACGAAGGGAATTGTCCGTTTTCTCAGCACCTGTTCTTTACGGTCCACGATCCGTGTAGGAACTTCCTCATACGTAACATTATCCTTAATGGTTACGGGATGCTGCTCCAGTATATGATCCGGATCGTGTACATATCGCCGCAACTGAGATACGTGAAACACATTATGTACCTGGGATAAAGTAGGAGGTAGGGCCAACTGATATGCAACTGCTCCAACTTTCTCTAATATCTCATAAGGACCAATAAATCTAGGGCTCGGCTTTCCTTTAATCCCAAATCTAATCATGCCCTTGGTCGGTGAAACCCGCAAATATACTTTCTCGCCTACTTCAAACTCAATCGGTTGTCTTTTTGTATCCGCCCAGCTCTTGCTACGGTCTTGAGCAGCTTTCAATCTATCACGTATCACCTTGATCTTTTCCAGAGTCTGCTCCACCAGTTCTGGACCCAAATAGTTCTCTCTCCAACTTCATCCCAATATAATGGAGATCGACATTTCCTTCCACACAATGCTTCGAAGGGTGCCATACCAATAGAACTGTGATAGCTATTATTGTAAGAGAACTCAATTAACTTCACTGATTTATCCCAGCTAACCTTGAAATCCAAAGTGCAAGCGCGTAGCATATCTTCCAATGTTTGTATGGTACGTTCTGACTGTCCATCGGTCTGCGGATGAAATGCTGTACTCATCCGGAGTTCGGTACCCATGGCATTTTGGTAAGCTCTCCAGAAACGCGAGGTAAAACGTGGATCTTTATCGCATACGATGCTGACAGGTGTTCCATGTAGGCTGACTATCTCATTCATATACATACTCACCAGTTTTTCTATGGATGTCTGGATTGACATTGATAAGAAATGTACCGATTTAGTGAGACGATCCACGATTACCCAAATCGTATCATTAACATTGCGAGTTTTAGGAAGTCCGGTAACAAAATCCATCGTAATATGCTCCCATTTCCACTCTGGAATCTCTAATGGCTGTAATAGTCCTGCCGGCCTCTGATGTTCTGCTTTAACTTGTTGACAAGTATGACATCTCTCCACAAACTCCGCAATGTGTCGCTTCATGCCGTTCCACCAATAATTTCTTTTAAGATCCTGGTACATTTTTGTTGCTCCCGGAATGTATGGACAATCTCGAGTTGTGAGCTTCCGTCATGATCTCTCTTTTAATTCCATCAATGTTTGGCACACACAATCTCTCTTTGAACCAAAGACTACCATCATTATGCAACTGAAAATCCTTCACCGGTCGTTCTTCAAACTGCTTGACAATGATCATTAACTCAGGATCATTCTTTTGCGCCTCTTTAATCCTATCAATTAAGGTGGGAGTGATCATTAATTTAGCCAGAATATTTGCAGTTGAGTCAACCACATCCAATCCAAACTTAGCTATCTCTCTCTCTAGAGGCGTCTGCCTAGCATGACTTGACTTCCTACTCAATGCATCTGCCACCTTATTCGCCTTACCCGAATGATAATGGATAGCGAGATCATAGTCTTTCATCAACTCCAACCATCTGCGCTGCCTCATGTTTAGTTCCTTCTGGGTGAAAAGATATTTCAAACTCTTGTGATCCGTGTAGATTTCGCATCTCTCTCCATATAAATAATGTCTCCATATCTTAAGCGCAAATACAACTGCCGCTAATTCCAGATCATGGGTGGGATAATTCTGTTCATAGGGTTTCAACTGTCTTGATGCATATGCAATTACTTGTTCTTTCTGCATTAATACACAACCTAGTCCATTCTTCGAAGCGTCGCTATATACCACGAATCCCTCTCCTGAGGTTGGTTGTGCTAATACCGGTGCCGATGTCAATTTCTTCTTAAGTTCGGTGAAGCTCTGTTCGCAATCAAAAGTCCAATTATATCGCGTCTTTTTCTACGTCAATCGAGTTAATGGAACTGTAATCCGTGAGAATCCCTCAACAAACTTCCGATAATAACCTGCAAGTCCTAAGAAACTCCTGACCTCAGTCACATTTGTCGGCCTCGGCCATTCCGTAATAGCCTCAATTTTTTTCGGGTCTACTGAGATACCATCCTTAGACACAACATGACCCAAAAATGCAACACTATGGAGCCAAAATTCGCACTTGCTGAGTTTAGCATATAACTGCTTCTTTTTTAATACATTCAGTGTTATTCTTAGATGCTCTGCATGGATCTCTTCATCCGGTGAGTATATTAGAATATCGTCAATAAAAACCACCACGAACTTATCCAACTGATCCCGAAATACTGTGTTCATCAAATCCATGAATGCTGCGGGTGCGTTGGTCAATCCAAATGGCATCACTAAGAACTCATAATGTCCATATCTTTACGAAAAGCAGTCTTAGCGATATCTTCCGACTTGATCTTCAATTGATGGTAACCAGAGCGAAGGTCAATCTTGCTGAACACTTTAGCACCCTGTACGAAAGATTATATTGATATTTATAATGGTTATATATTTGTTATGTAATTATTTAAATTACTTACCTTAATTGATCGAACAAATCGTCGATTCGAGGCAGTGGATATCTATTTTTGATAGTGATCTTATTCAGCTCTCGATAATCGATGCAGAGTCGCATGCTGCCATCTTTCTTCTTAACGAACAACACTGGAGCTCCCCATGGCGATACACTTGGCCGTATAAACTTCTTATCTATCAATTCTTGCAACTGTGATTTCAATTCCTTTAATTCGGCTGGGGCCATTCTATACGGTGCCTTTGAGATTGGTTCAGCTCCCGGAACGATATTAATCTCAAATTCAATCTCCCTGTCCGGAGGCAAACCTGGTAGATCATCTGGAAATACATCTGTGAACTCCTTGACTACTGGAATACTGTCAATTGATGGGGTCTCGGAATCCTTGCCAAGAGCATACACAAGGAATCCTTCGCTACCCTTCTTCAGTGATCGAAATGCTTTTGCTGCTGTCAGATAAATATTCTGTGGTATCTTTTTCATCTTGGAGTTCCCTTGATAAATCACTTCTTCTCGCATTGGATCCTTAATCATCACACGCTTACCACGACAATCAATGTAGGCATGGTGTTTGAACAACCAATCCATGCCTAGAATAAGGTCGAAATCCCCAATCTGTATAGGAATTAGGGTAACTTCGAACTTCTGTCCTCCCATTTCTATCTCGCAATTCTTATATATATGATGTGAAATGATCACCTGATCACCAGCTGCTTGAACACGATAAGGCATATCCAGCCTAGTCGGACAACTATCAAGGTTCTTAGCAAATCTTTTCGATACAAAGGAATGACTTGCACCACTATCAAATAATACGTTGGCAGGCATGTTGTTTGTTAATATAACACTTGTCACAACGTCTGGGGCATCCTGAACCTCCTCATCTGTCATCACATGTACTCTGGCATTGGCCCTTGGACCATCTCTCTGCTGAGGTGTGGTCCTCTAGGGTCCCTTCCTGGGCTCAGGACAGTCTTTGATCATGTGGCCAATCTTACCACAGTCAAAAAAAGCTCCAATCTTCAACAAACATGTTCCTGTATGCGGTTTCTGGCGCTTAGGGCATCTCGGAATCGGATTTGCCTGTGGTGGACGTTGCGGCTGAGGTTGCTGCTGATAATTCTGCGGACGTGTACGTCCATCATCTCCTCTGGCAGTCTTAGCCCCTTTACTAAACTGGCCATCTCCAAACTCTTGGGGCCTCTTGCCCCGAGTATCACCGTCACGCCTAATGATGTCCCTCTCTACACGATAGCAAGCATCCAGTAATTCACCAAAATCTCTTGGGTTGGCATTCACAATCCATGTGCGAATGCGTGGGTTCAGTCCTCTCTCAAACTTGATCATCTTCAGTTGTTCATCCCCCATAATCGCTGGAACATATCTTCCCAATGCAGTAAATCGGTTAGCATAGTCTGCCACCGTCATACCAGACGTTTGGACCAGAGACTCAAACATCCCTATCTTCTGTAAGGTTACTGATGGTGGAATATAAAATTTGCGGAATTC
Source organism: Eustoma russellianum (assembly GCA_036186865.1). Taxonomy (NCBI): domain Eukaryota; kingdom Viridiplantae; phylum Streptophyta; class Magnoliopsida; order Gentianales; family Gentianaceae; genus Eustoma; species Eustoma russellianum. Next base: position 30,117,014 of record AP025043.1, on the reverse strand, counting down.
TCTCAGAAATCGCTCCCAAGTAACTGGAGCTGGCAAATGCTGCAAATTAGTGGTCCACCATTCATCGGCCTCACCCGTCAGAAAAGGCTTGATAACCTGGGCTTTTATCTCTTCTGGTATTTGAATCAGCTCAAAATTGTTCAGTACTTCTTTTAGCCATTTCTCGGCTATGTTAGGGTCAGATCTACCTTCAAAGTTAGGAATGCGGGCCTTCTTCATTTTCCTGTAAAAGAAACGAGTACCATGCTGTGATGGAGGTGGTGGCGGTGGCGGTGGCGGTGGAGCATGATTCTGGTGGCCGTTGTTACCTACCGCCTGTCCTATCTGCACCAGAGCTTGCAGAACAGCCTGCTGAAAATCTCCCTGACCCTGCTGCTGTGGGGGTGGAGGCACCCGCTCAGTGTAAAGTGGAACCGGTCCTGTCTGCGGGGGTATCTGTGGTGGTGGAGGAGGGGGTAACTGTGCAGGTCTGTCAGCGCGCGGTCTACCTCTAGGTCGTGGAGACATCCTATTGAAGATAGTATCATTAGTAATCATTTACAAAAGAGATCAATTTGTCTTCCTCATTAGTTCAGAATTTTAATTTTTTTTATTAGGGACTTAATAATTCAAACAAAACTTTTAAATGTTATTTAGCTATCCCTAAATATTCTAAGGATTCTAATCTAGGATATCACTCTTGGTCTAAGATCATCACTTAACTTCTAAATGCTTACTTTACTGTTCCCGCTGTGGATCTAGAGCCATTCTCTGATACCAACTGTAGCGCCCCGCCCGAAACCAGAGTTCCGGCTCAGTGCACCCGCCATACTCTACTCCATAGAGTACAAGGCGTCGATACTATACATGTGCATGTCGACATGAATTGTAATCGATATAGCGGAAGCATCTTAAAATAAGCTCACGACACGCATAATATTATTACAAACCGTTCAAATCCACACATCCACAAATACAGCTTCTCACGATAATTTTATTACATCACAATAAATAAAGCTCACACAACATGTACATAGCTTCAGCCTACATCTTTGCTCATGGATACTCTATCTGGGGTTCCTCCTCAATGAACACGGCATCAGGGTCTCTGTTCTCTGAAATGTTAAGAGGCAAGTATGAGCGATAACCACAATCTTTTAATCGCTCAGCAAGTATTCTTTATGGATACTTCATGTGGATCATACATGGGGAGACAAGTAGTAATAAAGTAACAATATATATATAATTACATCTTCATTTACAAATGACAGCATTATATATAAGGGTAAAACAGAACATAAGATTTTGCATCATACCTTATGGGTCATATCATTCTTCCTCAGCATATCCTTAGCCTACCTTCCATGCTTGAACACTAATCCATCTTATACTAAAGTCATAACTTACAACCATCACCTCTATGTACATAATCTTCCTTAGTCATCTTAAGGCATCATGATTGTACAGATATACTAATCATCACCTAAGGGCATGATCATGACATGATGCATAAAACATGACTTTTCATAAAATGGCTTTCCATAATATAACTTTTCGTAAACATGATTTTTCATAAACATGACATTTCATAAATTGACAAGATTTTCATAACTTGCGTAAAATGACATACTCATAACTTGCATAACATGACATTTTCATAACATGAAGACATAACATTTTCGTCATTGGCTATAGCACTTTTCATAAGAATAATAACATACGACATACCGATCGATTCCCCATATAGTAAATGTATGACATAAACATTATAAACATATGTACATGTACCAACGGTGACGCGCTATGACAGAGATCCCGTGTCCCAGACCCGGTGTTACACTCGGCCATATACGTAATCATATGCCCCTGACATCTACCACCCCGGTATCGATGTCACGCCGGCGAACATAACATAGTCATAATCATGAACATAACATAACATATCGTGTGTCAATGAAATCGATCGTCTCGTGTTTATTATTCACATGCATATAATCTTTTAAAACATGATATGCACAAGACAACTTTTAAAACTTTATTTTCGTGCACATGAGACTTGATCATGTGAAGTATTCTGGTAGTCTACATCTTATAACATCCTCGTTTACTTATTTTCTTACTACATATCATAACTTAAAGAAAATCCTACTTTGACCATCAAGTGGCCATTCGGCCATAGCAACCCAATCAGCCCCCTTTTCTTCATTTTTCATCCAACACCACTTTCTTAATTTGTATTTTCCAAATACAACTCATATTCCAACACTTAAGGAAATTAACTTTTAATTCCTAATTCTTTTAACTCCTCACGTAAAAATACCTCAACTTATACCATACTTTATTCATTTCCACATATTCTACATAACATGAAACTTAATTCATTATATTACACAAATGGCCTTAAGGCCGAATGTGTATAGATATATGTATATATATAATATGACG
>AP025043.1:30095134-30114580 GCA_036186865.1 Eustoma russellianum | reverse complement strand
CGAATGTGTATAGATATATGTATATATATAATATGACGTATATATATATACCATGATTTATATTCTTAATACCTTAAGCCGTGTATATATATGTATGATTATATCCATGCATACTTCTTTAACATGTCACATTTCATTTTATCATATTACTACCATGTGGCCGAAAGTTTGGCCATTGATTATACACATTTATATTTCATTTTCCTTCCTTCTATGTACATGTTGTATATTGTATAATTTCATAACTAGCATGTACATATTGCTTTCCTTTCTTTTACTTAATCTTAAGATTATAACACTAAGAAAATGCATAATCATAAACATGATGGAAAACATAAAAAGGTATACTTCTTGAGTCATATTTGTTGAGAAATCATGGTTTGAATGATTTACAAGTGCATGATTTATATGTTACATGATTACATGATCTAAATGTTATGAGATTTCAAAATGCATATGCCTATATCTATCACTGTTGTACTAACAAGCCATGAAGTGTTAAGGCTTAAATCACATGGCAAACATTGTTGTATTCATTCTCAGGTGATATACACGGCATACATACAACTCTTGGATATGGTATATATATATTTCTTGGATATCTCGACACACGGCGTATATATTTCTTGGATATCTCGACATATATCTTATGGACACACGTCATATATATCTCTTGGATATACACTCTAAACATATATCTTATGGATACTCATGGCATATATATTTCTTGGAGTCTCACGGCATATACATATATCTCATGGATATACATACGACATATATTCTATCTCAGACGACAAGCTACATTATTCGATCTCGACATTTCGTCAACATGTCATCAACATATGTCAACGACAAGAGATTCATATATACATCATATACACATCCATGATACTCTCAAGTCATATACTTCATGTCATCAAACTTCCAAAGTTACATCGACATGACAAAAGTGCAAAAACTGAAATGTATCATATCATATGACTACCGAGCCATCTCCGACACATCATATACTTATCATACAAAGATGGCCAGCCAATATACATTTCCAACACTCAAAAATTTCGTGCACTACATGGAGAGATCAATACCAAAGTCACAAAACAAATACATATATCAATTCTCCATCATCTTCCTTATTTCTCTGAAAATCAAACTCAAAATTGATATACCTCTTGGCCGAACATCTTATACACATTGGAGCTGAGATTATACATATTTATATGTATATTGCATGTTACATTACACATTTTATATGTTGAAGAGGTTTGAGACAAAACGGAGAAAAACCGAGCAATCAACGGAAGTTGAAATTTGAAGTTACTACATCATCGTACATGGAACATTTATTTGCTACATGATACCACATGTATTTATTCATGTATTATACATGAATTACACAGCCAAAGACATATCTTGAAAGGTTCTGGAAGGCAAGGTAAAATGGTAAAAGAAATTTACCATGTTCATGAAGAATTCTACATTGTTACCATGCAAAATTCAGATTTGAATTCAGCACATTGGCTGACCAGATGGGGCAGCTGGGACAGTATGTTGTGAGCCTTGGAGGAGTTCATAATATAATATAATTGATGAAGAAAGACCAAGCAATGATGGAAGACAAAGATCCACAAATTAAGGAGTCAAAGACAAGACCAAACAAAGCTGAAAATTCTGTTTTTGAATCTGAAATTTCAGATTGGTGGCTGAAGTTTTGGGGGGAATTAATGACCTAAAGCATTCAAATTTATTCAAAGGCATTACAAGACAATTCAAATCAGATTTGGGAGGCTCCTCTCAACCCTCTTAGGCGCCCCAACCATCTATAAAAGGCCAAGAGATGATCAACACAAAACAAGAACAACAAGTGCAAAATTCTGTTTAGTGTTTGCAAGACTTCACTTCATTTTCCATATTCATCTCTTGTATATACCCAAAGCCTATCATACTTACATGTCATATTCAGTATAGGTTTCATACACATCACCCAAATAAGATTCATTGGTGTACAAGGTTGATCAAGGTGTGATCAAACCTTCATTTGGTGAGGTGGTGCTGATTGGTGATTCTTTGGTGTTGTTCTTTGTGTAGAACATTGTAAAAGGGTTTGGATTGAAGGAGTTGGTGTATAACTCTATCCACCCTTATTCTAAGGTGACTTTGGTGACTAGTGAAAACCAAGGAAGGTGTCCTTGAAGACTGGAGTAGGTCACGTTGGCCGAACCAGTATAAAATTCTTGGTGTTTTTACTTTCAGCATTTTTACTCTCAGTTTCTGTTTTTGCATCATCTTTATGATCTCGGTAAAAATAGCAAATAATTTTCAAAAATCATAAACATTTGCAAAAACATAGCCTTGTGTCTTAGGGTTCATTTCCCACTGATTTTATCAAATTTGGATAAGTATAAGTCATCCAAACGTTCATAGTTCTGAGACTAGTGCAAATCTGTTTTTCAGATTGGCAGAGGTTGAGAACATCAACTTCGTTGACATACTTCCCAAAGGAAATTTTCAAAACTGTTTTAACTGAGTATAATAAACACCCTAAGGGTCATCTCATAAAAGTTTCAGGTCATTTGGAGTTGTCACCAAATAGGAATAAATTTTTCATTTTAAGGTACAGGTTCTGTCCAAACTGACACAGTCAGATCACGTACCACATTTGAGTGACTTAACCTTTGAGTTTTAATCTGAAATTTTTATTCCACCTTCATAACACCTGAGAGTACATTGTGTCAAAATTTCACTATTTTTGGAGGTCTACAACCCAGTCAACCAAGTGTTTAAAAACGGGTCCTGAAAAAAGTCTCTGTTTTCAGAAGTGAGTAATTGGTCCTTAAAATTTTTATAAACCAATTTTTTCCGCACTCACTATTCAACCCCCCCTTCTAGTGGTGCTATACAGGTCCAACAATTGGTATCAGAGCAAGGTACACTCACAACAAGAAGATATAACAATCTTTGTGAGATGGCATCAACTAGTCACAAAACCGAGCAAGAAGATATGTCTAGCCAAAGGCCTCCACTCTTTGATGGTGAGTCTTTTAATCATTGGAAACTTCGTATGAAATTGTTTCTTGTGGCTATTGATATTGATTTGTGGTCTATAATAGAAGATGGTCCTTTTGTTCCATCTAAGATAATCGCGGTTGATGGTGTTGATATAGAAGTTACAAAGTCTAAACTAGAGTATACAAGTGATGATAAGAAGAAGCTAAGTATGAATGCTAAAGATATGCAACTTCTTCTAAATGGTTTGAGCAAAAGTGAATCTAGTTATGTATCTAATTGTTCTAATGCACAAGATATGTGGAAGAGTTTAGAAATGAAGCATGAAGGAACAAGTCAAGTAAAAGAGTCCAAAATCAATATGCTTATGTCTACTCTTGAATCCTTCAAATTGTTGCCAAATGAATCCATTGTTGATATGGATTTGAGATTAACTAACATTTACAATTCTCTTGAGTCTCTTGGCAAAGCTTTCACTTCACAGGAAAAGGTACAAAAGGTATTGAGAAGCCTTCCATCCGAATGGGATCCAAAAGTTACCGCAATAGAAGAAAGCAAAGAAACCAAGTCAATAAAAATGGAGGAATTGATTGGATCATTGAAGGTATATGAAAACAAACTTACTATGAGGAAATCCGAATCAACTTCCAAACAAAGTAAGACAACAGCTTTCAATTCAAATGAATACGTCTCTACTTCTTCTAATTGCGTAAATGATAGTGACACGGATTCAGACGATGAAAATCTAATTCTATTGGCTAAAGGATTAAGAAAATTTATGAAGAAGTCATTTAGAAACAAACATAAATCCACTTCATCTAAGTCAAACAGAAATAAGAACAATGATAAAGACATGAAATGTTATGACTGTGGAAAATCTGGACATATTTCCTATAACTGTCCAAACAAGGACAAAACAATGAACAAAAACCATGACAAGGAACGGACACATACTAGACTCGTCTCAGAACCGAAATAAAGGAATACAAGAAGGGCCTTCAAAGCTTCTACATGGAGTGATTCATCGGACTCAGAAAATGAAGAAGCTGAGGATGAAACGGCTCAAGTTTGCTTTGCATCAAAGGCGTCAAATGAGGTAAATTCCGATTCCGATTCTGATAATGAAGCTTCATATGATGATTTGTTTAGTGAATATCTTGAATTGCATAAATTTTCAAAAGCTCTTGCTAAAGAAAAGAAACGCTTAGTTGAAGACAAGAAATTGTTAGAATCCTCTAACACAAATCTTGTGTCTCAATTAAACGATTCAAAAGAAGAGTCGTCAAGTATAATTAGTACATTGAGGTCTGAAATTATTTCTTTAACATCCGAAAATGTTGAAATGAAATCCGAGATCGTAGACTTGAGATCAAGAAACATAGAATTAGAGAATACTGTAAAGAAATTTGATAAAGGAACTTGCATGCTAGATCATCTTATCTCTTCTCAAAAGCATGACAATGACAAAACCGGATTAGGGTATAGTAAAGATACTCATGTACAAAGTAAATCTACAAACTTTGTTGCATCATCACTCAAACAACATGTCTTCAAAACAATTGAGAAGCCTAAGAAGGTAACAATACAAACTAGCAAGACATTATTGGCATCTCATCGCACTACCCATAGTTCATCACATGAAAAATACAAGCATGTTCCATATAGATATCAAAGGAAGTCATCAAAGCATATGCAACATTCATATCGTACAAACGCATCTAGATCACACACATTGCCAACAAACCGAAACACTTATCACAAATCAACTCACGTTGGCACATTCGGCCACTATAGGCAAAATAGAGATGAAAACAACATGTACTATATCTTATCATCTTTTGGAAGACCAAGAAAGGTTACCCAAGTTTGGATACCAAAAGGAATTCTTACAAAGGTCTAAATTACTAACCCGAAAGGACCCAAAATTAAAGGGTACCTAAGTTAGTGTTATGTTTTGTAGGTAGCAAAAGATATAGGAAATAAGTGATTTCTTGATAGTGGGTGTTCAAGACATATGACGGTTGATCCAACTCTATTTTCCAAATTAAAGAAAGTTGAAAAAGGAGGATTCGTAACCTTTGGAGATAACAATGAAGGTCGAATCATTGGAAAAGGAACAATCGGAAATCCAAGTACTCTTCAAATCTCCAACGTGTTCCTAGTAAGTAATCTATCATACAACTTACTTAGCATTTCACAATTTCTTGATAATGGTTATGATGTGTGTTTCTCTCATCCATATTGCAATATTGTTAATAAAAATGGAGAAACCGTACTAAAATGAAAAAGAGAAGGAAATATTTTTACGCTATCCATAGATGATATGCTAGATGCTAGAGTAAAATGTTTTATGACAAATGAACCAAATGTAAACTTATGGCATAGACGGTTAGGAATATTGGCATATCAACTCATGAAAAACTTCAACGAAATAATCTAGTACGAGGATTGCCTAAACTTGATACGGATAACTTTAAGTTATGTGAATCTTGTATTAGAGGCAAACAAACACGTGAATCACTTAAGTCTAAGAATGAGATCAGCACATTTACTATCTTAGAACTATTACACATTGATTTGTTTGGTCCTAGTCGTACTAAAAGCCTTGGAGGGAGACACTATGCATGTGTCATAGTTGATGATTTTTCTCGTTATACATGGACTTTATTTCTTGCAAATAAAGATGATAGTGCTATTGAGATTGCCAAATTAATAAAACAACTTGAAAATGAATATGGCATAAATGTGAAGAAAATTAGAAGCGATAGAGGAGGTGAATTTAAAAATAAAGATATGATTGCATTTTGTGAAGAAAAGGGTATTAAACATGAATTTTCACCATCTAGAACACCTCAATTAAACGGCGTAGTAGAAAGAAAGAATAGGACACTACAAGAAATTGCAAGAACAATGTTATGTGAAAATAAACTACCTAAATTCTTGTGGGCAGAAGCTGTAAATTGTGCATGCTATATAGTCAACCGTTTATCAATTAGAAAGAAAATAAACAAAACCCCTTATGAGATTTTAAATAATCGAATGCCTAAGATTGACTATTTTCGTGTGTTTGGATGTAAATGCTTTGTACTTAACACAAAAGAAAATCTAGATAAATTTGAGTCTAAATCCATTGAATGCATCTTTGTTGGATATTCTATAAATTCTAAGGCATATAGATGTTATGATCCTATCACTAGGCAAATCTTAGAATCTATTCATGTGAAATTCAATGAATTCGGTGAACATGAAACAACTAAAGATTATGATGGTGATTTTGAACTCGAATCTGTGATTGATGATATAGAAGAAAATATAGTACATGATGAACACAACATACTAGAAACGCATGATCACTTAGAAATGCATGAGAACTTAGAAAATAATCAAACAAGATTTCATAAGAATCATCCACATGAACTTATCATAGGTGATATATCACAAGGTGTACGACCACGTAGAAGAATAAATCAAGATGAAATAAATCAATTCCATGCTATGATTTCGGAAATAGAACCCAAGAATGTGTTTGATGCTTTAAATGATTCTTCTTGGATTGATGCTATGCATGATGAACTTAATCAATTTACAAGAAATGATGTTTGGGATTTAGTACCTCAACCACAAGATAAAACAATAATAGGTACAAAATGGGTGTTTAGAAACAAAATGAATGAAGATGGTAAAGTGGTTAGAAACAAAGCTAGGCTTGTAGCTCAAGGATATAATCAAGAAGAAGGCATAGACTATGATGAAACATTTGCACCTGTAGCACGATTAGAAGCTATACGATTACTACTTGCTATTGCTTGCATAAAGAATTTTAAACTTTACCAAATGGACGTAAAAAGTGCATTCTTAAATGGTTTTATACAAGAAGAAGTCTATGTAAAACAACCACCTGGCTTTGAGGATATGATATACCCTAATCATGTATACAAGTTAAAGAAAGCGTTATATGGCTTAAAACAAGCTCCTAGAGCTTGGTACGATAGTTTTGCCACTTTTCTCTTAGAAAATGGATTTAAAAGAGGAACCATCGACAATACACTATTCTTAAAACATGAAAAATCAGATTTACTTATTCTTCAAATTTATGTTGATGATATCATCTTTGGATCTACTTGTGATAAATTTGTTGAAGAATTTGAAAATTGTATGAAATCCGAATTTGAAATGTCAATGGTAGGCGAACTAAATTATTTCCTTGGCTTGCAAATTAAACAAACTAATAAAGGAATACACATAAGTCAAGCAAAATATGTGAATGACATGATTAAAAAGTTAGCTTTGAGAATTTAAAGCCATCTACAACCCCCATGAGTATAGCAACTAAGCTTGATAAAGATGAAACTGGAAAAGATTTTGACAACGGATTATATAGATCTATGATTGGCTCTTTGCTTTATCTTACTGCAAGTAGACGTGATATCATGTTTAGTGTGTGTATGTGTGCTCGTTTTCAAAGTAACCCGAAAGTCTCACATTATAATGCTGTAAAACGAATATTTCGGTACATTAAGCACACTCCCACATTAGGTATTTGGTATGATAAAAACTCTGAATTCAATCTACATGCTTATACTGATGCTGATTATGGAGGGTGTAAGATAGATAGAAAAAGTACAAGTAGTACATGTCAATTTATTGGAAACTCACTAATATCATGGTGTTCAAAGAAACAAGCTAGTGTAGCATTATCCACTACAGAGGCAGAATACATGGCGTTAAGTCTTTGTTGTACACAGTTATTATGGCTAAAACAACAAATTTCAGACTTTGGAATAACTATAAATAAAATTCCCATATATTGTGACAGTACAAGTGCTATCAACTTATCTAAGAACCCTGTTTTACACTCTTAGGCAAAACACATAGATGTAAGATATCATTTTCTTCGTGATCATGTAGGTAATGGTAATATTATAATAGATCACGTTCGTACTGAAGAACAAATAGCTGATATCTTTACAAAAGCCCTTAATCAAGACACATATGAAAATTTACGATCTAAATTAGGCATGATTTCCATTGATATGCTATAAATTATCGTTTTGCTCCAAATGTATCTTTTGATGTGATTTACAAAATCAAGGGGGAGAAAAATGCATGATTGCTTGCATGATTTCAGGGGGAGAAAAAGCATGATTTTAAGGTCAAAGAGAGAGTGAGAAATTGCTAATTCAAATGTATGATATAAAGGGAGAGATTGATTTAAGGGGGAGTATTTACATTTTGAAAAACATGTTATGAATGCATAATTGTAGGGGGAGTGATTATGCCACATCTAAATCATGAATAAAGGTTATTTTGCAAATCATCAAAAGGGGGAGATTGTTGAGAAATCATGGTTTGAATGATTGATTGCTTGCATGATTTCAGGGGGAGAAAAAGCATGATTTTAAGGTCAAAGAGAGAGTGAGAAATTGCTAATTCAAATGTATGATATAAAGGGAGAGATTGATTTAAGGGGGAGTATTTACATTTTGAAAAATATGTTATGAATGCATAATTGTAGGGGGAGTGATTATGCCACATCTAAATCATGAATAAAGGTTATTTTGCAAATCATCAAAAGGGGGAGATTGTTGAGAAATCATGGTTTGAATGATTTACAAGTGCATGATTTATATGTTACATGATTACATGATCTAAATGTTATGAGATTTCAAAATGCATATGCCTATATCTATCACTGTTGTACTTACAAGCCATGAAGCGTTAACGCTTAAATCATATGGCAAACATTGTTGTATTCATTCTCAGGTGATATACACGGCATACATACAACTCTTGGATATGGTATATATATATTTCTTGGATATCTCGACACACGGCGTATATATTTCTTGGATATCTCGACATATATCTTATGGACACACGTCATATATATCTCTTGGATATACACTCTAAACATATATCTTATGGATACTCATGGCATATATATTTCTTGGAGTCTCACGGCATATACATATATCTCATGGATATACATACGACATATATTCTATCTCAGACGACAAGCTACATTATTCGATCTCGACATTTCGTCAACATGTCATCAACATATGTCAACAACAAGAGAGTCATATATACATCATATACACATCCATGATACTCTCAAGTCATATACTTCATGTCATCAAACTTCCAAAATTACATCGACATGACAAAAGTGCAAAAACCGAAATGTATCATATCATATGACTACCGAGCCATCTCCGACACATCATATACTTATCATACAAAGATGGCCAGCCAATATACATTTCCAACACTCAAAAATTTCGTGCACTACATGGAGAGATCAATACCAAAGTCACAAAACAAATACATATATCAATTCTCCATCATCTTCCTTATTTCTCTGAAAATCAAACTCAAAATTGATATACCTCTTGGCCGAACATGTTATACACATTGGAGCTGAGATTATACATATTTATATGTATATTGCATGTTACATTACACATTTTATATGTTGAAGAGGTTTGAGACAAAACGGAGAAAAACCGAGCAATCAACGGAAGTTGAAATTTGAAGTTACTACATCATCGTACATGGAACATTTATTTGCTACATGATACCACATGTATTTATTCATGTATTATACATGAATTACACAGCCAAAGACATATCTTGAAAGGTTCTAGAAGGCAAGGTAAAATGGTAAAAGAAATTTACCATGTTCATGAAGAATTCTACATTGTTACCATGCAAAATTCAGATTTGAATTCAGCACATTGGCTGACCAGATGGGGCAGCTGGGACAGCATGTTGGGAGCCTTGGAGGAGTTCATAATATAATATAATTGATGAAGAAAGACCAAGCAACGATGGAAGACAAAGATCCACAAATTAAGGAGTCAAAGACAAGACCAAACAAAGCTGAAAATTCTGTTTTTGAATCTGAAATTTCAGATTGGTGGCTGAAGTTTTGGGGGGGATTAATGACCTAAAGCATTCAAATTTATTCAAAGGCATTACAAGACAATTCAAATCAGATTTGGGAGGCTCCTCTCAACCCTCTTAGGCGCCCCAACCATCTATAAAAGGCCAAGAGATGATCAACACAAAACAAGAACAACAAGTGCAAAATTCTGTTTAGTGTTTGCAAGACTTCACTTCATTTTCCATATTCATCTCTTGTATATACCCAAAGCCTATCATACTTACATGTCATATTCAGTATAGGTTTCATACACATCACCAAAATAAGATTCATTGGTGTACAAGGTTGATCAAGGTATAAAATTCTTGGTGTTCTTACTTTCAGCATTTTTACTCTCGGTTTCAGTTTTTGCATCAGCTTTATGATCTCGGTAAAAATAGCAAATAATTTTCAAAAATTATAACAATTTTCAGAAACATAGCCTTGTGTCTTAGGGTTCATTTCCCACTGATTTTATGAAATTTGGATAAGTATAAGTCATCCAAACGTTCATAGTTCTGGGACTAGTGCAAATCTGTTTTTCAGATTGGCAGAGGTTGAGAACATCAACTTGGTTGACATACTTCCCAAAGGAATTTTTCAAAACTGTTTTAACTGAGTATAATAAACATCCTAAGGGTCATCTCATAAAAGGTTCAGGTCATTTTGAGTTGTCACCAAATAGGAATAAGTTTTTCATTTTAAGGTACAGGTTCTGTCCAAACTGACACAGCCAGATCACGTACCACATTTGAGTGACTTAACCTTTGAGTTTTAATCTGAAATTTTTATGCCGCCTTCATAACACCTGATAGTACATTGTGTCAAAATTTCACTATTTTTGGAGGTCTACAACCCAGTCAACCAAGTGTTTAAAAACGGGTCCTGAAAGCAGTCTCTGTTTTCAGAAGTGAGTAATTGGTCCTTAAAATTTTTATAAACCAATTTTTTCCGCACTCACTATTCAACCCCCCTTCTAGTGGTGCTATACAGGTCCAACAATGTTCATCATCTAATACACATCTTGAAGATGGAATGATGAAACTCAAATGGAGTACTCACATAGGCCACTTGGCCGTGTATATGTGGCGTATATATGAAGATGATGATCATCAAACAACCATTGAGACCATGTGTATAAGTCATGCTTATGATGCATACATAAACATGTTAAAGACATGATCTTGAAACATATGAACACTAAAATACATAAAAATACAAACATGATGATCATCATAAAAGAAAACATATTTAAAACATCAAAAGTTGTGTTCTTTGTATACCTTTCTTAAGGTTCTTTATTTCATGTCATTTGTTCAAAGTTTATATCTATTTGTATATATATGTATATTACAGAATGTATGCACTTGTATATGTGTATATATATATGATTAACCGTATATATATATATGTTGCATTTAAATGTATATATAGCCTTTTATATGTATATTTACATATATTTATATATTTATAACATTTACAATCATAGGTCTTTCATATTCTTATGACAAACTTGAACATACTACATGATGATCCCATTTTTAATATAAACATAAATATTGAATTTGAAATCCATGAAGGATCTAGGAAGAGTACTTGCCTTGGTTCACCTTTCTTACACTTAGATGATGGTTCCTTCACTTGGTCTGGAAGAGAGTTCTTCTTGCTTCCTTCCTTGATGTACACGGTTTTTAGGGTTTAAAAGGAGGGTTAGTGAACAACTTATGAAACTAAATATATGGAAGAACAAACTTAAACTTCATAAAGTTCTTACCTTAATTGCCTTTGATTCTAGATGCTACAACCTTCTTGAATCTTTCTTAGTTGATGGAGTGTTTATGGTACTTGATTTGAGTGATGTTAGTGTGAAGAAAGGAGAAGAAAATCTTCTCCTTGTTGAAGAGTGAATTTCAGCCAATATAGGGAAGAAGGGGGTGTTGGAGTGTTCTTGAGTTTTTCCTTGGAGATGGTACAAAATTGGTTGGTTGAAGATGCAATTATGTGAGGGTTAAAGAAGAAATTATTTCCTACTTTTCTAAGGGGGGTGGCCGGCCAAGCATGGAGGGAAATGGGGTGGGAGACAAACTTTTGGCAAGTATGAGTTGAAGGAATGGGTTAAGGTAAGATTCTTGAGCATGCTATTATTTTAATCTAAGTGTAAGACAAGTTGTCTTCACTTTTCTTTTTTTTCTTTTTCCTTTTATTTTACTTTGTATGTATATAATTGTTTTTCTTTTATTTAATGTAGTATAAAATTGTTGTGTCATATATTTCTTTTTGATTTAATTTATCCTAATAGTTGATGTTGTTACCAACTAATTTAATTGTGTTTTTATTGTATAGACTCAAACGTTTGTGATATTTTTGCTAATGTAATTGGTATACCAGTCTAGTTTTATGAATCGTACACCTACGAAATTATATTTACGGTATTGGAAGTGGTTACGACATAACGAATTTTCCGGGCTGTAACACAATCAGCCCTTAAACGATTTTCCTATAACACTTTAGAATGTATACAGTATGTAAAAAGTGTCTAAATACATGTTATACGTCATGCCAAAAATGTTCCATGTGTCGTGTTCGTAGAAACCGAACTTTCAACGTTTGTCGATTACCCGATTTTTCTCCTATAAAATTCCAACTTTTAGCACATGTTATATATATATATATTATGTTACACATAATATACATAAATTAAACTTTAATATTCAGCTCTCATGGCTGATTAAAGTGGCGCCTACATGTGACAAAAATGTTGAATTTGAAATCTCCACAATTTGGCCTTAATTGGGGGTGATTTGTGTGTGCCAACATGGAATAATTTTAAGGCCGAATATACCATGTAAGCCACGAAATTTGTGGCCATTTTTGAAGTGTAGGGGCTGACCATCTATATATGGCAAGTACGTGACACGGTGACGAAGTTTCAGTATTCGGCCGATACGACAATTTTCGGTTTAGAACCTTTTAACGTGTCGTATTAAATTTGTCATCACCACGACTTATATCATATGATATAAGACCTGAATATACTCATAAATATGAGTTAAATATAGTGGTGTGACGTTAACGTACGTTCGTAAAATATATAACGTATCGGTAGTACGTTGGAATATATGTGTATAGTGCCTTTTTAAAAAAAATCTGAATATATATAAAAGTATATATAAAAACGTGTAGACATAGGTGGGAGAGAACTTTCCATTCTTCAATTTGTTGCCTTTGTGCCTTTTCCAAATACAGCTTCATTTAATGAACTACTTAGTTCATTTAACTAAGTACTTCACTTAATGAACTAGTTTAGTTCATTAATGGTGGCACCTGAAAATAGTTCAAACACAACAAATGTTTGCCATTTGATGTAAGCTTTAAAGCTTCATGGCTCGTTAGTACGGCAACAATATATATGAACAATATAAGGCAGGATTCATGCAAAAACGTGTCAAGTCATAAAACGTGTCGTGCATTTATTTAGTACACATTATTTAAATCAAGCATTTTGTAATCACTCAAACCCTTTTTTCTCAACAATCTCCCCCTTTTGATGATTTAAAAAATAACCTACGTTCATGATTTAAATTTTGTCGCTCCCCCTTCAATCATGCACAAATTCAAATTTTGAATTTCAAATTTCGAGTTTTCTCCCCCTTGATTTGTGCAATCAATCTCTCTCTCTCCCTCTTAAATCATGCATTCTCTCCCTCTTTATTTTGGAAAGACAATCAAAAGAGCATGTAGAGATGGAAATAGCAATTTAAAAAAATCATGCATTTCAAATAATATCAAACGTGCGTTCGTAAGGGTTATTTATTCAACCCTTTGAAAATGTCCCTTTTGGTACCCTAATTTGGGTGACCTTTCTAGGTCTTCCAAAAGGTGAGAAAGGTGATGAAGCCGCAAGATAATATACGTTGGGGGTAAATGCGATTGGCCTTTGGCCGAGAATCCCATCGTGCATATAGCATGGTTTTCGTTTTTGGTTTGCATGCACGGGGAGTGAGCTATATGAGTGTTGCATATGCATTAATGGTCTCTTTTCATTTTTGTACGACGCAAAGTTATATCTCGTATGATATAAAGATGAAGCACGATGAGATGTCATAGGGGAAGGTCTAGGCGTCTTCTTAGATGCCATATATGTCTTAGATGCATCTATTTTCTTTGATGGAATGAATTTTGTTTGTTTATTTAGTGACTCACTTTTCTCAACGTATCTTAGTCCGGTTTTGTCACTATCATGCTTTTGTGAAGAAATGAGACGTTCTAGCGTGCAAGTTCCTCTATCGAATTGTTTTACAGTCTTTTCTAGATCTTCATTTCTTGATCTCAAATCTGAGATCTCAGCTTTCATTACCATGTTTTGGATTTCAAGGATTGAAGTTTAGATCTCAATGACACAATCAAATTTGACGACTCCTCTTTTGAATCGTTTAATAGACATACAAGATTTGCGTTAGAGGATTTTAACGATTTCTTGTCTTCAATTAAGAGTTTCTTTTCTTTTGCAAGAGTTCTAGCAAACTTATGTAATTCAAGATAGTCAACATACAAATCATTAAAAGATAGTTCAGAATCGGAATCGGAATCGGAATTTACCTCACTATCAAAGGGTGGAGACCTTTGCATTGACATACCTTCTTGCTCGGTTTTGTCGCTAGTGGTTGCCATCTCACTAAGATCGTTGGATCCTTTTGTTGTGAGTGTTCCTGCGCTCTGATACCACTTGTAGGATCTGCAAGGCACCACTAGAAGGGGGGTTGAATAGTGGGTGCGGAAAATGTGATTTTTAAAATAGTTTTAAACCAAAAACGTAACTTCTGAAAACAGTTTCTGTTTTCAGGACTAGTTTTAAAACGTTTTCAAAACTAGGTTGCAGGTCTTCAAAAATTCTGAAATTTAGAGAGAACTTAGCCTCAGATGTTCTGAGTATCGCCTAAAAATTTCAGATTAAAATTCAACTTTCTAACCCCTTGAAAAAGCGTTGGTGGTCAGATTGCGCAAATCTACCAGAACCGGTAGTCTGATTTAAAAACTTTATTTCTATTTGTCCTTAACTCCAAATGCTTTGAAAATTTGATGAATAACCCCTTATTTAGTTGTATTTAAATGGGTTGAAACAGTTTTGAAAAATCCTTTTGGGAAGATAGTCAAATACATTCAAAGTCTCAACCTTTGCAAGTCTGAAAATTAGACTGCACTAGTCTCAGAACTTTGGGCGTTTGGATGACTTATACTTGTCCAAAAGGGTTGAAACTTGCGCCAAAAGAACCTCAAAACTTGTGGCTATAAATCTGGAAAGTTTCTTGATTTTTGAAATTTGTTTACTATTTTTACCAACGTGATTAAAAACGATAAACAATGCTGAAACTGAAAGTAAGTGCTGAAAGTAAATAACACCAGGAATTTTATACTGGTTCGGTTATAACCAACCTACTCCAGTCTTCGAGGACACCTTCCTCGGTTAGCACTAATCACAAAACACAAAATATCACCTTACAAAGGGTTGATGGAGTTACACACCAACTCCAACCCTTTACAAACCTTGTATGATAATACAATGATCACGAACACCACCACCTTGCAAGTCCAAGATTGATCGCACCTTGATCAATCTTTTACAATGATAAAGAGTATAGGGTGGTATGTAAGAAGCCTATTCACGATATATGAATATGAATACAATAGGCTTTAAGAGAGAAGAAAGAAAGAAAGGTAGAAGGAAGAGATGGAAGACATTTTTGATCTTGGAATTTGCAAGACTTGTTCTCGTGTTTTTGTTTTGCTCTCTTCTTTCCTTTTTATCACACTATAGCCGCCCCCTAGCCTTGTCTTCCTCTTGAAAATTATCTTCTAAGTCCTTGGAAGAATACCTTGCATCATTGTGACATTCACTTGCGTACTTGGCCACACTTCATTAGATGATCATCTTGGCTTTGCTTATTTGGCACTCATTGATTGGTCCAACCTTGTCACCATTTAGTGTGCTGTAAAAATCTGAGATTAACTTGAAAAACATGTGCCAAAAAGAATTCAAAACACTACCAAATAATCACCATTCAATCCCTTCAATTTTGGGATGCAAATTAAGGACAAATGAATAGTAATTTCGGCCACTATTCACATGTGCTGAAAATTTTCAGCATGTGTTGCATTTTTGAAATCTTTCCTTGTGTGTTTCCCTCTTCAAAGTCACCCATCATGTGTGGCTTATTTTCCACCAATTAAAGTGCCAAATAAGCTCCATCTAGGCTCCAACAAAGCTGAAAATGGTGTGTGAAATTCCTACACATGTGCTGAATTATTTTTGCAAACTTTGTAAAATAGTGCACAATAATTATGCACATACAGTATATTCCAATCAGCCCTTAAATGATTTTTCTAGAACACTTTAGAATGTATAGAGAATGTAAAAAGTGTCTAGATACATGTTATATGTCATGCCAAAAATGTTCCATGTGTCGTGTTCCTAGAAAACCGAACTTTCGACGATTATCGATAACCCGATTTTTCTCCGATAAAATTCCAACTTTTAGCACATGTTATATATATTATGTTGCACATAATATACATAAATTAAACTTTAATATTCATCTCTCATGGCTGATTAAAGTGGCGCCTATATGTGACAAAAATGTTGAATTTGAAATCTCCACAATTTGGCCTTAATTGGGGGTGATTTGTGTGTGCCAAAATGGAATAATTATACTGCTGAATATACCGTGTAAGCCACGAAATTTGTGGCTATTTTTGAAGTGTAGGGGCTGGCCATCTATATATGGCAAGTACGTGACACGCTGGCGAAGTTTCGGTATTTGCCCGATACGACAATTTTCGGTTTAGAACCTTTTAACGTGTCGTATTAAATTTGTCATCACCACGACTTATATCATATGATATAAGACCTAAATGTACTCATAAATATGAGTTAAATATAGTGGTGTGACGTTAACGTACGTTCGTAAAGTATATAACGTGTCGGTAGTACGTTGGAATATATGTGTATAGTGCCTTTTTTAAAAAAAATCTGAATATATATAAAAGTATATATAAAAACGTGTAGACATAGGTGGGAGAGAACTTTCCATTCTTCAATTTCTTGCCTTTGTGCCTTTTCCAAATATGGCTTCA
This sequence comes from Eustoma russellianum, assembly GCA_036186865.1. Lineage (NCBI taxonomy): Eukaryota > Viridiplantae > Streptophyta > Magnoliopsida > Gentianales > Gentianaceae > Eustoma > Eustoma russellianum. The sequence continues at coordinate 30,097,518 of AP025043.1, read as the reverse complement.
TTTAATGAACTACTTAGTTCATTTAACTAAGTACTTCACTTAATGAACTAGTTTAGTTCATTAATGGTGGCACCTGAAAATAGTTCAAACACAACAAATGTTTGCCATTTGATGTAAGCTTTAAAGCTTCATGGCTCGTTAGTACGGCAACAATATATATGAACTATATAAGGCAGGTTTCATGCAAAAACGTGTCAAGTCATAAAACGTGTCATGCATTTCTTTAGTACATGTTATTTAAATCATGAATTTTGTAATCACTCAAACCTTTTTTTCTCAACAATCTCTCCCTTTTGATGATTTACAAAATAACCTACGTTCATGATTTAAATTTTGTCGCTCCCCCTTCAATCATGCACAAATTCAAATTTTGAATTTCAAATTTTGAGTTTTCTCCCCCTTGATTTGTGCAATCAATCTCTCTCTCTCCCCCTTAAATCATGCATTCTCTCCCCCTTTATTTTGGAAAGACAATCAAAAGAGCATGTAGAGATGGAAATAGAAATTTAAAAAGATCATGCATTTCAAATAATATCAAACGTGCGTTCGTAAGGGTTATTTTGTGGCGCCCCGCACCTCGGCATAGCCGGATACGGTGCGCCCGCCGTACTTCACTACGGAGAGTACCAGGCGTCAATCCATAACATGTCGTAGTCCATAAAAAATATACGGACTTTCCTGCTTACACATCAACAGGTAAGCGAAGACCGAGGCAGAATAAAAACTTTTAAATTAGAACATTCTAAACATCCATCATGAAGTCTACAACCAGGTTCTCGAAATAAAGAAGGTCTGAAAATCCGAAAATCAATGTTCCCAGCATAAATTCATCAAAAGTCCATCAAACGTAACTGTCATAACAAAAATCCTTAAGCCATCCTCCTCTCGCACTCCTATGGATAGGAAACCCTAGGCTCATCCTCGATCCACTCAACCCTGTTCCCTGCAGGTTCTGGGAGGAAAAATAAGGGGTGAGTGACAACGTCACCAGCTAGTATACCATAAACGATCATGAATTAAATGGAAAGTATACACGAGAACCAAACCCCAAAATTTGGTTTAGTAACATACTTGACCATCCAACCAGTATCCTGAAATAACAAGATCATAACTTACGAAATAACATTAAAATCATAACTTAGGGGATCTCAAATCATAACATACTGGCCTAAGCAACCGTGTACTAAACATGCGACTAGCTATTAAATGCACATGCATGGACATGCACATGTGATGCAGTATGATAAAATAAGGGCAAATTTGTGCATTCTTTCTTTCAAAACATCATCGTCAATAAAAACAAGAGAGTGTTCAGATCTATTATATCCAGATCTGAGGCGGTCATATCCATCCCTTCGAATCTATTATTTCCGGATCCGAAAACGGTCACATCATCAATCATAGTCGTCAGGTCTATTCTTTCAGGGCCTGAACGGTCATAATCAGGTCTATTCTTTCCGGGCCTGAACGGTCATAATTAGGTCTATTCTTTCCGGGCCTGAACGGTCATAATCATCATAATCAGGTCTATTCTTTCCGAGCCTGAACGGTCATAATCATCAGATCAATTAACCCCGGATCTGGAGCTGGTTAAGCTGGCCAGAAATAAATGGTACCATAGGAATCTTCTTTCAAAACTGAAAACTTCTTTTCTTTAAAAGCGCTTTTTGATCATTCTTTGGCATAAAATCAGTTTCATAAATCATGTAAATGACGATGATGCAATGCATGACGTGCGATATGCAATTCGTGACAAAATGCATCACATAAATACAAGTATGGCCTTGTTCTTTAAGCTAGAAAAATTTTCCAGAACTTACGCTCTGTTCATGAGGCCTCCAACATAACAAATCAGGCCTATTTTCATAATCTATTGCCATACATATGCATAACGGAGACTTAGAAAGATGTCATAATAATTTCGTAATATTCCGAAATGTCTAAAGTCCTCAAAACATCAGATTACCATAAAAAGGGTACTGCTGAAATCAGCAGGGCAGTAACCGCCTTACCTCAGTTTCGTGAGTCATAAAACTTTATTCATTTTGATCCATCACCTGGAAAACATAGCTAATTCACCAAGGAACAGTATTCATAAGGCTAAACATCACATTCAAGCCTAAATGATCAAGATCGAAGCCTTACAACTTAAGACATTAAACTGTTCTATTTCCAGTTTTGTACTACTAAGTTCAACTCAGTTGTTAACTATCAAAATGGTGGTTTTATGATGGTTTCTTTACATGAACATGTACCTATATGCCTTAAGTAGTTACCATAAAACTTCCAAGGCAATACAATAAGTTTAAAGGGGTTATCTAATTATTTTCCCAAACTGGGTACATGCAGAAACTGGAATGACTAGTTGTGTCACGAAATGAATT
>AP025043.1:30050595-30095124 GCA_036186865.1 Eustoma russellianum | reverse complement strand
GCCAAACTGGGTACATGCAGAAACTGGAATGACTAGTTGTGTCACGAAATGAATTATGACCAAACCACAACTCTTTTTTCCAAAATTCCAACTCACAAATGTCATAAACACATGAAACTATCATCATACCAAAAAATCAGCTCAATTTCATATTCCTAAGGTGCATTTTCGAGCCACACAACTTACTATTCAAAACTGTCCTGTTCCAGCAACTCTGTTTGAGCAGTTTTACCAAAAACTTTATTACAAATAATCCACAGCTCCTTTTACTAAAATTCCAACTCACACATTTCATAAACATATAAAGATATCATCATACCAAAAATTAGCCAATTTGAACACTCCTAAGATTCATGTTCAGGTCGTTCAACATAACACATAAATCTGTCCAGTTCCAGTACTTTTGTTTGACCACTTCTTACTAAAAACTTCATTAAGGACAAACCACAACTCCTTTTATTAAAATTCCAACTCATACATTTCATATACATATGAGACTAACATCACACCAAAAATTAGCCAATTTGAATCTCCTAAGATTCATTTTCAGGACATGCAAAACGTCACACTGTTCAGCCCAGTTCCAGTAATTTCTTCTTGAGCAGTTTTACCAAAAGATTTATTAAAAATAAACCATAACTCTTTTTACTGCAATTCCAACTCTCACTTGTACTACACACACAGGGCTAGTGTCATGTCAAAATTTAGCTTAATAGAACACTTCTAAGGTTCGTTCTCAAGTCACACAATCAGCGACACAAATCTGCCAGCTCCAGTAGTTTCAGCACTTCTACACCTTTTTATTGTTCAAGCATTCTTCAACCAACTTCATTTATTAAGATGACTTACCATACATCAATTACACATTTAAACATAATTATTTCAAGTCTCATAACTCATTTTAGGCTACACATAACTCATACCAAAACAGTCATAACACATTCATGTAGCAAATCATTCAATCATGCCAATGCCTTTCTTTATAACAACTATTTCTCATGTCTTATACTTAGAATCTTCAACTAAGATTCATAACTTAAAGATGGCTAGTCATTCAAGCATACACTTCACAAATAAGTCAAGATTGTCTAGAGTATACTTGCCTCTTTTAAGCTAGGAACCTTCCTCTAGCTTGAATCTTGGATGAAATGAAGTGAAGTCTCCCTCCAACTTCAATCACACCCCACGGTTTTGGAGGAAGAAAGAGAATGAATGTTAGCTATTATCTTAAGTGAAGAATAGTGCTAAATTAAGGCTAGATTAGTGTTATATCTTGCTTTTTTAAATAAGGGCAAAAAGGCCAATTGCGCCTAATTAATTAGAAAACCTAATTTGATTATCAAATTTTCCCTAAACCCTAATCAAATTTCTATTTAATCACGTGGATACTCCTCTCCCTCCCAAACAACGCGTGCAGCCGCCCCCAAGAAGAAAAGAAAAACGTCTTCTTGCTTCAAGCCTCAAGGCCACCGGTTTCGGAATAGCACCACCAACCCGATCAATCCATTCAAACGCATAGTAAACTGCCTTCAATTACCAGGTAGGTGCCCCCTTAACATCCGTTGAATGCAGCAAACGATAATCTTTAATTTCCCTATGAAAACAAGATCGTGCATTAGTATTAGTGTTTGTATAGATGCTTGATTATTAGATTATATGTATCTGTGATGAATTGTATGTCCGTATATATGATCGTATATGTATGTAAATGTATGATGCTATTTTCGTATGAAACTCGAAAAAAGATTTGATTTTTGATGTGCGTGTGAATACCGGAATCATAGGAGGAAGAGTTTGTGCCGGCGGTGCGTGGCCGGTGGTGGTGGGCTATGACCACGTGCTGCCGGATTGAGGAACAAGGGAGTTGAAGGGGGGGCTGAGGGAGTGGCGCCGCGTGGCCGGTGGTGGTGGGCTATGACCACGTGCTGCCGGGTGGAGGAACAAGGGAGTTGAAGGAGGGGCTGAGGGGGGTGCGGGCTGGTCAGTGGGTGGTGCTGGGGGGTGGACTGGAGGGGATGGGGCGGCTGAGGAGTGAAGGTGAGGGGGGCTGGGGGGTGGTACGGCTGGAGGGGGGGTGGAGGAGAGAGGGCGAGGTGATGGAGAGGGGCCAGGGGTGGGGAGAAGAATCAAAGAAGAAGGAGGGGGCGAATCTGAGGGCCTGAGAGAGAGTCGCAAGTCGCAGGAAGGAAATTTGAGGGGGGAAGCATGAACGCGTGGGAAGAAAAAGGAAAATTAAAGGAAAAAGAAAAAGGAAAAGAAAAAAGGAAAATGAAAAAGAAAAAGAAAAAGAAAAAGAAAAGGAAAAAGTAAAAGAAGGATTCTGAATATGATATTTGTGCATTCATGCATCACGAAATTGCATATATGATATGTTCTTTTCCGTTCCGTTCTGTTCTGTTAGGATATGCGAGATGTAAGTCGCATATCTGATATGTTCCGTTCTATTCCGTTCCGTTCTGTTCCGTTCTGTTAGGACCCGGGGTCATGCATTGCACGATTAGATGAATGTTTCTGAGGAGGTGGGGTTATCATGCATCACGTATGTGGCATTGCATTTCATGCTCATTTCGCACGATTATGTGTTTTGATTGTTTTAAGAAGTTATGACAGTTATACATTGTTTTAAGAAGTTCTGACTGTTATACGTTGTTTTAAGAAGTTCTGACCATTATACGTGTTTGCGAAAACGTGGACAATCTATTTTCTGATTACAGTACGTATATGTATTTCACTACTGTCCTAGCATGTATGATCTCACAGGGCCGATGCAGGCAGGGTACCTACTGAGTGACGTTTTTGTCGCTCACACCGTTCGTTTTGTTTTCTTGCAGACGATTCAGGGTATGATTATATATGGGTTGGAGAAGATTCAGAGTGAGCTCAGTGGGACTCGTAGAAACTGTTTGGAGATTGAGGATCAAGAATTGAGGAAGTTTTATTCTATTTATTATTTCATTTGAGGACTTAGCTTAGGGATTTCATTTTACATACTTTATGATGTCAATAGGGAATTTTGACTTGATGTTGACTTTATATGATTTTGGGGATTTTACTTTTGATTTAGGGTTTTGAGTTGATTTAATTCGCTTCCGCAATCTAATACTCTGTCGTTTTGTTAAGTGCAGGGGTTTCGTACAGACGCCTTGTATATCCCTTAGTGGAATACGCGGGCGTACCGGTTCTGACCCTAGGGTTCGGGATGGGGCGCTACAGGTACTTTCGGAACGCGATATCTCAAATGACCATTTTAAAAACGATGATATAACTTGTTCGCAAGGCATTTTGGTAAATTGCGTCAAAACAGTTGAAAACTTAATAATGTAAGGTTTTATGAAGTGATTTGAATATGGTACCTTCCGTTTCCAAAACAGGTATATATTTGGAAAGCTATATTTTTTTTTTGGCTTCACAAAAGTTAAGTAAGTTCATCGCAAGCAGATAAATAACTTCGAAAACATTTAAACGGTTAAACTGCTTGTGATGTCGATAGTCGTCAAATTAAATTAATTTTGACAAAAAAAAATTAGATGTACCAAAAACGGAAATTTGAAATATACTGTAAGAAATACATATAAACACATCGTTTTGGGCAAGAACATCCATAATTAAAAGTTTTTCCCTTTTTAGGGTCGTCAAAAGATTTGAAATTTTTATTATGCTAATTTACAAGTACGGATAAAAAATCCAGCCTCGTAAAGTTTAGTAGACTATATAAAGAAATGTGACTTAATAAGGTATTTTCAAAAATAAAATGTCTTTTGAAGTCTCTGTAAAATATAGGTAGAACTCGGTGTACGTGATTATATAAAATATTTATCTGCTAAAGAAATAATAGTCTAATATTTCGTATAATTTCTATAATCCATCCTTATTTTCAAAAGAACAATCCGTCTATGTATCGTTTCTTATAAGTCTAACATTCGACTACTATGATAAAATCCCTAACTTAAATTGTCCAATCATAGCATGCACACTAAATATTTATCGACTTAAGGTGTTCTAACTCACCATGCTTCCGCTGTGGCCATATTGATCCACTGTATTTCTTTACTTTGAACCGTTAATTATTCTAGTTAGATCTCACCCGAACAAGCAACTACTACTGGTTCATGCTTACTCTATTCCAATTCAAGCCTACTAGATTCAATCCAAATGTTTCGATGTCAACACTCAACCCACAATTTGTGATGATATCGTATTCCAAGACACATACTATAGTCGATTCTCGCATGTCGCTATTGTCCAATACCTTCAATAAGACTAATATCGTCGACCTATTTTGATTACCCTGCATTCAATGTCTTAACCCTATACTATAAATTCCTTTGTACAATATCCTTAACTAAACTCTACTGATTATATCGCTAATCGTTATTTAGTTTCTACCATTCTACTATAAATCATCTCTTAGTATTTATTATACTATTATAATTCTTTTCTTAGTAGCTATAGTCACAACTTAGACCTAAACCTGCTCTGATGTTACCGTACAAGTAGAGATGTGGACCCGCTTTACTTTACCCTAATGGTACTAAGTGCCATATTGCAGTTATGGTAAGGCAACCCGAGTTACTGTCTGACCCATTAATATGTCAACTAACGTTTGTAGCAGGATATTCTAGTTAACATTGTAATTCATTCAAATCAATTATATAGTATTCAACTAGGGTTACTAAGATCACAGCTTAAAGAGTTATGACCAACCTTAGATAGGGAGAATTGTATGGGATATCCTAGGCATACGTGTTTCAAAACCGATCGACTTCTTAAGTTTAGGATCATAATTTATTTCTAGGATCATTCTTAGCATCATCATTTCTTGAGTCTAAGATCACGTCTTATTTCCAAATCATAATTAGTACATAATCAACACTTATTACTAAATCAGTACTTATGTCTAAAGTCAACTCTTAATCGAGATCGTTACTTATTTCTAAGGTCGTGACTTATGTTCAGGATCATTGCTTATAACTGAGATCAGTTCCTATATTCATGATCATCGCTTATGTTCAAATCATCACTTATGTCTAAGATTGTGGCTTAGAGGCAAAATCGTAACTTATTTTCTAATATCAATGGCCTAATTCTACATTTCCTCCGTGGATCTAGAGCCATGCTCTGAAGATCGTACTGTCGTCATGTAATACCTCTGAACTCATTCTGAAATTAGATCCAGGTGATCGGCAGTGTCAGTTGTGCAGTGTCAGTTGGATCCGTATAGCATATCTAACATGTCATCCAACCTAGGTATGGGATATCTATACTTCACTGTGATCTTATTTATCGCTCTACAATCAACGCACATTCTCCAAGTGCCATCTTTCTTAGGGACTAAGATAACGGGTACACGCGCAAGGGCTCAGGCTCTCTTTCGCTAATCCACTAGATAGAAGCTCCTCAACCTGTCTTTGAATTTCTTTAGTCTCTTCAGGGTTGGCTCTATAGGCTGGTCGATTAGGAAGGACAGCTCCTGGTACAAAGTCAATTTGATGCTCTATTCCTCTCAAGGGTGGCAATCCTTTGGGTGGCTCAGTGGGGAATAAGACATCAAATTCTTCAAGAAGGGATAGTACAGAAGTGGGTAAAGATGGGTGGAAACTCTTCACTAGAGATGCGACACTCCTTATACACTAAAATGAGGACAGTTTTGTTGGTGTTAAGGGCGTGACTTACCTCTCTTTGTTTTGCAAAGTACCCACATTTGCGCACGAACCAGAATCAATGATCATGGTACACACTTTACCATTTACCATGCAATGAATATGAAAAATGTTCTCCCTATGTTGTTCATGCTCGTCTACTTTTTGAAATGCACTCAATGATCTCCTAACAACAAGAAATTCATGATTTTCAAACTCAGTGTCCATCTCCTAGTTCTTCTTCAATTTCAAGATCATTGTCGTTTTCATGCTCAGATTCATGTTCAGATTCAGTCACATACTCGCTAGTCCTCCTCAATTATAAAACACGCTTAGCATTAGAACACTCACGACCTATGTGACCACGACCCTGACTCTTAAAGAATTAATGTCACGAAAACCAGAAGATGGTATAGAAGAACTCCCCTGTGGAGGCATTTTGTTTGCCTCGATCGTTTGTAACTTATCTCATTTCAAACTTTTGATAGAATTTTTAGGATAGAGTTATCTTTCTTTTGATTATTTTGGCTGAAAATTCAGCGTTATTTAGAACCAAGGCCGCTGGCCAACAGGGGAACAACAACGACATATTTTTATGAATCAAATTTGAGTTTTGGTTTTCTCTCCCAAAAGGGTGAAACCTTGTTTTCTTGATTTTGCACTAAAATCAAGGCTAATATCTCTCAATCTTGAGCAATTGAGGGTGATTGCCAAGGGTTGAAGTGACCGTCTAGGAGGGCCTATCGAAGGTTTGCCTACAAACGCACACTTGAATCTAAGGTATTGCTTAAGCTGGCAATTTCGACACACACGGAAGCAAGGAGAAGTTTACTTCTTTGTGCCAAACACCTTGTAGAAAGGTTTGTTGGAGGTGGCAATTTCGACACAATCAAAACACATAATCGGCGAAATGAGCATGAAATGCAATGCCACATACGTGATGCATGATAAACCCCACCTCCTCAGAAACATTCATCTAATAGTGCAATGCGTGACCCGGGTCCTAACAGAACGGAACAGAACGGAACATATCAGATATGCGACTTACATCTCACATATCCTAACAGAACAGAACGGAACGGAACAAAACATATCATATATGCAATGTCGTGATGCACTGAATGCACAGAAATCATATTCGGAATCCTTCTTTTACTTTTTCCTTTTCTTTTCTTTTTCTTTTTCTTTTTTCATTTTCCTTTTTCTTTCTTCCCTTTTTCTTTTTCCTTTAATTTTCCTTTTTCTTCCCACGCGTTCCTGCTGCTCCCCCCTCAAATTTCCTTCCTGCGACTTGCGACTCTCTCTCAGCCCTCAGATTCGCCCCCCCCACTCCTTCTTCTTTGATTCTTCTCCCACCCCCCCTGGCCCCTCTCCATCACCCCGCCCTCTCTCCTCCACCCCCCTCCAGCCGTACCACCCCCAGCCCCCTCACCTTCACTCCTCAGCCGCCCCATCCCCTCCAGTCTGCCCCCCCAGCACCACCCACTGACCAGCCCGCACCCCCCCTCAGCCCCTCCTTTAACTCCCTTGTTCCTCCACCCGGCAGCACGTGGTCATAGCCCACCACCACCGGCCACGCACCGCCACTCCCTTAGCCCCCCCTTCAACTCTCTTGTTCCTCAATCTGGCAGCACGTGGTCATAGCCCACCACCACCGGCCACGCACCGCCGGCACAAACTCTTCCTCCTACGATTCCGGTATTCACACGCACATCAAAAATCAAATCTTTTTCCGAGTTTCATACGAAAATAGCATCATACATTTACATACATATACGATCATATATACGGACATACAATCATCACAGATACATATAATCTAATAATCAAGCATCTATACAACACTAATACTAATGCACGATCTCGTTTTCATAGAAAAATTAAAGATTATCGTTTGCTTGCATTCAACGGATGTTAAGGGGGCACCTACCTGGTAATTGAAGGCAGTTTACTATGCGTTTGAATGGATTGATCGGGTTGGTGGTGCTATTCCGAAACCGGCGGCCTTGAGGGCTTGAAGCAAGAAGACGTTTTTCTTTTCTTCTTGGGGGCGGCTACACGCGTTGTTTGGGAGGGAGAGGAGTATTCCACGTGATTAAATAGAAATTTGATTAGGGTTTAGGGAAAATTTGATAATCAAATTAGGTTTTCTAATTAATTAGGCGCAGTTGGCCTTTTTTCCCTTATTTAAAAAAGCAAGATATAACAATTAGCTAACCAAGATGAGGCTTGAATTGAGTTCAATCCACCAAGAAGCTAACACCACTTAGGAGCTTGGAAAGTTTGAACCTAGTGACCATGGAGGTCACGGTTTTGGCAAGCATAAGAGAGGCAATGTGAGCTTCAATCTATGAATTATGAAATTCAACTAAGTATCTTGACATGCAACTTACCTAGATGATTCTTGGAGCTTGAAGATGAAGAGGATCTTGGCACTTGTAGTTCTAGCCAACCTTATGGAGTGATGAGGGTTTAGAAATAATCTAAGTGTTCAATGCTCTAATATCTTGCTTGTACAATTCTTGATGGTGTGGAGCTTGAATATGGAGATGAAGCTACTAACTAAATAGAAGAAGAAGACTCCATTATTGGTGAAGGGGGGGCCGGTGCATGCTTGGTCAAGGGAGGGAGCACAAGGCATGAAAGGAAGGGAAAGAATCTTAGGGTCTTGAAATTTGACTAGCACTTTGTCCCCCCATGCTTGCATGCATGGTTTATTTTATTCTTAATCTTCATATAAAATAATAGAATGGGGAATAAAAGGAGTCTTCTAGAATCCTTGGTGGGGCCGAATTCTAGGGGTGTTGGGGGGTTATTTCTATTATTTCCCATATTTTCTTATTTCATGTTCGTATAATTACCCTACTAATTGTAATCTCTATTTACTTTTGGGCTTAGTTTTAAGAAGGCCCTTAGGATAAGCCTTCTCATAATTTGAGAAACCTTCTAAGGCCCTTTAAGGCCTTGTGGCCGAAATCTCTTAGGGTCTTGGGGGTGAATTGGCTATTTTGCATGCTTCATAACTCATGCTTGTAAAATTATATAATATTTGCTTTGAGCAAAAGTTAAGTAAAGAAGTAATAATAAAACTTGGTAAATGTACTTAAAGGATGCAACCTTTATTAATTCACTTGTACAATGCTCAAGTACAATATGATTTTCCGTTGGGTACAACATTCTCCCCCCTTATTACAAGTTTCGTCCTCGAAACTTAGGAGCGTTAATCAAAAAGATGAGGGTACAAGTTCTTCATATTTTCTTCCATCTCCCAAGTGGCCTCATCAATAGTGTGGTGCTTCCATTGCACCTTAACCATAGGAATGGATCGTTTCCTCAGCGCCTTTCTTTGCGATCAACAATCCTTTCCGGTTCTCTACATATGTCGCGTCGGCTTCAAATTTCAAGGGTTGCTCCTCAATGATATGGCTAGGCTCGTTCACATACCGACGAAGCTGGGATACGTGAAATACATCGTGCAATTGAGATAGCGATGGCGGTAGTGCTAGCCGATAAGCGACTTCTCCAATTCTTTCAAGAATCTCATATGGTCCTATAACCTTGGGCTTAATTTTCCTTTGATACCAAATCTCTTAACTCCTTTTGATGGCGATACCTTCAAGAACACCTTTTCCCCAGCTTGAAATTCCAATGGTCGCGCTTCTCGTCTGCCCAAATCTTGCTTCTATCTTGGGCTGCTTGCAACCTTTGCTTGATGATCATTATTTTCTCTCGAGTTTCTTCTACTAGGTCAGGTCCCGTGAAAACTTTATCTCCGATTTCATCCCAATACAGTGGAGAGCGGCACTTTCTCCCATATAGTGCTTCATAAGGAGCCATCCCAATAGATCGATGGTAACTATTATTATAAGAGAACTCTACTAGTTTGAGACTCTTGTCCCAACTTCCTCCAAAGTCAAGTATACAAGCTCGCAACATGTCTTCCAGTGTTTGGATGGTCTCTCTCCGATTGACCATCCGTCTGGGGTGAAATGCAGAGCTCATTCGTATCTCAGTGCCCATTGCTTTTTGGAAAGCTGTCCAAAATCGAGATGTGAATCGAGGGTCGCGATCACAAACAATACTCATGGGCACCCCATGCAGGCACACAATCTGATCAACATACATAGTAGCTAACTTCTCCATAGGGGCCTTGATCGTCATGGCCATGAAATGGGCAGATTTTGTCAAACGATCGACTACAATCCAAATAGCATCATGTCCATTCTTCGTCCTTGGTAAGTCAGTCACGAAGTCCATAGTAATGTGATCCCACTTCCACTCGGGGACTTCAAGAGGTTGCAGTAATCCAGCGGGTCTCTGATGTTCCGCTTTTACTCTGACAAACAAGGCATTTCTCTACGAACTCCGCAATTTGCCTCTTCATGCCATGCCACCAGAATCTTTGCTTTAGGTCTTGGTACATTTTGTTGGCTCCAGGATGGATAGACAAACGAGAATTATGAGCTTCACGAAGAACTTCATTCCTTATATCATCGTCATTGGGTACGCATAGTCGTCCTCTAAACCACAAGCTATCATCATTTCTGATCTCAAAATCTTCAGATGGTCTTGTTTTCAACTTGTCCTTAGTTTTCTTCAAAGTTTCATCTCTTTCTTGACCCTCCTTAATCTGTCAATCAGTGAAGGGATCAATACCAACTTGGCGAGCATGCTATCAATGGAATCAACCATCTCAAGATCAAACTCTTCCATATCACGCTGCAAAGGTGGTTGACGCGGATGGCTTGTCTTTCGACTCAAGGCGTCGGCAACTTTATTGGCTTTTCCCGGATGATACTGAATAGAGAGGTCATAGTCCTTCATCAACTCTAGCCATCTACGTTGACGCATATTTAATTCTTTCTGGGTGAAAAGGTACTTAAGACTCTTGTGATCCGTGAAGATTTCGCACCTTTCACCGTACAAATAATGTCTCCATATCTTTAGGGCAAAGACTATAGCAGCAAGCTCGAGATCGTGTACTGGGTAGTTTTGCTCAAACGGCTTCAGCTGTCGAGATGCATACGCAATCACTCGATCTTTCTGCATCAACACACATCCAAGTCCATTCTTAGAGGCATCACTACTACAAAAGTTTCACCCGAAATAGGTTGTGCCAAAACTGGAGCAGATGTCAACTTCTCCTTCAATTCTGTAAAACTCCTTTCACAATCTGAGGTCCATTCGAACTTGGTCTTTTTCTGGGTCAAACGGGTGAGAGGCATAGCAATTCGAGAAAACCCTTCAACAAACTTGCGATAATAGCCAGCGAGACCAAGAAAACTCCGTACTTCCGTAACATTTGTCGGCCTTGGCCACTCTATGATTGCCTCAATCTTCTTGGGATCTACAGATATTCCATCCTCAGAGATAACGTGTCCCAGAAATGCTACACTGTGCAGCCAAAATTCGCATTTACTAAATTTGGCATACAGTTGCTTCCTTCGTAAAATGTCTAGGACGATCCTTAAATGGGCTACATGGGACTCTTCATCAGGTGAGTAGATCAAGATATCATCGATGAAAACCACAACAAACTTGTCCAGTTGCTCTTGAAATACTCGATTCATCAGATCCATAAATGCTGCGGGGGCGTTGGTCAATCCGAACGGCATTACAAGAAATTCATAGTGTCCATAACGTGTCCGAAATGCGGTTTTCGAAACATCCTCGGCTTTGATTTTTAATTGGAAGTATCCAGAACGAAGATCAATCTTACTGAAGATTCGTGCTCCCTGTATCAAGATATCTTTAGGCAGTGTTCAAAATAGGATTAATCATTGAAATAAAACTTTTAAATCGCTTACCCGAAGCTGATCGAACAGATCGTCGATCCTAGGCAATGGGTACTTGTTCTTTATCGTGATCTTGTTGAGTTCTCGATAGTCGATACACAACCGCATACTTCCATCCTTTTTCTTTACAAACAGTACTGGAGCACCCCAAGGCGAGACACTTGGTCGGATAAGCTTCTTTTCTAGCAGCTCACACAGCTGCTCCTTTAATTCTTTCAATTCAGCAGGTGCCATTCGATAAGGAGCCTTTGATATCGGCTCAGCTCCGGAATTAGATTGATTTCAAATGCTATTTCCCGATCTGGGGAAGGCCCGGTAATTCCTCTGGGAAGACATCAGAATACTCTCGAACTACCGGAACTTGCGAAGGGTCATGTGGCGCTTGATCAACGCTTAGCGCATAAACTAAAAATCCTTCGTGCCCTTTCTTTAACGCCTTACTGGCACGAATCGCATTCACATATATGTTTTTAGAAGATTTCTTCAGCTTCGAACCTCCCTGAAAAGTCACCTCCTTTCGTGTTGGGTCCTTAATAGTAACCCGTCTTTCACTGCAATCGATGTGCGCGAAGTTCTTGGAAAGCCAATCCATTCCAAGAATTATGTCGAAGTCGCTCATGTGTATGGGGATCAAGTCTGCTATAAATCGTTGTTCATCGAATTCAATTTCACATCCGTTGTACAATTGATGGGAAACAAGCACCTGGTCACCAGCTGCTTGAACTCTATAGGGTGTCTCAAGGGGGACTGGACTATGGTCAATATTCTTTGTGAATTTCTCGAGATAAATGAGTGGCTAGCGCCACTGTCAAACAATACATTCGCAGGTACAGAACACACTAACATAGTTCCTGAATCATGCAAGATTAACTAAGAAACAACAATGCAACGATACCTTTGCAAATATTTAAATATTGCATGACTTTTAAAACATACCTGTCACTACGTCATTAGCCTCCTCAACTGCTGCGTCAGTCATAGCATGGACTCTTGCATTAGTTATCTCTTGCATTAGTCATTAGCCTCCTCAACGATACCTTCGCAAATATTTCTTTTCTTTTGCAAGAGTTCTAGCAAACTTATGTAATTCAAGATATTCAACATACAAATCATTAAAAGATAGTTCAGAATCGAAATCGAAATCGGAATTTACCTCACTATCAAAGGGTGGAGACCTTTGCCTTGACATACCTTCTTGCTCGGTTTTGTCGCTAGTGGTTGCCATCTCACTAAGATCGTTGGATCCTTTTGTTGTGAGTGTTCCTGCGCTCTGATACCACTTGTAGGATCTGCAAGGCACCACTAGAAGGGGGGTTGAATAGTGGGTGCGGAAAATGTGGTTTTTAAAATAGTTTTAAACCAAAAACTCAACTTCTAAAAACAGTTTCTGTTTCCAGGACTAGTTTTAAAACGTTTAGAAAATTAGGTTGCAGGCCTTAAAAAATTCTGAAATTTGGATAGAACTTAGCCTCAGATGTTCTGAGTATCTCCTAAAAATTTCAGATTAAAATTCAACCTCTAACCTCTTGAAAAAGCGTTGGTGGTCAGATTATGCAAATCTGCCAGAACCGGTAGTCTGATTTAAACATTTTATTTCTATTTGTCCTTAACTCCACATGATCTGAAAATTTAATCACTAATCTCTTATTGGCTGTATTTAAATGGGTTGAAACAGTTTTGAAAATTCTTTTGGGAAGATAGTCAAATACATTCAAAGTCTTAACTTTTGCATGCCTGAAAATCAGACTGCACTAGTCTCAGAACTTTGGGCATTTGGATGACTTATACTTGTCCAAAAGGATTGAAACTTACGTCAAAAAAACCTCAAAACGTGTGGCTATGATTCTGAAAAGTATCTTGATTTTTGAAATTCGTTTACTATTTTTACCAACGTGATTAAAAACGATAAACAGTGCTGAATCTGAAAGTAAGTGCTGAAAGTAAATAACAACAGGAATTTTATACTGGTTCGGTTATAACCAACCTACTCCAGTCTTCGAGGACACCTTCCTCGGTTAGCACTAATCACAAAACACAAAATAGCACCTTACCACAGGGTTGATGGAGTTACACACCAACTCCAACCCTTCACAAACCTTGAATGATAATACAATGATCACGAACACCACCACCTTGCAAGTCCAAAATTGATCGCACATTGATCAATCTTTTACAATGATAAAAAGTATAGGGTGGTATTTAAGAAGCCTATTCAAGATATATGAATATGAATACAATAGGCTTTAAGAGAGAAGAAAGAAAGAAAGGTAGAAGGAAGAGATGGAAGACGTTTTTGATCTTGGAATTTGCAAGACTTTTCTTGTTTTTGTTTTGCTCTCTTCTTTCCTTTTTATCACACTATGGCTGCCTCCCAGGAATTGTTGATGGATTGGAGTTGAAGGTTTGATTTACCTTTCTGCTGGTAAATTGTTGTATTAATACTATAAAGATTGGTAAATTCTTACTGTTGGTTTGAAAGCTATTATCGGGTTTGCCTCGTGGTAGAGGTCTTCTACTACTTGCCAAAATGAGTTCGGCAGGAAACCTTGCCACAGGAGACTATACAACTGCTGTGAAAATTGCCGAGGAGTGTTTGGATTCTGTATTAGTATTCATTTCTGTTAATCTGCATCCTGGCCAAGTGGACCAGGAAATTGAGCCCTAGTTCATGCAACCCCTGGCGTTCAAATGGCAAAGGGTGGAGATGGCTCTTGGTCAGCAATATAACGCCCAATCTTCTGTAAGTCCATTTCTTACCTTGTTTGACTTGCAGAACTATATAGGCCAGTTTAAAGTCAAATTTCATAAATGAGCCAAATTAGGCAGAATTACAATGGCGTTGCTTGGGGATGGCAACAAGCATAACTTGCTCAAAATACATTGGCACGATAGTTCTTTCTCTATCATACCATGATTAGTGCCCAAATGATGTGCCCTCTTAGGGCTGACAGCCAAAATTTTTGTGTCTATCCTTAGTATTTTTTTACTTATAAAATTATTTTAGGTTATTTAATTAGGTAGGATGGCAAATTAGATAGATATTCTTTTTTCTTATTAGCTAAGTTTTAGTAGTTTTGAAGACTATAAATGAGCCCTTTTTGACACTATTTTGATTAACGCCTTTCATCAATAAAATTTGAGAAATTTGAGCATTTGATCTTGTGAGTTCTTTTTTGGATTTTGTCTGACTCAAGCTTCGTCTCTGAATTCAATCAATCCCTTGAGCAAGGGTTATGGTCTGGATTCATCCTCAAGGTTGTTTAAGAAGCTTTCCAAGGGTCTACCAAGGTTCTTGACAAGAAGGTTGTTGATCGAACGAGGGATGCTCAACGTGGATAATCATTAGGTCTAACAAGGTTCATTGTGAACCTGCATTCATACAGAGGGGCTAACAAGGTTCTTCGTTATTATCATCGTTCTTTATATTCTTCATATTCTTCGTGTTCTTCGTATTCTTATTGTTTTTCGTATTCTTAGTGTTCTTCGTATTCTTTGTGCTCTTCGTATTCTTTGTTGTCCTTCGTTTCTTTTTATGAGTCATTAAATTTCTTGTTATCAAGAGTTCTTTTGGAAGCGTGTGATTGCGATAAGCATGCATCAACAAGGTATCAGAGAACTTGGACTACTTAAAACGTGAGCATGATAGTGTTTTGTTGTTGTTGATCGTCATTCTAAAATTGCACACTTCATTGTATGTAAAAATATGGATGATGCATCTCATGTTGCTGAATTATTCTTTCGAGAAGTTGTGAGGTTGTATGGCATGCCTAAGACCATTGTAAGTGATAGGGACATTATGTTTCTTACTCATTTTTGACGTGTTCTATGGAATAAATTGGAAACTAAGGGAACTAAGTTGTTCTTCTCTACTGAGAGTCATCCTCAAACTGATGGGCAAACTAAGATAGTAAATAGAAACATTTTCTCAACTTCTTTGTGTGATAATTGAAAAGTACCTAAAAAGTTGGGAGGATTGCTTGCCATTCATATTCACATATGATAGAAGTGTACATAGTGCTACTTCCTATTCTCCATTTGAAGTTGTTTACGGATTTAATCCTTTGACTCCTCTAGATCTTGTTCCATTGCCTATTAATGAGCATTCTATTCTTGTTGATAGTAAGTCTAAGGCTGAACTTGTGAAGAAACTCCATGAGAAGGTCATGAAGCAAATTGAACATGCTCCCAAGATATATGAGAAACAAGCTAACAAAGGAAGAAATCGTATAGTGTTCCAACCTGATGATTTGGTATGGCTTCACTTGCAAAAGGATCGGTTTCCAAATGAAAGAGCGTTCTAAATGTTTCCAATACTATTAATGTAACTGATCTTTCTTCATTTCATGCAGATTCAAAAAGCATTGCCGATGATCCTAACAGAGCTAAATCACGTCCAACTAGCATGGCGAACGATACACGTGTTTTTGATGATGGATAAAACGCTCTAGTTTATCATGATGCAGTTCCACTCGCTCGCACAAGAGACATGGAGATTCAAACATGTATTGGATTAAATTTAGCTGAATTCAAGGTGAAATAGACCGAGCCTTTGCAAGACCATGAAGGCCTTTTTTATGTTGAGTAAATTGCAGTTAGCACCCAAACGTTGGTCACATTTTCCAGTTAGCATTTAATCGTTATGAAACCTTAGTTGGCATCCAAACGTGGACAAAATTGACTTAATTAACACCAAAAACTGGCTGATGACCTGCTGCAGCCGGTTTCAACGAATTTTACCCCAAAAAAAGATTCCCCCCAAAATTAACGTCTTCTCCTTCCCTCCTTTCTACTGATACTGTTCCCTGCTGGTTTGCCTCCATAAATCAACCCCCAATTCACAAAATGACCTGTCGTTGGATCTATTGTTGCTCAAATCAAGCTTGTTAAGATTCTTGGACCTAAGAACCGATAATGGTATATCTCCAAATAGATTATTTTCAGAAACAATCAGCTCATGTAGATTGACAAGTTGGCCAAATTCTGGAGGAATTGTTCCACTGGAACCATTGGAGGCCAAATTAAGAAGGCTAAGGTTAGTACATTGCAGCAAAAAAATTTGGGTTTCCTTGTTTAACCAACAAAATTGGGACGTGAGCTCAACGGCCACCATCATTTATGCACTCATGAGCGAAATAGACTTCTTCCCCATATTTGTAGCAACCAATTCCTCCACTTCCACCGCTGCCACTGCTATTTTCTCCTAATTCTCAGCTTCCAATCTGTTCCAGGCCACCGAGAAAAAAGAAACACAAAATTCCCATTTAATAAATCTTTACTTTTCTTCAATCTACAATTCTCTTTTTGTTACCAAATTACATAATCAATTGAGCATTATTTCAAAGAAAAACACACTGGAAAGCCAGAGCATGGCTGCTTATGGTAGCCTTGACCACATATTTGAGAATCCATTACAAGAAAATCCAGCTCTCCTTGAATCTTTTTCACCATGCAATCAAATCAAATCAATCAAACACAATCTTGATGATCATTCTTCTCCTTACACAGAACTCTTTGGTGAACTACATTTCAAGGAACACAAAACTCTTGAATCCTCTGCTTCCTCCTCTGCATCTTCCTCTGTTTTTCCAATTCAAGAAACTCAAGAAGAATGCGCAAACGAGAGGAGTAAAAAGGAGAATCACTAGAGCCCAGATCACAATGAGAGAGAAACAAGCCCAGTAGGAAGCTATTACACAAGTAGGAAACAATATAGGCATAGTGATAGCTTTTCATCAATGAATTCAGAGAGTTTATCATTGTGCATAGAGGGCCTTGGGTTTGAATCCTCTGATGATGTGGGTTTGAATCCTCTTATGATGTAGAGGAATTGAAGAACAATGATTAGAATTATTGTTCTTTTGATTTTCAGTCTCAATCCCATCAGGATAAAATTGAGGGTTGTTGGAAAGAATCATCGAAAACATTAAGAACAAATTAAGGTCACTGTTGAGTAGAAAAATGAACATGGTTGCATTTAAAAAAGAATCAGGGGTAAAATCGGTAAATCATACTGGTTAAAATCAATTTTGGGTCAGTCAACGGTTGCAATTAAAAAGTCAAAGGTCGCAACCGGTTTTTTGGTGTTAATTGAGTCAATTTTGGCCACGTTTGGATGCCAACTGAGGTTTCATAACGATTAAATGCTAACTGAAAAATATGACCAACGTTTGGATGCTAACTGCAATTCACTCTTTTTATGTTAGTATACTTGGAGTCCAGGAAGCCTCACACGATTCAAATTCAAGGACGAATCCTTTTGAAGAGAAGGGGAATGATACGGCCCTTAGGGCCGAGCCAAAATTGCCGCGTCTATCTTTTGTATTTTTTTACTTATTTAATTATTTTAGGTTATTTAATTAGGTAGGATATCTATAAGGAAAATTAGATAGATATTTTTTTCTTGTTAGCTAGGTTTTAGGAGTTTTGAATCCTATAAATAGGTCCCATTGTACACTATTTTGATCAACCCTTTTCATCAATAAAATTTGAGAAATTTGAGCCTTTAGTATTGCGAGTTTTTTTGAAGTTTGTGTTGATCAAGCTTCGCCATTTGAATTCAATCAATCTTTTGAGAAAGGGTTGTGACCTGGATTCATCCCACAGGTTGTTCAAGAAGCTTTCCAAGGGTCTATCAATGTTCTTGGCAAGAAGGTTGATGATCAAACAAGGATTGCTCAACATGAAAAATAGCGGATCTAACAAGGTTCGTTGTGAAGCTGGTTCATACGGAGGGTCTAACAAGATTCATCATTATTATCTTCATTCTTCATATTCTTCGTATTCTTTGTGTTTTTCGTATTCTTTATTGTCACTCGTTTCCTTTTGTGAGTCATTAAGTTTCTTGATATCAAGAAGTCTTTTAGGAGCATATGATTTTGCTAAGTACACATCACCAAATGTCCTTAACCTAAAGTTACGGATAATATAAATCTAATAAATGTCCTAGTTAAGGGAACCATGGGATTGAAAGCAGCATAAGTATATTAGAAGCACCTATGTTGAGGGTAATTATACAACACAAAAATATACTGTTAGGTCCGTAACACACTCTAGAGGGGGAGGGAGAGTGAATAGAGTGTTGGGCAATTTTGCTGAATTTTCTTGTTTGGGTCAACTTAAATGGAATTCAAAATGAAAGCAAGAATGGGAGATGAGAAAAAATAAACGAATACACTGGATATATAGAGTGGTTTGAATTGTAAATGATTCTACTCCACTACCACTTTGTTGCCAAAGTGGATTTTCAACAACTATTCTTCTTATTAAAGCTAATATGAACAATCACAGAAACACTTACACTAACACCTTAGTGTAAGCAACCACAACAATTTCTTGCACAAATTACCCTTGTGCAACTACAACAACTACATCTCTAAGAGAGAACAACTTCTTGCTACCTCACAACTTCAACAAAGTTTTCTTCAAGAACTTTCTCATAGTGGGTTTAAAAGAAGTAGTGTGATCACACTTTCTGAATAGTCTAAGCACAAGCAAGAGATCAAATATTTATGGTTCCTCTTGTGTTAGACTCACTATCTCTCAATATACAACAATGAAGAACAAGAAAGGCTTAACAAGATTTAAGCACTTATACATATATGAGAGAAATATACAACAAAGAAGAATGAAGCTTGATGATGGTGAAAGTGTGTTTTTGCCTCATCTGAGTTTCATACATTTGTAGGAGGTGTTCACCATGTTTTTGAACCTCCACCATGTCTTCAACTCCATCAAAGGTCAAAATAATGTCTATTTAGTCTTTAGCCACCCTATGGAGTGATTTGATCCTCAATAGCCAGCATAGAATAACTTAGACATAGACATAATAGTCAAGGAAGCATGTGTAAGGTTGGAGTAAAGTCCACAAGAAATTTGAGCAAGATTGGAAAGAGAAAACACCACGAATCTCCCTTGGATTTTGTTCCAATGTTCATAAAAATTTGAATTCTGGGGGACATGAATCGATCGAAGTGCCTGGGGTGAGAGATCGATGTCTTCCAGAGAGTTTCCAGTTTTGAAGCTGCTTGACATCGATCGATCGAAGTCTCCCCTGGAGAGACTGATGTGACATCAATCGGTCGATGTCTCATGGACTGAGAGATCGATGTTGGACTGAAACTTTCTGGCCTGACATCGATCGATTGAAGTCTCTCTTGGAGAGACTAAAGTGACATCGATCGATCGATATCTCCTGGACTGAGAGATCGATGTTGGACCGAAACTTTCTGGACTGACATCGATCGATCGATGTCCTCAGTCTGAGAGATCGATGTCCTCCAGAAACTTTTCAAACTTAAATAACTTTAACATGGATCGATCGAAGTCTCCTTTTGAGAGACTGATGTGACATAGATCGATCTATGTGAGAGATCTATGTCCCATAATGTGTTTTTCTCATATTTGCTTCAAATTCCAAGTGTGACATTCTTTTTTGACACCTTTTTACATCATCAAAACATTTTATATCTCAACATATACAAGGCCTTAAACTAGCAGCCGCCTGATCAAACAATTTGCACTTCTAAAAGCCCAATATAGTCAACCTTCCCAAAATGCAATGTAGAGAATCAATATAGCCATTACACAAGAAAAAACCATTTCAAGAGACACGGACTGACAATATTGGAGGGCGAGTATTGTGATGATACCTAGGGAAAGTGCAAAGGATCCAGTGAAGACATCCATTGTGGGGTAGACAGTGCCAGGACCCAAGGATTGTGG
The DNA here is from genome assembly GCA_036186865.1 of Eustoma russellianum. Taxonomy (NCBI): domain Eukaryota; kingdom Viridiplantae; phylum Streptophyta; class Magnoliopsida; order Gentianales; family Gentianaceae; genus Eustoma; species Eustoma russellianum. The sequence continues at coordinate 30,074,969 of AP025043.1, read as the reverse complement.
ATTTTGGCTCCAAAGCAGTACCGGTTCCACAGAGCTTTCCACACTTGAAGCCAAAGGACTACAATCCTTAAGTAGAATGTGAGCAACAAAAAGAAAATAGACCCAGAAGCGCCTCTTATGTTTAGATGAGCAGCAACTACAAATCTTGTTGAGATGCAGAAAAGAAGATGATGATGGCTCATAGAACATGGCCCAGTAGGGGCTGGCCAACTGGAAGCAAAGTGTACAAGGCAGTGAAGGGGATGAAGCGCTGGTATTAGAGGATTCAACATCAATGAAGGAAGTCAGCATCATTCAAGGAGGCTAAGTAGGTGAATAATCATTTAAAAATTTTCATTAGGAGTCCCAGATTCAAGGCCAGTTCTCAGTTCTTCTTTGTCATTTTTATGCCTTGCCAAGTAGTACTATAGTAATGCTCTTAAGGACCTCATTAGCAGTACTTTGGCTCATCCTTTGCAATCTACAAGTGGAATCTCTGATTTTTCTCCCTCCATATCCTATACGCTGCGCAAATGATCAAAAATAGAGCAGGTCCTTGTAGAAACATGATGACCAATTACTCCCAGAGGGTTCAATATGCCGATCCATGATATCTTGCCATTTGATAGCCAAGTTCCTTGCCATTAGCTATTTCAAGGTGGATTTCTATACCACAGATGAGTAAGTGCATTGGAAAAATATGTGTTCCTGCATCTCAGCCTCCCTGTTACAAAGAACACATGTGTTAATAGAGATAAGACCCCAATCTAGTAGCTTGTCTTGTGTAGAAATCCTCTTCCAGCATGCCAACCCCGTATAATTACAAACCCATGAAGATTACGTCTATACTAGACAAATTTATACTAATTTACTACAGGTGCAACAGCTTGATGTACTAAAGCAGCACTGACGACTAGAAAGGTATTGTCTGGTAGCCATTTCCATTGATCTGGGTATTAATTGGATTAATTGAACTGCATACTTGATAAGTTGACTGCATGTAGGTCCCATCATCTTCCATAGAGTAATGTCTATTGGTAACCATCCAATACGTGGCCGACTTTAGTATTTGGTCTTACATTGAGTTTCCTTTTCATTTCAGGGATTACCTGGTTCAAAATTCTCCAAGGATGCCAGAGATTCTTCCAAAAATAAATGTCATTGCCATTTCTAGTTAGCCTCCCGAACTGGTTGGTAAATTGATCTTTAACCCATATCTGTTCTTTTTTCACATCCAAGAATCAGGTTGCATTGATGTTACTTCCTAAATAGACCTTCTCTTAAGATCACTGTATGTACACACTTCAACCACAAGCTTTTCTTGTCTTCCACAATATTCCAGATACCATTTTGATGTAGGCAGAATTGGCTAAGCCTAAGTCAGTTATTCCCAGGCCATCACTCTTCTTTGGTTGGCATATTGAGCTCCATTTGATTTTTGTCTTTCTATTATTTCTCTGCAGAAAGACTTTGAGGATCTTTTCTATGCTTCTGATGATCCTTCTAGGTAGGAGATATGTTGTTGTCCAATGCATGTAGTGAGTGCAAATTTTATAAGTTGGACTTTTCCCCCGCATGAGAGGTTCTTTGTGTAGGGTCTGCAAGGCACCACTAGAAGGGGGGGTTGAATAGGTGGTGCGGAAAGTGTGGTTTTTAAAATTTGTTTAAACCTAAACAACTAAACTTCTGAAAACAGATTTTGTTCTCAGGACCAGTTTTAAAATGTTTTTAAAACCAGGTTATAGGTCTCCAAAAATTCTGAAATTTTGAGATAACTTAGCCTCAGATGTTATGAGGGTCCCGTAAAAATTGCAAATTAAAATTCAACCTTTAACCCCTTCAAAAGCCGTTGGTGATCAGATTGCGTGAATCTGCCAGAAACGGTAGACGGTTTTGAAAAATTTATTCCTATTTGTGTGTAAGTCCAAATGCTCTGAAACTTTAACCACTAACTCCTTATATACTATATTTAAGTGAGTTGAAACATTTTTTCAAAATTCTTTTGGGAAGTAGGTCAATTACAATCAAAGTCTCAACCTTTGCAAGTCTGAAAATCAGACTGCACTAGTCTCAGAACGTTTGATGTTTGATCGACTTATGCTTATCCAAAAGAGTTGAAACTTGTGCCAAATTAACCCTAGAACGTGTGGCTATGTTTCTGGAATTTTTTGGGATTTTTGAAAGTCGTTTACTATTTTTACAAAAACGCCAACAAAAAGAGTAAATTGTGCAATAACAGAAAGTAAATGCTAAAAGTAAATGGCACCAAGAATTTTATACTGGTTCGGTTATAAACAACCTACTCCAGTCTTCAAGGAAAACCTTCCTTGGTTCACATTAGTCACACACACGCAATACACCTTACCACAGGGTTAATAGAGTTACACACTAACTCCAACTCTTTACAAACCTTGTACGATGAATACAATTCGCACGAACACCACCACCTCGCAAGAATGAAGATTGATCACACCTTGATCAATCTTTTACAAAGATATGGAATATGTGGTGGTCTATATCAAGCCTATTCAAGATTGAAAAATATGAATACAATAGGCTTTCAAGAAGAAAGAAAGAAAGAGAATGTAGAAGAAGAGAGGCTAGGCGTTTTGATCACTTGATTTTACAATGCTTGTGCTTGTCTTGTTTTTGCTCATCTTCTTTCCTTTTAATGTCATATGGCCGTCCCCCTTGGTGTCCTTCCCCTCTTGAAAATTACCTTCTAAGTCCTTGGGAGAGTGTAAGACATCATTGTGACATGGTCTTGCTTACATGGCATCTTCTTATTGGATGATCATTTAAGCTTTGCTTACTTGGCACTTCATGATAGGTTGAATGTTGTCATCATTGATGACTTGGAAAAATCTGAATATATCACTCAAACATGTGCCAAAATCAATCATAAAATTAATTCCATAATACACAAGATTGTCATATAAATGTTGCAAGACAAAATTTCTCCCACACTAAGTATGAAATTTGGCCATAATGAGAATTTGCCATGCTGAATTTTCAGCATGTGTTACATGGTTGTACAATTCAAAATAATTCCATTTTTCTTTGATTTTTCTAATTAAAATGAATCACCAATTGATGGCAAATATCCTTATCACATTAGAAATGAATTTGGACAACTTTATGCCCATGAATTCGGCCATGACACCTTTCACACATGCTGAAAAATTTTCAGCATGTGTGATATATAAAATATCACAATTTATGAATTTAAAAAATATTCAAATTACTTCCATTTCTTCTCCCAATCAATCCCATAACTCAAGATGATAAAATATAGCCTTTTAATGTGAAAATTTCGGCCACCATACTTACACATGCTGAAATTTTCAGCATGTGTTATAAGTGAGACAAAGTTTGAAATCTTACCATTTGTAGCTTCTCTCTTTAATTCACCAACATTGCATGGTTGATTCTTGACCAATCAATATGTCAACAAGGCTCCAAATAAGCTCCATCGCAGCTGTGATATGCGTGTATAGTGTATATACATGTGCTGAAAATTATTTTTGCTAACTTTGTAAAATAGTGCACATTTAATAATACACACATGTTATATTCCAATCAGCCCTTAATTTAATTTTCTAGAACACTTTAAGATGTATAACATATGTAAAAAGTGTCTAGATACGTGTCATATGATGTACCAAAAACGTTCCATGTGTTATGTGCGTAGAAAACCGAATTTTTGATATTTATCGATTACCCGATTTTTCTCTAATTAAATTCCAACTTTTTGCACATGTTATATATATTATGTTACACATAATATATATATAATATATACTTTAAATCTCAGCACTTGGCTGGTCTAAAGTGGCGCCATTAACATGTGTCAAATTAAAATTGGAATCTTCACATTTTGGCCTTAATGTGGGGTGATTTGTGTGTGCCAACATGGAAAGTATTTATGGCTGAAAATATTCTCAACCCCACGAAATGTTTGATGATTTTTGAGATGTAGGGGCTGGCCATCTATTTATGGCAAGTACGTGACACGTTGGCGAAGTTTCGGTATTCGCCCGATACGACAATTTTTGGTTTAGAACCTTTTAACGTGTCGTATTTAATTTGTCATCACCATGACTTATATCATACGATATAAGACCTGAATATACTCATAAATATGAGTTTAGTGGTGTGACGTTAACGTACGTACGTAAAATATATAACGTGTCGGTAGTACGTTGGAATACATGTGCATGTGCCTTTTTCAAAAAATCTGAAAATATATGTATTTATATATATGTGTGGCGTGTATATTTAATGAAAGGAGGAGGAGAAGACTTTCCTTCCTTAGCCTTGTTGCCTTTGTGCCTTTTCCAAATGTAGCTTCCTTTAATGAACTACTTAGTTTAATTAACTAAGTACTTCACTTAATGAACTAGTTTAGTTCATTGATGGTGGCACCTGAAAATAGTGTAAACACAACAAATGTTTGCCATATGATGTAAGCTTTAACGCTTCATGGCTCGTTAGTACGGCACCATTATATGAGCTAAATAAGGCAAGTGATAAGCAATGTATCATGCACATTATCTTATGCTCATTTTTGTGCACATCATGTATTTGAAAATCAATCAAACCCCTTTTTCTCTACACTTTGTAGCTTAATTGTTAATCCTCTGGTTCAATCTATCTAGTAAAGGGGAGTGGTCACTGAGAAAGCTTATCAGACACTAGAGGCAAACCTAGATGTCTAATTGGCAAAACACCTATATGAGTTCCCAAAATCCTAGAGATAGCTCTTCTCCTTCTTGGTGTTGCACCGATACTAAGACCTCTGATTTCAGCAAGTTTGGCTTAAGGCCAGAAAGGGTCTGGAATTCCCACAAGACATTCTGAATAGTCCTAATGGATTGGTACTTGCTTTTGAAAAGATGAACAAGTCATCTGCAATGGCAAAGGAAGATTTCTTAATGGCTTACACTTGTCATGGTACTAGAATGTGGAAGCTGAGTTTTGGATTTTGGTAAATGGTTGAAGCCTTCCATGACATGATGAAAAAGACAGGGGAGAGGCAATCACTTTGCCTAAGACCCTAGAAGATTTGTTACTCACAATCAAAGAACCATTATTCTTAATTGAGGGGCAGTGGAAATGCATAGGTGAATCCATTTACAAAAGTGAGGGAAAAGTTCATACTCCTCAAAATCTCTATAAGGTAATTCCAATTTACCTTATCAAATATCTTCATAATATCGACTTTAATGGCACACCTCTGTGCTCCACATATCTTTTGATAGCTCTTGATTACTTCATACATTATGAAGATGTTAACTTAGATATTCCTACCTTGAACAAATACTGTCTGGTTTTCATTCACCAATGTAGGGGACAGTGAATTCAATCTAGTAGCTAGGATCATTGAAATTATCTTATAAGTTGCATTATAACATGAGATTGGTCTAAAGCCTGTTATAGCTATTCGTCCTTCTACTTTAGGAATCAAAGAAATAGTTATACTGTTGATAAGGAAGTATATGAAGTCACTGGGGAAAAAGTTAACTGCATCGGTTCACTCTTCACCAACCATGCTCCCAATTGTCTTGATAGAATTTTATGTGATATACATGCCTCATATGTTTATATATATTGTTGTCGTACTAACAAGCCATGAAGCGTTATAGCTTATATCATATGGCAAACATTTGTGGTCGCTGTACTATTTTCAGGTGTCACAATTAATGAACTAAACTACTTCATTAAGTGAAGTGCTTAAGTTAATGAACTAACTAGTTCATTAAATGGACATATATTTGGACAAAGCTTTATGGCAACAAATTTGGAAATGAAAAGTCTCCTCCCCATTCTTCTTACACACCTAAATATATATATATATATATATATATATATATATTCATATTTTATTGAAAAGGCACAATACACATATATTCCGACGTACTACCGACATGTTACATATATTACAAACGTACGTCGACGTTACACCACTATATACACCTCATATTTATGAATATACTCGGGTCTTATATTATATGATATAAGTCATCGTGATGACAAAATTATAACGACACGTTACAAGGTCATAAACCGAAAATTGTCGTATCGGGTGACTACTGAAACTTCATCGATGTGTCACGTACTTGCCATATAAAGATGACCAACCCATATAATTCAAAAATAGCCTAAAATTTCGTGGCTCAAATGTTGAAATCAGCCACTAAAGCAGTCCATATTGACACACACAAACAACCCACAATTTAGGCCAAATTTATGGAGATTTCAAATTCAATTCTTTTAAGCACGTGGGGCGCCTATACCATCATCCATTAGAGCTGAATATACACTTTATTTTATGATTATGTGTGACATAACATATATGACATGTGCAAGAAGTTTGAATTTAATTGTAGAAAAATCGCGTAATCGACGAAAATCAAAAATTCGGTTTTCTACGAACACAACACATGAAACGTTTTTTTTTGGCATGAGATGTAACATGTATCTAGACACTTTTTACCCATTCAAGATATTTTAAAGTGTTCTAGAAAATTCAAATTAGGGCTGATTGCAATTTACCATATATGTGTAAATATTGTACATTATTTGACAAAACTTACTAAAATGAAATTCAGCACATGATATAGCTCATTCCACACGCCATTACATCTTGATCGCAGCCTAGGTGGATCTTATTTGGCATTTCAATTGGTGGAGAACACAAGATTGGTGACATTGAAGAGGGTACCACACAAGGAAAGATTTCAAAATGCAACGCATGCTGAAAATTTTCAGCACATGTGCATAAGTGGCGTTTTTTTGAATGCTTTTGTCTTCAATTTGCATCCCAAAATTGAAGGGATTGAATGGTGATTGTTTGGTAATATTTTTACTACTTTTTGACACATGTTTTGTAAGTTCTTTTCAGATTTTTACAACTCATTAAAGGATGCCAAGTTGGACCAATCATCAAGTGACAAGTAAGCAAGGTCAAGTCATCATTCCAATCATAGTGTTCCAAGTAAGAAAGATGGTGTCATCTCTACACAAGGCAAAACTTCCGAGGATATTAAAGAGAATTCTCAAGAAAGGAAGAAGCCCTAGGGGGGCACATATGCATAAAAGGAAGAGAATAGTGCAAACAAGGAAAAGACACAACCCTCATTCTCTCAAGTGCAAGAAGCTCTATTACTTTCTTCATCTTCATTTCTCAAGCTTATTGTTCATATATTCTACATATTGTATTGGATTTGAATATACCACCCACACTCATTCATTGTTGCAAAAGGTTGATCAAGGTGTGATCAAACCTTCATTCAATCGGTGGTGGTGTCCGTGATTCGTTTGCTTGATTGTTGTGATTGTAAAAGGGTGGAGTTAGTCTTTAATTCCAGTCACCCTTGTGGTAAGGTGTTTTTGGTGTTTAGTGATAACTGAGAAAGGTGTCCTCGAAGACTGGAGTAGGTTGTTTTAACCGAACCAGTATAAAATTCTTGGTGTTCTTACTTTCAGCACTTTACTTTCAGTTTCCAGCATTCTGCAGTAATTTTGTTGCGACAGAAAAAAATAGTAAACGATTTTCAAAAATTACAAAATTTTGCAGAAACAGACACATATCCTATCTTTCATTTGGCGCAAGTTTCAACTTCATTGGATAAGTATAAGTTAGTTAAACGTGAATAGTTCTGAGACTAGTGCAATCTGATTTTCAGATTTGCAAGGTTGAGAACATCAACGTGGTTGACTTATTTTCCAAAGTAATTTTCAAAAACTGTTTCAACCCATTAAAATAAATATCTTGAGGGTCTTTCATTTAAATTTTCAGACCATTTGGAGTCACCCAATTAATCGGAATAAAATTTTCAAGTCGGAGTACACTTATATGGCAGATTGTGCAATCTGACCCAAAACGGATTTTCAAGGGGCTAGGAGTGGAGTTTTAATTGAAACTTTTATGAGATACTCAAAACATCCTGAGAGTAAATTCTCACCGAATTGAATAGTTTTTGGAGGTCTGCAACTAGGTCTTTTAATTATTTCAAATCAGGATCTGAAATAGAAACTGTTTTCAGAAGTGAGGTTTTTGGTTCAAAATTTTTTAAAAACCAAATTTTCCGCACCCACTATTCAACCCCTCCCTTCTAGTGGTGCTATAAAGGTCCTACAACAAAGAAAACCTCAACAAAGGATTTTCAAGCCTTGTCCAAGCTGGAATTTCTTCTTAAAAATTAACTCAATATTATCTCCAACTACCAAGGATAGGGCCAGCCAAAGTGGGTTCAAATTGAGATTCAATTGAATTTAAACTGGAAATTCAAACATGATTTGAATTTCAAGTTCCAACCAATTTGAGACTTGAATTTCAAGATGCAAGACAAGTCATTCACCACCCTTGGAGACTCAAAACACACCCAAATTTGAAGGAGAAAAAGATTAGATCACAGCTCAAAAAATGAATCCAATTTGAATTCAAATTCAAACTCAATTTGGATTCAATCTTCAACCAACTTTTGAATTCAACTCCAACAACTTTCTAACCATCAAATCAGGTCTCCCAACACTCCCATTGGTTCCTCATACACGGCTGGATGAATAGGAAAAGGCAATCAACAAACTACTCAAATTTTAGCTAGAATTTGTTTTAGTTTTGAATTTCAAACAAATTTCAATTTTAAACATTTGTTAGGTAGTTTATTTGAGATGATATTTGATCATCTCAAGGCTGGAAAAATCGATGACACATAGCCTATAAATAAGGCTCTTGGCCGTGTGTATAGCTTATAACATTTATGAAATAACTTTGATCTTTTCTCCATATCTTGCAAGACTTTGTTTTCTTGGTTTTACATTAAAAACTTAGGTTAATATCCTTCAAATTTGAGCATATTCAAGGTGTTGCCATTGCTCTAAGGTGCCGTCCAGGAGGGCTGTATGCTTGCCTGATCAACGACAATCTTGAAGTCTTAGTTCTTGCTTGTTTGAACCAATCATTTGCATCACTAAGGAGGCAAGGGGAAGTCTTCTTCCTTGTGCCTAAACCCTAGTGAAGGACGTTTGGAGGTGGAAAGTGTAGGAGCCCACGGATTCACGCATCAATTGGTATCAGAGACATGTTTATTCTATTCCACCATTTCCCTTTCTCTTGTGTCCATTTCAATCAGTCTTGTGTCTTTCATACTACCATATTCTTCACGTCATTTGGTGTCTTCCATATTAAAAAAACCGAGAGTTCCTTGTCCTAAGAGTCCAACATTGAATTTTGGATTTTGTTGGTTCTTATTGTTCATCGTTTAGGCGTCATTTGCTTCATATCTTTTGTGTCAACTCTTTGAATTTTCTTCATCAAAACTTGAACAAGCTAGGGTTTCTTGTGTCTAGGTTACATTCGGCATCTTAAAACTGCGATCATTGCCAACAAATCCACCTAGGCCTCAATTAATCTAGTTGATACCGAAGCTATTAGTTGATGATGATTGTATGCATCTTTGTGATTCATATTGTGATTGATTTCATGCTTCAATCTTGCTATTCATACGTGTGAAAGACCTCCCAAAATAGTAATGAACCCTAAAGGCTGAAACGTTAAAGCCAAACCCTCATTTCAAAACCCTAGTTTCGGATAATCACCTAAACACAACCGAAAATCATCCCCCACATCCAAATTAACCTTACATCACGTCATCTCCTATCAGATATAAGCCTTTCGATTGAATAAACCAAGTCCTACACCCTTCATTCAACAACTACCCCAAATTTGGCCGAACCACTCTTAAAAACCCTAATTTTACCACCCAATGTCTTTCGCACAAAAATTGAAAAATCTCCAAGGTTGTTTTACATAATTGAAGGTACATTGCTGGAAGAGATAGCTGAATGCACAGGGTTATCCAGCAATAAGATTTTGGACAACTAAAGGTGAAATTACGAATTTACCCCTGAGAAAAAAACAAAAAGAAAGGACTCAATATTCTGGAAACTGAGACTTTCTTATACAAACCTCAGTAAGAAAAGCAAAGAAAGCAAGAGAAAGAAAGGGGAAAAGCCGTTTGTACGCTAATAGAAGTTTTAGTGTGATTCCGCAATTTGTGATACCATCTTTCATTCTTACTATATACAGCAGTACCCCATATTTATTTTCCATATACTGAACCTCTTGAACAAATTACACATTTGGATGCTTGATTGTTGCATGATTTGAACAATATTGTGGATAATAAGTGTATAGAATCAAAAATTAGCTAAAGATTGCCCACGGCAACCCTTAGTTCATCTTTGGTTCAGCCTTGTACATAAATTTTGGTTGCTTATATTCTTTGAATCTTAGTGGAAAAGTTCATGTTTGTATCCGTCTTTCTTGATTCCCTTTTTGATACTTTTGGTGCAAAATTGGAAGCTAAAAGGTGAGACAAGTGGAAACCATTGTGATTAGGAGAAGACTTGGCAAACACCTTTCTTAATGGATCACTTTGAACTTTATTAACCTCATGTTGCACAAGAAACAAAGTGGTAAGAGAGTGGAAATAAAAGCAAGAGGAGTGCCCGTATTTTGTTTTCACTAATCAACTTTTGCTTGTTTTTGTGTTAGTTTGCTTCTTTTCTTTCTTTTCGTTTTTGTTCTTTATTCACTTTAGGTGTGACATGGAGGGTAGCACTCACTCCTCGCCTAGCAAATCAAAAGAGGTTGAGCCTTATAACAACACGCAGCAACAAATGCCAGAAATGTTAAAGCACTGATGCACGATAATGAATAATCAAACACAGGTTGGAAGATGTTGAAAGGAGCCAAAAGACAAGTGATGGCCAAGGAACCAGCAGTGCCGCTCCTATTCCCAAGCACGACGGCCTTCACAAGAAGAAGTTGAGGAGGAGAGCTGTAGGACCTCAGGCGCTACCAAACTCTCCCAAAACCAATTGGTGACAGGAGATGCGCATACCCTAGCCTTATAGTGCATTCAGCACACACAAGCGCCCACGACATTCGACTGTGACTTGGCCCACCAGCCTACGCGCCACGGGACAATTGCTGCACTAACAATCTCCCCCTCAGCATTTGCTCCCGCTGGGAATCGAACCCGTGACCTTGGCTCTGATACCACTTGTAGGACCTCAGGCGCTACCAACTCTCCCAAAACCAATTGGTGACAGGAGATGCGCATACCCTAGCCTTATAGTGCATTCAGCACACACAAGCGCCCACGACATTCGACTGTGACTTGGCCCACCAGCCTACGCGCCACGGGACAATTGCTGCACCTAACAAGAGCCATAGACCACCACATATTAAGCCAAGAAGTTTTGTACCTCCACCACAACCAAGAAGACATGCTCTGAGAAGATATAATGACGATTATAATCCATTTGAACAGGATGAGTATGACTTTGATGACCACCCTCCCCGTGGTTACCAAAGATGACATAACCCCCTTCACCCACAAGATGACGATTTTCTAAAAACAAAAATAAGCATTCCAACGTTTATGGTAAAAGTAACCGGAGGAATACTTGGAGTGGAAAACGAAAGTGGATTTAATCTTTTCTTGTACCAACTATAGTGAGTTACAAAAGGTGAGGTACGCTTCTATTGAGTTCTTCGGTTACGCATTAAATTGGTGGACAAATTTGTGTAGAAATAAAACTAAAACAAGACAACCTTTAATTGTCACTTGGGGAGAAATGAAATTTGAAATGAGAACGATTTATTTAAAACAACTATGAAAGTTCTATTTTCACAAGTTTGCAAAACTTAAAACAAGGTTCCAAAAGTGTGGATGAATTTTTCAAAGAATTAGAAATCTTGTTGAAATGATCTAACTTGCAGGAACCTGAAGAAGCCACCAAGGCCCGCTTCCTATATGGACTAAATAGGGAGATCGCCCAAAAGGTTGAACTTCAGCCTTATCTTGACCTAACGACCATGGTTTACATGGCTGAGAAGATTGAGCAACAACTGAAGGTATGTAGTTCCTCCAATTTCAATTCGGTTTATTGTACTAATCAAACTTCTTCAAAGTTTCCAAACATGTCTTCAGGAACTGGAAGCTCACGGCCTACAGGAGGCCACACACGTGACCAAGGTGCGTCACAAAGGTTTGACAACTGTGTGCAAGGCACACAAAAACAGGATGACAGAGGCAAACAAAAAGCCTCTACCGGGAATACATCTGATTCCTCCAGCAGGTTTAGGGACATTAAATGCTTTAAGTGTCAAGGTCGTGATCACATAGGAAGAGAGTGTCGTAATGTTAAAAGAGTCATGTTAATTGAGGAAACCAATGAATATGTGACTAAGTCCGAGCATGAAAATGAATCTAAGCATGATAATCAAACTAAACCCAAAGAGAACTTAGGCGTGCAAGATAATTATGATACTAAGGAATTCTTTGTTGTGCGTCGAGCTTTGAATGCATATCCGAAATTGGATGATCATGAACAACATAGAGAAAGCATTTTCCATATCCACTACGTGATAAATGGTAAAGTGTGCACTATGATCATTGATTTTGGTTCTTGTGCGAATGTGGCTAGTATTGAACTGGTTAGAAAACTGAATTTGTCTATGACTAATCACCCTCACCCCTACAAACTTGCATGGTTAAATGATTGTGGTGAAGTTAGTGTCAGTAAGAAGGTTCTGATTTCTCTTAGCATTGGTAGTTATAAAGATGATATTCTCTGTGATGTTGCTCCAATGCAAGCTAGTCATATATTACTCGGTAGACCATGGCAATTTGATAGACATGTGACATATGATGGATATTTAAATCAATATTCTTTCAAATTGAATGGTAAACTATACAAGTTGTATGCACTCCCACCCCATAAGGTCCACGAAGATCACCAACGTATGTCTAAGTCTAGGACCGACCCTAAAGAAAAGGAAGCTGAGTGAAAATTCGTGGAATGCATGAAGAGTGAAAGTAAGAAACAAGAAAGTAAGGGAAAAGAGGTAGCGCCCATAGGTGTCATTGATTCCAAAAGAAGTGTGGGTATTTTGCAAAAAGAAAAGTGGTCACACGAGCCCTTTATAGCAACCAAACCGTCCTCATCCTCATTCCCAAGGCGTGTTACCTTTCGGTAGACGACCTCCCACCCAACTTACCTACCTTTGTTGCATCCCATATACAGGAGTATGATGTTCTATTTCCCACCGACCCACCATCAGGATTACCACCTATAAGAGGAATAGAACACCAGATAGACTTTGTTCCAGGAGCTGTCCTACCCAACAGACCAGCCTATCGAGCCAACCCTGAAGAACCTAAGAAAATCCAAAAGCAAGTAGAGGAACTCCTAGCAAGTGGACAAATTAGAGAGAGCCTAAGCCCATCAGCCGTCCTTGTCATTTTAGTACCCAAAAGGATGGAACCTGGAGAATGTGTACCGACTGCCGTGCGGAACATGAGATAGACTTTGCCTAGGAGTTGTGCTACCCAACAGACCAGCCTATCGAGCCAACCCTGAAGAAACCAATGAAATTCAAAAGAAAGTAGAGGAACTCCTAGAAAGTGGACAAATCAGAGAGAGCCTAAGCCCGTCAGCCGTCCCTGTTATTTTAGTACCCAAGAAGGATGGAACCTAGAGAATGTGTACCGGCTGCCATGCCATAAACAAAATCACTGTCAAGTATAGGTATCCCATACCTAGGCTAGATGATATGTTCGATATGTTGCATGGATCCAGATACTTCACCAAGATTAACCTTAAACAAGTGTACTTCCAAGTACGAATAAGAGAAGGGGATGAACGGAAGACGGTATTCAAAACCAATTCTGGGCTCAATGAGTGGTTACTGATGCCTTTCGGGCTCACCAACGTCGCTAGTACCTTTATATGGTTGATGAACGAAGTCTTACGGGTCTTCATAGGACGATTTGTTGTGGTTTACTTTGATGATATTTTAATCTATTCCCGAACCATAGAGGATCACCTTGACCATATTAGGGTCGTATTTGAGAAGCTAAAAAAGGAACAACTTCACGCCAACTTTAAGAAGTGCACTTTTTGTTTGGAACAAGTAGTCTTCCTAGGCTTTGTCATCTCGGCTGAAGGAATAGAGATGGATGAGAAGGTTAGGTCCATTGTGGAGTGGCATACACCTAAGACTGTAGGGGAAGCGCGCCGCTTCCATGGACTTGCGATCTTCTATAGGACATTTGTCAAAGATTTTTCATCTATAGCTGCACCCCTAAATGAGATTGTAAAAGATGTGCCTTTTCAGTGGGGGAGCCACAACAACAGGCATTCGATGAACTTAAAAGGAGGCTAACCACTGCACCCACCCTTAGGTTACCAAACTTCGTTGAGACTTTTGAAATTGAATGTGATGCAAGTGGAGTGGGTATTGGAGCGGTATTGAGCCAAGGAAAGAAACCCATAGCCTACTTTCGCGAAAAGTTGAAAGGTGCCTCACTAAATTACTGTACCTACGATAAGGAACTTTATGCCCTTGTGAGATCCCTACAAACTTGGCAACACTACCTTCAACCTAGAGAGATTGCAATCCACACCGACCATGAAAGCCTCAAGTACCTTAAAGGGCAAAGAAAGTTGAACAAGAGACATGCAAAATGGGTAGAGTTTATTGAGCAATTTCCTTATGAGATTAAATACAAACAAGGAAAGGACAATATAGTTGCTGATGCCCTCTTTAGGAGATACACATTAGTGACTACTTTATCTTCTCGATTCTTAGGATTCGAATCACTTAAGGACCTATATACCAACGATCATGATTTTGGCACAATCTTTGAGGCATGTAAAAAGGCACCCTTCAGAAAATTCTACAAGCATGAGGGCTACCCTTTTAAGGAGCATAAGTTATGTGTCCCACAATCGTCCGTACGAGAAGCATTGATTAGAGAAGCCCATGGAGGAGGATTAATGGGCGATTTTGGAGCGTTCAAAACCCTCGAAACCCTTAAAGAACATTTCTACTGGCCATACATGCGTGTAGAATCCAAATCTCTACCACATGGCCTTTACACACCCTTACTCGTCCCTGATTCCCCTTGGATTGACATTTCAATGGACTTTGTTTTAGGACTTCCTAGGTCTCGAGGAGGGCGGGATAGCATTTATGTTGTGGTAGATAGGTTTTCATAAATGGAGCACTTCGTTCCATGCAAGAAAGTAGATGATGCCACACATGTTGCTGACTTGTTTTTTAGACAAATTGTAAGATTGCATGGCATGACACGTACCATTGTAAGTGATAAGGATACAAAATTTTTTAGTCATTTTTGGCGTGTTTTGTGAGCTAAACTTGGTACTCAATTGTTATTTCCTACCACTGCTCACCCACAAACTGATGGACAAACTGAAGTTGTTAATCGTATCCTATCCCAAGTTTTGCATTCCATCTTGCAAAAGCATCTCAAGCACTAGGAAGATTGTTTACCATATATTGAATTTGCATATAATGGAAGTGTTCATCAAGGTACCTTACATAGTCCATTTGAAATTATTTATAGTTTTAACCCTTTGTCCCCTCTTGATTTGATTCCCATTCCTATACAAGAACGTTCAAGTCTCTATGGTAAACAAAAAGCTGAAAAGATAAAGAAAATGCATGAAAACGTTAAAGCCCAACTTGAGAAGAGAAAAAAAGCTTATGCAAAACGTGCCAACGAACGTAGAAAACGAGTTGTGTTTGAACCAGGTGATTTGGTTTGGTTACATTTACAAAAATAAAGGTTTCCTAACGAAAGAAAATCAAAATTGTTGCCTAGAGGAGATGGGCCATTCCAAGTCTTAAAGCGCATAGGTAACAATGCGTACGTCCTTGATCTTCACAAGAGGCATGGTTCTATTTCTTCGACTTTCAATGTTGCTGACCTCACACCTTTCACTGATGAACCCTTCAATTTGAGGACGAATCCTCTTGAGGAAGGGAGGGTTGATGAGGATTAGAGATCCCATCAGAAGGTCATAGGTCCTATAACAAGAAGGAGGGCTAGAGAACTTGGACATAAAGTTGGAACCTTCTTGTATTGGCATGTGTAAGATAAACCTAAGGCTCATTGGGTTCACCTTATTGAACCCGCATTATGAACGTTAGGTATCTTGCATGTA
The DNA here is from genome assembly GCA_036186865.1 of Eustoma russellianum. Lineage (NCBI taxonomy): Eukaryota > Viridiplantae > Streptophyta > Magnoliopsida > Gentianales > Gentianaceae > Eustoma > Eustoma russellianum. The sequence continues at coordinate 30,058,943 of AP025043.1, read as the reverse complement.
TGAGTGTGTTTTTATTTTGATTTTGTTTCGTTTTCTTGTGATCCTTGTTTCTATGTGTTTGTCTTGTAGGAAAGCAGGTACATGCAGAGTTTCATGCCAAACAGAGGTCCACAAGCTGGGTTTAAAGGCATGTGCCCTAGAAGGAGACAAAAAGAATGTTTGTCCTGAGAAGAATGTTTGTCTCAACAAAGACAACCTCAAGCACGGGATTTTCAAGCCTTGTCCAAGCTGGAATTTCTTCTCAAAAATTAGCTCAATATTATCTCGAACTACCAAGGATAGGGTCGGGCAAAGTGGGTTCAAATTGAGATTAAATTGAATTTAAACTGGAAATTCAAACATGATTTGAATTTCAAGTTCCAACCAATTTGAGACTTGAATTTCAAGATGCAAGACAAGCCATCCACCACCCTTGGAGACTCAAAACACACCTAAATTGAATCCAAATTTGAATTCAAATTCAAACTCAATTTGGATTCAATCTTCAACCAACATTTGAATTCAACTCCAACAAATTTCTAACCATCAAAGCAAGTCTCCAACACTCCCATTGGTTCCCTATACACGGCTGGATGAAGAGGAAAAGACAATCAACAAACAATTCAAATTTTAGCTAGAATTTGTTTCAGTTTTGAATTTCAAACAAATTTCAATTTTAAACATTTGTTAGGTAGTTTATTTGAGATGATATTTGGTCATCTCAACGCTGGAAAATCGATGACACAGCCTATAAATAAGGCTCTTGGCCATGTGATGCTAGCTTAGAGCATTTATGAAATAACTTGGATCTTTTCTCCATATCTTGTGATTCTTTGTTTTATTTGGTTTTGCATTAGAAACCTAGTTTAATATCCTTCAAAGTTGAGCATTTTGAAGGTGTTGCCATTGCTCTAAAGTGCCGTCCAGGAGGGCCATACGGCCTACATGATCAACGACCATCTTGAAGTCTTGGTTCTTGCTTGTTTGAACCAATCGTTTGCATCACTAAGGAAGCAAGGGCGAGTCTTTTTTCCTTGTGCCTAAACCCTAGTGAAGGATGTTTGGAGGTGGAAAGTGTAGGAGCCCATGGATTCACGCATCACCTATGGAAAAACTTGGTATTCCTATCTCTCTCTTTCATCTATCTTACCCTAGCCTTCTCTTTGAAGAAACTTTCTTCAAAGCTGAGTAGCTCAGTGTATTATTTTACCAAATTCTTCTCCTATTGTAGTGCAGGTTATGGCAGTCCTTAGTTACCTTTTCCTTAATAGTTTTTAAGCTCATCCTAGCTTTGGCTACTGTCAAAGATGTTCCAAAAATATTCTTTGTTCAATTTCTCAAGGGGATTTTTAAGGTTCTTCAATTTCTTTGTGAAACTGATTTGAGGGTTCCCTCTCTCGTGATTCTTCCAGCACTCAGAGAGCAAAATTTTGAACTTTGGATGCTTCATCCAACAACAACAACAACACATACCATCCAACCTTTCATAAATTTAAAGAGCTTGGGGCCAAATTCATTACTCTGATGAATAAAAAGTATCTCAGGCGAGTAGCTAGAGGAGATGGAAGCATCATAATCTAACTGTAAGTGATGAACAAGGTTTTTCCAATGCTCATTACAGAATATATTTTTGTGTATACTCTCTGGCTTTCATTTATCTTATTTGACCAGAAAGTACGAGTATGAAGTGTTACTGTTAGTACCCTATGGTAGTGGGAACTGAAAATTGAAAACATGCATTGGTGTTTAAGGGGCCAGAAAGTTTGAGAAATGGTCTAATCTCCAATAGCTGTGGGATGATCATCTTAATGTGATATCCTTTTTTTTCATCAGATGCTCCTATTACACATGGTGCCTGAAGGCTGATAACCAACTAAAGTAGATTCTTTCCTCTGGAGTTCACCGATATTTGTGGAGAAGGGAAGCTTCATGAATCTTTTGTCACATCCCAGAGAGAAATACTGGTGTAGATTTTTTGCTTGGTGTGCAAAATTGTGATTTTTTTTCATGCAAGCATAAGTAAGGCCCAATTCTTTTTGACCTGCAGTACCCGATTTTGGTTTCGTGGTGGTGGTGGTAATAGTAATAATAAGTAGAAGATAAAGAACAATGGAATTTGGAGGTGAAAAGCTGACTATTGCATTGGGTGGCCTTACAGCTGATTATTTTCTTGTATCCATTTTTTTGGGCGGTAATATCAGTGCTGGTTAGAGTACCATATATGCATTTCTTTCCATGGTTTACTATTTTTGTTGTTACTGTTTCTGTTATTGTTAGTTTCATTGTTACTATTATTCTTCTTCTTCAAGGAGGGATATCCATGAGTATGACATGTATCTGTCAAAAGGAGAAAAAAAACTTAAAACAGTATAGAAGGGTGGGCCCGGATGAGGTAAATGAATTTCATGTAGCAGAGATCATTTCTGAAAGAGTTTGACCAGTTAGGTTTGGGAAGGTGTGCCCCTGGCTAGCTTGTTAGTTTGGGATCCTATGGTTAGTTTTCACCAAATGAAAATGTCAGCTGACGAACCTTGGTGATGTCTGTACCCATTTTGTTCGACAACTGTTGAAATTTCTTTATCCCTTTTCTGCCAACATCTTCCTCACAAGTGATCAGGGACCTTCTTTATGCCCTTTTTCTAAGTGGAGGACACAATTTATGGAACATTCTACATGTACTATATACGTGTGCGGACTAGTGACTCTCTATTAGGCTGTTCTTTCTTTCAATGTACAAAGTATTTTGAGATGCTCAAGGCGAATTCCTCATTATGATGTGACTTCTTAATACGCACACACCAGTGTAGGGTGTAATCAATTCGAACTGATTTCAAGTATTAGTTTTTTTTTTCTAATTTTTTTAAATTCGAGCTCGAGTACGATTTTTATATGCTTTTCAATTTTAAGCTTGAGTTCAAACATCTTCGAACTCGAGCAGAATTTGCGCTTATTTCAAGCTAACAAATATACTAACAGCAAATCATGTATAGATTTTATATATATTATAAGTTTGAACATGTTTGCAAGCTAAAGATCCGAGTGTCAATATGTTCAAGATTGGTTTACTAAATAGTCGAGTCGAGCAGAGTCGAGTTTAATTCGAACATTATTGAAACAAAGTTGAGAACCGTTTGATTCATTTAAACCCTTGCACCAGTTGGAATGATACGCGGGGTATCGGGAGCAAAACGCAGTTCCTTCCTTTGGCATTTTTTTCCTGAGACGAAAGAACATGGTTTGAACATTTCCATTCATTTTCTTCTTGGCGTCTTTGAGCAAATATTGAAATTTAGTCAAAGTCAACGTTTCTTAACATTGTGTATTTTCTGAATATATAATGAGAATTCATAGTGTCACTGAATGACTCGGTGAGAAATTTTACAATATTTCCAGAATAGGTACAAGTAGTTAATCTAACTTAACAATATATATATATCTCTGTGTGTGTATGTGTGTTAATCTAACTTAATAATATATGTGTGTGTAGATATCTTGTAATAACCAATTATTATCCTCATTATAGCGTGTAAATGTAAATTCTTATGTGTCATCATTCTATTACACTATTAGTTACTCCTTAGTAATAAAATCTCTATTAGTTACTCCTTAGTAATAAAATCTCTCGTGGCTCGAAGCCGTTTGTCCAAGGGATATGTATACTCGTATGGGAAAAATTTAAATATTAAATACTCAAACAACAACACAATTCTATATTAATTTTTCACATTTTCACTGAATCATCAAATCCATATTAATAAAACTAGAACCAACATTCAACAAGTGTTACCAACACCAGTTCTAATCAAAATCAAACATTTATTTGAAGCATGCCAAATTCATGAAATTCATTAATAACTAATAATCTTCACTGCATAGGTAGTTTTCATCGAACTTGGACAAGTCAGTTGAATATCTTCATTCTCAAGCGCTATCCTGCCTATTACACCACAAAAAGAATTTCGATTACCGACGAAAACATCATCGACGAAACGAGGTACGTCGGTCTTTCGTCGTTAATTTGCGACGCAATAGCGATAAACACAGTTTCGTCGTTAATTGCGACGAAACTACGATGAAATACATTGTCGCTAACAAAAAAGTAGTCAGGTTAATCCTTTCGTTACAATTTTATCGGTGTTTTGTCGGTGGTTCGTCGCTACTCTGTGTCTTTTGTTCGTCGCTATTTAGTTTGTAGCATTTCGTCGCTATATCGTCGCTAATGTGTCGCTAAAATTCCCGAAACATAAACACGGATAAAAAAGGAAATAAATTCGTGGGTTAGTAGGTTCTCGGCGTTGTATTAAGTTTTGTCGGTGTTTAGTCGATGAATTAGTCGTCGCAAATGTTTCGTTTAACTTTTCGTTCGTATTTTGTATATTCCAATTCGTCACTGTATCGTCGCAGATTCGTCGAGGATTAAACACGTGTATGAATTAAGAAAAAAGAAAGCGATGATTGGAAAAAAAATTTATTCATTTAGAAATAAAAATTTACATTATAAAGACGAAAAATTAAAAAAAGAAATCTAAAAGAGAAGCGGAGAGGGGCCGTTCACTCTTCGTCATCGGAAGAAAGAGTGGCCGCCACATTCTCCACGAACTCTTTGAGGAGGCACTTCAGATTGTAATATCTGGCTTTCAACTTGTGCAGCCTTCTGTTCACGCTGTGCAGTTGCCTCGACTCCTGCTGCATGTTTGCTATAAGCATACGGTAGTTGATCTGCGGTTCTGGCATTTCTTGTTGAGGATCCTCTGGTGGTATTGGGCCATACACAGATATTGAATCCTCCCGCTCAACCGATGGTCGTGGTTGAGGAGGAGGCCGTTGTGGAGGTGCATTGTTTGCCCCTCCACGCCTTGGGGTTCTTCTATAACGACGGGGCATACTTTGTATTTTGTTTAGGAAGTTTTATAACTTTGTTTATGTTAAATGTAAGGCTGTGAGGTTATATATAGGTAAAATTAGCGACGACATAGTGACGAATCTGCGACGAATTTATCGTCCGTTACTCAACATCGGAAGATGTGCGGGCGTGACACTTCGTTTGAACAAGCGACGAATTAGCGAGAAACTAGCGACGACTTAGCGACGTAAGGTCATCGTACGTTGTAACACTCGGGCATTGTGCGGACACGTCCGTTGGGTGAATAGCGACGCCTTTAGCGACGAAACGCATCGTATGGTGTGAAGGTACGACGGTGTGCATCGCTATAGTCGTCGGTATTTCGTCGGTAAGATATGAATGCAGACATTACTACACGCACACCATACGGCGTGTTTCGTTGCTCAAAGCGTCGCTAAGTCGTCGGTATTTGTGTTTCTTTGTTTCTTTGTAAGCGTCGGTATTTGTGTTTCTTTGTGCGTCGCTATAGTCGTCGGTATTTCGTCGGTAAGCGGTGAATGCAGACATTAATACACGCACACCATACGACGTCTTTCGTCGCTCAAAGCGTCGGTAAGTCGTCGGTATTTGTGTTTCTTTGTTTCTTTGTAAGCATCGGTATTTGTGTTTCTTTATTCGTCGCTATGGTGTCGCTAAGTCATCGGTAAAGTTGCAGGCATAGAACCATAAAACTATCTTTCTTCTTCCACTCTTCTCCCATTCTTCTCCCATTTCAAACACATAAATCATCACCTTTCAACGAAAATGTAGAAGGAAGATATCTTATTTTGTGGGATTTTGAGGTTTTCCACACCGAGAAAAGATAGCTGCTGTTATTTTGAAGGTATATCGAGAAAATGGATCCGAGGAGGAGCGATAGAAAGTGGATGTACGAGAGAGTAAACAACGGGGAGTGGAATCTTAGATTTGTTGGAGGTCTCGAAGAATTTGTGGATTTTGCGACGAGTAATGAAAGTGGAACGCAGATTAGATGTCCGTGTAAGAAATAGAAGAACTGTAAATATATGGATCCGGGTGACGTGAGGGTTCACTTATTGAAACAAGGTTTCGTGCACAATTACTATACATGGTACTGCCACGGCGAATATGCGGGGGCGTCTACATCTGCAACTGTTCACGTCGAAGGGGGACCCGGTCAGGTTGATGTCGAAGAAATAGGCGAGGGATCTCAAAACCCATACATGCAGATGGTGCAAGAAACAGCTGCCGGCGCATTTACGGGAGAGCAGTACTTACAGATGCATGTCGGGTACGAACGTGCACAGGATCCGAATGAACAGCCGCGTATATTCGTGGAGGAAGATCCGAACCCTCAGGCGAGACAGTTTTTTGAGATGCTGAACGCCGCCAACACGCCGCTGTATCCCGGTTGCAGTAGTCACACACAGATGTCCATGATCGGTCAGATGACGAGCATGAAGACGGAGCACCGCATGACGGAGAGATTGTATGATGGGATGTGTCAGCTGATGAGGGAAGCTCTTCCCGAAGGGAACACGATGGTTGACAGTTTTTATTCGACGAAGAAACAGCTGCAGGCATTGGGGAGAGCAGTATTCGTCGTGGCATGTCATCGTGACGCTGTACAATCTACCACCTTGGATGTACATGAAGAAGCCGTACATGTTCTTGACTATGATCGCACCGGGGCCTAAGAATCCGAAACAGAAGATCGACCTATACCTGCAGCCATTGATACAGGAGCTGAAGTGGTTGTGGGAGTTTGACGTGGAGACGTTCGATGTATCGACCAAACAAAAATTCCAGCTACGCGCTGCGCTGATGTGGACGATCAGCGACTTCCCGGCTTATTCTATGTTCTCAGGGTGGAGTACAGCGGGGAAAACGCTTGCCCTTACTGCATGAAGCAAGCGAAGACGATGTCCTTGAAACATGGACGTAAGATTTGCTGGTTCGACAGCCATAGGAAGTTCCTGACCAGACGTCAAGTTGACCATTTCCAGAGGTATAAACGATATCCAATTTTAATTTGTAAATACCTTGCGCTACTCTATCCATTATATTACAAAGGTATACAGGGTACTCATTCGTAATTTGCTTCAGCTTGTTCGTTGATTTTATTGCAAGAACATTTACCAGGTATATCGAGCGATGCAATAAACAATGAGTTAGATGCCAAGTTTGCTGATTGGTTCAGGTGGCATGTAAGTTTACATATTTGCTGGTTACGTGTACGTCATGTGATACGCATTTATTGCCCCATTGATGTATACTTACTTGTCGTTTTACAGGCGAGCAAAGGTCATCTAGCTGACGAAGAGTACGGTTACATTCTGACACCAGTAATCGAGGGTCCATTGAACAGAGTCACGTGCTACGACATGTGTTTTGTGAACGGTTATAGATTCCACACAGTCTCCCATGCCAGCCGAAAATCGTCGGAGAACAGCGGAGTGTGTGTCAAGCGGTATGACAATAGCCCGGACGAGGATGACTTCTACGGCTACCTTACTGACATCATTGAGCTCGAATATCCTGCATTGCCTAGAAAGCGGGTGGTGCTATTCAAATGCGAATGGTACGATCCAACTCGAGAAGGTTATCACGCTGGCACAAAGGTTCACGACCGATATAAGTTGGTAGACATACACCAAGGGCGACGGTACAGAAAGTACGATCCATTCGTGTTGGCTAGTCAAGCGTCCCAGGTGTACTATCTATCATATCCGACGACGAGGATGAATGCGAGCTCAAAAGACTTGCGAGCCGTGTGCAAAGTGAAATCGAGAAAGTTTGATGTCAGTATCCAGCCGGGTTCAGATGGCATGGATGCCACATTGCAAGAAGAAAACCCACGCGTTGTGGATACGACACATGTTGAAGTGCACAGTCTTCCTCTAAATGACCCGAACGGCGGTTTCATCGAAATTCATCTCAACATACAACCGGCTGACAATATTGAAGATGTAGGCGAAGACGAATACGAGGATGAAGAGGACGACGACCATGTAGATGAAGATGAAAATGAAGATGCGTTTGAGGATGCGGATGAAAATGAAGATTGACGTTAGTCAAAATTTTTATGTACCTCTTTATGTGAAAGTGTGTATGTGTTGATGTACTTATACACATGTATATACATAATGTGTGTCTGTAAGTACTTTATATTTTCTATTTTTTTTAAAATACTGAAGAGCGCTGACGATTTACCGACGAAACGTGTCGTCGCACGTTTGGAATAACGACGACACAATAAATAGCGACGAAAACCCGTCGCTATTTTGTCGCAAAATTTCGAAATTAAACCAGAAATCCCCCTTCATCTTCCCCATTTCAGCCCCCGCCCATTTCAGCCCCCGCCAGCTTCCGCCATTCAACTCCCATCAAGCGACGTACTCTCCCATCCAGCTTCCGCCATTCTCCGGTGACCTCCTTCCCCCGGTTAGTTTTTCTTCCTATTTCGTTTTTAATGCTTTTAATTAGTTATGGATTCAATTCTTTGTTT
>AP025043.1:29923926-30050585 GCA_036186865.1 Eustoma russellianum | reverse complement strand
GGCATGTGCTGGGTGGGGCTGGGTGGTGTTGGGTGGTGTTGGGGTGGGTAAGGCAGTGGGGTGGTGTAGGGCAGTGGGGTGGTGGCGCTGGGTTGGGTTTCCATGTCCGACGACATATGAAGCAAGCATGTTGGTGATCATGTGACTAAGGTATGTTTGGACAGCCTTTGGGCAGCCCCAAATGCTCTTAAATTCTCAATTTTTATGCCTATTTTATATTACAAGCGATGTATTAAGTAGCTTTTATTTATTTTTCAAGTTTGAAGCTTAAATGATGTATATTATTGAAGCCATGTATTTTGTTTAGCTAGTTTATGGTTGAAGCCTGTTTGTTGTTAAACTGAATTGTGTTTACTTTGGATAACCCATAATTCTCTTAAATTTACCATTTTTATGCATAATTCATGTTACAAGTGATGTATCATAAGGATGTAGAGGTGATGTATATTTTGAAGTGTAATTTGTTTAGAGGTGATGCATGTTTATGCTTTAAGTTTTAAGTTCAAGTGATGTATACTTTGTAGTGTAATTTGATGATGAAGTTTGATTATGTAGTTTGGTTAATCATGTCATGTTGTTTGGATTTGGATTTGTCTTGGGAGAGGCCATTAAGGCCAGGAATCCTCTGATAAACGAATAGGTCATGCTGAAATTTTCAAAATTATTAATATCTTGCATTAAATGTATGTAAACACTTGTCATTTTTTGGGCATCTTATTTGTTTGGCAAACCAACCCTAAACTTGTTGAATGTGCCTTTTAAATTTTTCACCCTTGCAGATCTGATGACTAGTGAGGGTTTACCTACTCGACCCACCTACCCACCAGCCAGACATGCCCTCTCAGGACAGTTCGATCTGTTCGTTTCTCAGCATGAGCTGCTTGGTTCGGTGTCAACCGCTGCTCTTGCTGCGGACGCAGACCTTTTAGGGCCTGCCGATAGGCCCGCACCCCCCAGATCTCCGACGCCACCCACACCCACCGGTTCAGCCCATCATCCGGCGTCTGATGCGGCATCGGACGAGGGTGTCATACCAGGACGTCGTGCCCTCCCTTGGTCACATGCTACCCATACGTAAGTAATGATTTATTTTTTTAACACGTTTTCAAATCTATTTCACGAGTTATTTTTTCCTAACAACTTCACCTCTTTCAGGTTTGCATCGTACTCGGGCCAGATTTCCGGTTGCATCACTCGGTCCTTCCACCTGAGGCAGGACCCTGCTGGATATACCTGGTTCCATGTCACCCCGCAGACACGTAGGTTCTACTGGGATGAGTTTCAGGTATTTAAATTTGATGAATTTCACTTTTTAATACGTAACCGGTCATTACTTTTCTAACCACATTTTTATTTTTCCTCCGTATAATAAGTACAGAAGGCGTACATATGGCCAGCCGACATCGTCCACGACGTTGAGTAGGCCTGGCGCCAGAGGGCCGCCAAACGCTACAGGGACTTTGTCAACTCGCTCAAGACCAAGTGGGAGCATGACCCCATTTCTGCGAAGCCTCCCTACATATCCGAGGCCAGCTGGACGGGGTGGATAGAAGGGTGGCTGGACCCTGCTAACCAAGCCTGCAGCGCCCGGAACGCGGCGAACCGGCACAGCGGCAATCTACAGGCCCCAACACCTACCACACACTCAGTGGTTCGGTTTCCCACGCCACCACGATGCGTGCTATGGCAAGTATTTTAATATTGGATTATTTAGATTCATTGATTTCATTGGATTATTTAGATTCATTGACTTAAGTGGTATGTTCCGCGCTGTTTTTTTTTGGTATTCGTATATGGTTAATGTAAGTAGTATATGTGTTCATTTGCCTTTTTCTTTTTATTTTTGATTTGACTTGGGAGAGGCCTTTAAGGCCGAGATACCTCCGATAAACGAGTAGGTCATGCCGAAATTTTTAAAATTCTGGATTTCACTAACATATTTTATTTCATTTTTTCAGCACGCGGAGACGGAAGAGTGGCCAGTCTCCTACGATCTCTTCTACAAGACGCATCGGAAGAAAGCCTCCGACGGGACGGAAGACTGGATCACGGCGAAGGCCCGCAACATCAGTGTAAGTAGTCTACGATATCATTTGTTTTTTTCTTAGTTTGTTTTATTTCTAAACCCTAAACCCTAACAATTCTTATTCTCATTTCAGGACGAGTACAACAGATTACTGGCAGAGAGGGGAGAAGAGGCAGACAAGAACCGTACTTATTGGGATGCGGTTCGGACCATCGGCCCTCAGAATAAGAAGAAGAGGGAGGTGTACGGGGTTGGATCAGCAGCGCCGCGATTCTTCCCCGAAGTTCTGCATCCAGGTGCTTCCTCCGAGGCCAGCACCTCCGCGCCTTCTGCGACGCCAGAGGATATTTCGCGCCTGGACGCAGATCATGCGGCGCTGCAGCATGAGATGGATACCATCAGGGCGCAGCATGCGGTCGCAGCTCACTCAAACCCAGCAGGCACTGCAGCAGGCGCAGTACGAGACGAAGCAGGCGCAGCAGGAGACGAAGCAGGAACTCTCGCAGCTATCGCAGATCCTCCACTCTTTCCTTTCCAGCTCCTCGCAGCCTCAGCCTCGCCCTCAGGATGGTCAGTCTTCTCTGCATGATCCCCCTCCACCTTCCTCTGCATAGTATTTCATTTTTTGATTTTTCGTACTCACTATTTCATTTATTGTATTGACATATTCTTTGTTCTTTTATATTTTATCTGACATTCATATGGATTCCATTTCATTTGTGTTGTTTAATTATACGAATTTCAATACGCAAATACCGTATTTCTGTATAATATTCATAAAAATGATTTAATATACAATATAAAATATATTATAAAAATTAAATAATAATAAAAACTATTTAATTAATAATATATTGATATTATTAATCAATTATAAATATTTAATATTTAATATTTAATATTAATTTAATATTTAATATTAATTTAAATAATAACGATGAACCTGCGACGAAACATAAATGTCGCAGACCGGGCATATAAAAAATCAAAACTTTTAAAATAGCGACGAAAAAGATATACCGACGAACTGACGACGGAAAAAACAGGTCGCAGACCTGACAGATTTACGTCGCAATTTTACGACGAACCACCGACGACCTTGCTCTCGTCTCAATATAACGATGCCGTACCGACGAAAATCACTTTGCGACAAACCGTATAGCGACATACATATTTCGTCGCTAAATACCATTACCGACGAAATGGCGACGAAATATGTCTGTCGCTATATGGCTTTTTTTTATGGTGTTAATTGGGGAGAAAATGTAACATATGCCATAAAAGGCTGAGCTTTCTATTAACTTAGCAAGGAAATTAATACAACAAATTGCCAAATACATATTTACCTACTTATAGATATGCGGGCAAGACGCCTATGTGGTTTTCATAAAATCTTGTTTACAATGTATTTGAGTTACACATTTGATCTCCCTTGGTCTTATGGACCAACATTTCAAAAGAAACTCGACTTCTGTGGATATTCATGTAGACCAATGTTTTAAAGGGGATAGGATCCCCTCACTGAAAGAGGATGCGGTGACGCTTGACCGCGCGACACGTGGCAGCAAAGAGAAGTGGTGAGGCTAGATGCCGGTGACCTCATCTAGCCTCACTACCCTTCCTTGCTACCACGTGTCGCGTGGTCACAAAGGAGGTGAGGAAAGTGGGGGTGAGGAGATCCCAACCCGTTTTAAAGACGGGCTACACCAGTCGTCCTGACCGGAAAACTGCAAACTGGTCTAGTTTCTGGTCAGGTTTAACTCTAAAAACCGTTTTAACAATAAACCATCCAAAACCATAAAACCGCTATTTAACCGAAGTACGTTCGAACCAGTAGTGGAAAATTGCACTATAGTGAACAAATGGTTCACTATTGTAATGAAATTATTAAAAAATGATTTTAAATTAGGGAAAATTGCACTCAACTTCATATAATGTTGAGACAAATTTGCTCTGGACCCAGTCATTGAAATGTATTTGCTCTACAGTTCAAAATTTTTTTTGCTTTTCTTAAAAATACCCTCAACTGTGAAGGAGGCATATTTGGTTATGTTACATGCAGGACACTTACACCGTGATGATGGTGTATTATTTATTAATGCACACACCTTGCATCATGGTGTTATAAATACTAGGCTCACAATGATCATGTATTTAAGGATCATGTATTTAAGATATCATGATCATGGTATTATTATTTTACTTGCTTTAAAAGTTAATAATGTTGCAAATACATACACTCCATACCACAGAGTAGGTAAATATTGACATGTGTCAATTTAAGATTTTGAACAACGCTGTCATAGGCACCGTAATATGATGACTTGCACACCATGGAGACAGCTTACATGAAAAGATGCAACACATTCAATCAAATTGTAAGTTATCATACTAAAATATTTAGATATATAATATGAATGAATAAAATTTACAATATTCAGATACGTAAGAAGATGTACGTTAACTTAATACTGTTTGGTGAGGGAAGATGTTGGATAGTGATATTTGTTTGGTAGATTATAACCCTAACGTTGAAAAATCTTATAATAACAAATATAGTCTCTAAGTTGGGAAAAAGTTGTAGGTCTCCGAGTATGAAAATAGATATAACAAATATAACAAGAAGAGGTACGTTGACTTAGTGTTTCTTGGTAAGGAAGATGTTTGTATGTATAGAAAAAGAGGCAATATCTGATTCCGACATAAGATGATGAGTGATGAAGTTGGTGGCTGCGTATGAGGAATTTGATCAAATCGTTGTCTGAGACGCTTGACTTCAATATCAACATTGTCACATTTCTATTGCAGCATCGCACATGTTTGGCATTCCTTCCAAAGATTTTCGCTAAGCTGATTTATATGCTTTGAAAGGGCTCGCAGTTGATTCATCTTCCTTTGCCTCCATTTGCCGTTTCATTTTCTTCATTTTTGTGGAGTTTTACCATAGTTTGTGACTCAACCTTTCATTGATTTATTGTAGTTGTGCAAACGCTATGTTGGATACAACAACAATCATAACCAGTATATCCCAACGACAGCAAAAACAAACGTTATGTCATGTAGTATTAGCAATTTGGTTTTAATTTGCAATAGACTGATCTACGGCCACGGTCAGCAACACACCCCCCCACCACCTGCAGATTCACCAGCCAGCCACATTTTATTGCAAGATTCGACCAACCAGTGATCTATTTCTTGGATCTTGGTGTTTCACAACCCAATAAAATTCTATTTTTGTCTTATTATAAATTGAAGTAATTTTTTTGTTTACATTTGGTTTCAAACTTTCGATTTTTAGTAGCATGTCTTGGAATTTGGTTTTAGTTACAATCATTGATAGAAGAAGACATGACTTTTCCATAAGACCATGTCTAGGGAAGAGGGGCGTAGGTAAGGGAAGGAAAAGGAGGATAGTCTACGTGTAACCTCTTGGAATGTAGGAACCTTAAGTGGTAAGTTGTTGGAGGTTGTAGATACACTTAAGAGGCGTAGGATAGATGTAGCATGCCTCCAAGCGACTAGATAGAAGGAAAATAAATGTTAAAATGCAATGAGTATAAGTTACTGTATTTGGGGTCCGATGGGACCAAGAATGGTGTAAGATTTCTAGTAAAGTTAGTATTGACACGAATAAGATCAATGTCATAATATATAATGATAGAATTATGGTGTTGAAGTTAGTATTAAACAAGGAGGTAATGGCAGTGATTTGCTCTTACGCACCCCTAGTGGGACTAGGAGAATAGGAGAAGAAAAGGTTTTCAGATTGCTTAGATGTAGTGTTGAAGTAAATACCTAGTGAGGAACAAATTGTTGAGAAATACGTTTGGATAATTTTGAAAGCCATGATTTTAAGTGGTAAATACTTAAAAATATCATACATGGTGTTATATGTGATTAAAAGATGAAAAAAATTATAAAGTTGACATCGATCTCTCAGGTTGTTGCATTTTGATCGATCGATGTAGTTCGATCCCTCACATCGATCGATGTATGTAAGGCAGAGAAAGTTCAAGACCTTACTGTGAGACATAGCATGTTGAAATCTAAGGTAGAAAGTTGTGAAAATAAAATAGTACAACTTAAATCTTCCAGACTTACCTTAGAAAAAATGTTAGAACGATTTAAATTTGGTGCAAATATGTTAGATACACTTATATCATCAAAAACAAATATGGAAATGATAAAACCGGGTTAGGATATAAAGAAGAAAATGCCAAAGTAGATAACAAGACTAAGTTTGTCTCGTCTAGTACAAAAATGCCATATAATACAATGAAATCAACTTTGCCTGCTGCAGCTTCTTCTAATCCTTCTTCTATTTATTCTAAGGCAAAAATACAACCTGCACCCATAAAAGCACATGCATATCAACGTACAACTAGGCAAAACTTTGCACCTAGACAACCTAGAAATTACGCCTATATATATACGAATGCAACTAGACATAATAAAATGCATCCAACTTATTAGGTACCTAAGTATAGACATCACTCATATAAGACTTATAGAAATGCATATGAACACACTTACATAGCGCCATTCAAGAAACAAAATCATATGCCTTATACACACTATCAAAATCGGCCAAAACATAGTACTTGTCAATCAAGGTAAAACATGAATAACCATGCATCATCCTTCAAATGGAATGGACAATTACATGAAAATCATGTGTATTATTCAACTTATAATAACGTCAAATATGTGCCTAGAAGATACCTAAGGGATATCTAAACAAGGATGGTGCTCCTAACATTCAAGGACCCAAATAAAGAGTACCTAAAACTTTGTCTTCATTGTAGAAAAAACGCAAGGAATGCAAGAAGGAGACAAAGTCAAAGAAGCTAAAAACCAAATGGTTTTTAGACAGTGGATGTTCAAAGCATATGACAGGAAACCGCAATCTATTCACCGAACTTGAACATATTGATGGTGGAAAGGTGACATTCGGTGACAACGACAAAAGGAAAGTTGTTGGAAAAGGAACAATCGGGGACCCTAACACATTTCAAATACGAAATGTGCTGTTAGTAAGTTATCTTTCTTATAATTTATTAAGTATTTCTCAACTTATAGATTGCGGATATAATGTTTCTTTTCTTCCCATTCTTGTGATATAATAAATGAAAAAAGAGAAATTGTATTAAAAGAAAATAGAGATGGTAACATTTACACTCTTACCTTAGATAATTTGTTAGATGCTAAGGTTAAGTGTTTAAAATCACATGACTTAGATGTGAATTTAAGTTATAGAAGATTAGGCTCTATAGGAATTTCAACCATTAAGAAATTATCGAAGAAGAATTTAATAAGAGGAATGCCTAAGTTAGACTTAGATAATTTTCAAATGTGTGAAACATGTATTAAAGGAAAACACATTAAAGAAACATTAAAACCGAAACATGATGTGAGTACTAGTCATGTACTAGAATTACTTCACTTAGACTTATTTGGTCCAAGTAGGACAAGAAGTCTAGGTGGACACTACTATGTGTGTGTCATAGTAGATGATTACTCACACTACACATGGACATTGTTCTTAACACACAAAGGCGATGCTCCATTGGCAATCGAAACTCTTATTAAGAAACCTGAAAATATATACAAAGAAAATGTTAAAAGAATTAGAAGTGATAGAGGTGGAGAATTTAAAAACAAAGATGAAATCAAGTTTTGTGCATTACATGGAATTAAACACGAATTCTCACCACCTAAAACACCACAACTCAATAGAATTGTTGAACATAAAAAATAGAACAATTCAAGAAGTTGATAGAACAATGTTATGTGAAAATAGAGTACCAAAATATTTATGGGCTGAAGCTGTTAGTTATGCATGTTATATAATAAATAAGCTTTCTATTAGAAAGAAATTAAATAAAACACCTTATGAATTGTTAAACAATAGACAACCTAAGATAGATTATCTTAGAGTATTTGGATGTAAGTGTTTTGTGTTGAACACTAAGGATAATCTAGACAAGTTTGAACAAAAATCTATTCAATGCATATTTGTTGGTTATTCAACTAATTCAAGAGCATATAGGTGTTGTAATCCTGCATCTAGAAAAATAATTGAATCTATACATGTGAAATTCAATGAAAATGCATGCTTTGAAGTTAGTGATAAAACTCAACATAAACATGAGAATAATGTTGAAAATATGTTTGATGATGATGATGATGTATTACTTGAGCCTGTACTTGATCATCTAGAACTAACTCCCCCTGAACAAGACATGCATGAACCCTTATATGAAATAAATGAAGAGATTTTGCAATTGGAAGATAATACAACTAACTTACAAGATAATTCAATTGTATACGACAACGTTAACACTAATGAAACATTTGAAAAAGATGAGGGTGAACCTAGTCAATCTAGGAATTGGTGGCACCCTAAAGAATTAATCATTGGGGATCCAAGTGTTGGGGTTAGACACGTAGAAACATAAGTCAACCTGAAGGACATAGCTTAATCTTACACTTAGAACCTAAGAATGTTAAAGAAGCCTTAGGTGATATATCATGGATAGACGCCATGCATGAGGAATTAAATCAATTTACAAGGAACAAAGTGTGGGACTTAATACCTAAACCCGAAAACAAGTCTATAATAGGAACGAAATGGGTATTTAGGAATACAATGAATGAACAAGGAAACATCACACGAAATAAGGCAAGGCTAGTCGCACAAGGTTATAATCAACAAGAAGGAATAGATTATGAAGAAACCTTTGCACCCGTTGCACGACTAGAAGCAATTAGATTGTTACTTGCTATTGCAAGTCTAGGCAACATCAAACTCTTTCAAATGGATGTCAAGGGATCATTCTTAAATGGATACATCCAAGAAGAAGTTTTTGTCAAACAACCCCCTGGATTCGAAGATCCAAAGAATCTTAACCATGTTTAAAAGCTTAAGAAAGCTCTATATGGTTTGAAACAAGCTCCAAGAGCTTAGTATGATAGATTTGAAATTTTTTTATTGCAATAATTATTAAAGGAGGACCATAGACAACACACTATTCCTAAGAAGAAAAGATAATGACTTATTAATAGTTCAAATATATGGAGATGATATAATCTTTGGTTCAACCAATCCTACCTTAGTAAAAGACTTCGAAGAGTGTATGAAGTCGGAGATTGAAATGTCAATGGTAGGAGAGTTGAATTATTTCTTAGGACTTCAAATCAAATAAACCCCTCAAGGCATTCACATTAGACAACTTAAGTATGTCAATGATATGATTAAGAAGTTTGTCTTTGAAGAGTTGAAACCAACACCTACCCCCATGAGTGTTAACACCAAACTAGATAAGGATGAAAATAGAAAACCTTTTGATGACACACTTTATAGGTCTATGATTGGATCACTATTATACTTAACTACATCAAACCTGACATCATGTTTAGTATGTGTATGTGTGCTAGGTTTCAATCTTGTCCTAAGGTATCACATTACAATGCGGTGAAAAAGAACTTTAGATATCTTAAACACACACCTCACTTAGGACTTTGGTATGATAGAAACGCTAAGTTGGAATTATACGCATATAGTGATGCTGATTATAGTGGTTACAAATTAGATAGAAAATCCGGTATTGGTACGTGTCAATTCATATGAACCAACTTAATCTCTTGGTTTTCTAAAAAGCAAGCTAGTGTAGCATTTTCTACCGCTGAAGACGAGTATATAGCCTTTAGTTTATGCACTACCCAAATACTTTGGCTTAAACAACAACTTAGTGATTTTGGCATTAAAATGAATAAGGTTCCAATTTTCTGTGATAGCACAAATGCGATCAATTTTTCATGGAATCTGGTACTTCATTCTAAGGCCCAACACATTGAGGTACGATATCACTTCCTTCGAGATCATGTTCAAAATTAGGATATAGTTATAAACCATATAAGAACTGATCATCAAATAGCTGATATCTTCACCAAACCCCTTAATCAAGCCAATTTTGAAAACTTACGAGCCAAGTTAGGTATGATGAATTACGATACCATTACATAGTTTTATCTTTTGCATGATTTGAAAAATAAAGGAGGAGATAGAATAAGAACATGATTTTAGTTGGTACGTTTTAGAGCATAGGTTGAGGGGGAGAGTATAAGTTGAGGGGGAGCACGTAAATACATGAGAATTGATAATACATGAGAATTGATGAAAACAATTAGAATTGATAATACATGAGAATTGATGAAAACAATTGGTAATTAGTTGGTAATTGGTTTTTAAAATAATTGGTACAAATTTGGTGAAACAATTAGTAATTGGTGTGGTGTTTGGTAGATTTATGATAAACAATGGGTAGAGAAAAGTGACATTAAAAATCATGTTAGGTTATTTTGAAAATCATCTAAAAGGGGGAGAATGTTGAGAAATATGTTTCGATAATTTTCAAAGTCATGATTTTAAGTGGTAAATACTTAAAAATATCATACATGGTGTTATATGTGATTACAAGATGAAAAAGTTGAAAACTTGACATCGATCTCTCAGGTTGTTGCACTTTGATCGATCGATGTACTTCCATCCCTCACATCGATCGATCTATGTAAGGCAGAGAAAGTTCAAGACCTTACTGTGAGACATCGATCTCTAAACCTGAGACACATCGATCGATATATGTACATCGAACTCTCACTTCGATCAATGTAGGTCAGAGACAAATTCTGAAACTCACTGTGAGACATCGATCTCTGAAGTTGAGGCACTTTGATCGATCGATATCTATGATTTTTAGAAATATTTTTTTTTTAAAATGTGATGAAGTGATTGTTTTCATTTGTACATATTTTATATATGTTCATTATGTGATTATTATGTGATTTTGATAAATATAAATGTCTTGTGACTAATGTGCCTTGGAAGTTTCTACAACTTACCAAAAAAGGGCAAAATTGGTATTTTGAGTTTTGTAGGAACATGGTATGGGGGAAATACTTCAAGGACATATTCTTATCTTATTCATCATGACAAAGGTGTTATAATATTTATTTCTACCAATCAGGGTCATTTCTGGAGTTTTCTCTCACCAGGCGCATTTTGGTCATTTTACCCTTGAGGGTATTTTTGGTATTTTCACTCAAGAAATCTCTTTAGAATATCATTATCTTCATTCTGCAGTTTAGTTATTACTGTCTTGAAGATTATTTGGTGGTTCTTTATCTTATTCTCTCAAATGATGATATTATTGATTGTAGCGGGATATGAGACAGGTTGTGATGTCACATTCTATCTTTTTCTTGAAGACCTTATTTTATGCGTTATTGGAGGATATTATTCATCATATTTCAGAGATTTTAAAGATGCTAGAGTTGTGGAGATGATCATAACATACGAGAACAAATAGTTGGAATTTTCATGTTACATGTTGGCATAATCGTGTCAACTATTATTTGTTGATTTCTTCTTCAAAAATCTGAGTTGATATACATATATGCAAGCCTCCAAACGTGTATTAACAGGTGGAAATAATGGTGTACTTATTTTATGGCTTGGTGGAAAGTGGACCAACCAAAAAGAAGCTAATTGGCAAAATTTGCCAACTAGGACATATTTGAAATGTAGCCAATGGCTACAAGGTAAAAAACGCTGATTTGGTCAAATTGTTTAAGCCTCACATGCCTATTCTTTTGGTAAAAATCTGAGAGGATTGTGGAGTTGTTATCCTGCTACATTATCTTCAACATTTTCAAGACAAAATGTAGTGGAAAAATCAGTCAAATTAATATCCAAGGTGGACCAATTATGTTGCTTCATTTTTCCATGTGTACAAGGCCAACCAATGATGTGAATACACTTGGACTTGATGATGAAGATGGTGACACATGTGCATTCTTATCTCCAAGGCTCACTTCACACTATAAATAGAAGGCAATGGTGAAGAAGATGAAGCACACTTGAAGCTCACTTGAAAGCATTTGTTGATTTGTCTAGCTATCATCTTTTTGTGGTTGTTCTTGTTTCATTCTTTGTAGCAAAGGTGTTATTGTTGTATTTTTTGAGATACAAGCCTCTTGAGTTTCATTTTTAAGATTGATTAGCCAATTCTATAAGGCTACATCAATAAGTGGTAGAGGTGTTGCAACTAAGTGTTGCATATATGGTGTTCATCCAAGTCTTGAATAGGGTTGGTGTATAACCCAAGGATTAAGCTTGGTTATTGTTGTAAGTTGATTGATACCATAGTGAAATCAAATTAAAGGTGTTTCTTGGGACTGGAGTAGGTCACATTGACCGAACCAGGATAAATCCTCGGCGTTCTTTTCTTGTTTCTACCTTTCTGTTTTCTGCCCGTTTTTACTGCAGTTTTCATATAACTTCTCACGATTTGAAAAAATAGCTAAACACTTTCAGAATTTGTTATTTTTGGTGGAGTTATACTTCAGAATGTTAGCTTTCATTTGCAACAAGAATCACTAGATTTGAGCAAGGAAAAGTTGGTCTTTCAGTCATTGCAAGATAATTGCTCCAATCTGGCTGCAATTTGACCAGTTTTAAGAGAACTTGAATTCTGTATTAATCAAGATTTGTTCAAGGTCAGGGCCTTTTAGAAACATAAACTAGATATCCTAAGGAGTGTTTTGACATAAAGTTTAACCTTTTTGGTTAAGTATTTAAAGAGAAACACGTTTTTCAATTTCAGCAACATTCTGTCTAATTCTGTCCAGATTGACCATCTGAATATATTTATTTGTTTGAAGGGTCAAACGATCTTATTTTTGCTTGATTTTTTAGACAGAGTCTTGTTAAAACATTTAAGTTAAGTTCTGGAAATTTTCATAATTTTTGGAGTTGTTTACAAGGATTTTTGAATTTTTCAAAAACAGGTTCTGAATCTGAAGTAGTCTCAGATTCTGTTTTTAAAGGGGATTTTTATCAAGGGTAGTAGTGTAATTTTCGCTAACCACTACTCACCCCTCCTCTAGTGGTGTTATTTCAGGTGCACGGTCCAATAATTGGTATCAGAGCAAGGTCTACGCCACTCAAAGAAACAAGATTTAACACCGTACAAACAACGCAAGGTCAAGAAACAATAGTTCAAAATATCCTGCTAGTCTTAGATTAAAGTTACATACAATGACCATAGTCTCTCACAAAGGTGAGTTGGAATGTATGTCCACACAACGCCCTCCACTTTTTTATGGAAATAATTTCGTTCATTTCTTAATGGCTATAGACATCGATTTATGGTCTATAGTTGAAGATGGGCCATACATTCCAATGAAAATTGTACAAGTTAGTGGAGTCACACAAGAGGTTGAGAAATATAAAAGTGAATGGTCATCGGAAGATAAAAAGAAAATGTCCATGAATGCTAAAGCAATGCAATTACTTTTGAATGGACTTACAACTTCTGAAGCAGGATATGTGTCAAATTGCACAAGTGCACACGATATTATTTCAAGATTCGACCAACCGGTGATCTATTTCTTGGATCTTGGTGTTTCACAACCCAATAAAATTCTATTTTTGTCTTATGGTCAATTGAAGTAATTTTTCTTGTTTACATTTGGTTTCAAACTTTCGATTTTCAGTAGCATGTCTTGGAATTTGGTTTTAGTTACAATCATTGATAGAAGAAGACATGACTTTTCCATGCGACCATGTTTAGGGAAGAGGGATGTGGGTAAGGGAAGGAAAAGGAGGATAGTCTACGTGTAGCCTCCTAGAATGTAGGAACCTTAAGTGGTAAATTGTTGGAGGTTGTAGATACACTTAAGAGGCATAGGATAGATGTAGCATGCCTCCAAGAGACTAGATAGAAGGAAAATAAAGGTTAAAATGCAATGGGTATAAGTTACTGTATTCAGGGTCTGATGGGACCAAGAATGGGGTAAGATTTCTAGTAAAATTAGTATTGCACACGAGTAAGATCAATGTGATAAGATATAATGATAGAATTATGATGTTGAAGTTAGTATTAAACAAGTAGGTAATGGCAATGATTTGCTCCTACGCACCCCTAGTGGGACTAGGAGAACAAGAGAAGAAAGGGTTTTGAGATTGCTTAGATGTAGTGTTGAAGAAAATACCTAGTGAGGAACAAATTGTTGAGAAATACGTTTGGATAATTTTGAAAGTCATGAATTTAAGTGGTAAATACTTAAATATATCATACATGGTGTTATATGTGATTAAAAGATGAAAAAATTAAAAAGTTGACATCGATCTCTCAGGTTGTTCCACTTTGATCGATCGATATATGTCGATCCCTCACATCGATCGATCTATGTAAGGCAGAAAAAGTTCAAGACCATACTGTGAGACATCGATCTCTAAACCTGAGACACATCGATCGATGTAGGTACATTAAACTCTCACTTTGATCGATCGATATAGGTCAGAGACAAATTCTGAAACTCACTGTGAGACATCAATCTCTGAAGCTGAGGCACTTCGATCGATCGATGTTTAGGGTTTTTAGAAATATTTTTTTAAAATGTGATAAAGTGATTGTTTTTATTTATTCATGTTTTGTATATGTTCATTATGTGATTATTATGTGATTTTGATAAATATAAATGTCTTGTGACTAATGTGCCTTGGAAGTTTCTACAACTTACCAAAAAAGGGTAAAATTAGTATTTTGAGTTTTGTGGGAACATGGTTTGGTGGAAATACTTCAAGGACATATTCTTATCTTATTCATCATGACAAAGGTGTTATAATATTTATTTCTGACCGTCAGGGTCATTTATGGAGTTTTCTCTCACCAGGCGCATTTTGGTCATTTTACCCCTGAGGGATTTTTTGGTATTTTAACTCAATGAATTTCTTGAGCATATTATTATCTTCATTCTGGAGTTGAGTTATTACTGTCTTGAAGATTATTTGATGGTTCTTTATCTTATTCTCTCAAATGATGATATTATTGACTGTAGCGGGATATGTGACGGGTTGTGATGTCACATTCTATCTTTTTCTTGAAGACCTTATTTTATATGTTATTGGAGGATATTATTCATCATATTTCGGAGATTGTAAAGGTGCTAGAGTTGTGGAGAGGATGATAATATACGAGAAGAAATAGTTGGAATTTTCATGTTACATGTTGGCATAATCGTGTCAACTATTATTTGTTGATTTCTTCTTCAAAAATCTGAGTTGATATACATATATTCAAGCCTAAAAATGTGAATTAACAGGTGGAAACGATGGTGTACTTATTTTATGGCTTGATGACAAATGAACCAACCAAAAAGAAGCTAGTTGGCAAAAATTGCCAACTAGGACATGTTTGAAATGTAGCCAATGGCTAAAAGGTAAAAAAACGCTGATTTGGTCAAATTGTTTAAGCCTCACATGCCTATTCTTTTGGTAAAAAGCTGAGAGGATTGTGGAGTTGTTATCCCACTACATTATCTTCAACATTTTCAAGACAAAATGTAGGGGAAAAATCAGTCAAATTAATATCCAAGGTGGACCAATTATGTTGCTTCATTTTGCCATGTATACAAGGCCAACCAATGATGCGAAGACACTTGGACTTGATGATGAATATGGTGACACATGTACATTCTTATCTCCAAGGCTCACTTCACACTATAAATAGGAGGCAATGGTGAAGAAGATGAAACACACTTGAAGCTCACTTGAAAGCATTTGTTGATTTGTCTAGCTATCATCTTTTTGTTGTTGTTCTTGTTTCATTCTTTGTAGAAAATGTGTTATTGTTGTATTTGTTGAGCTACAAGCCTCTTGAGCTTCATTTGTATGATTGATTAGCCAATTCTATAAGGCTACATCAATAAGTGGTAGAGGTGTTGCAACTAAGTGTTGCATAGAAGGTGTTCATCCAAGTCTTGAATAGGGTTGGTGTATAACCCAAGGATTAAGCTTGGTTATTGTTGTAAGTTGATTCATACCATAGTGAAATCAAAGTAAAGGTGTTCCTTGGGACTGGAGTAGGTCACATTGACCAAACTAGGATAAATCTTTGGTGTTCTTGTCTTGTTTCTAACTTTCTTTTTTCTGCCCGTTTTTACTGTAGTTTTCATACAATTTCTCATGATTTGAAAAAATAGCTAAACACTTACAAAATTTGTGATTTTTGGTGGAGTTATACTTCAGATTGTTAGCTTTCATTTGCAACAAGAATCACTTGATTTGAGCAAGGAAAAGTTAGTCTTTCAGTCTTTGCAAGATAACTGCTCCAATCTGGCTGCAATCTGACCAGTTTTGAGAAAACTTGAATTATTTATTAATGAAGAATTGTTCAAGGTCAGGGCCTTTTAGAAACATAAACTAGACATCCTAAGGAGTGTTTTGACATAAATTGTAACCTTTTTTGGTTAAGGTTTCAGTCGGCACATGGCAGGTTTGGTTATGGAGATAGAAACTAACAGGGTAGGAATCTGCTAGACTTTGCAGTGGATATGACCTAGGTATTATAAACTCATTCTTTAAGAAAAAGGAATCGCATTTGATCACTTTTAGCAACGGAGGACGTAACACATAGATCTACTAGTTTCTGGTGAGGCGTTAAGATCGACGGTTGTAGAGGGACTGCAAGGTCATACCAGGGGAGACAACAGTGATGCAACAGCGTCTACTGGTGGTAATTATAGCATTGAGCCAAAAGTTGAGTAAGAGGACTGGAAAATTCTCACCCAGAATCCGATGGAGAAGTTTGAAGGATAAAAAAATTAATATATTTAGAGACAAGGTCATCTCTGCAGCATTCGATTGACTGGGTGAGGACACAAATCAGATGTGGGAGGCTATGATGACTACTATTACCCACGCGGCGAGGGAAACGCTTGGGGTAACAATATGAAAGACAACCGTACATAAAGAGCCGTGGTGGTGGAACGAGGATGTGCAACAAAAAATGTAACGCTCTATCCGAAACTAGGATTTCGGCACGGTGCACCCGCCATACTCTACTACAAGAAATGCAAGTCGTCGATACTATACGTGTACATGTCGACATGAATCGTAAATCGAGGTAGTAGAAGGAAAATAAAGATAAACATACGACATGCATAATAATACAAATCTTCAAAAGTGTGTACAAATAATAATGTGCAATGTCTCAAAATAATCTAAGTACATCATGATCAAAACCCAAAATATCCGGTGCATAACTCTGGCATACATTTCAACTCACGGTACTCTAGTCGGGGTATGTCCTCTAGGAGTAGCGGTTCCATATCCTTGTTCTCTGCAATGTGATGAGGCAAGTATAAGCGATAACACTGATTGCCCAGCAAGTAATCCGTCTAGATACGTCATGTGCTCATGCATGGGAGACGGGGTACTAAAATCACAATACATGAATAAAGAATATAACATTTCGCGTCTCCAACTTTAATAAATAAAGTGCATTACATAAATGTAAATAAATACAAGTAACTACTATATCATCATCAAAGTAACCATTCTATGCTATAAGTCTAAAAAAGCCATTTCTATACATGCCGCCGTACTTAAAGTCTCAATTTATGTCCAAGGTAATCACTAGGTCTCATCATCTAGATGCATCAAGTACCTATACGAGTCATGTAAACGCGATATTCTTACGATGCGTTGTCATAAAACGATGCCACAACAATTCTGTAGTGATGAACGATAACACATAATATTCATATCCATTATTAATAAACATGTCTAAGACATAACATTTTCATATACATGGCATTTCATGTGATGGCTATAACACTTTACCTTGCATGCGTTATCATCATAGTAACAAAATATCTCCCATATAGTCATATGTACAAATATGAATCCCGATGAGTCCACATGATGTTACATCATAATGTACATAAACTAATGGTGACTCGATATGCCGGAGATTCCTCGTCCTTGACAAGGTGTTACGCTTGGGCCTATAAAGAACCATACTATATGCCCATGATATCAACCCCCTTGGGTTCCGATATCATGCTGGCCTCTAATCATCAATAACATACTATATGTCCATAATACCAACCACATCGGACATGGTATTATGACGGCTTCAAAATAATCATATGCATATGATTAGCATGCCATTGAGATATCCGACTTTACGATATTATTCGATATGCAAGGGTGAACTTTTAAAAACGTTTCATGATATGAACATGGGTGCATTTGACTATTTGGCTATTCCACACTATTTATACTCTAATATTTTCTCTTTTCTGGAATTCATAAAACCCAACATACCTATATATAATTCATGCCTTGATCTTGAAAATACACCCAATTTTCCCATCCCAAAGCTCTCGCCCAATATACCTAAAAACTGTCCACTTTTTCCTTTATTTTATCCATCTATATTTCCTTAAAATATACATATTACACTTAGCAAAAACGGCCAAAAACCCTAATTTCACATTCATTTACATATGACTTCATACTTAATAATAATATACATTGAATAATCGTATTTTCTATCATACATTATTTTATACATATTTATATCCATAAATATGTCCAAAACTATTTATTTCACACCCAATATGTGTTTAGGCCGAATATATATACACAACACACACACACAGATATATCACTCACGCTCACCCATATATATACATATATATACACATGTATATCTATATATATACGTGTGTGTGTGTCTCCCTCTCTCTCTCTCTATATATATATATATATAATTTTTTTATGGAAATGAAATTTCATTAAAAACCTCACTTATGGCGGAGGAAAACCATATTACAAGCGTCATCGTATGTGAATAAGTGAAATAATGAGCTTAGAATTGTATATCTCCAGTCGTATATGATATGCCGCATTAAAACCTTGCCAAGAAAAACCACCCTTGTGGATAAAAACTTGGCGAAGGAAAAAGCGTACATATTTATACGGTTATCATTGATAAAGATGCTATTGAAATTTAAATACATGGAAGTGATTGAGCATAATAAAAAACAATATTGTCTTGTTGGCTTGGAAGAGCACTTGATGTTGATGATGGACCTCGGCTGGAGGTAAAGAAATCCAAGAGGTCGCCCTGTGTCCGCTTGAAGCTAATCGATGTTGCCCTCGTCAATAGTGATTGCAGTAAAGTCCAGCACAACAAAAGAAACACAGATGTGAGGCAAGGAGATTCATATGTAATAATAAACGGGAATGGCACAGGATGAATAGATAGCATATTAATAGAAAACGCACCAGTGTTGCCTGTGTTGGGAAACACAGACAACGACCAGGGTGTATAGCCAAGTAAACCGCAATCATAAGTCATCGCCAAAAACAGCTGTGAAAAGCGAAGGGACCAGGTTGTCTCATCCGCAGCATATATGTAGGCCATCCAGAGGAAGCATCCAATCCATGTACATGTGAGGGATAAAACAGCATTAAAAGTAGTTATGGAGCACGATAACAATTGTATCACCAAGGGAATACAAAGCATACCAAGGATGCCTGCATCCTGCAGGATACAGGCAGAAAAATGAAATGTGTGCCAATCCATTTGGAAGACTTGATTATTGAACACGCAAATGGGATGTGGAGAGATCCAGTGAGATGGAGGCGCATACTAATGGAGGTACCACGCGAGAAGTGTAATATTGCGTGCGAGGGTTCAACATTGCATGTTGAGCCAGATAATGGGCAGCCATATTTGCCTCCCTGTAGATATGCAGAAATTCCAGTCGATGAAGGTGTGTTAATGTATGTAGTAAGCGAAGATAATAATTGCCGTGAACCATGCATGGCTACGAGAGGCGTGATATC
This sequence comes from Eustoma russellianum, assembly GCA_036186865.1. Classification (NCBI taxonomy): domain Eukaryota; kingdom Viridiplantae; phylum Streptophyta; class Magnoliopsida; order Gentianales; family Gentianaceae; genus Eustoma; species Eustoma russellianum. Next base: position 30,030,855 of record AP025043.1, on the reverse strand, counting down.
AGCTGCAAACAATCCGTCTCTAGAACGATAGAGCGATACAGTGGAAGAAAGTACAATAATCCGAAGACTGCAGCCTGTATTTCTGCAGTGAAAGGAGTGCTTGGCGGCAGGCGAAAAGAAATTGCCCCCACACAACAACCAGCACGGTCGCGTAATATGGCCCCACCTGCTGCGTAATGCCTGCCAACTGCTGCGTCAACATTTAACTTCAAATGCCCTGAAGGCGGAGTGTTCCAACATACTAATTAAGGCCGCGGGGAATGTAGCTTAGGAAACCACGACAGCTGTGGCATCGAAGTTGCAGCTAGTTTCGTGCCGTCTATGGTTTTGCTCCACATGACAATATCATAATGAACTAAGTACCGAAGGGAAGTCATAACAAAAATGTGCTGCTCCCCATATACTAATGAGGTGTATGAGCGCCAGATGCTATACAAAATAATTGCTGGGACGATGATTTTTAAAACACCAAAAAGCACGTAAACGTAGAACGATACCACCAAGTTTGTAAGAGTTGTCGTAGATGTAGCGATGAAGGTGGATGACAATGTAACTCATTTGCAAAGAGATTCCATGACGGACGAACGCCATCACAGTGCATAAATATGTGATCCACCGTAGCCGATGCTTGCTTATAAAATGGACATTGTGTTGGGCGTGACGAAATATACTTACCAATGTAGTCCTCAAATGGCAAGACAGAATGAAATAACCGCCATAATAATAGCTGAATGACTGGCGAGTGGCGCTTGTACCAAATGAATTTAGCAGTGAGTTGGGTTGGATGCGTGTTGCGACAAAGATCATATGTGGTGCCCCGCACCCTGGCCCAGTCGAAGTCGGTGCACCCGCCGTACTTCACTAAGGAGAGTACCAGGCGTCGTCCCATACATGTCATGATCCATGAAATAATACATGGATTTTTGCGCTTACACATAAATAAGTAAGCGAAACCATGGCAGAATTTAAAACTTCAAATTTAAAAACATCCACAAGACATTCTTAGTTTTACAACTCAGATCAAAAGTAGCGAAAGTCACAAAAGCAATTGTTTTCCATCACCAATACATCATCAGTCATCGGTCATAACTGGCCAGTCATGTCTCCTAAATCCGTCCACTCTTCGCTGCGCTCACGGGTATGGGACCTTAGGCTCATCCTTAATCCACTCTACTTTGTTCCTGGGTGGAAAAATAGGGGGTGAGTGACAAAGTCACCAGCAAGTATACTATAATAATTGAGGATTAAATGGAAAGTGCATGCAAGAACCGAACCCCAAAAATTTCGGTTTAGAAACATACTTGTCCTCCATTCAATACCCGATGGTGATCAACACTTAATGCGTCAAGATCATAACTTAAACAAAATCGTTGCTTAATAAAGAACATAACAATAAAAGACTTTAACTCGCATCAATTCATAACATAACAAGAATCATCACTTAATGAGGTCATACTTAAGATCTACAAGGTCATAACAACTTAGTCTAAGTATCATGTGTCACTACACAATGACTCCATAAATGTGACATGCATGCATATGTACGTGTGATGCATCATGATAAAAATGAGAATATGATTTTTCATGCTTTTCTTTCAAATCATCATCATCGGAAAACAATAGAGTGTTCAGATCTATCTTCTAAGATCTGAGGCGGTAATGTCTCCCCTTCGAATCTATTATTCCCGGATTCGGAACGGTAGCGTCATCACTTATCGGGTATATTCTCTCCGGGCTCGAACGGTCATTATCAGGTCTATTCTCTTCGGGTCTGAACAGTCATTATCAGGTCTATTCTCTCTGGGCCTCAACGGTCATATCATCAGATCAATTAACCCTGGATCTGGGCGGGTTCTTACTGGCCAGGCATATACACACACACGGTACCGTGGGAAGCGTTCTTTCAAAACAGAATCTTTCTTTAAAAACGCTTTTCATTTTTCTTTGCATAAAATCAATGCCACAAATCATGTAAATGACGATGATTCAATGCATGACATGTATTATGCAAATCATGACATAATGCGTTACATATACACACGTGTTCAACTCGTCGCTATGCTGGAAAAATTTCCAGCATGAACACTCCTTATATTCGGCCCTAGACCCTTGTGGTTAGGCCCATTAACAATAATGCTTATCATGCGTATGCATAAAAATGCCTCATTTGTTCATAACAAAATTCTCGTGACGATACAAAATGCGTAAGACACTTAGTTTAATAAATCACGAAACAAGGCCGCTGAATTTCAGTAAACCAGCGCCCCTTTTCTTTGGTCTTTCAAGTAAGCCCATTAAACCTCTCTTAATTTAGGCTAGCTGAGAAAACATATTATAACTTTCTATTAATTGGTGGTTGTAAGCCCAAGTCGTGTAACTAGCCTAAACCCATTCGATTAAGGCCCTATAATAAGTTCCTCAATTCTGCCCAAAAATCTCAGATTAGTGACACCCACTTAATTTTGGTATATACCCTTCAATTAGTCATTCTAAAAATAAGTGGGTTACATAGATGGGTTCACCTATGTCTTAAGTGGTTGGTAAATAAATTTCGCGGATTTATAATATCGTTAAATGTATCATTTATTCATTTCCTTAAAACCGATACATGCAGATTTCTAGAGTGACCGTTTTCACTATAAATTTTAGTGTGACCACACCATAATTTATTTTTCAGAAATTCCAACTCTCGCGTGTAGTAAACACCTTGGACTAGTATCATGCCGAAAATTAGCCCAATTACATATTCCTAAGGTCCATTTTTAGGTGACTTATCATGTCATATAAAACCAGTCCAGTCCAGTAAAATTTCCAGCATGACCAGTTTTAGTGAAAATTTTATTAAAAATAATATGTAACTCCTTTTAACGAAATTTCAACTCTCACATCTAATATTACATAAAAATAGTGTCCTACCAAAAATCAACTAATTTGAAAGCTCTAAGGTCTCTATTCAGGTCTCACAACACGGCCTCAAATTCTGCCCGGCTCTAGTGATTTTCAGATTTGGTCATGTTTCATCCGTAAATGGCCCTAACTTGCATTGTTTATCATAAACCTTTTATTAACTTTCAAACATACCCTCTTATGGGAAATTTTACAGATTCAACACGCTACCACATCATATGCAAACCCCTTACAAAACACTTGGTATATGCATCATTCTTTGGCCAAGCACACCACATTTTCACTAATTCAACCTTAACAACAATTTTGGTGCCTACGCACCCTAGTCACCAACAGCCCATTTCGGTACATGCAAAGCAAAATAATGTATCCACAAGGAGCATGTTAGACTTAACCCACTAAAGCACAACTTTGTCTCCAATTTACCACATAATTTATCGTTTCATGCCAAAACCACCCCTATTTCCTTAACCGCCCTTTCCATAGAAAAAGAAAAGATCTTTAGCATGTTCAACTTGGATTAACACATAATGGTTCATAAAAGCCACAAAGATTCCATCTTTAAACAAAAACTCATACCTACACACCATTTGGCCCCTAGGCCGAAAGTTTAGGCATCAAAACTTAGCACATCACAACTAAGATTAAATCTTAAGTTTATCTAGCCATTCATGCAAACACTCTCACATTTAAGCCACAAAGAGTATAGTGTACTTGCCTTTTTTCTTACTCTTCTTGAAAAGTGTATGGAAAGTTGAAACCTTTCTTCTCTTCTATGCATGTATCCCATGGTGGTGGAAAGGAAAAGAGATGCAAGGTTAGTTTACACTCTTAGCTAAAATATTCACTTAGTAATGGGGCTAGATGGACTTACCAAAAAGGAGCTTGAGTGGTATTCAAGCTTCTCTAGCCTAGAGTCTTCAAAAGCTTGAGATTCTTGAGCCTAATGACCATTGAAGGTCTCGGTTATGAGCATGAAGAATAGCACTATAAGTTTCATCTCATGTAAATGTAAATATCTTCTCAAGAGGCTAAGAACACTTACCTAATATTTTCTTAGTCTTGGAAAAACCTAGACCTCCTTGGTTGCTCCCTAGGCTGTATGGTTTGGAGAGAAAGGAAGAGAAGAAGCTCTTCTTGCACTTGAAGTTCTTGAGTGTTTAGAGAGGTTTGAAGAATTCTCAAGTATGATCTTTGGAGGGAATTCTTCTTCTTTTGGCTATGTTTAGCCGTTGGAGAGGGGGGTGTAAGAGGGGTTAGAATTACTATGGTAAGGTTAAGGGGAGTAACCTTGGTTACTTTAATAAAACAAGGTTAGTTTATTCTTAACCTTAGTTACTTTAGTCTAACCATGATTAATTTTGAAACTAACCTTAGTTACTTTCTTTAATCATGGTTAGTTTAACTATGGTGTAGAAAATCCTCCTCCTTGGTTGGCCATTGCCTTCTTACCTGGCAGTTGGGGTCTTTAATGACCCCAACATGCCTTAATTAGGGTAGTCCCCCCTTTTTTCTATTATTTATCTTATTTTCCTTTTCCTTTGTTTCCCTACAAAATGGTTAATTAGGAAAAAAATATGCTTGAGCCTTCTTTGGGCTAAGGCCGAAAGAAAAAAAGAAAAAACTGTTGAATTGCAACCAAATCTTCTTGCTATTACCCACTTGTTCTAAGGGCTTATTAGCTTACTTAGAGGATGGCCCTTACAATCTTAAGAAATTCAATTGGAGCCATTCCTAACCTTGGGCCGAAACCTCCCAAGCACTTAGGGATGAATTGGCCTCTCCTCATGGTCCAATATTCACGCTCGAAAAATATATACGTATATTACTTTCCGTAACGTAATCTATAATAATAATCATCGACTCAATAATTTATAATTGTAATCATATCTTGTCACATATTCTCTCAAATAAATCATAGGTACAAAGTGATTCCCTAGTAGGTTACAACATCCTCCCCTCCTTATTATAAGTTTCGTCCTCGAAACTTGAAAGTTCTAATCAAAGAGGTGAGGGTACAAGTTCTTCATGTTCTCTTCTACTTCCTAGGTAGATTCATCCACAGAATGGTTCTTCCACTGCACCTTGATCATTGATGTTGATCGTTTCCTTAGCACCTTTTCCTTATGATCGACTATCTTTTCTGGTTCTTCCTCATATGTCGTGTCAGCTTCCAGCTTCAAAGGTTTTTCCTTTACGACATGGCTAGGATCGTGCACATACCGTCGAAGTTGAGATACATGAAATACGTCATGTATTTGGGATAATGTGGGAGGTAGAGCGAGTCGATAAGCAACTTCCCCAATCTTTTCAAGAACCTCATATGGCCCAATAAATCTTGGGCTTAACTTCCCTTTTATACCAAATCTTTTAACCCCTTTTGTCGGCAATACCTTTAGAAACACTTTTTCCCCAACTTGAAATTCTAATGGTCGCCGCTTCTCATCTGCCCAAACCTTGCTTCTATCTTGGGCCGCTTGTAAATTTTGCTTTATGATCTTTACTTTCTCTAGAGTCTGCTCCACTAGATCGGGTCCAGTAAGAATCTTATCTCCTATTTCATCCCAGTAGAGCGGAGATCGGCACTTTCTTCCATAAAGCGCTTCATACGGGCCATCCCTATAGACCGATGGTAACTATTGTTATAAGAAAATTCTACCAGTTTGAGACTCCGATCCCAGCTTCCCGCAAAGTCAAGCACGCAGGATCGCAACATGTCTTCCAATGTTTGAATGGTTCTTTCCGATTGGCCATCAGCTTGGGGATGAAATGCCGAGCTCATGTGGATCTCAGTGCCCATTGCTTTCTGAAAAGCTATCCAAAATCGTGATGTGAAGCGAGGATCGCGGTCACACACGATACTTAGGGGTACTCCATGAAGACTCACAATTTGTTCCACATACATCGTAGCCAATTTCTCCATTGGAGCCTTGATCGTCATAGCCATGAAATGGGCGGACTTTGTTAGGCGATTAACAACTACCCAAATGATATCGTATCCGCTTTTCGTTCTGGGCAGATCTGTAACAAAATCCATAGTAATGTGGTCCCACTTCTGTTCGGGAACTTCAAGAGGTTGTAGAAACCCAGCGGGTTTCTGATGTTCCGCTTTCACCTTCTGGCAAACGAGGCATTTTTCCACGAATTCCGCAATCTGTCTTTTCATGCCACGCAACCAGAATCGTTGCTTCAAATCTTGGTACATCTTATTGGTTCCAGGATGAATAGATAATCAAGAGTTGTGAGCTTCCTTAAGAACTTCATTCAGTATGTCTTCGTCATTGGGTACACACAATCTTTCTCGAAACCACAAATTGTTGTCCTTTCGAACCTTAAACTCTTCGGAGGGTTTCATTCTCACCCGATCCTTTATCTTCTTTAAGGTTTCATCCTTTTCTTGCCCTTCTTTAATTTTGTCTATCAGCGAAGGAAATATCACTAATTTTGCGAGCATGCCTTCAATTGAATCAACCTCTTCTAAGTCAAATTCTTCCATGTCACGCTGCAAAGGTGGTTGACGCGGATGGCTTGTCTTTCTACTTAATGCATCAGCTACCTTGTTGGCTTTTCCTGGATGATATTGAATTGATAAGTCATAGTCTTTCATTAATTCTAGCCATCTGCACTGACGCATGTTTAGCTCTTTTTGGGTGAACAGATATTTAAGGCTTTTGTGGTCTGTGAAAATTTCGCACTTTTCACCGTATAGATAGTGCCTCCATATTTTTACTGCAAAGACCACGGCTGCTAACTCGAGGTCATGTACAGGGTAGTTCTGTTCAAATGGCTTCAATTTTCGGGATGCGTACGCAATCACTCGATCTTTTTGCATTAATACACATCCTAGCCCGTTCTTAAAGGCATCACTGTATACAACAAAGCTTTCTCCAGGAATGCGTTGTGCTAAAACTGGGGCAGAAGTCAGCTTCTTCTTTAATTCAATAAAGCTCTTTTCACAATCTGAGGTCCATTCAAATTTAGTTTTCTTCTGGGTCAAACGGGTAAGAGGCATAGCAATTCGAGAAAATCCTTCCACGAACTTACGATAGTAACCGGCGAGACCGAGAAACTTCGTACCTCTATAACGTTGGTCGGTCTGGGCCACTCTGTGATTGCCTTGATTTTCTTGGGGTCTACCGATATACCTTCTTCAGATATTACATGTCCCAGCAACGCTACACTTCGTAGCCAGAATTCGCATTTACTAAATTTCGCGTACAGTTGTTTCCTTCGTAGAATGTCCAAAACGACCCTTAAATGGTTTACGTGGGTCTTTTCGTCAGGTGAGTAGATCAATATGTCATCGATGAAGACTACAACGAACTTGTCTAGTTGGTCTTGAAAGAATCGATTCATTAGATCCATAAACGCTGCGGGGGCGTTGGTCAGTCCGAATGGCATTACTAGAAATTCGTAATGTCCATAACGGGTTCTGAATGCAGTTTTCTGGACGTCCTCATCCTTGATCTTCAACTGGAAATATCCTGAGTGAAGATCAATTTTACTGAAAATTCTTGCCCCCTAAAGCTGATCGAATAGATCGTCGATCCTCGACAAAGGGTACTTATTCTTTATAGTGATCTTGTTGAGCTCCCTATAGTCAATACATAGCCGCATACTTCCGTCCTTCTTCTTAACAAACAGCACGGGAGCTCCCCAAGGTGAAACACTTGGGCGAATCAGTTTCTTTTCCAGCAATTCACGCAGCTGTTCCTTCAGCTCTTTTATTTCCACAGGTGTCATTCGGTAGGGAGCCTTTGATATTGGTTCAGCTCCTAGAACCAGGTTGATTTCAAAAGATATCTCCCGGTCCGGAGGAAGACCTAGTAACTCTTCTGGAAAAACATCTGAGTATTCATGAACTACTGGAACTTGAGACAGATCTGAGGGTGCTTGATCGGCATTTATTGCATAAACAAGATATCCCATATGTCCTTTCTTCAGTGCCTTATTAGCGCGAATTGCATTTACATAAATGTTCTTAGGACACTTCCGTAACTTCGATCCTCCTTGAAAAGTCACTTCTTTACATGTGGGGTCCTTAAAGGTAACTTGTTTTTCACTACAATCGATGTTGGCATAATGTTGGAGAGCCAGTCCATCCCAAGAATTACATCGAAGTCCGTCATGGGTATGGGAATCAAATCGGCGTCAAACTGATGGTTATTGAACTCAAGTTCGCCATTTCTGAAAACATGATAAGACACAAGCACCTATTCCATAGCTGCTTGGATTCTATTCGGTGTATCACTATACGTGGGGTTATGCTCAATATTCTTTGCGAATTTCTTGGATATAAAGGAGTGGTAAGCGCCACTGTCAAATAACACGTTGGCAGGTACTGAACATACTAGAATAGCTCCTGAATCATGCAATACTAACTAAGCAACTATAGGACAATAGTACTCGTAAAAATTAACATAATTCTTAGAAAATACCTGTCACCACGTCATTGGCCTCTTCAACAGCGTTGTCAGTCATAGCGTGAACTCGTGCGTTTGTACGCTGAAGCTGAGGCTTTGGCGGCTGTTTTTGCTGCTGGGCCCCCTTCTCCGGACATTCCCTAGCCATGTATCCTGTTTTCCCACATCCAAAGCAGGTGGTTCCTTTGTCTAGACAGTCCTTAAGGATGTGGCCTGTCTTGCCGCGTCCAAAACATTTTCCGGCATGAATATAACATTCTCCCACATGGTGCCTACCACAATGTGAGCAGCTTGGAATAACAGATTGTTGGCCTTGATTCTTTGATTTGTTCTTTTGGGAGCGGCGTTGAAACCGATTCTTCCCTTGATGCCCTGGGCCCTTTGCATTTTGCTTCGCAGACTTGCGGGGCCCTCCGCTTCCCGACACCTCTCTTCCTCTCTTTTGGCTAAACTCATCACGGCAGACGATATCTCTTTCAATTCGGTAGCATGCATCTAGAAGGGCACCAAAGTTTGTTGGATTTGCATTAACCAGCAATGTTCGGATTCTATGGTTTAGTCCTCTTTCAAATTTCAACATTTGGGTTTTTTCATCATTCATGGTGGATGGTTGAAATCTTCCCAGAGCTATAAATTTGTTAGCGTAGTCAGCAACCGTCATTCCTGATTCTTGCATTAGGGATTCAAACTCATGTCTTTTCTGTAATTTGACGGAGGGTGGTATGTAGAACTTATTGAATTCCTGAAGAAACCTTTCCTAGGAAATTGGTCTAGGTAAAGCTTGTAAATTGGCCTTCCACCATTGGTTGGCCTCTCCTAACAGAAATGGTCTAACCGCCTGGGTCTTTACTTCTTCCGGGGCTCTAATTAGTTCAACGCAGTTTTCCACCTCATCCAGCCACTTCTCGGTGGCATTTGGATCTGACTTTCCTTCAAACGGCGGCACATTGGCTCTCTTCAACTTTTCAAAATAATATTGAGCATCTCTGACCGGCTCGTGAGGTTGAGGGTTATTCTGTTGCAGCAGTACTTGCCCAATTTGAGTGACTGTTTGGCAAAAGTTCTGAAAAACGTTAATATCAGGCATTATTGGTGGAAAAGGTTCTTGGGGTGGAGGAACGTTCTAAACTGGCGGTGGATTTTGGCCTTGCGGTGGCGCGGGTGGAGGGACCTGAGCGGGTGGTGGAGGGATGGGCTCCTGCACCTCGGGTCTAGCTCTGGCTGGTCTGCCTCTTGGTCGCACCATCTGCAGTATGCAGTGTCGGCTTTATTCAATACGGAAATGTCATAATAAGTAGCAGAATTTAATTTTTTCTGTTAGCATATGTGAGGAGCATATACGTACATACGTTATAAATTAAATTTTGTGATTGGTCATCAATTAGGGCATTATCAATGGGACGTACCCTAGTTTTCCAGTCTAAGTTATCCTAGTCTAAGGTCAACTCTCATCTAAGATCAGAACTTAGGTCTAAGATCAAACTTAGTGGACTACAATCATAACTTAATTCTATATTCTGCCCGGATCTGGAGCCTTAGCTCTGATACCACCTGTGGCGCCCCGCACCCCGGCCCAGCTGAAATCGATGCACCCGCCGTACTTCACTAAGGAGAGTACCAGGCGTCGTCCCATACATGTCATGATCCATGAAATAATGCATGTATTTTCGCGCTTACACGTAAATAAGTAAGCGAAACCGTGGCAGAATTTAAAACTTCAAATTTAAAAACATCCATAAGACATTATTAGTTTTACAATTCAGATCAAAAGTAGCGAAAGTCACAAAAGCAATTGTTTTCCATCACCATTACATCATCAGTCATTGGTCATAGCTGGCAAGTCATGTCTCCTAAATCTGTCCACTCTTCGCTGCGCTCACGGGTAGGGGACCCTATGTTCATCCTCAATCCACTCTACTTTGTTCCCTGCAGCCTCTGGGAGGAAAAATAGGGGGTGAGTACCAGCAAGTATACTATAATAATTGAGGATTAAATGGAAAGTGCATACAAGAACCGAACCCCAAAAATTTCGGTTTAGAAACATACCTGTCCTCCATTCAATACCCGATGGTGATCAACACTTAATGCGTCAAGATCATAACTTAAACAAAATCGTTACTTAATAAAGAACATAACAATAAAAGACTGTAACTCGCATCAATTTATAACATAACAAGAATCATCACTTAATGAGGTCATGCTTAAGATCTACAAGGTCGTAACAACTTAGTCTAAGTATCATGTGTCACTACACAATGACTCCATAAATGTGACATGCATGCATATGTACGTGTGATGCATCATGATAAAAATGGGAATATGATTTTTCATGCTTTTCTTTCAAATCATCATCGTCGAAAAACAGCAGAGTGTTCAGATCTATCTTCCCGGATCTGAGGCGGTAACGTCTCCCCTTCGAATCTATTATTCCTGGATTCGGAATGGTAGCGTCATCACTTATTGGGTCTATTCTCTCTGGGCCAGAAAGGTCATTATCAGGTCTATTCTCTCCAAGCCTGAACGGTCATTATCAGGTCTATTCTCTCCGGGCCTGAACGGCCATATCATCATATCAATTAACCCTGGATCTGGGTGGGTTCTTACTGGCCAGGCACATACACACGCACACAGTACCGGTGGGAAGCGTTCTTTCAAAACAGAATCTTTCTTTAAAAACGCTTTTCATTTTTCTTTCACATAAAATCAATGCACAAATCATGTAAATGACGATGATGCAATGCATGACATGTATTATGCAAATCATGACATAATGCGTTACATGTACACACGTGTTCAACTCGTCGCTATGCTGGAAAAATTTCCACCATGAACACTCCTTATATTCGGCCCTAGACCCTTGTGGTTAGGCCCATTAACAATAATGCTTGTCATGCATATGCATAAAAATGCCTCATTTGTTCATAATAAAATTCTCATGACGATACAAAATGCGTGAGACACTTAGTTAAATAAATCACGAAACAAGGCCGCTGAATTTCGGTAATCCAGCGCCCCTTTTCTTTGGTCTTTCAAGTAAGCCCATTAAACCTCTCTTAATTTGGGCCAGCTGAGAAAACTTATTATAACTTTCCATTAATTGGTAGTTGTAACCCAAGTCGTGTAACTAGCCTAAACCCATTCGATTAAGGCCCTATAATAAGTTCTTCAATTCTGCCCAAAAATATCAGATTAGTGACACCCACTTAATCATGGTATATACCCTTCAATTAGTCATTATAAAAATAAGTGGTTTACATAGATGGGTTCGTCTATGTCCTAAGGTTGGTAAATAAATTTCGTGGATTCATAATATCGTTAAAGATATCATTTATTCATTTTCTTAAAACCGCTACATGCAGATTTCTGGAGTGACCGATTTTACTATAAATTTTAGTGTGACCACACCGTAATTCCTTTTTCAGAAATTCCAACTCTCGCGCGTAGTAAACACCTTGGACTAGTATCATTCCGAAAATTAGCCTAATTACATATTCATAAGGTCCATTTTCAGGTGACTTATCATGTCATATAAAACCAGTCCAGTCCAGTAAAATTTCCAGCATGACCAGTTTTAGTGAAAATTTCATTAAAAATAATCTGTAATCCTTTTAATGAAATTCCAACTCTCACATCTAATAAACACATAAAACTAGTGTCCTACCAAAAATCAACTAATTTGAAAGCTTCTAAGGTCTCTTTTCGGGTCTCACAACACGGCCTCAAATTCTGCCCGGCTCGAGTGATTTTCAGATTTGGTCATGTTTCATCCGTAAATGGCCCTAACTTGCATTGTTTATCATAAACCCTTTATTAACTTTCAAGCATACCCTCTTATGGGAAATTTTACAGATTCAACACGCTACCACATCATATGCAGACCCCTTACAAAACAGTTGGTACATGCATCATTCTTTGGCCAAACACACCATGTTTTCACTAATTCAACCTTAACAACAATTTTGGTGCCTACGCACCCTAGTCACCAACAGCCCATTTCGGTACATGCAAAGCAAAATAACGCATCCACAAGGAGCATGTTAGACTTAACCCACTAAAGCACAACTTTGTCTCCAATTTACCACATAATTTATCGTTTCATGCCAAAACCACCCCTATTTCTTTAACCCACTCCACCGTATGCCCTTTCCATAGAAAAAGAAAAGATCTTTAGCATGTTCAACTTGGATTAACACATAATGGTGCATAAAAGACACAAAGATTCCATCTTTAAAAAAAACTCATACCTACACACCATTTGGCCCCTAGGCCAAAAGTTTAGGCATCAAAACTTAGCACATCACAACTAGGATTAAATCTTAAGTTTATCTAGTCATTCATGCAAACACTCTCACATTCAAGCCATAAACAGTATAGTGTACTTTCCTTTTTTGCTTACTCTTCTTGAAAAGTGTATGGAAAGTTGAAACCTTTCTTCTCTTCTATGCATGTATCCCACGGTGGTGGAAAGGAAAAAGAGATGCAAAGTTAGTTTATACCCTTAGCTAAAATATTCACTTAGTAATGGGGCTAGATGGACTTACCAAAAAGGAACTTGAGTGGTATTCAAGCTTCTCTAGCCTAGAGTCTTCAAAATCTTGAGATTCTTGAGCCTAATGACCATTGAAGGTCACAGTTATGAGCATGAAGAATAGCACTATAAGTTTCATCTCATGTAAACGTAAATATCTTCTCAAGAGGCCAAGAACACTTACCTAATATTTTCTTAGTCTTGGAAAAACCTAGACCTCCTTGGTTGTTCCCTTGGCCGTATGGTTTGGTGAGAAAGGAAGAGAAGAAGCTCTTCTTGCACTTGAAGTTCTTGAGTGTTTAGAGAGGTTTGAAGAATTCTCAAGTATGATCTTTGGAGGGAATTCTTCTTCTTTTGGCTATGTTTAGCCGTTGGGGAGGGGTGTAAGAGGGGTTAGACTTACTATGGTAAGGTTAAGGGGAGTAACCTTGGTTACTTTAATAAACCAAGGTTACTTTATTCTTAACCTTAGTTACTTTAGTCTAACCATGATTACTTTTGAAACTAACCTTAGTTACTTTCTTTAATCATGGTTAGTTTAACTATGGTGTAGAAAAGCCTCCCCCTTGGTTGGCCATTGCCTTCTTAACCGGCGGTTGGGGTCTTTAATGACCCCAACATGCCTTAATTAGGGAAGTCCCCCCCTTTTTTTCTATTATTTATCTTATTTTCCTTTTCCTTTGTTTCCCTACAAAGTGGTTAATTAGAAAAAAAATATGCTTGAGCCTTCTTTGGGCTAAGGCCAAAAGAAAGAAAAAAATGTTGAATTGCAACCAAATCTTCTTGCTATTACCCACTTGTTCTAAGAGCTTATTAGCTTACTCAGAGGATGGCCCTTACAATCTTAAGAAATTCAATTGGGGCCGTTCCTAACCTTGGGCCGAAACCTGCCAAGCACTTGGGGGTGAATGGGCTTCTCCTCATTGTCCAATATTCACGCTCGAAAAATATATACGTATATTACTTTCCGTAACGTAATCTATAATACTAATCATCAACTCAATAATTTATAATTGCAATCATATCTTGTCACATATTCCCTCAAATAAATCATAGGTACAAAGGGATTCCCTAGTGGGTTACAACATCATAGGCCGAACGCAATGTAAATTCCCCTGAGGGGTAAGGTATCCAGCTGAGAAATGAACCCTGACCTTCAGTCTGAGTATGACAGATAGAATGAATTCTACAAATTAGCTTCCAGACTAGTGAGTCAGGCAACCTAGTGAGATAATCCTGGCGTCCACCATATCACACCTAGCCTATGCAGATGATTTGTTGATCTTTCTAAATGCGTCTACACAAAATTTGACAAAGTTCCAGTCTTTCTTACAAGATTATCAGCAAGCCTCTGGACAATTAATTAACTATTCCAAAAGCCAGTTTGTCATGAGTTCTTATACGACATCCAACCAACTACAAAATGTTGCTCATGTCTTGGCCATGCAACCATCTACGCTACCCGTTAAATACTTGGGGTCCTACCTTTGTCGTGGGATCAATAGAGCATCTTACTGCACATCTCTTTTGCAGCATTTTGACGCAAAGCTAACTGGCTGGGCTAGTCGACTGTTGTCACAAGGAAGTCGACTTACATTGCTAAAATTGGTCTTAACGGCTATTCCACTTCATCTCTTAGCAGCATCTCGCCTCCCCAAGAGTGTTATTCACGCCCTTAACAGAAAAATATCATCGTTTCTATGGGGCGATAAGCATCACTGGACTTCATTAGATAACCTATGCTATCCGGAAATAGAGGGTGGATGGGGAGTACATAATCTCTTATCCATACAACGTGCTTATGACTGTAAGCTATGGTGGTCTTACCATACCCACACATCCTTATGGACGACATATATGCGTGCACATTACGGACCTCAGATGGATTACACACCACGTATTTATGATTCTCCTAGCTGGAAAAGAATATGTTCTACTCATTCTCTATGTCTGCAGCTCACATCAAATCACCCCAATCCAGTATGGCGCTCAAGCTCTTCAGGTCAATTCTTGTTACGACAAGCATATGAGGATATCCGCCCACACCGTGCTCAACTGTTCTCCCACAAGTTTATCTGGTGGCAGGGTGTTCCTAAAACTGTTAGCATGTTTATATGGAGGCTGCTACATTCATCATTACCAATGGAGGACAACCTAAAACATTTTTCTTACAGCTGTCCCACAATATGTCCTTTATGTCGAGGTGATTCTGCAACTCTCGTTCATTTATTTCTTCTTTGCCCTCACGTCAAGCCGTCTTGGTTGCAACTTTCTTGTGCACTTGATGGTCCGCTACCTCAAGTTGCAAACATTCGACAGTACTTGATCTAATGGTGGATAACTTCTTTTGTCAAATCTCTGAAAGGGAACTTCCGAGTCATTGGCCCCATAATGCTATGCTGGGCTATTTGGAGAACCTACACGAATCACTTCTACGGCAACGCAGATTTTCCAGTTACAAGAATTTTTCATTTAACTGACAAACATGCTATGCTTGGGCCACATCTCTTTCTAGCACATCATTGGCTCAATATGTGCCATCTCTCATTGATGCTAGCTTCTCCCCTAGACTGCACCCAAAGCATATCCTACCGTTGAAGTGGGAACTCCCACCACCTGGAAAATTAAAACTTAATGTGGATGCTTCTGCTCGTCAAACGCATGCTTCCGCAAGTTCAATTCTGCGAGACTCCCACGGCTGGATGCTAGCTGCTATTTCTTTCCGACTGCCTATATTATCACCACTACGCGCAGAGATGCAACCTATTATCTACAGTTTATTGTTATTTGGTCTGCTTTATCGACATCTCATAATTGAGACAGACTACAAGCAACTAACACAGTTGCCTAACACCAGTCTTCAGGAATTGCCAAAATATGCCCGGCTCACTCAACTTTTGGCCCTCACTGGAAGTACAGATTAACATGGTAGCACACTATTTGTGCCAACATGCTCGTATGCATCCAATTACTCATCTTTTCACGTCGGCGATTCAGCTGCCACATTCGGCTCGTGGATTCTATCACACAGATGGTGTCATACATGCGCTCAGAACATAATATATGGCCAGATTCTTCGTATGGTTGCATGCATTTTTGACATGCAGGCAACGCTGGTATTCCTTCTACCTTGCCATCATTTTCACATACCATGCATTCAATTTATTTGGTTGCCCGCAGTCTATGGACTACGGGCAACATTGATATGCTTTTGGAATTACATATCGCTCTGTCACCTCTTTTCGCTATCTATGGATACTAATTCATCTCTACCTATTTTCTGTCGAGGACTATTAATTACACTGATCTACTTAGCTTCGTTGATCGGTTCTACACAACATCACAGCTGCTGCCCGTTGAAGCCTCCTAACGAAGCCAGCTTCATATGCAGCTACCTGCTGCCTGGTTTCATCCACTGCTCTCTGCTGCACAAGTGCATCTTCGGCCACCACATCGAAAACTTTTGGATGTCATTTTGTTTAGTGTCTGTACATACATGCTTACCCTCCAATCATATAAATATGTATGCTTTTTCCTTCGTTAAGGTTTTATCCACAAGGGTGGTTTTACTTGGCAAGGTTTTAATACGGCATATCATATATGATTGGAGAAAACATATCCTCACGTCATTACATTATTTGTTTTTGTATCACATACAATGTTGTATTACGGTTACCTCCGCCATAAGTGAGGCATTTACACATTAATAAAATTCCGCCTTTTATTAATATATATATATATATACACACACGATTGGAGAATGACAATCATCATTGCTTTACATTTCCACTTTTCGTATGATATACATTGATGTAATATGGTTATCCTCCGCCATAAGTGAGGGTTTGACATAATAAAACAGATATATATATATATATATATATGTATATGCATATATGTATATATATATATATGCCTTGGTCGGAGGGGGTCACATTTCCACTTCTTCTCTTGGCCGGATACCCTTTGCCATTTTCCATCTGTCTTATGCTGATGATTTATTGATCTTCCTTGCTGCCACTCGTCGTAATCTTCAGCGCTTTCTCACTTTTTATGAGTAGACCTCTGGACAGTCTGTCAATTGGCATAAAATTAGTGTTGTTTTTTGTCGCATGTTCCGGTATCTCGTAGACATGAGTTGACAACTTTATTGGGCATGCGTCAATCCTCATTGCCTCTGAAATATATGCGATCTTATTTGCATAAGGGGATAACTGGCACGGAGCATTGCATGGATTTATTGTGTCACATTAATGCTCTTGGATGGTGGCAGCAGAAACTTTTAGGAGCTGCATGTTGTGGTGCTTATTCGTTCTGTTTTATCTTCGTTTCCTCTTTATATTATGGCTGGGTCACCAATTCCGAGTGGCTTCCTACAAGCCATTGAGCAGCGATTTGATAGCTTCTTTTGGGGTCCTAATCGCCACCGTTGGACTTCTTGCCTTAGAGTATGTTTCTCGACCTAGGAGGGAGGGATTGGATTCCAGGATTTGAGAGCTGTCCAAGGTGCTTTTTCTTGTAAGTTGTGGCATTTGTATCATAATAGTGATATCTTGGAGGGAGGTATATGCATGCTCTTTATTTTGTCCGTAATGATTACAGCCGCGATTATATGATTCACCAGGTTAACGTCGCATCTGTGCTATTCATTCGATGTGCTCTGGACCAGATATGCATTTGGATACACCCATTTAGCCTACTCCCTCTAGTGATTTTTCTTTATGTTATGCTTATGACTATGTCTGTCCCTCCAGGGCAGCCCTTCTATCCTACGATTTTGTATGAAGAGGGACACAACGTCCACCTGTTCAGGTTTTTTATGGAAGTTATATATGGATCTCTGCTGATTTTGGACAATGTGGTGCATTTCTCGGTGATCTTACCCTCCTGCGGTCCTTTCTGTCAGCCTTCTATTGCTACTATGGCTTAGATATTTTTCTATTGTCCTGAGAACTCTATGCTTTGGTGCTATTTTGGTGCTTTGTTGGATGTTTCTCCCTTGCGTAATGGTCCTTGGCGCTCCTATTTATTGCTCATTTGGTGTAGTGCCCTCACACATTTTTCTGTGAGATGCATATTATATACCTTGGTGTTCTTCTGTGGAATGTCTGGAAGTCCTATGCTTCGATTACATTCGATGACGCTGTGTGGTCTTTGCTCCAAGTGATTAGCTATGTTCGTGCTGATCTTTTTACTTGGACAGCCTCCATGTCTAGTAGAACGATTGCGGAGATTGTCCCAAGACTTCTTCAGATGAGACTCTCCCCTCCTCTACGATTATATCACCCTAGAGTAGGCTGTTGGCATCACCCTCCTGTTGGTCGGCTTAAGTTGAATGCTGATGCAGTGGTTGGACATGGCTAGCAGTGGCGTTATTATGTGAGATTCAGCTGGTCAGTTTATTCATGCCATTTTCCCCCTTTACGACATTACCTACCCCTCTGGGCGGAAGCTCAAGTTGTCTATATTTCTCTTTTCTACTACTTGTTCTGGTATGGACCATTCTTGATCGAAGTTGATTGCTTGGAGTTGCTTCGCGTTATTTCCTCTTCGTTGACTGCTCTGGCTCCAGATTTGCGTTGTCTTTGCACTTTGTTGTTCACGCTTCAGGTTCCACTGCTCTATACGCCCCGTGAGACAAATTTGCCAGCCCATTTATTAGCCCAGCTCGCTATTCCTACACAGTGTTTCACTGCCTATGCTGATTTTCCCTCACTGCCATTGCATGTTCGTGGTTATGTTGTTACTGATGTATTATTAGCTCTTTCGGCATCCTAGATCTGATTTGTATCATGGTGCTCCTCCGTCTTGAGTGAGGGTTTGATTAATAGTATATATATGCTCGGCTCTTCCATCAAAAAATATATATGCAAAAATGGTCATTTGGCCGAATATACATATATTAAATTTTCTTTTTTAAATAACACACTTCTTTACACTCTATTTTAGTCTTAATTTCCCATCCAATATATATATAGGCCAAGTTTATATATATATGTATATGTATGATGTATATATATTTGTATATATCTATATGTATGTGTGATATATGAGAGATGTCGGCGCTCTGGCAATTCTTTTGAAGGCGGCGGCATCATGTCGGTGCTGCTACACCATTGTCATCGATCACCTGCTGTTTGTCTATTTCCAAATCACGATTTTCTTTTCACAGCGATTTGGTTTGGTATTCTTTGGAGATTCGCGATCGCCCTAGGCGGCTGCTCTCTGAAGCAAACTTTTCGGCGGCAATGGAGCCGCAACGATCTTACGCATCGTTGTTGAAGCCAACATCTGCAATCCTTCCTCCTCGTGAAATCACCAAATTTAAAGGGGTTCCGTCCATCAAATTTTCACGCGAGGAGGTAACTGCATTATCGGATTCTTTTAAGCATTGTTTGGTAGATACGTTTTGGTATGGGCGTCCTAGATTGGACGTAATTCGCAAATGTTTTGAACGCATTGGATTTTCGGCAGCCGTCAAAATTACGCTGCTTGATCCCACGCATATCTTGATGAATTTTGATGCAGAGATAGATTACTATCAATGTTTTTTCGTCGTACATGGACAGTGCTAGGATATCATATGCGAATGACTAAATGTACGTATGATTTTGATCCAAGGATTGACATGCCTATTGTTCCAGTTTGGATTTCGCTGCCTGGGCTGCCTGTTTATCTTCACAAACAAGAGGCTTAGTTTGAAATAGCACGTATGATAGGAACACTATTGAAGGCGGATTCCACTACCACCAATTTCCTACGACCGTCAGTGGCTAGAGTGTGCATCGAACTTGATGTCTCACAAGAACCGCCACCACGATTATATATTCAAAGTGTAGATTATCATTTTTACAAGAGGTTGAATATGAGAACTTGCCCGCATATTGTTCTTGGTGTCGTTTGCTGGGCCATGCCGTGTCTGCATGCACAAAGGAGATGCTGCCAGAGTCTGCGCCAGCAGAAAAACCCCCCGTTTCAACAATGCCGACCAAGCCGGTCTCAAAGCCGCCTCAACGATGGACTCCGGAAAAACGGTGGTAGATACAGCAGAAGTTCATATCATGCCACCGGTTGGCCAACCAAAAATTACCAACCCAGGGGAAATTGAATCCGATGATGATCTGAATCCTCCTACACCCAGGGTAGCTGGTGTTGATGATATGTCCTCGAAAGAGCAATGGCCTGAGGTATCATATGAACAGGATCTGACTAGACTACACTGCTCTTCTGCACCACTTAATTTGGCGATTACAGAAGATAGCGATCCAAGCATGCAGCATGCATCTGACACAGAGTTGCATGATGATGCAACGGTAGATGCCTCTGAGCTTTGTACAACGGTTTTGGAGGTGGCACGAGTGACATCGAATACGCCATTACTGGTAGATGGCGGACCTGACGTGACTCACCCAGACGTAACTAATGCAGTGGCTCATTTGATACATCTTTGGAGGCCCTCGAGACGTGGATGGGAGTGCAAAATATGTCAATTAATTTCCGTTGGCTACCTGCTGGTAGAACATTTTTGCTTATGGCTGTCTATGCTAGACATACGGTGGCAGACGAAAAGCCACTGTGGGCTGATTTGATGTGGTTTCACTCTTCGGTTTCCCGCCATTGCTTGTAGGCGGAGATTTCAATACTTTCTTATCGTTAGATGAACATAAAGCAGTTGCATCTCCATCGCTGTGTACGCTCACTGATTTTAGGCAGTGGGTTGAACACTATGAGTTAATGGATTTGCCTTTTCAGGGATCCAAATTTACTTGGTCTGATGGTAGAGGATTGGGAAAGGTCTGGAGACGGTTGGGTCGATTCTTAAGTTCTGCAGGCTTTGTAGATTTATTTGATGTCATTAAGGTTCAGCATTTACATTGGGCAACATCTGATCATTCCCCATTACTGCTACTGTGTAAGATGGCATCATCTTCGGGATCAAAATCTTTTAAATATCTTGAGGCGTGGACTACGGATGTGGATTTTGATGCTTTTGTTTGTACTCATTGGCGTTCTTATCCACAATGGGATGAATGTATGGCCTCTATGATAAGCTACATCGACTAACGGCTGACTTGAAGTAATAGAATAACACAATGTTTGGAAATATATTTACAGGTTTGATGGTGGCGGAAGATGAAACGAGACATGCAGAAATTTTATATGATGCAGACTCAACAGACCAAAATCGTCAGTCGTATCAGCATGCAAAAGCACGGCTGCTGCAGCAGCAATCTCGTGCGTGTCTCTTTTGGAAGCAAAAAAGCAAATGTTAAATGGTTAAAAGAGGGTAATGCAAATACATCGTATTTCCATAGTGTTGTTAAAATAAGGCGACGATGGTAGACTGTTTCTCTTATTCACAGGCCGGATGGTACGATCTGTGAGTCTGAACTTGATATCCAAGCTGAGGCGGTCCGTTTCTATAGTGCGTAGTTTACTGACAAGCCCACGGTGAACCATGATATATTATTGCAGCACATACCTACTATTCTAACGACACAAGATAACAATCAGTTGATAGCATTGCCTACCATTGATAAGGTGCGTCAGGCGGTCTGACAGCTTATCCCGTCTAGTGCTCCGGGACCCGATGGTTATACAGGCTCTTTTTATCGTCATATTTGGATGACATTGGACATGATGTGTTATTAGTTGTCCAAGAGTTCTTGGGTTTTCCTATGCCTGCTAAAATGGCCTCTTCGTTTATCTGTTTGATTCCTAAGATTCCCAATTCACATACATTTGCAGATTTTCAGCCCATTTGTCTAACAAACTTCATGTCTAAAGTGATGACCCGCATCATATCTACTCGATTGACTGTATTGCTACCTCGGCTAATCTCCCCTGAGCAGGTGGGTTTTTTTGCAGGGAAGTGGTATTTCGGAACAAGTTCTGTTAGCAAAGGAGATGGTTCATATAATAGATCGCAGATGTCGCGGTGGTCAGGTGATGATTAAGTTAGACATGGCCAAAGCTTTTGATCGGGTATCCTGGCAGTACTTATAAAAGTTGCTTTTGAAATTTGGTTTTATGGCCCGGTTTGTGCGCATTATTATGAATAATTTATCCTCCACGTGCTGCTCCATATTGGTCAATGGGAAGCCCAGTGGCTCTTTTATGCCATCCAGAGGGGCAAACAAGGAGACCCGTTATCGCCACTATTATTCATTCTTACATCTAAAGGGTTTTCTCGAGGTCTTAAGGCACGCATGAAGTCAGGCGCGATCAAGGGGTTCAGTAGTGGACGGACGCCTATAGTCTCATATTTGGGCTTTGCAGATAATTTGTTGATATTTCTTAATGGTAGTGCGTGAAATTTGCGGACTTTTAAGATTTTTTTGGAAGCTTACACACGTGCGTCGGGTCAGTTGGTTAATTATAACAAGAGTCAAGTTATCGCTAGTGCCGGGATTACTATAGAGCGTATTACTATTGTATTGAATATGCAGCCTCGTCTTTGCCTATCAAATATATAGGCTCATATATTTTTAAAGGTACCAACCGATCGTGATATTGTACATCAGTACTTGCTTATTTTGATTCTCGTTTAACCGGCTGGTACCAGCAAATGTTGAGTATGGCAGGTCGGCTAACTCTTATACAGTCGGTATTATCTTCATTACCATTGCATATTATGGCCGCAGCAAGACTTCCTAAGAGTGTAATATATGAGCTAAATAGGAAAATGTCCACATTTTTATGGAAACAACGCCATCACTGGAGGTCTTGAACATCGATTTGTTATCAGAAGATTGAGGGGGAATCGGGTGTACACAGCCTTGAGTCGCTGCAAAAGGCCTTTTGATTGTAAGATATGGTGGACTCTCCATACATCGGATTCCTTATTAGCCGCTTTCATGCGCCATAAGTATGCATCCAGGGGTAGTATGTTAGCGAATGTGTATGACTTTGCGGACTGGAAGAAATTGTATAGTATTGATTCTTTCTGTGCCATACATGTTATTCCTTCGGCTGAGGGACTAGAATGGACACCGGATGCAAATGGTCAGTTTTCTTTGCGGAGTGCTTATGAGGTATGTCGGCCTAAGTTGACTATATCCCTATTCGCACGATACATTTGGTGGCCAAGTGCATTGCCTTCTGCAAAGATTCTTCTTTGGCATCTATGGTATAATTCTCTGCCTCTGCCAAAAAATATTCAGAGGTGGATTGTAGTGTTGCTGTCATGTTGTTTTTGCTATCGTCATGCCTCGATTACACTGGATCACATGTTTTATCAGTGTTCGATCATTAAAAACGTGTGGAACCATGTTGCTGTGATTTTTGATGGGCCGCTACCCACCTCATCCACTTGGCGGCATTATTTACGTGATTGGTGGGCTAAAGCCCGCATAACAACTATGGCTGGTCAGCTAGCTGCGGTGCTTCCACTTGTGGTCACGTGGGAAATCTAGAAAGAATATGCAGCAATCCAATTTGGAGATAGGGCTTTCTCTCTTATATGGCTCCGTGAGCGGATTCGACATGATATTTATATATGGTGCACTTCAGTGGTTAGTTCTAAATTTTCTTCACCAATTCAGTCTTTAATCGAGCCATCATATTCACCACCTATGCGTCATCAACGGTTTTGAGTTCTACGTTGGAAATTGCCGCCCACTGGCAGATTGAAGCTTAATGTTGATGCGGCGGTTGGCCGTCGCGGTGCGGCCAGTGGAGCGATTTTACGAGATACGGCTGGGAGCTTGGTTCATGCGCTCTCTTTTTCCTTGCCGTTGATGTCACCATTGCATGCTGAACTACAAGCTCTTCTTTTTTCTATTCTTTTCTTTGCCATAGCGGGTCATATCTTATTGGAGGTGGAAACTGATTGTTTGCAGTTGCAGCAGCTTATTGCAGGTAATACAGTCTTCACTGCTAGATTGGGCAGGGACTATGCGCGGTTTCTTAGTCTGCTCTCTCCTACGGGAGCATCGGTTTCATACATTCCACATGAGTGTAACTCTGTTGCACATTTCCTGGCATATCATGCTCTTGGACAAAGGCCGACGCGTGTCTATGCTCATATTTGGGAGTTGCTGCCGGTAGCTAGAGGCAGTTTGCAGACTGATGTTCATACAGCTACTCTACGACACTAAGAACGTCCTTCAGTTTGCCCGCCTGCATCACTTTGATGTGGGCGGTTGGGTGAGTTGGTGCTTTTAATGTCTCTCTTGTTCATATATTTTTCTTACATGACTATGGATTGCGTTATTTTGTTGAGGTACGAACGCTTGCTCAATAACAAACAAAACACTGTTGCTTGTCTGTGGGCTTGTATGATACCATTGTTGCCCAAACCAGTGTTGGTGTCGGGCAGCCTGGGTACATCCTTCTACTCATATCTCCGTTTTCATATTTGCTATGGCTATTTATGGATGCAAATAGGTATGACTGCTGTTTTGGTTATTATTCTGAGTTACATATGTTGGCTCTGGCAAGAGATCAAGCGTTGGGAGGTTGATGCAAATGGAACCACTATTACATCCTCGTGATGGTCTTTTTTTCCGGCACATGATTGTCATAGACTTCCTTGTTTTCGCTATATTTGTCGTTTACATTTTATTTTGCGATTCTTATATGTTTTCCTTAAATTACATTGTTTAGGTTGGGAGAGTCTCCTCCACAGATACCACTAAAATGTAACTACGGTATTCCTCTGCCACAAGTGAGGGTTTATGTCAACAAAATCCTCGGACGGTACCGCCCGTCCTTCACCTAAAAAAATGTATATGTGTATATGTATATGAATGTACATATATATGTATATGTATATGTATGTGTGTACATATGTATATGTATATTTATGTGTGTATATATG
Organism: Eustoma russellianum; assembly: GCA_036186865.1. Taxonomy (NCBI): domain Eukaryota; kingdom Viridiplantae; phylum Streptophyta; class Magnoliopsida; order Gentianales; family Gentianaceae; genus Eustoma; species Eustoma russellianum. The sequence continues at coordinate 30,006,176 of AP025043.1, read as the reverse complement.
TGTACATATATATATATGTGTGTGTGTGTGTGTAGAAATGGCCGTTTGGCTGAATACACATATATATACATATTTATATTTTGCCTTTTTTATATAACACACTTCTTTATTCTACATTTTAGCCTTATCAAATGTTTATATGATATACATATCTATAACTATAACATGTCATAAAATTTCTACATACACACACACACATACAAAAAAAACTGGCGAATTGCGGCGTCAGCCGCCGCCGCTGCCGGAAATCTCATCGCGGTTTCATTTTCGACATTCAGGCATTCATAGTTTTTCGTCCCTAGTATTTTCGCTGATTGATTTTCACGAAACGATTTCGTCGCTGGACACCCGCTATCATGATCAGAAATATGACGGCGCCGCCGCCGTCATTTGCAGCAATAGTTTCCGGCGACACATCATCTCAATCAATTAACATCTCGCCAAAAACTGTTTCTCGATATAAAGGTATTCCTTTAATCTCGTTTTTGGATTCAGAAATTGATGAGCTTGCTGCTCAATTCAAATATTCGTTGGTGGGTACTTTCTGGTATGGACGACCTCCATTAAAATTTATCAGAGATGTTTTTGAGAAAATTGGATTTCATCACGATCTTCGCATCACTCTCATTGATCAGACACACATCCTGTTAAATTTTTGAAATGAGGCCGATTACTTGCGTTGCTTTTATCGTCGATCATGGCATATATCAGGCTGTCATATGCGTATAACCAAATGGACAGTTGATTTTGATCCATCCACTGATGTGCCTATTGTACCGGTTTGGATTGCCCTTCCTGGCCTCCCTATCCACCTTCACCGAAAAGAGGCTTTGTTTGAAATTGTTAAACAGATTGGCAGCCCCATCAAACTTGATGTAGCAAAAACAGAAGGACTACGACCCTCAGTTGCACGTGTATGTGTTGAAGTCGATGTTTCCCAGGAACTGCCTCAAAAGATTTATCTACAGGCAAAAAGTCGATTCATACTGCAATCAATCGTATATGAAGATTTGCCATTATTTTGCACTTCCTGTCGACGGTTGGGTCATGCTGCATCTTCATGCAATCCGCAAACTGCAGCCAAAATACAGCCGCCACTGCCTCCGCCACCACGTCGACCACCACCTAAGCGCTGGACACCAGTGAAGAAGAAACCAGCTGCATCAACTGACCATGTAGTGGTTGATCCTCCTCCGACAGACCCGCAATCCACTGCTGATCAGCCCACCCAAGACGATAATCCGATGGAGAATTTCAATCATGAGGAGCCTGCTGAACCAACGCAGCCACATCCAAACACCTGTGATATCGAGCACTCATCAGATATGAGTTACCCATGGAAGATACTCTAGCGATACCAACTGTTCCAGAAGAGGTAGCCCGCCGCATGCAGTTGCTGCCCCCCTCGCCTGACACGGATATTTTAATCTCGCGGTTACAGGATTCCACTGAGGACTTTATTCCAGTTGTTCCGCGCAGAAAGCGACGCGCAAAGAAGGATCTTCCTCCACTGCCACCATCTAACATCCTCACACGCAGTGCTTCACATGCGATTTAGGGAAGTGACACTACTCTCTCTCAATGAATATTATGATATGGAATATAAGAGGCCTGCGTGCCTCCATACCATAGCTACATCAGTTGATACGTGATCATCGGTTAAATATTCTTGTTTTAATAGAACCTAAACATGCATCGGCTACTATTCATCGTTATGCTCTGGATTTCGGATTTTCTAGTTCTTATGCATCACAGTCCTAACGTATGTGGTTTTTTTGGCGTGACTCACACTTTACTTTGGCGACAGTGCAGGATGAAAGGCAAGTTGTTCATTTCACGCTGTCATATCGGCCCTTTCAGTATACCTTTGTATTATCTGCAGTATATGGCAATCACACTGCATCTCTTCGACGTTCTTTGTGGGCATCATTATGTTCATTCTGAGAAAACCCGGATCTACCTTGGGTGATTGGTGGGGACTTTAATACATTTCGTTCAATATCGGATCATGAAGGCCGTTCACAGCCATCTCTCACTGCTTTACAGGATTTTAATGATTGCATAGAATCATGCGGTTTGATGACGCCACAGTTTCATGGTTCAAAATTCACATGGACTGATGGTCGGGGTCTTGGAAGAGTCCGCCGGAGATTAGATTGGTTATTTCTAAATACTACATTTCATGACAAATTTGATGACCTACAACTTACACATCTTCCCTGCATTGCCTCTGATCATACTCCATTATTACTTTTATGCCGAATCAGTCCAGCTCCGACGCGTCAAACTTTTCGGTTTCTTGACTCTTGGTTGCTGCATCCGGATTTTCTTAATTATATGCAAGCTGCATGGACTTCATATCCTACTACTGGCGGAATGTATGGCTTCTACAAAAAGTTATTCAGGCTTAAGAAGGACGTGCAACGGTGGAACAAAGAAATATTTGGTAATATATTCTCTAATGTCCAACAGGCTGAACTAACTCTCACACGTGCTGAAAACCTTTGGGACACGAATCCAATAGCTGAAACTTGGACAGCGTATCATAGAGCAAAGGCAGAATATCTTCAAGCCTCGACTTATGAATTGCATTTTCGGAAACAAAAAGCACGCGTCTGGTGGCTCAAAGATGGAGATGCCAGTACCCGATATTTTCACTCTATTGTCAAAGGGAAAAGATTGAACTTCCGGATCCAACAAATACAATCAAGTACCGGAACTATCTACACTGCGCCAGACGATATTGTGGCTGAAGCAGTATCTTTCTATACATCCTTATTTGCTCGTGAGCCTACTGCTAATTATGATAATATTCTTCGTCATATTCCGCCATTGGTTTCCACCGAAGACAATGTCTACTTAACGCAGATACCAATGCTAGAGGAGGTAAAATCTGCGGTTTGGCATTTGGACCCTCATAGTGCTGCCAGACCAGATGGTTTTAACGGCAACTTTTATCGTTCCTGCTGGTCAATAATTCACACAGACGTCATTAAAGCGGTACAAGAATTTTTTCTTGGCGTTCCTCAGCCTACAGTCATGGCTAGTGCATTAATAACTTTGATCCCAAAAAAACCTTCCCCTGCTAGTTTCAGTGACTATCGTCCTATATGCCTCACTAATTTTTTGAGCAAAGTCTGCACCAGAATAGTTGCTAGCCATTTGAGTACACTATTGCCGCGCTTGATATCTCCAGAACAAACGGGCTTCCTACCAGGTACTGACATTTCTACCCAAGTATTATTGGCTCGTGAGATGATACATATGGTGGATAGAGGTGGCTCACAATTATGCCTAAAGTTAGATATGATGAAAGCATTTGACAGAGTCAGCTGGGAATATTTGAAGTTATTACTACACACATTCGGCTTTTCAGATTTCTTCACTCGCATTATTTTGAATCATTTGAGTGCCACTACATTAGCAGTATTAATTAATGGACAGCCATCTTCAACCTTCCGGCTATATAGAGGGGTTAAGCAGGGGGATCCATTATCTCCTTTATTATTTATTTTAGCATCTGAGGGTTTTAGCAGGGGTTTGAAAGCATTAGCAACAACTGGAGTGATACAGCCTTTCCGACTGGGGCGCATCCCATTTACAATCACCCATTTGGCCTATGCGGATGATTTACTGATATTCCTACGAGGTACACAGCGGAACCTTCAACATTTTCAAACTTTTATTAAGCAATATGAAACTGCTTCAGGTCAAAAGGTGAATTTCCAAAAAAGCAGTATTATTCCGTCTGCCAGGGTAACCACACACCAACGCTAGAATTTTGTAAATATTCTGGGCATGTGTCTTTCGAGTCTCCCATTTCGTTATCTTGGTTCTTATTTACACAAAGGCATCACCCGTTCCAGATATTGTGTTTCGTTACTGCAGCATATTGATGACAGGCTCCAAGGGTGGCACTCAAAATTTCTTTCAGCAGCAGGTCGGCTAGTCTTATTGAAATCTGTAATCGCCGCATTACCATTACATGTCATCGCGGCGGATAGATTGCCGAAATCGGTGATTAAGGTGATACATCGTAAAACGGCTACATTCTATTGGGGACGTCGACACCATTGGGTCTCTTGGGCTACTATTTTCAAGCCACGGGATGAAGGGGGTTTAGGTTTGCGAGACATAAACCTGTTACAACAAGCATATCATTGCCGAATATGGTGGTCATACCAACACAATTTCACACTATTGAGCAAATACATGCATGCCAAATATGGACACCGGCAAGATTATCTACCACGGTTAACGGACTCGCCCATATGGAAGATTATTTGCCAAGTTCATTCCTTCTTCCTAACACAATCTGACGGCCAGGGCGGCCACATTACATGGTTACCAACGCCAATGGGAGAATTTTCTCTAAAAAGTGCTTATGACACTTGCCGGATATCTTTTCCAAAACTGCTCTCTGCAACATTTATTTGGTACAAGCATCACTCTACTTCTGTTCAACTGTTTTTATGGCGTCTTTTTAATTCGGCAATACTTTTTGAGGATTATATTGGACAATATTCAGCGGCTCGTCCAACACAATGCCCATTCTGTAAAAGCGAGTCAGCCACGGTGGATCATGTCTTCCTATACTGCTCTTATGTGCGTCCCCTATGGCACTATTTTGCAAGTGAGCTACATTGTCCTCTTCCATCCTCATTACGGCTTCGTCAATATCTTCTTTCTTGGTGGTATCGTTCATCCTTTACTTCTCTTATTGGAGTTTATAAAATAGTAATCTCAGCAATTATCATATATAACATCTGGTGCGGTTATACCTCCATAGTCTATGGGGACAAAACTCATATCACGGATACCTCACTGCAGCATTCCATACGCTATGATATTACATTGTGGCATAAAAAAACTCACGGGTTCCAAAGTTGCTACGGGCTCACGGCAGCATTTCTCTTGGCTGCCGATGTTACGCCATCCGAGACCTCTGATGATTCGTTGGGTAACTCCGCCCTCGGGTCGGTTGAAATTAAATGTCGATGCTACTGTGGGTAGACATTATTCAGTAGGGAGTGCGATATTGCGAGATCATATGGGTTCATGCATTGGAGCGATTTCTTTTAGACTTCCTCCATGTGCACCACTACATGTAGAGATTCAGGCCGCTTTATTTGGTGTTCTTTATTTTCTTCCATTCCACCACATGATTATCCTGGAGTCGGATTGTGCTCAGCTGATAGATCGTTTGTCACTGCAGCAACTTGTCCACAGAAACTATCATCTCCACCAGCTACATACACTGGTTCTTCTTCATCGGCTTCATTACCATCACATTTATCGCGAGGAAAATATGGCAGCACATTACTTAGCGCAACATGCTATGTTAAATCCATGTGCTCAGCATTACACTTCTCATACTCTGCCATCACTAGTACGTGCAGCAGTCTCATTAGATCACACTTGCTCTCACTTGCGCGTGCCTTGACGCTCCGCAGTCTTCCATATGGATTGGCGCATTTTCAGACTTACTGCCTGTATCCTTTGGGATCCAGGCAGGCACGGTATGGTTGTCTATCCATCCTCTACATTTTGTGCTGCTTCTTTCGCATACATAACATGCCTCATTTTCTATTCATTGGCACAACCTGGTTATCATGTGACGCCACACCTTTCCCATCGTCCATTCGAGGACTGCATTGTTGGCTCATATACTACTCATGCGTCGACCACATGGCGAAGAATTTTTGTTTTCATGGTGCTGGAACTTCACCACTGTCGCCTTGGCTCCTTAGTCAAGGCGACTTGGGTATGCATTTCGACTTCCTGCTTATGTTTATTACTTTACTCACATCTGTTGGATTAATTTACTCTTTCCACTATCACGAGGTACATTTCATCCTGGTTCACACAATCTCCAATGGTGGATGTCATACGGCAATCTGGCGATCACTCCAAACTCGGACAACAACGCGCCCAACATTTGCAACCTACGGCTTCTATACGCTACATATCAGTGATAGCCGTATAAATATGTACGCTTTTTCCTTCGCCAAGGTTTTATACACAAGGGTGGTTTTACTTGGCAAGGTTTTAATGCGGTATATCATATACAACTAGAGATATGTCATCATTGGATTTTTATATCATGTATTCGTATACTCTAACAATTGTAATATGGTTTTCCTCCGCCAAAAGTGAGGCATCCATAATAAAATTTTCGCTTTGAATGAATATATATATATATATATATATATATGTAGATTAAAGGCGTTTTATTAAATCAAATCCTTAATTATGGCGGAGGAAACCCATATTACATCAATGTATATCAAATGCAAAATGGAAAATGTAAAGCAGTGATGATAGTCATCCTCCAATCATATATGATATGTCGCATTTATCGCCAAAGCTCGGATAATCAGGATCACATTTTTTACAATGCCCGAGGATACGGCCAATTTGGGCTAAAATCTCCATCATCTTTTCGGGTCCTATGCCCAGCAGTCGCACAATTAAGGGTCATCTATGCCGATGGTGGTGATTGTCCAATCAAACATCTATGATAGGTCAACTTAGGGTGACATTGCCATCGATTGTCACATGGAGTGTCTGGAAGGAATATGCGGCGATACGTTTTGGCTCAGAAAATTTCATTTACACGAGGTTGTTTAATAAAGTACGTATGACAATCTATACATGGGTTCATCAATGAATGGGAAAAGGTTCACAAAGAATATGCCTTATTTAGTGGCCCTTGCCTTTTCTCCACCGTTAAGGCCAAAATGATTGCGGATAGTTTGATGGGAATCGCCCCCCTCTAAGAAACTGAAACTAAAGTTAGATGCAGTGGTGGGAAGATACCAGCAGCAAGAGGAGCAGTCTTACAGAATGATCAGGGTCAACTGGTTTCGGCCATATGTTTTTCGCTCCCTCTGGTTAGTCCGCTACGTGCGGAGCTCTTGGCATTGACGTTAGCACTGATTCATTATGCGCGAGAATATGACAACATCGTTATTGAGACAGATTGTCAATCCATTCTTTCGATGTTGTCGAATGCTCAGCTATTCACGGGTTTTTGGCAGCCGACCTAGAACGCGCAATGCTTTTCTTGACATTAAACCAAGCCGCTGTTCAACATTGTATAAGAGAAGCTAATAATGCATCTCACAGATTAGCACGACATGGATATAGAGCGGAAGTTCTACGAAGTTATAATTCTCTCCATGACCTTCCCTGTGAAGTTCGTGGAGCAATACTAATGGATATATAGCTGCCTGCTTTGTGTCATTGGTCAAATGTCTCACATAGTGTTGGCGATACTCACTCTTGGTTGACTGTGTCGCCAAATGACACAGGCAACACTGGTGCGATCTTTTTCTTTCATTGATATTTTTTCCATTTCATACATTACGAGCTTTCGATTCTACATACATACTTTTCTTTTGTTTGGTTTCACTATGTTGGTGGATGCTACACATTGTATGAGGTATCAACGCAATGCTTTGCCTCAGTACATGACAGAGGCCCAAACAATTCGTCAGGCGGCATATACTTTGATGGCAGTGTTTTATACAAGGAGACAGCTAATATTGCGGATGTCGCCTTGGTTCTCATTTAATCAAGGCGGCATGGGTATATGCTATCTCTGTTTCTTTAATTTGGCACATGTTATTTTCACAATACTGATATCTCAATTTCATGTGACTTGTTCTGATGTGCGATGGAGTTCAAAACATGGCAATCTCACAGTCCTACGCTCTCCCTTGACTGCTTGCTTACTTATCCATGGTTACGCAATGAGCAGCTATGAGTTCGGAGCGACAATGCCACATAACTTTCTGCTTTACTATGTAATCATTCACACTGTATTGGTCCAGCGCTCCAATTGTATAAATATGTACGCTTTTTCCTTCGCCAAGGTTTTATCCACAAGGGTGGTTTTACTTGGCAAGGTTTTATGCGGCATATCATATATGATTGGAAGTTGGCGCTCATTCGCTCACTGTTTCATTTGTTTTGGTATGATGACCTTCTTTTGCAATATGGTATTCCTTGGCCAAAAGTGAGGTTGTATAATAACATATCATTTTCATAAAATATATTTAAATATATATATATATATATATATTTTAAAATTATATTTTTTTATTAAACATAATCCTCACTTATGAAGGAGGGAAGCGATATTACAGAAATGTTCGTCATATGTAAAATGCGCATGAAGTGATCGAATGATTGCCAACCTCCAATCATATATGCTATGCCGCATTAGAACCTTCTCAAGTAAAACCACCCTTGTGGATAAAACCTTGGTGAAGGAAAAAGCGTACATATTTATATCATTGGAGAGCTGATCCATTACAATCGCACTAACAAATAACACGGAAATAAAATATATACTGTAGGTGACGTCAACGAATGGCCAGTCGAGTTTGTAGTCCTTATTAGTGCCCAATAGTCCTCCGAGAAAAGCAGATGTAAACCGGTGGTAGGAGGCACAACCGAGTACAGATGATGCAAAATCCACTGTGCTGGGTATAAACACTTTCGCCATCCTTGATGCCAGCATATGAAATCCTCATGCATTGTTATTTTAACGCACACATGGAAAGTTAAGTAATCACTGTAGCAGAAGCAAATAGCATGCAGATAAATAAATGTGAAAGTGTCGAACATACCAACGTTGCCTGCATTCACAAGGAACACAGGCAACAGCAAAATAGATACAGCTGAAGCATTTATTTGGTGCAGGCTAAAAAATCTGCAATGAGCCTCATCCTCGACCAAAACAGAAAAATAACCGTTACTGTCCATAGCGCAGATTAAATAGATTATAAGTGGTATGTGGGACAGTAAAATCAAATAAAACATACCCACGTTGCCTATGCCAAAGAGACATAGGCAACCAAAAATGTTGTGCGCCAACCCTTTGGGAGACATGAAGTGCATATGTGGATTTCAACTTTGCATTTGCCAAAATGGCAAAAGGCACCAAATAAAGCATGGTATACTCCATCGAAAGATGTCAAAGCCTGAAGGTAGGAGTCGATGCATCCAAAATAATAATGCTTTGAACTTCACAAGGCAATGATGACAAGACTGTGTATTCCTTTGCCCCAGTCGATCGCAATCCATGACGAGACAATGTATGCACTACCCCATTAACTTCCCGAGGACAATAGTTCAAAGAAGATGCGTTTAAATTAAGAAACTATATACTTCGCTTCAACTCTGCCCGATATGCTCCCATAAAACGGTCTGGGTCTGATAAATGATCCAATAGTTGCCGACAGTCCCTTTCGATGATCATGCTATCATAGACTCGAGAGTAATAAATTAAGGTGTATTGGAGTGCCATAAGTTCAGCTCGCAATGGAGAAACCGATAGTAAATAGAAACAAAGTGCCAAAATCATGTCACCCTGATGCTTCCTTACAATTGCTCCTGCTGCTGATTTAAATCGTCCAATTGATGCATCTACATTTAGTTTAAGTTTACCTGATGGAGGGAGAACCCAACATAGAATCTGATGCCGTCGATATCGTAGTGGAGGAGAGAAGTTACGCTCTATCAAGTGTGGTATCTGCTGAGAAAATTTCCTCCCCTTTGTTTCCATACACCAAGTATATATGTGGTCACGGACCCTCTCAGATAGCTGACTATATGAGAAAATGGAATCACCAAACCTTATAGAAGAGTATTCTTTCCAAATAAACCATATGACTAAAGAGGGCACAATGGCTCTTAGTTTCCCAAGCATGTCATTCAAAGAGGAAATGTGCCACCATCTAAATAAATAGGCTTGTATGGCTGATTGCCGAGGCATTGGGCCAGAAAATACAATAGCGATCTCCTACCATAATGGTTGTATCAAAGAACAACACAAGAAAATATGATCTTGACTCTCAGACTATGTCCTGCAGAATACACATGTGTTGGAAAAATAGATTCCCAACAACATAAATTATCTGGCAGAGGCAGCGAACGTTGCCATAATTTCCAAAGAAAGACCCTGCCCCCTAATGGCAAAGTCGGCCACCAAATGTATTTTGGAAACTCCAATGTCGTTGGGTTGGTAACAAGTAGCTTGTAGGAGTATTTCAATGTGCATTGACCCGACGAATCAGGTAACCAATAGGGACGATCTGGCGTGCATTCCACGTGAGGAAGCATCTCTGGATGAGTCCAGCAAATTCTTTTCCACACAAACGAATCATAAATTTGAGCATAGACTGCATCACGTCGTCCGTAGTTAGCCCTCATAAATTTCGCCCATAATGACTGAGGATGGTGATATTTCCACCATAATAGTTAGTCATATGTTTTTTGTATTAAACGTAGACTCCGAATGTCTAAACCACCTTGTCCCTTTGGTCTACAAATTGAATCCCAAGATCTCCAATGATGACGTCCATTCCATAAAATGCAGACATTTTGCGACTCAATGCCTCAAGTACACTTTTTGAAAATCGTGAACTTGCAATAATATGAAGGGGCATAGAGCATAAAACATGCCGAATGAGAATAATTCGACCAGCCATGGAGAGCAGTTTAGCAGACCAACAGTTTAGCTTGGCATTAACATGATCCATCAACGATGTTCAATAAGAAGCATGATTAATACCCTTATGCAAAAAAAGAACCCCGATATTTAATAGGTAAAGTAGTCAACCTCATACCTAGCTCTTGAGAAACACGTCTGCCTAGCACACTCTGACCCACAACCACTTGGCTTGTGTGAAGATTCACCAGCTATCCTGATGCTAGATGGTAGGCATCCAAAAACTTGCAAAAGTGCTTCAAATTTTGAGAAGACCCATTAAGAAATATCATCAGATCATCCACGAAAGCCAAATATGAAACAGCCTGAACCCGTCCTGCATTAAAACCACGAATGACGCCCTCAACTCATCAAAGTATTTAAGCCACGAGAAAACCCTTCCGATGCGAGAATAAATAATAGAGGTGAAAGTGGATCACCCTGTTTGACCCCACGTGATACAGAAAAGTAACCAACTGGTTTGCCATTGATGAGTACCGAATATTTAAAAACATGCATACTTCTTGAATGAAATCCCATTTTCTTTAAAAGTTTTTCAAGATACGTCCAACATACTCGATCAAAAGCCTTCGCCATGTCTAACTTCACCATAACATGTCCTCCGCGTACTAGATTATCCATCAAATGTACCATTTCCTATGCCAATAAAATTTGTTCCGTGATATCTCTCCCTTTCATGAAACCTGCCTGCTCTGGCGAAATTAATCGTGGCAATAGTATCGATAAACTTGTTGCTAAAAGTCGTGTAATTACCTTCACCAGAAAATTTGTGAGACATATTGGTCGATACTCAGAAAACATGGTTGGGCTTGTCACCTTAGGAATCAATGTAATTAACAACGCTGTCACCTTACTTGGCGGTTTTATCGCCAGGAAGAACTCTTGGACTTCTTTATGTGCATCTGACGAAATGATATGCCAAAAATGTCTATGAAAAGATCCTAGGAATCCGTTCGGTCCGGCTGCACTAGTGGGGCTAAGATCCCAAACCGCCTGTTTAACCTCCTGTGTCAAAGGAAGAGCGAGTAGGATGTTATTATCGTCCAAGGTGATCAGCTGTGGTATATATTGAATAATATCCTCATAATGCTCAGTCTGAGAAGCTGTAAATAACATCTGATAATATTGAATGGCTGTTTGCTCAATATCCTATGGATAGTCACATTCCACCCCATCTTCCCGAATGATGCGTTTTATAATTTGTCGTCTCCACCGTTCCTTAACCGTATTATGAAAAAACTTAGTAGTAGCATCTCCCTCACTCAACCACTTAACTTTTTCTTTTTGTTTCCAATACAATAATGCTCTAGACTGTGCTAGTCTTAATTGTGCCATACTTAATTGGTACTCAGTTCTTATCTCCTCCGAAGGCGAAGAATCAAACTGTCGCTCACGGAATGCAACTTCGGTCTCAGCAACATTGACAACATCAAAAGTATTACCAAATATGTCTTTATTCCACTGTCACAAGAGACGTTTTAATTGATTAAATTTGTCATAAAATCCCCACATACCGCCAACCGTAGAAAATGATCTCCAATTAGAGGCAACAAAATTATCAACATCAGGATGTGTTACCCAAACATCTAAATATCTGAAAGATGTTGGAGTGTTTGAAGAGATCATTGAGCAATCCAAATATATAGGAGAATGATCTTAAGTAGTCCGGTTAAAATGCTGACAACTGACATTTGAGAAAAGATCCAAGAAAGAAGCGGAACATAGGTATGGGTCCAGATGTCCCCATACTCGCCCAAGACCATGACCGTCACTCCATGTATATGGCGACCCTTGATAACTAACCGACTGTAATGAACAAGACAAAATCATTAAAATCCTTTAAAGTACGTAGGGACGGAGAAGAACGACCCTTATGCTCGTCAAGTGTCAGATATGTGTTAAAATCTCCTCCCAAAATCAATGGAATATCCATCGAATGATGAAGCAGTGTTAAGTCTTACCATAATGGGCGACGGGCTGAAATGGAATGTAGGCCATACACAAAAGTACACCAGAAAAGATCATTAGTAGGCAGCCAGATAAATTTCATAAAATGATTTCGAGGACCCGTGCATTGTTCTTCTAGCTGCAGAAATGAATCCCTCCAAAAAAATCCACATGTTATCATTATTTACTGACAATGCATGAGAAAATCCAAGCTTAAGACGATAAGATAATAATAGAGAAACCCTTGCCATAGGTTCAATAAGGACAAGAATGTTTAATCGATAGCGACAAACTAGAGATTGAAGGCGATTTATAGAGGTTCGAATACCTCTTACATTCCATATTAGAAGCTTCATTGCGTAGACAAGATATCGAAAGAGTTTGAGAGAGCAGCTGCTCGTAACCTCGTAAATGGCGGAGAAGAAAGCTCAATATTTCTGTTTGTTCGACGTAACAATTTAGGGGGTATTCGAGGTGGCGCTGCATCTGTAGAGGTTGAAGGCGTAGATGGATCCTGGTGCTGAGCGTAAACTTCTTTTTGTTGCTCATCAATAACACCTGCCTGCACTAAGTTGTCAATATATTCATATATGTCATTGTCGACATTATCTACTGTATGGGCATGACGCTTGTCTAGCTCACTATCTAAATGAGAATAAGGCGCAGGATTGGGAGGCAAATCTTTTAGAATAGAATCACCAACTCCCTGAAGCCTGGAAACATCCTGTGTATCTGAAATTAAATTTGTTCTTGCAATGTCTGGAGAGCATAATAAGACAAGTGGTTCAATCGTCCGCATGGACTGCATAACTGATGGTGTTGGATCGACCTGCTGCTGTGTCAGTTTTTTTGGCGTCCATCGCTGCAATTTTTCTTTTGTCATTATGGGAATTTCTGCAGAAGGTGGTGCAACGTGAGTTTTGTCGACTGGGTCTTGCTTGCCACATGTAGAAGCCTTATGTCCCAACCGAGAACATTGTGTGCAGTATATCGGGAGATCTTCATATATTACCGACTGATTTATACATCGGTTTGATGCCTGAATAAATACCCAGGCGGGCAAGTCTTTTGATACATCAACTTCAACACATAACCTCGCTACTGATGGGCAAAGTTTGATCAGCTGTAGCTATATCTAATTTCATTGGCATACCAAACACATGACTGATTTGAAATAATGCCTGTGGTTGGTGAAAATGAATAGGAAGCCTTGGCAATGAAATCCAGACCGGGACAATAGGAACATCAATTTTTGGGTCGTAATCGGGAGTCCATTTGGTAACTCTCATGTATTTCCTTACTATTGTCCAACTTTGCCGCGCAAAGCATCTAAGATAATCCTGTTCTAGGGAAAATTGCAGCAATATATGATTAGCATCAAGAAGACCAGTATGTACCATGCCAGTGAAGCCTATGCGATCAATGGTATGATGAATGGTAGCAAGAGGCAGCTTTCCATACCAAAACGTGCCAACTAGAGATAATCTGTATGGTTCGGCAAGCGTTGTAATCTCTTAATCCGAAAAGGCAATCATTGTACTACCCTTGTACTTTTGAATGGATTTAGTAGCGATCGTGGCTTCTGGTGCAGATTTGAATAAAGATACAAACGATCGCTGATGTTTTTCCTGCGATAGCGGTGCTGCTTGTGAATTATCCATTTGCGATCGCAGTGTATATGGTGAATTGATAAAAAATTAGGCAATAGAATATGGAGAAAAGAATGAATGCTGGTTGGGTATGCGACGACAGGCATTACAGCTGCCACCGCCTGCATGTGGAATCCGATCGCTGGAGCAGAATCATAACTATATATATATATGTATATATATATATATATATATGTATATATATATATATATATGTATATATATAAAAAAGGACTTTCGGCCATGCCCTTGCAGCGAATCCCTCGGCTGGCGGCGTAGCCGCCACCGCCGCAAGTTGCCTGCTTCCGATCACCGCCTTCCTCAACCCCTCCGACTACCGCCATGACTGATTCTGTAGCCGCCGTTGCGGCTTCACCCAAACGTTCCTTTGCGTCTCTCTTTACACCCGCAGCCCCACTCCAACCAAAATCTGTTCAGCGCTACAAAGGCAGCCCCATGATCACTTTTACGGAAGAAGAAATCAATTCTTTAGCAGCTCCTTTTCGTTATACATTGGTAGGCACATTCTGGTATGGCCGTCCACCATTAGCTACCATACGTTCGGCCATTGATCGAATGGGCTTCGTTGGAGAGGTAAAGGTGGGACTTTTAGATCCCACGCATATCGTCCTTCATTTTGATCAAGAGCTTGATTACATTAGATGTTTTTCCAGAAGAGGATGGATTATATCGGGCAAACAGATGCGAATAACAAAATGGACGCCAGATTACGATCCAACAAAAGAAGTTCCAGTGGTTCCGATTTGGGTCATATTTCCAGGTTTACCTCTTTACATGCATCGCAAAGATTCGCTCTTTCAAATTGCGGCAATGCTAGGCACGCCGCTTAAACTGGATGCGGCAACAGCCACGATGAATCGTCCGTCCTTGGCGTGAGTCTGTGTTGAGTTGGACGTCTCCAATCCAGACACCATCTCGCGTCATCATGCAAAATGTTGAGTATGAAGATCTCCCGAAATACTGTTCCTCCTGCTACAAACTCGGACACGTTATTTCTGACTGTGGCACTGAAAACCCTACACAGCCGCCCCTGCAGGAGAGTGCACCGACAGAAATTCTGCGTTCAAAGAAATCAACAAATACACAGAGGCAACGCTGGATGCCCAAAAAGGTAGGAACATCAACGGCTGATCAGATCATTGAATCTGATAATCACCATTCAACGGACATGCATCTGGACCCATGCGCAAATGAGTTGCCTTCTTCCCCAGATATGATTGCTGTCAATCCTATATCCAATATTCAGGATATATCACGATTGAAAAGTGTAGATGATTTAATTATAGGAGAAGTTCACAAGCCCACAACACTTGACTCCCATTCGGACGCAGAAGCAGACCCATGTTCAGAAGCACAAGATCGAACAGCGACAGATCAATTAGCCGACTTAATTGAAGCGGCATATATTGATTCGAGAGCTACTGAAAATCCAGCGGAGGCAGACTTGATAACTCATGCTACCATTGATCCAGCAAATGTCGAAATAGATGAACGCGTACCCACCTCACGTCCAGATTCTCACTTGAGCCAGGGGCCTCGGCCCAAACGCGCTCAGCCGACCTCTCCCCGCTTGACCAGGTTACGTGCCGCTCACATCTCTAACTCTTTTGATCCTCTTTCCCAATGAAGTGCTTATTATGGAATGTTAGAGGAATTCGTATTTCATTTCATAGATTACTCTCATTAATTCGTAAACATAATGTCCACTTGCTAGTTATCATCGAGCCAAAACTTCGATCCAGTGCCTTACAATCATACCAGTTGCAATTTGGATTTTCTAATGCCATATCCGTGTGTAATGATCAAATGTGGTTTTTTTGGAAGGATACATTTCTTGCTAGAGAAAGCGACGATTATGGCAGTCAGCATCATTCTGTAAAATTCCAATGGCGTATTACAGGCCAATGCTTTTGGTTCACTGGGGTCTATGGGAAACATACACTAATACAACGGAGAATTTTATGGGATGAATTACGGCATTTTTATTCATCAATTGATATCCCTTGGCTTATCGGAGGTGACTTTAATACATTTCGAACGCTCGATGAGCATAAAGGCAGATCACAGCCAACTCTGCGTACACTGCAAGATTTCAATGATTTTATTCTGCATTGTCAATTACATGAAATACAATTTCAAGGTTCATCCTTTACATGGACAGATGGAAGAGGTTTAGGACGAGTGTGGCGTCGATTAGACCGGCTCTTCAATTCAGATTCTCTTCTAGATCTCTTTCCATACTTGCAAGTCCAACATCTCTCGCGTGCCACCTCGGATCACTCTCCTTTGCTTCTAACGTGTGGCTTGGATATCCCAAGAACTCCATCCCGGTTTAGATATCTTGATGTTTGGACAACCCATGCTGATTTTGACAGTTTTGTGATACAAAGATGGCAATCATACCCCACTGTAGGCGGCATGTGGGGCTTAAATCGCAAATTATCTCTTTTAAGTAAGGATTTGCGTCAATGGAATAAAGACATATTTGGCAACATTTTTGACGCAGTCTCCCTCGCAGAAACTAAAGTTAAGTGTGCAGAACGCGAATATGATTCTAATCCAACGGATTCTACGCGATCTGTATATCATCAACATATGGCTGAGTTGCAATTGGCTCAAAAACGCGCGTACCTCTATTGGAAACAAAAGGCAAACATTAAATGGTTGAAAGATGGGGATGCTAACACATCCTTCTTCCATCATACAGTGAAGCGTAAGCGATGCCATCAGATGATACGTAAGATAACTAAACCGGATGGGACAGTCTTAGAACAGCACAATGACATCCAAGTGAAGGCTGTTAGATATTTTTCTAATCTCTTTGCTGAGGAACCTATCTCAGATTGTGACTCAATTCTTCGCTACATCCCTTCATTAATAACGGCTGATGATAACACCATGTTGACTGCCATTCCTTTGATGTCTGAGGTTAAGGAATCGGTATGGGATCTCAGTCCGACAAGCGCAACAGGTCCGGATGGGTATCCGGGCTCTTTTTACAGGCGGTTTTGGCCACATATTCAGAATGATGTTCACAAAGCCTTTCAAGAATTTTTCTTGGGTATCCGAATGCCTAAAGCAGTGGCAGCCGCATCCGTAGTCTTGATACCCAAGATTAGCAATCCCCAATGCTTCGCCGATTACAGGCCCATATGCCTCACAAATTTTCTTGCTAAAGCCATCACAAGCCTAATTGCAACCAGGCTGGGACGTATCTTGCCTAAGCTAATATCTCCTGAACAAGCGGGATTTATGAAGGGAAGCAATATAACAGAGCAGATTCTATTAGCGCAGGAAATGGTTCATGTCCTCGACAAGCAAACACGGGGAGGCCAAGTTATTATCAAATTAGATATGGCAAAGGCTTTTGATAGAGTGAGTTGGACATATCTTCAGCTTATCATGCAATGCATGGGTATGGATGCTCGACTGGTTCGTATTATTATCAATAACTTGCGCAGCACGTCATGTTCAGTTTTGCTCAATGGCACATTAACAGAATCATTCCCTATCCGTAGAGGGGTCAAGCAAGGGGATCCTCTATCCCCATTACTTTTTATTTTATCCTCTGAGGGATTCAGCCGAGGGCTGAACCATCTTATAAGAATGGGGGAGCTTAAGGGATTTAGAGCAGGCCGCACTCCTTGTATTTCGCATCTGGGTTTTGCAGACGACTTATTGATTTTTCTAAATGGTCATCCACGCAACTTATCTAAATTTCGGCAGTATTTGGATATATACCAACAAGCTTCAGGTCAGTTGGTAAATTATCACAAAAGTCAATTTGTTGTGGGACAAGGAACCTCATTGGCTCAAGCATCCACTGCTTTAGGTATGCGTTCTACATCGCTGCCCCTTAAGTACTTGGGATCTTATTTATACAAGGGAATAAATAAGGCCAGCTATTGCTCCAATCTTCTAGCTCATTTTGATGCTAAGCTATCGTCTTGGTCTACCAGTTTCTTGTCCATGGCGGGCAGACTAACTCTAATCAAGCATGTTCTTAATACTTTGCCTACACACCTCATTGCGAGCTCTAGATTGCCTAAGAGCATCATCCATACTCTGCATAAGCGAATGGCGTCATTTCTGTGGAAAGGTCGTCATCATTGGCAATCATGGGCTGCTATATGCCAATCACGTGAAGCGGGAGGATTAGGCGTTCGATCTCTTTTGTATGTCCAGCAGGCATATGATTGTCAAATTTGGTGGATATATTTCACGTCCAGCAATCTTTGGACAGCCTTTTGTAGGTCCAAATATGGGCATCGTCCATCTATCTACTCACATATTTACGACTCATCTACATGGAAACGCATAACACGCATGCATGACTTCATGGAGGGTCATACTACCTTAACGAATGGGCAGTTACATTGGACACCAGAGGAAAATGGACAATTTTCAATTCGGTCTGCATACAACTTGATTTCAGCTGGGTTGCCTAAAGACGAGGCCAAGTACATTTGGTGGAAAAATACACACCCAAGACAAAAGGTTTTTCTTTGGCGTCTTTGGCATTGCTCGCTCCCGATGGTGGACAACTTCAGCGGCTGGCTCACAATTTATCCATCCCAATGTGTGTTTTGTCGGCAATCTCATGATTCCCAAAATCATGTCTTCTTACATTGCCCGCTTATTCGACCACTTTGGGTTGACATGTCTTTTACATTCCATGGCCCGATGCCTTCTTCGCGTACAATCAAGTGTCATTTGCTTCGCTGGTGGCATAGAGCATCACCCGGAACGATGGAAGGACATCTTCTTGCTGTTGTTCCATTTATTGTGCTGTGGGAAATATGGAAAATGTATACTTCCTGCAGGTTTGGAGAAGAAAGTTTTGATTATGGGCAGCTTTATTTGAAAGTCAAGAGCTCAATCTACATATGGTGTTCTTCGGTTAATGGGAAGAAGTTTGCTTGCAACATGCCGCATCTTGTGGCACAACACTTCTCTCCTCCTTTGCGCATGAAACGAGCCACTATTGTACGTTGGACATTTCCACCCTCAGGTAAATTAAAACTAAATGTGGATGCGGCTGTAGGTAAACACATGTCAGCGGGTGCGGCCATACTAAGGACGTGCCAAGGTTCCTTTCATTCGGCCCTTAGTTTTCCTTTGCCACTTTTGAGTCCCCTCCGAGCTGAAATTCATGCTTTGATAATTGCTCTTATGTACTACGCTCAGCACCATGACAGTCTTATACTTGAAACGGATTGTCAATCCTTACTTACCTTGTTAGCTAATCATGAACGCATCACCGGAGAGCTACGCTTGGATATTTCCCGAGCATCACAATTTCTCATACTTAATAACTCTACTCTTCAATATTACCCAAGAGAAGCAAACATGGCATCACATAAGCTCGCAAGATATGGATATCATTCTCCCGGTCTTACTCACTATTCTTCGGTCCAAGCCTTACCGTGTGAGGTACGAGGTGCATTGTATGTGGACCGTCATCTACCAACTCTTCGACTTTGATCATGCCAGCATACATCTTTGGTTGTTGCCTGTGTTTTCGAACGCAGGCAACCGCGGTGCGTGTTCCCTTAGTCTTTATGATTCTTTGCCATGCCACATTTATGATTGATTTTACATTGTCACGGTTCATATTTGCTTTGGTGTCTATTTTTTTCTTGGTGCCATATCCGCATGTTGTTCACAAGGAGCTTTCTGAGCACATCCCGCCGACTGGATATTGAATTTTGCATGGCTATCATTTGCGTTTGGTCGTCTTGGTTATCTTGCCAAGACGACTTCGGTACGTTTTCTTCTTCATTTGGTTGGTCGCTCTCCTTATCCAATTTACTACACCTAACGCCTTTTCTCCCTGTTGCTGAGGTACAACACATTACGTCTCCACATGTTCCTGGCAAGCTCTCTCAGTCGTTTCACAAGAGTATGTGCGGCCATGCAGTGCATCCAAGCTACATCGCCAGCATCACAGCCCTTTACATAGCATTTCACATTATTTCATTCATGTATTCCTGTACATTTACGTTCTGCGCAATACCCGGTCGAATAAATATGTACGCTTTTTCCTTCGTCAAGGTTTTATCCACAAGGGTGGTTTTACTTGACAAGGTTTTAATGCGGCATATCATATTCGACTGGAGAGGCGCAATCATTCGATTTCTGTATTTTTTTTTTACATATACTGACCTTTTGTAATATGGTTTTCTCCGCCACAAGTGAGACATTCAATAAGATACACTCTTCATAAAAAAAAATATATGTATATATATATATATGTATATATATATATATATATGTATATCTATATATATATATATATCTATATATATATATATATCTATATATAGATATAGATATATATATATATATATAGATATACATATATAGATATACATATATATATATACATATATATATATACATATATTTTAGGTGAATGACGGGCTATACCGTCCGGATGTTTTATTAATATGTATAACCCTCAGTTGTGGTAGAGGAATACCGTGGTTACAACGAATGCCCTATCTAAGGTGGGAGACTCTCCCACACCAAATGAAATTACCGAATGATAATATACAATAAGCGCAGGATAATAGTTAATAATTGTATAAAAATAGATAGAAAACAAGAAGCTTAATATAAACAGTAAAATGCATGGCTGGTCTTGCATGCCGAAGTCTCGAATGCCAATGCCCGTCCAGGAGAATGAAGATGCTTTCGTTGGTGAAGTAACATCTATTGATGAAATTGAATATGAAATGTCGCTCCATAGAACCCCGTGTATGATACCAAAAGACTTGAGTCAATAAATGTAGGTCCAAGCATAACCGATAAAAGATGTGATAAATACAATACATACCATCGTTGCCTGCATTCAAATTGAACACAGGCAGCCAAAAACAAACAGCATGCGGCACACCAGTGCAGCAAGAAGATTTCCTCCGAAAACGTGCGGGCAAGCGGTGCAGGTAGTCCTTAACGTCATCAGAGAAAAAGAAAAAAAGATCCACATAATACAATAAAGCAAATAAGTCCGTGGAAACAAGCAAAGTGAAAAGTAAAACATATCCACGTTGCCTATGCCAATCCTTTATATAGGCAACTGCTTCATTGTTGTGGCAACCCATTGGGAGACATATTTATCATCAAAAACACATGGCGGGTACCATGGTATCCACAGCTAAAGCTCCACGTACTTCACATGGCAACACCAATAACCCTGCAAAAATTCGTACTCTTGCCGATCGCAGACCATAACGAGTCAAAGCGTGTGCTGCTGAATTTACCTCACGTGGACAATAAGTGATCGTGGATGCATTCAGTTGCAAAAACTGTGACGTGCGCCAAAGATCTCTTGCATATTCTCCCGTAAATGCATCCTTCTGAGTTATATGATATAGTAATGCTTGACAATCTGTTTCTATGAATAGTTGGTCATACTCCTACGAATAGAATATAAGCGAATACTCAACTACCATAAGCTCAGCTCACATTGGAGTCCTCGCAGGTAAATAAAAGCAGATAGCAGATATAAAATCCCCACAATGATTCCGCAAAACTGCACCCACTGCCGCCCGTTGATGCTGCACTGCTGCATCTACATTCAATTTAAATTTGCCCACCAGAGGCTGTAGCCATCGAACGATTATTGCCCGACGTGATCTTAGAATTGGAGAAAACGATGCATTAGATAAATGAGAAATATGCGCAGAGAATTTTCGCCCCTGAGTTGCAGTACACCAAGTATGTATATGGTCTCGTACCCTCTCAAACAATCGGACATATGAAAAAGAATCCTCCCCAAACCGAATACGAGCATATTCTTTCCAAATAACCCATACTACTAATGCCGGCACCACCACTCTCAATTGACCAACCATTGTGTGTAGCGAAGATGATCGCCACCAGCGAGCCAAGTAATGTCGAACTGTGTAAAGACTTTGCATGTGGCCCGAGAAAAGAATGGCAATTTGCTGCCATAATGACATAATTGCTGGACAATGCATAAAGATATGATCTAAATTATCACACTGCATTCTAAAAAAACACATTGCATGGGATATAGAATCTGCCAAGAATGTAGATTATATGCAACTGGTAATGAATGCATCCATAATTTCCAAAGAAACAATCGTCCTCCCAGTGGTAATGTCGGCCACCAAATATACTTCAACAGCGAAAGAGAAGCCTGCGTATGCGAGATAAACCATAAACTGATTTCACTGAAAATTGCCCATTGCTATCTGCAGTCCAACAATATCCGTCACTCGTAAGACGAACCAAAAGAGACATATATTCATTAATCCGACAAATACGTTTCCAGGTTGGGGAATCATAAATATGTGCATATAAAGTGTTTCTCAGTCCATACTTGGCCTGACAAAAAACTGCCACAAAGAAGTTTTGTTATGATAATTCCACCGCAACCAACAATTATAGGATGCCTGCACCACAATAAACCCTCATTTATGGCAGAGGAAAACCATATTACATAACTGAAGTTGAAATCTGATGAAACAATCAACTCTAATACAAGTAGTAAAGATTATGGTATGCCTAAAGGAGAGGGCCACAATTAACACAATATGATATGGTGCATTAAAACCTTGGGAAGGAAAACCGCCCTTGTGGACAAAACCTTGCACGAAAGAAAAAGCGTACATACTATAGTGTCAAAATGTGAACCACAAGGAAATGGTACTAATAAATAAATGAGATAAGAGTTGCAGAAACAAAGGATGGACGCCATGAAGATAGCCAAAAGAATGACCCAATGAATGTTGGCGTCAAATATCGTAGTCCGTAGAGCAGCAAGCAAAAGACTCCCAATGCAAGGCCACAATGAATCCATGCAAGACAAAAGATAGAACAGTTAAGCATCCAGTTGTGAACAGACAAATAAAGAGGGCATATAAATGGTGGTGGAGAAATACCAACGTAGCCTGCATCGCAGGATACATGCAACAACTGTGAGATAGGCCAAAACTAGAAAGTGGAAGAAATGATCCAACAAAAAAATCCTGGCAAAAAGAGATAGAGTATACTTGGGTTGTCTGTGCCATGGGACGACACAGACAACAGAATTTGTGGAGCAAGCCATGAATTATCATGTGATTACTAGGCACGCAAGTATGGCGTGGAGATATCTGTCTGTAAAGCAGCCTGAACAATCCATGGTAGCTCAGTAGCACGTGTAAAAGAGAAAAATCCATCATGAAACTGCCCATGACATGCCAGCCAAGAGATAGGTAACCGAATGTACTTGTCGAGGGCCGTGTGAAATAGTTCCACCTGCTAAAGCAAGAAATTGCGTCAACCAAGAAGATGGCTGCGAATGAACATAATCAACAACGATACTTGAATCGACTTCAATGTTTATAGGTCCATAACGCTAGATAAAATAGAGTATAACTAATGTGGCAGCTTGCAATTCTGCATGGAAAGGCGATGAGACAGGCAAATAAAAGACAATAGCTCTGTAGCATTGGCCAGATATATTTCGAAGCACGGCACCCCCCGAAGCAGAGAAGGATCCTAAAGTAGCATCAACATTCAACTTGAATCTCCCAGAAGGCAGTGCTAGCCAACGCACAATCCGAATCCGGCGAGGGAGAAGGCGTGGCAATAATCCAAGTGAGATTAAGGACGGATGCACAATAGCATGCTTGGTACCTGACTGAGCACATGACCAATAGTAGATTTCACGACGGATCCGTTCCTACAACCTATGGGATGACCATCATTCATTCCCAAACATAATCGATGTATACATACACCATGTGGTCCATAAGATGATTCCTAGTGCAACAATCCGTATATACCCCTAAAGAGAAATCCCACATGTGGAAGTCCACCAAGCAAGAAGATACTGTTGCAAGGGTAACTGAAAAGACATCGGGCCATCAAGAGCTGCAGCATAAAATGCCCATATCGGTTGTATAAAAGGACAATGCAAAAAAAGTTGCTGCATCAGAACAGAAAAGACAACACGTGGGTTCTTGGATCATAAGTCGCCTAAGATTATCTTGCAAAGGAAGTGCTCCATGATACAATTTCCACATAAAAAGACAGACATATGGAATCTGCAGGGAGTGCTAGATAAAAGAATGGGAAAATAGCGTGATCCCCGATGGACGCAGCACTGCATAGGCCGACTTCAATGTGAAGACGCCGCCATTATCAGGCTTCCGCACATAGCTACCTGGAATACCAACAACATGTGAAATGCCAAGGGAATGGACTGCACAAATGCGCTTCCAACAAGGGAAAGTCTGTTATTCTGGAGTGCGAACCCAATCAACCTTCATATTTAGAATGCATAAAAGATGACCACAAGGATTATGTGGTATTATAGGACCACCATAACTTAGCCGTATATGCAAGTGACAAATAATCCAAATGTCGCAAACCAAGGAGACCCTCATCCTGCGATGTAAATAAAGTAACCCATTTGACCCAATGATGTTTATGTGAAGTATCTTGGATCCCCCAGAAAAAATTACATATACATCTCCGAATGGCATTCATGATACTCTTAGGAAGCGAAAGAACCAAAAGTGTGTGAACGGGCGGTGCAGCGAGAACATGCTTTATCAAAATCAACCTGCCTGCAGAAGATAAAAATTTCTTTTGCCAAGAGAGCAGCCGAGCATCCAGGCGAGCTAATAAATCCATACAGTGTATAGGACGGGTGCGACCACGGAGTAAATAGACCCCTAAATATTTAATAGGTAATACGATAGCAGTCATTCCCAACATCTGCGAAATACAACCAATAACGCGAGAATCCGCATGGGATGGGGGTATAAAATGGCTCTTTTGAAAATTTACCCGTTCTCCAGAGGCTGCTTGGTACAAGTCAAAAAATATCCGGAAGCGCTGCATAGAACACGCCAAGCCGTTGAGGAAAATTAAAAGGTCATCAGCATATGCAAGATGTGTAATCAGTAGGCATGCCTTGCCCATAGGAAAAGCAGTAATGGAACCCTCCAATATTAAATGCTTGAGACCTCTTGAAAAAGCCTCTAAGGTCAAAATAAATAATAGAGGAGAAAGAGGGTCTCCCTGCTTTACCCCCCTAGTTGGTCGAAGAAAAGCCACAGGGCTTATCGTTAATAACGACCGACATATGAGTACTTTCTAAAGGGTTAAGTATAAACCTAATAAATCGGCTGTGAAATCCACTTGGCAAGAAGCTGCTGGAAAAAGTCCCAACTGACACGGTCAAAGGCTTTCATCATATCCAACTTGACCATGACATTATCACCCCTAACCTTTTTATTCATTGACTTTTTTAATTCTTGAGCAAGGAGAATATGTTCTGAAATATCTCGACCTCGCATAAATCCCGTTTGTTCAACTGAAATAATAGCATCAAGAAAACAAGCCAGATGAGAGGTAATAATCCAAGTACATACCCTGGACATGAAGTTTAAAAGGCTTATGGGCCGGAAATTTGCAAATGTACGAGGTGAGTCTTTCTTCAGAATTAAAGTGAGCAAGGTACTACCCATGGCACGAGGAATTCCAATGCCCAAAAAGAGTTCTTGGACTGCTTTATAGACATCCAGAGCCACAATTTCCCAGCATTGACGGAAATAGTAACCATTAACCATCTGGACCGCTGCGCTATAAGGGTCAAGGTCCCATAAAGCAGCCTTTATTTCTTCCAAAGTCGGCATTGCCAAAAGTTCGGCATTCATATCCGGTGAGACCAAAGCAAGAATATAGTGAAGCAATTCGTCAACTTCAGAAACAGTCTCTGATGTGAAAAGATGCGAATAATATGATACAGCCTCAGCTTGAATGGCTTCATCCATGGTACAATGCACACCAGTGGAAGTATAAATAGAAGTGATAGCCTGTCGTCACCACCGATCTCTAACTAAACTATGAAAATGCTGAGTGTGTGTGTGTGTGTATATATATTAAAATGGACGACAATCTATATTTTCTATCTCGACATTTCATCGACACGTCATCAACATACGTCAACATCAAGCAACCATATGTACATCATTGTTTTGACTATATACATATTTCAAGTCATATATTCCATGTCATCAAGCTTTCAAAAATATATCCACACGTCAAAAGTCTTGTAAAGCGGAAATTGTCACATTGAATGACTACCGAACCGCCTCTGACATGTCATATACTTACCATACAAAGATGGTCAGCCAATATACACTCCAAACATATAAAAATTTCGTGCACCACATGGCAAATACAACACCAAAGTCATACCATAATTACATATATCAATTATATATCATTTGCCTTGACTTCTTGAAAATTCAAATTCAAATTACTACACCACGTGGCCGAAGTTTGTTACACCTTTTGAAGCTGAGATTATACATTACATTATGTATATTATATGGTGTATAACACATTTTACATGTCTAAGGGGTTTGTGATAAATTGGAGAAAAATCGCGCAATCGATGGAAGTCGAAAATTCAAGTTCCTACATCATCCTTAAGGGAACGTTTTCTTCTACATATTGTGACATGTATCTAGACATGTATTGCACCTCCAAGATATATCTTGGAGTATTCAAGAAAAAAAAAGTTAAATGGTGATTAAAATATACCATGTTAATGAAGATACTACATTATTAGCATTCAAAATACAAAAATTATTTTCAGCACATGCATGCTGAGTAGGCGGCTGATTTGAGCTGAATTGGAGCCTAGGTGGAGCTCATTTTGCACTATGGTTGGGAGAGAATGATCCACAAAAGAATGCAAGTATTGATGGAGACCAAGACACACAAGGAAAGCTTTCGAAATTTAAAAGAGGTACTAAAGTTTTTAGCACATGTTTTTGGCCAATTTTTGCAAGTCTTCAAGGATCAAATTCATTCCAAAAATGAGGAGATATCACACTTATGATTGATTGGAAATCAAGACATTTGAAATTTGAATTGTTTTCAGATTTTTCTTCGTAATTTCCATGTAATATATTATGTGCCAAGGTGGATAAATGAAGACTCTATCATAGAGTGACAACAAGGCGAAGACACATCACTTACATCACTTGTCCAATCACATTTCGCCAAGTAAGCAAAGATATGTCACAAGGCTATACAAGGTATCTTCCAAGGGCATTCAAGACATTCTTCAAGAGCGTTTTTAGCCAATGGGGCGTGCCATACATTACAAAAGGAAGCAAGAAGACCAAACACAATTCAAGACTCATTTTCTACATTCTATCAAGTGCAAAGCAAGACTTCTTTTCATCTCCTATCTTCTTCTCTTGCACAAAGTCTTAAGCCCATCAAACATACATTCTATAATTTGTATAGGCTTCACACAAACCACTCATACATGTTTCGTTCTTGTACAAGGTTGATCAAGGTGATCCAACCTTCATTAGTCAGATGGTGGTGATTTTGTTCGTTGTTGTTGTTCTTCATTCTAAAAGGGTTGGACATTAAAAGAGTTGGTGTATAACTCCAGCCACCCTTGTTCTAAGCTGATTTTGGTGATTAGTGAATATCGAGGAAGGTGTCATCGAAGACTGGAGTAGGTTGCATTTACCGAACTAGTATAAAAATCTTGGTGTTCTTACTTACAACATTTTTACTTTCAGTTTCTGTTTTTGCAAAGTTTTCAACGCAACTGAAAATAGCAAAAAATTTTCAAAAATCACTAAATTTTGTAGAGACATTGATAAAGGTCTTAGGTTTCATTTAAGACAAGTTTCATCGAATTTGGATAAGTATAAGTCATCCAAACATTCAAAGTTCTGAGACTAGTGCAATCTCATTTTCAGATTTGAAAAGGTTGAGAACATCAACATGGTTGATACACTTTCCAAAGGAATTTTGGAAAACTGTTTCAACCCACTAAACTAGACATCTTAAGGAACATCTCATAAAAGTTTCAGATCATTTGGATGTTGAGAAGTCGGGGTTTAAGTGATTTGAAAATGCATAATTTAAATGCTACGTGTTTACGAAATGCATGAATAAATTTTACTTGACATGCTTATGTGATAAATATGCTCTCCATGCTTATATATATTGTTGTCGTACTAACGTGCCAAGAAGCGCTGAAGCTTACATCATATGGCAAGCATTTTTTGTCTTTATACTATTTTCAGGAGCCATGATAAATGAACTAAACTAGTTCATTTAATGAAGTGCTTAAGTAGATGAACTTACTTGTTCATTAAATAAAGTACTCAAGGAGATATATTTGGAAACAACTACTTGACAACATATTTGGAATGGAAAGTCATCTTTTCATACTACTACACACGCAATATATATATATATATATATATTTCATATATACATATATATATATATATATATATATATATATATATATATATATATTTTCTTTATAGCGACGAATTATACGTTTCTATCCCGACGTTCCACCGACACGTCATACACATCATAAACATACGTCGACATCACACCACTATATATACATCATATTTATTAGTATATCCAGGTCTATATCATACATTACAAGTCATTTTGATACAAAAATTAGATAGACATGTCACGAGTCTATAAACCGAAAATTGTCGTATCGGGTGACTACCGAAACTTCACCGACATGTCACGTACTTACCATATAAAGATGGTCAGCCTATATACATCAAAAATATTCAAAATTTCGTGATCCATATGTCATATTCAACCACAAGGTCATACCATGTTTACACACACAAATCACCCACAATTTAGCCTAGATTTGTGGAGAATTCAAACTCAAACTTATTTTGACACATGGGACATTTTTATACTCAGCCATTGGAGCTGAATATACATCTCATTTTATGTATATCATGTGTGACATAATATATATTACATGTGTAAGAAGTTTGAAATTAATCAGAGAAAAATCGCGTAATCGACGAAAGTCGAAAATTCGGTTTTCTACAAACCTACACACATGGAACGTCTTTGAAATTGATGTAACATGTATATAGACACATTTTACACATTCAAGACATGTTAGATTGTTAGGGCTGATTGCAGTTTACCATATATGTGTGAATAGTATGCATTATTTGACAAAGCTTACCAAAAGAAAATTTCAACACATGCATCTGAACCTTCACACGCCTATGATATCTTCTTGGAGTCTAGGTGGAGCTTATTTGGCACTTTAATTGGTAGATGATATGCCGCACATGATTGGTAACATTGAAGAGGGCAACACACAAGGAAACAATTCAAAATGAGAACACATGCTGAAATTTCAGCACGTGCTTGGAGCTGGCTGATTTTTAGTCGTTATTTGTCTTCAATTGTCTTTCAAAATTTAAGGAGATTGAATCATGATTATTTGGAAGTTAATTACATTGATTTTGAGTACATGTTTCAGATTTTTTTGAAGAAATTCCAGCTTATTTAAGGTGTGCCAAGTTGGATTAAAGATGGCCTATCAAGAAGTGACAACTAGGCAAAGACAAGTCACTCGTCCAATCTTGTTGCGCCAAGTAAGCAAGGTTGTGTCATCATTTACTCAAGGCAATATTACAAGGGTATTTAAGACAATTTTCAAGGAAGAATGCTAACCCTAGGGGCTGCCAACATGTTATAAAAAGGGGCTAGATGGTGCAAGACAAGGCTAAGCAAAATTGATATTCTTACAAATCCAAAAAGCAAGACTACTCTCTTCTTCTTCCTTTCTTTTCTCTTGCTCTTAGCCTCAAGCCTATCATTATTATATTCCATATATTATATAGGCTTTCATTATACCACCTACACTCGTTCATTTCTTGTAAAAGGTTGATCAAGGTGTGATCAAGCCTTCATTCGATCAATGGTGGTGTTCTGGATTGGTTTGTTTGATTGTGTGATTGTAAAAGGGTGGAGTTGGTGTTTAACTCCTATCATCCTTGTGGTAAGGTGTTTTTGTGTTTAGTGAAAACTGTGGATGGTGTCTTTGAAGACTAGAGTAGGTTGTTTTAATCGAACCAGTATAAAATTCTCGGTGTTCTTACTTTCCAGCACTTTTACTTTCAGTTCCTGTTTTCTGTACTATATTCGTTGCAACGGTAAAAATAGCAAGCGATTTTCAAAAATCACAAAATTTTGTAGAAACATAGCTACACGTCCTATCTTTCATTTGGCACAAGTTCCATTTCATTTTGATAAGTATATGTCAATCAAACGTTAATAGTTCTGAGACTAGTGCAATCTGATTCTCAGATTTGCGAAGGTTGATACATCAACGTAGTTGACATAATTACCAAGGGAATTTTGAAAAACTGTTTTAACACAATAAATTACACATCTTGAGGGTCTTACCATAAAAGTTTCAGGCCATTTAGAGTTCCCAATTAATAGTAATAGATTTTTCATTTCGGACTATAGTTTCTGGCAGATTTGCGCAATCCGTGCAAAAATGTGTTTTCAAGGGTTTAGTCTTGGAGTCGTAATTTGAAACTTTTGTGAGTCATTCATAACATTGAGAGCAAATCCTCACCAAATTTCATAATTTTTGGAAGCATACAACCAGGTCGTTTAGATAAATCAAATCAGAATTTGAAAACAGAAACTATTTTCATAAGTGAGTAATTTGGTCCAAAACGTTTTAAAAACCGAATTATCCGCACTCACTATTCAACCCTTCCCCCTTCTAGTAATGCTATACAGTTCCTAAAAGTGGTATCAGAGCATAGGTTCACTCACAACAAGAAGATCTAACAATCTTTGTGAGAAAGCATCCACTAGCCACGAAATCGAGCAAGAAGGTATGTCAAGACAAAGGCCTCCACCTTTTGATAGTGAGGTAAATTATGATTCTGATTCCGATTCTGAACCATCGTATCATGATTTGTATGTTCAATATCTTGAATTATATAAGTTTTCTAAGACACTTGCAAAATAAAAGAAACGCTTGATTGAAGACAAAGAATTGTTAGAATCCTCTAACACAAATCTTGTACCTCAATTAAACGATTTAAAAGAGGAGTCGTCTAATTTGATTGTTTCATTGACATCTGAAATTCAATCCTTGAAATCCAAAAATATGGTAATGAAAGCCGAGATCTCAGATTTGAGATCAAGAAACGAAGATCTAGAAAAGACAGTAAAACAATTCGATAGAGGAACTTGCATGTTAGATCGTCTCATTTCTTCGCAAAAACATGAAACTGACAAAATCGGATTAGGGTATATTGAAGATAAACTGGTACAAAACAAATCTACAAATTTTGTTTTATCTTCATCTAAACATGTATTTAAAACTATCATAAAGCCTAAGAAGGGTACAATACAATATGGCATGCCCTATGTTGCGTCTCATCGCATTACTCCTTTTTCATCATATGGAAAATATAATTATGTGCTATATAGATATGAAAGAAATCCATTGATGCATATGCAACATTCATATCATACAAATACATCTAGATCACCCACCGTGCATACAAACCGAAAATCACCTTATTTTTAAAATGATAGATTCGGCCATCATAGGTCAAATAGAAGTGATCACAACATGTACTATATTCCTTATTCATCTTTCTTATCACCTTTTGCAAGACCAAGAAAGTCACCCAAGTTTGGGTACCAAAAGGTATTCTTACGAAGGATTGAATCACTAACCCGTAAGGACCCTAAAATAAAGGGTACCTACATGATTGTTCGCTTTGCAGGGATGCTATAAAACAAGAGATGCAACAAACAAGTGGTATCACACCATAATGCTATAAAAAGAATATTTCAATAGAAAAAACAAACAAGTGGTATCATGACGGGTGATCCAAGTCTATTCTCAAAAAGAAGGTCACAAAAGGAGGATTCAAACCTTTGGAGAAAACAAAGGTACGATAATTGGAAAGGGAACAATTGAAGATCCAAGCACCCTTCATATCTCTAATGTATTCTTGGTAAGAAATTTATCCTACGACTTGTTTGGATAATTCACAAATTCTTATGATGGTTTTGATGTGAAGTTGTGACATAGAAGAAAATAGCATACATGATGAGCATGACACACTAAAAATGCATGATTTTCATTGATATGTTATAAGTTGCTCTTTCTTCCATTCTTATGTTTTTGATGACGTTTATAAAATAAACGGGGAGAGAAAAGCATGATTTAAGGGAGAGAGAGAAGCATGATTTAACGGGGGAGCAAGCACGCTATAAAATTCAAATTTTGAATTTGTGCATAATTTAGGGGGAGCGATCAGATTTAAATCATGGATCAATGTTATTTTGCAAATCATCAAAAAGAGGAGATTGTTGAGAAATCGGGGTTTGTGTGATTTGAAAATGCATGATTCAAATGTTACGTGCTTACTAAACGCATGAATAAATTTTACTTGACATGTTATGTGATAAATACGCTTTCCATGCTTATATATATTGTTGTCGTACTAACGTGCCATGAAGCGTTAAAGCTTACATCATATGGAAAATATTTGTTGTCTTTATACTATTTTCAGGTGCCATGATAAATGAACTAAACTAGTTGATAAACTTACTAGTTCATCAAATAAGGTACTCAAGGAGATATGAAATTCAAATTTTGAATTTGTGCATAATTGTAGGGGGAGCGATCACATTTAAATCATGGATAAATGTTATTTTGCAAATCATCAAAAGGGGGAGATTGTTGAGAAATCGGAGTTTTTGACTGATTTGAAAATACATGATTTAAATGTTACGTGCTTACGAAATGCATAAATAAACTTTACTTGACATGCTTATGTGATAAATATGATTTCCATGCTTATATATATTGTTGTCGTACTAACGTGCCATGAAGCGTTAAAGCTTACATCAAATGGCAAACATTTGTTGTCTTTATACTATTTTCAGGTGCCATGATAAATGAACTAAACTAGTTCATTTAATGAAGTGCTTAAGGAGATGAACTTACTAGTTCATTAAATAAAGTACTCAAGGAGATATATTTGGAAACAACTACTTGACAACATATTTGGAATGGAAAGTCTTCTTTCCATACTACTACACACGCCATATATATATATATATTTTTTCTTTATAGTAACGAATTATACGTTTCTATCCCGACGTTCCACCGACACGTCATACACATCATAAACGTACGTCGACATCACACCACTATATACACATCATATTTATGAGTATATACAGGTCTCATATCATACATTACAAGTCATCTTGTTACAAAAATTATATCGACATGTTACGAGTCTATAAACCGAAAATTATCGTATCGGGTGACTACTGAAACTTCACCAACATGTCACGTACTTACCATATAAATATGGTCAGCATATATACATCAAAAATATTCAAAAATTTCTTCATCCACGTGTCATATTCAGCCACAAGGTCATACCATGTTTGCACACACAAATCACCCACAATTTACCTAGATTTGTGGAGAATTCAAACTCAAGCCTATTTTAACACATGGGACATTTTTATTCTCAGCCATTGGAGCTGAATATACACCTCATTTTATGTATATTATTTGTGACATAATATATATTACATGTGTAAGAAGTTTGAAATTAATCGGAGAGAAATCGTGTAATCGACGAAAGTCGAAAATTCGGTTTTCTACAAACCTACACATATGGAACGTTTTTGACATTGATATAACATGTATCTAGACACTTTTTACACATTCAATACATGCTAGAGCGTTCTAGAAAATTCAAATTAGGTCTAATTGCAATTTACCATATATGTGTGAATATTATGCATTATTTGACAAAGCTTACCAAAAAAAATTCAACACATGCAGTTGAACCTTCACACACCTATGATATCTTCTTGGAGCCTAGGTGGATCTTATTTGGCACTTTAATTGGTGGAGGATATACCACACATGATTGATGACATTGAATAGGGCAACACACAAGAAAACAATTCAAAATGAGAACACATGCTAAAATTTCAGCACATGCTTGCAGCTGGCCGATTTTGGTAGTTATTTGTCTTCAATTGACTTCCAAAATTTAAGGGGATTAAATCATGATTATTTGGAATTTAATTACATTGATTTTGAGCACATGTTTCAGATTTTTTTGAAGAAATTCCATTTCATTTAGGGTGTGCCAAGGTGGATTAAACATGGCCTATCAAGAAGTGACAACTAGGCAAAGACAAGTCATTCGTCCAATCGTGTTGCGCCAAGTAAGCAAGGTTGTGTCATCGTTTACACAAAGAAATCTTCCAAGGGTATTCAAGACAATTTTCTAGGAAGAATGCTAATCCTAGGGGGCGGCCAACATGTTATAAAAAGGGGCAAGATGGTGCAAGACAAGGCTAAGCAAAATATATATTCTTACAAGTCCAAAAAGCAAGACTACTCTCTTTTTCTTCCTTTCTTTTCTCTTGCTCTTAGCCTAAAGTCTATCATTCTTATATTCCATATATTATACAGGCTTCGATTATACCACCTACACTCGTTCATTTCATGTAAAAGGTTGCTCAAGGTGTGATCAAGCCTTTATTCGATCGGTGGTGGTGTTCGTGATTGGTTTGTGTGATTGTAAAAGGGTGGAGTTGGTGTTTAACTCCTATCATCCTTGTGGTAAGGTGTTTTTGTGTTTAGTGAAAACCGTGGAAGGTGTCTTTGAAGACTGAAGTAGG
The DNA here is from genome assembly GCA_036186865.1 of Eustoma russellianum. NCBI lineage: Eukaryota > Viridiplantae > Streptophyta > Magnoliopsida > Gentianales > Gentianaceae > Eustoma > Eustoma russellianum. The sequence continues at coordinate 29,971,490 of AP025043.1, read as the reverse complement.
TTGTTTTAATCGAACCAGTATAAAATTCACGGTGTTCTTACTTTACAACACTTCTACTTTCAGTTCCTGTTTTTTGTATCGTATTCGTTGCAACGGTAAAAATAGAAAACTGTTGAGAAAAATGGTTTGAGTGATTTACAAATGCATGATTTAAATGGTACGAGTTTACGAAATGCATGACAAAATTATTATTTGACAGGTTTATGTGATATACATGCTTCATATGTTTATATATTGTTGCCGCACTAACAAGCCATGAAGCGTTAAAGCTTACATCATATGGCAAGCATTTGTTGCCATTGTACTATTTTCAGGTGCCATAATTAATGAACTAAACTAGTTCATTAAGTGAAGTGCTTGAGTTAATGAACTAACAAGTTCATTAAATGGAGATATATTTGGACAAAGCTTTATGGCAACAAATTTGGAAATGGAAAGTCTCCTCCCTATTCTTATTCACACGCCATACATATATATATATATATATATATATATATATATATATATATATATATATATACACACATACATATATATATATTCATAATTTTTTAAAAGGCATAATATACATATATTTCGACGTACTATCGACACATTATGTATATCACAAACGTATGTCAACATCACACCACTATATACACCTCATATTCATGAGTATATTGAGGTCTTATATCATATAATATAAGTCATGGTGACGATAAGATTATAACATGTTACAAGGTCATAAACCGAAAAATGTCGTATCGGATGACTACCGAAACTTCACCGGCGTGTCACGTACTTGACGTATAAAGATGGCCTGCCCATATACATCAAAAATAGCCAAAACTTTCACGGCTCACATGTTCAAATCAGACACTAAAGCATTGAATGTTGGCACACACAAATCACCCACAATTTAGGCCAAATTTGTAGAGATTTCAAATTCAATTCTTTTAAGCACATGGGGTGCCTATACCATAAGCCATTAGAGCTGAATATACACTTTATTTTACGATTATTATGTGTGAAATAACTTATATGATATGTGGAAGAAGTTTGAATTTAATCGGAGAAAAATCGTGTAATCGACAAAAGTCAAAAATTCGGTTTTCTATGAACACTACACATGGAACGTTTTTGGCATGAGATGTAACATGTATCTAGACAATTTTTACACATTCAAGACATGTTAAAGTATTCTAGAAAATTCAAATTAGGGCTGATTGCAATTTGCCATATATGTGTAAATATTGTGTATTATTTGACAAAGCTTACTAAAGTGAAATTTCAGCACATGGACAAGTTATTCCACACGCCATTTGGAGCCATGATGGAGCCAAGGTGGAGTTTATTTGGTATTTGAATTGGTGGAGAATATGCCACATAAGATTAGTGATATAAAGGAGGGCACTACATATGGAAGGAATTCAAAACTACAACACATGCTGAAACATTTTCAGCACATGTGTAGTTGGCGATTTTTGGGCTGATTTTGTCTCCAATTTGCTTCCCAAAATTGAAGGGATTGAATGGTGATTATTTGTTAATATTTTAACTACTTTTCGGCACATGTTTTGCAAGTTTTTTCAGATTTTTATAGCACATTAAAGGATGCCACGTTGGACCAATCATCAAGTAACAAGTAAGCACGGTCAAGTCATCCTTCCAATCATAGTGTGCCAAGTAATCAAGATGGTGTCTACACAAGGCAATCTTCCAAGGACATTAAGGAGAATTCTCAAGAATGGAAGATGTCGTAAGGGGGCGGCCATGGGGTGTATAAAAGAAGAGAAGTAGTACAAACAAGGCTAAGATAACAACACATTTCTCTCAAGTGCAAAAGATCTACTACTCTCTTCTTCTACCTTTCTTTCTTCTTCTTCTTCTCTCAAGCCTATTGTTCATATATTCTAAATATTGTATATACCATCCACTCTCATTCATTGTTGTAAAAGGTTGATCAAGGTGTGATCAAACCTTCATTCAATCGGTGGTGCTGTCCGTTATTCGTTTGCTCGATTGTGTTGTTTGTAAAAGGGTGGAGCTAGTGTGTAACTCCAGTCTTCCTTGCGGTAAGGTGTTTTTGGTGTTTAGTGATAACCGAGGAAGGTGTCCTCGAAGATTGGAGTAGGTTGATTTAACCGAACCAGTATAAAATCCTTGGTGTCTTTACTTTACTTTACTTTCAGTTTCCAGCATTCTGTATCGATTTCAATGCAATAGTAAAAATAGCAAACGAATTTCAAAAATCATAATATTTTGCAAAAACATATCCACACCTCCTATTTTTCATTTGGTGGAAGTTTCAACTCATTTGGATAAGTATAAGTCAGTCAAACTTGAATAGTTCTCAAACTATTGCAATATAATTTTCGGAGTTGCAAAGGTTGGGAACATCAACGTGATTGACATACTTCTCAAAGGAATTTTCAAAACCTGTTTCCAACCACTATAATACATATCTTGAGGATCTTTTAATTACATTTTCAGATCATTTGGAGTCACCAATTAATCGAAATAAATTTTGCAAGTTGGAGTACAGTTTCAGGCAGATTTGTGCAATCTGACCAAAAACGTATTTTCAAGGGGTTAGGAATGAAGTTTTAATTTGAAATTTTTATGAGGTACTCAAAACATCTGAGAGTAGAGTTTCACCGAATTTCATAATTTTTGAAGGTCTGTAACTAGGTCTTTTAATTATTTCAAATCAGGATCTAAAAACAGAAACCGTTTTCAGAAGTAAGGTTTTTGGTTCAAAAGTTTTTAAAAACCAAATTTTTCGCACCCACTATTCAACCCCTCCCCCTTCTAGTGGCGCTATACAGGTCCTAGAAGTGGTATCAGAGAGCAGGCACCCTCACTACAAGGAGATCCAACGTTCTTTGTGAGATGGCATCCACTAGTTATAAAACCGAGCAAGAAGGAATGTCAACCATAAGGCCTCCTCTTTTCGATGGTGAGTCTTTTATACAATGGAAACTTAGAATGAAACTTTTCTTTATAGCTATTGATAAAGACTTATGGTCCATCATAGAAGACGGTCCTTTTATTCCGTCTAAAATAACTATGATTGATGGCGTTACGTTAGAAGTAGTAAATCCTAAGCAAGAGTATACCGTAGATGATAAAAAGAGATTAAGTATGAATGCGAAGGCTATGCAACTTCTTTTAAATGGCCTAAGTAAAATTGAATCTAGTTATGTGTCTAATTGTTCTAGTGCCTAAGAGATGTGGAGAATTCTTGAAATGAAAAATGAAGGGACTAGTAAAGTTAAAGAGTCTAAAATAAATATGTTTATGTCTACCCTTGAGTCATTCAAGTTATTACCAAACGAATCTATTGTTGATATGGACTTACGCTTGACTAACATCAAAAATTCTCTTGAGTCTCTTGGAAAATCTTTTTCTACACAGGAAAAGGTTCAAAAGGTGCTAAGAAGTCTCCCATCCGATTGGGACCCCAAAGTCACACGATTGAGGAAAGTAAAGAAATGAGATCAATAAAAATGGAGGAACTAATCGGATCATTGAAGGTATATGGAAACAAACTCACTCTAAGAAATTCTGAATGTACATCTAAACAAGATAAGGCTATAGTGTTCAAATCAAATGAATACGTCTCTACCTCTTATGATCGCGTAGATGATAGTGACACAGAGTCTGATGATGAAGATCTAATCACGTTGGCTAAAAGATTAAGAAAGATAATGAGAAAATCGATTAAAAACAAACCTAAGCCTACTTCATCTAAGAATCATAGAAATAAAAATAATGAGGACATAAAGTGTTATGAATGTTGAAAACATAGACACTTGTCATATGACTACCCGAACAAGGACAAACAAACAAACAAAAATCGTGACGAGGGCACGAATAAAACTAGACTCGTCACAGAACCGAAACAAAGGAGAAGAGCCTTCAAAGCCTCCACATGGAGTGACTCATCCGATTCTGAGACTGAAGAAACCGAAGAAGAAACAGCACAAGTATGCTTTACATCCAAGGCTTCGAATTAGGTATTTCTGACTTTGATTCAGATTCCGAGCCTTCTTATGATGATTTATTCTGTCAATATCTTGAGTTGCATAATTTTTCTAAGGCTATTGCAAAAACTGTTTTAACCCAATAAAGTACACATCTTGAGGGTCTTACCATAAAATTTTCAGGTCATTTAGAGTTTCCAATTAATAGTAATAAAATTTTTAATTAGGAGTACGGTTTCTAGCAGATTTGCGCAATCTGTGCAAAAACGTGTTTTCAAGGGGTTAGGCTTGGAGTTTTAATTTGATATTTTTTTGAGTCACGCATTACATCTGAGAGCATATCCTCACCAAATTTCATAATTTTTGGAGGTATACAACTAGGTCATTTAGATAAATAAAATCATGATCTCAATACAGAAATTGTTTTCAAAAATGAGTAATTTGATCCAAAAAGTTTTAAAAACCGAATTTTCTGCATCACTATTCAACTCCCCCTTCTTGTGGTGCTATACGGGTTCTACATTGGAGTTGTCATCAATTACGAATTAATGTTTTTATTCTAAGGAAATTTTGTTCACAGATAGACATAATCCAATCAAAAACGTTTTCAGGGCCTTACACTTTGAATTTTAATCTGAAATTTTTACGACATATAGATAACATCTTAAATTACATTGTCACAAAATTTCACAAATTTTGGAGGTCCAGAACCTTGTCATTCAGTTAATCAAATACAGGATCTGAAAACAAAATCTGTTTTCAGAAGTGAGTAATTGGTCGCTAACATTTTTTAAAACCAATTTTTTTGCACTCACTATTCAACCTCCCTTCTAGTGGTGCTATACAGATCCAACATTTATAAACTTTTGTATTCTTGATTTTGCATGTTATGAGGCAATCATAATCATGTCTAAGATTTTAGTTCATAAAAGACATTTCTTGATGATCTCCATGTTATTTCATGTATGTATATATTCGGCCATAGTAGAGTTTTATAGCTGACTTGTTTTATTTTCATGGTTTCCATCATTTGGCATGTTAATGTACTTTATGATGATTTTGTAAGACTTCACGTTGATAGAAACCAATATGTATATAGTTGCGATGAATGTTCAAATCAAGATACAAGTAAAAGAGGTATAAGAGAAAAGGATTTGTGTGATATATACATACATATAACTTTCGGCCAAATGGTAAAAAGGAAGGGGAAGAATAAAATTTATGTCATGTTATAAGTATAAATATGTTTGATATAAAAAGAAAAGGTGATAAGAGCAAACTATATAATACAGAAATGAGATATATAAAAAGGAAAAAATGCAAGTGCGTGCGTGTGTGTGTGTATTCGGCCAAATGGTCATTTTTGCATATATGTAAACATTCGGCCTATATATATAAGAGCAGGGAAATAAATAGCTTTGGACATGCTAACATCATATGGCAAGAATTTTTTGTCATTGTACTATTTTCAGGTGCCATAATTAATGAACTAAACTAGTTCATTAAGTGAAGTCCTTAAGTTAATGAACTAATTAGTTCATTAAATGGAGATATATTTGGACAAAGCTTTATGACAACAAATTTGGAAATGGAAAGTCTACTCCCTATTCTTCTTCACACACCATATATATATATATATATATATATATATATATATATATATATATATATATATATATATTTATATATTTATATATGTTCATATTTTTTAAAAGGCACAATACACATATATTTTGACGTACTACCAACACGTTACATATATCACAAACGTACGTCAACGTCACACCACTATATACACCTCATATTTATGAGTATATTCAGGTCTTATATCATAGGATATAAGTCATGGTGATGACAAGATTATAACGACATGTTACAAGGTCATAAACCGAAAAATGTCGTATCGGGTGACTGCCGAAACTTCACCGGCGTGTCACATACTTTCCGTATAAAGATGGACAGCCCATATACATCAAAAATAGAAAAACCTTTTGTGGCTCACATGTTCAAATCAGCCACTAAAGCATTCAATGTCGGCACATACAAATCACCCACAATTTAGGCCAAATTTGTAGAGATTTCAAATTCAATTCTTTTAAGCGCATGGGACGCCTCTACCATCAGCCATTAGGGCTGAATATACACTTTATTTTATGATCATTATGTGTGACATAACATATATGACAAGTGCAAGAAGTTTGAATTTAATCGGAGAAAAATAACGTAACCGACGGAAGTCAAAAATTAGGTTTTCTACGAACACAACACATGGAACGTTTTTTGTAACGAGATGTAACATGTATCGAGACACTTTTTATACATTCAAGACAAGTTAAAGTATTCTAGAAAATTCAAATTCTGACTGATTGCGATTTACCATATATGTGTAAATATTGTGCATAATTTGACAAAGCTTACTAAAGTGAAATTTCAGCACATGGACAAGTTATTCCACACGCCATTTGGAGCCATGATGGAGCCAAGGTGGAGTTTATTTGGCATCTGAATTGGTGGAGAATATGCCACATAAGATTAGTGACATAAAGGAGGTCACTACATATGGAAGGAATTCAAAACTACAACACATGCTGAGAAATTTTCAGCACGTGTAGTTGGCGATTTTTGGGCTGATTTTGTCTTCAATTTGCTTCCCAAAATTTAAGGGATTGAATGGTGATTGTTTGGTAATATTTTAACTACTTTTTGGCATATTTTTTTTAATTTTTTTCAGATTTTTATAGCACATTTAAGGATGCCAAGTTGGACCAATCATCAAGTGACAAGTAAGCATTGTCAAGTCATCCTTCCAATCATAGTGTGCCAAGTAATCAAGATGGTGTAATTTCTACACAAGGCCATCTTCCAAGGACATTAAAGAGAGTTCTCAAGAATGGAAGATGCCCTAAGGGGGCGGCCATGTGGTGCATAAAAGATGAGAAGTAGTGCAAACAAGGCTAAGACAACAACACATTTCTCTCAAGTGCAAAAGATCTACTACTCTCTTATTCTACCTTTCTTTCTTCTTCTTCTTCACTCAAGCCTATTGTTCATATATTCTAAATATTGTATAGGCTTTGAATATACAACCTGCTCTCATTCATTGTTGTAAAAGGTTGGTCAAGGTGTGATCAAACCTTCATTCAATCGGTGGTGGTGTCCGTGATTCGTTTGCTCAATCGTGTTGTTTGTAAAAGGGTGGATCAAAGTGATTGACATACTTCCCAAAGGAATTTTCGATAACTGTTTTCAACCATTATAATAGATATCTTGAGGATCTTATAATTACATTTTCAGATCATTTAGAGTCACCAATTAATCGGAATAAATTTTGCAAGTTGCAGTACAGTTTCTGGCAGATTTCCGCAATCTGACCAAAAACGTATTTTCAAGGGGTTATGAGTGGAGTTTTAATTTGAAATTTTTATGAGATACTCAAAACATCAGAGAGTAGATTCGCACCGAATTTCATAATTTTTGAAGGTCTGTAACTAGCCTTTTTAATTATTTCAAATCAGGATCTGAACACAGAAACTGTTTTCAGAAGTAAGGTTTTTGGTTCAAAAGTTTTTAAAAACCAAACTTTCTGCACCCACTATTCAACCCCTACCGCTTCTAGTGGTGCTATACAGATCCTACAAGTGGTATCAGAGAGCAGGCTCCCTCACTACAAGGAGATCCAACGTTCTTTGTGAGATGGCATCCACTAGTTATAAAACCGAGCAAGAAGGAATGTCAACCATAAGGCCTCCTCTTTTCGATGGTGAGTCTTTTATACAATGGAAACTTAGAATGAAACTTTTCTTTATAGCTATTTATAATGACTTATGGTCCATCATAGAAGACGGCCCTTTTATTCCATCTAAGATAACTATGATTGATGGCGTTACGTTAGAAGTAGTAAATCCTAAGCAAGAGTATACCGTAGATGATAAAAAGAGATTAAGTATGAATGCGAAGGCTATGCAACTTCTTTTAAATGGCCTAAGTAAAATTGAATCAAGTTATGTGTCTAATTGTTCTGGTGCCTAAGAGATGTGGAGAATTCTTGAAATGAAAAATGAAGGGACTAGTCAAGTTAAAGAGTCTAAAATAAATATGTTTATGTCTACCCTTGAGTCTTTCAAGTTATTACCAAACGAATCTATTGTTGATATGGACTTACGCTTGACTAACATCTACAATTCTCTTGAGTCTCTTGGAAAAGCTTTTTCTACACAGGAAAAGGTTCAAAAGGTGCTAAGAAGTCTCCCATCCGATTGGGACCCCAAAGTCACAGCGATTGAGGAAAGTAAAGAAACGAGATCAATAAAAATGGAGGAACTAATCGGATCATTGAAGGTATATGAAAACAAACTCACTCTAAAAAATTCTGAATCTACTTCTAAACAAGATGAGGCTATATCGTTTAAATCAAATGAATACATCTCTACCTCTTATGATCGCATAGATGATAGTGACACAGATTTCAATGATAAAGATCTAATCACGTTGGCTAAAAGATTAAGAAAGATAATGAGAAACCGATTAAAAACAAACCTAAGCCTACTTCATCTAATAATCATAGAAATAAAAATAATGAGGACATAAAGTGTTATGAATGTGGGAAACTTGGACATTTGTCATATGACTGCCCGAACAAGGATAAACAAACAAACAAAAACCGTGACAAGGAATCGAATAAAACTAGACTCGTCTCAAAAACTTAACAAAGGAGAAGAGCCTTCAAAGCCTCCACATGGAGTGACTTATCCGCTTCTGAGGCTGAAGAAACCGAAGAAGAAACGGCACAAGTATGCTTTACATCTAAGGCTTTGAATGAGGTATCTTCTAACTCTGATTTAGATTCCGAGCCTTCTTATGATGATTTATTCTGTCAATATCTTGAGTTGCATAATTGTTTTAAGGCTCTTGTAAAAGAAAAGAAACATTTAATTGAAGACAAGAAATTGTTAGAATCTTCTAACTCGAACCTTGTTTCTCAATTAAAAGATTCAAAAGAAGAGTCATCTTGCAAAATTAATGCATTGAAATCAGAGGTCTCATCATTAACGACACAGAAAAATGAAATGAAATCCGAGATTTCAAATTTGAAATCAAGGAATGCGGACTTAGAAAAAATGGCAAAACAGTTTGACACAGGTACAAAAATGCTAGATCGCATCATCTCTTCACAAAAGCATGATAACGACAAAACCGGATTAGGATATGTTGAGAAAAACGAGACACAAAATAAATCAATCAAATTCATTCTATATTCGTCTAAGGAAACACATGCATTCAAGACGAATGTGGCGCCTAAAAGGATGCCTAGATCACCCCCTACTTCATCTCATCTTGCTTATTCTTCATACATACAAGATATAATTATGGGCCGCATAAATATGAAAAGAAACCATTGATGCATACACGAAATTCATGTGACATAAATGCATCTTGATCATGCACCCTGCACACTAATACAAATGCATATCAAAAACGAAAATCATACCATTTCAATAATGGTATTCTCAACTGAAGGCCAAACAGATTTGCACCGAACATCTATTATATTGCTTCTTCATCTCTTTTCCTACCTTTTGGACGGCCTAGGAAGGTCACCCAAGTTTGGGTACCAAAAGGTACATTTGCAAAGGGTTGAATAAATAACCCTTAAGAATGCAATTGAAATGAATGATTTTTGTTGATATACTATAAACTGCTATTTCTTTCTTACATGTACTTTGATGACATTTACAAAATACAGGGGGAGAGAAAAGCATGATTTAAGGGGAAGAGAGAAGCATGATTTAAGGGGGAGCATGGAAATTCAAAGCATGATTTAAGGGGGAGCACGGAAATTCAAATTTTATTGTTGTGCATAATTGTAGGGGGAGCGAACACATTTAAATCATGAAACAATATTATTTTGTAAATCATCAAAAGGGGGAGATTGTTGAGAAAAAGGGTTTGAGTGATTTACAAATGCATGATTTAAATGGTACGAATTTACGAAATGCATGACAAAATTATTATTTGACACGTTTATATGATATACATGCTTCATATGTTTATATATATTGTTGCTGCGCTAACAAGACATGAAGCGTTAAAGCTTACATCATATGGCAAGAATTTGTTGTCATTGTACTATTTTTAGGTGCCATAATTAATGAACTAAACTAGTTCATTAAGTGAAGTCCTTAAGTTAATGAAATAACTAGTTCACTAAATGGAGATATATTTGGACAAAGCTTTATGACAACAAATTTGGAAATGGAAAGGCTCCTCCCTATTCTTCTTCACAATCCATATATATATATATGTATATGTATATATATACATGTATATGTATATATATACATGTATATGTATGTATATATATATGTATATATATATATATATTCATATTTTTTAAAAGGCACAATACACATATATTTCGACGTACTACCAACACGTTACATATATCACAAACGTATGTCAACGTCACACCACTATATACACCTCATATTTATGAGTATATTCAGGTATTATATCATAGGATATAAGTCATGGTGATGACAAGATTATAACGACATGTTACAAGGTCATCAACCGAAAAATGTCGTATCGGGTGACTGCCGAAACTTCACCGGCGTGTCACATACTTGCCGTATAAAGATGGACAGCCCATATACATCAAAAATAGCCAAAACTTTTGTGGTTCACATGTTCAAATCATCCACTAAAGCATTCAATGTCGGCACATATAAATCACCCACAATTTAGGCCAAATTTTTAGAGATTTCAAATTCAATTCTTTAAGCACATTGGGCGCCTATACCATCATCCATTAGAGCTGAATATACACTTTATTTTATGATTATTATGTGTTACATAACATATATGACATGTGCAAGAAGTTTGAATTTAATCGGAGAAAAATAACGTAACCGACGAAAGTAAAAAATTCGGTTTTCTACGAACACAACACATGGAACGTTTTTTGGAATGAGATGTAACATGTATCTAGACACTTTTTACACATTCAAGACAAGTTAAAGTATTCTAGAAAATTCAAATTAGGACTGATTGCGATTTACCATATATGTGTAAATATTGTGCATTATTTGACAAAGCTTGCTAAAGTGAAATTTCAGCACATGGACAAGTTATTCCACACAACATTTGCAGTCATGATGGAGGCAAGGTGGAGTTTATTTGGCATCTCAATTGGTGGAGAATATGCCACATAAGATTAGTGACATAAAGGAGAGCACTACATATGGAAGGAATTCAAAACTACAACACATGTTGAGAAATTTTCAGCACATGTGTAGTTGGCGATTTTTGGGCTGATTTTGTCTTCAATTTGCTTCCCAAAATTGAAGGGATTGAATGGTGATTGTTTGGTAATATTTTAACTACTTTTTGGCACATGTTTTGTATGTTTTTTTCAGATTTTTATAGCACATTTAAGGATGCCAAGTTGGACCAATCATCAAGTGACAAGTAAGCAAGGTCAAGTCATCCTTCCAATCATAGTGTGCCAAGAAATCAAGATGGTGTCATTTCTACACAAGGCAATCTTCCAAGGACATTAAAGAGAATTCTCAAGAATGGAAGATGCCCTAAGGGGGCGGCCATGAGCTGCATAAAAGAAGAGAAGTAATGCAAATAAGGCTAAGACAACAACACATTTCTCTCAAGTGCAAAAGATCTACTACTCTCTTCTACCTTTCTTTCTTCTTCTTCTTCTCTCAAGCATATTGTTCATATATTCTAAATATTGTATAGGCTTTGAATATAAAACCCGCTCTCATTCATTGTTATAAAAGGTTGGTCAAGGTGTGATCAAACCTTCATTCAATCGGTGGTGGTGTCCGTGATTCGTTTGCTCGATTGTGTTGTTTGTAAAAGGGTGGATCAACGTGATTGACATACTTCCCAGAAAGAATTTTCAAGAACTGTTTCCAACCATTATAATACATACCTTGAGGATCTTATAATTACATTTTCAGATTATTTAGAGTCACCAATTAATCGGAATAAATTTTTCAAGTTGCAGTACAGTTTCTGGCAGATTTTCGCAATCTGACCAAAAACGTATTTTCAACGGGTTATAAGTAGAGTTTTAATATGAAATTTTTATGAGATACTCAAAACATCTGAGAGTAGATTCGCTCTGAATTTCATAATTTTTGAAGGTCTGTAACTAAGCTTTTTAATTATTTCAAATCAGGATCTGAAAACAGAAACTGTTTTCAGAAGTAAGGTTTTTGGATCAAAAGTTTTTAAAAACCAAATTTTTTGCACCCACTATTCAACCCCTACCCCTTCTAGTGGTGCTATACAGATCCTACAAGTGGTATCAGAGAGCAGTCACCCTCACTACAAGGAGATCCAACGTTCTTTGTGAGATGGCATCCACTAGTTATAAAACCAAGCAAGAAGGAATGTCAACCATAAGGCCTCCTCTTTTCGATGGTGAGTCTTTTATACAATGGAAACTTAGAATGAAACTTTTCTTTATAGCTATTTATAATGACTTATGGTCCATCATAGAAGACGGTCCTTTTATTCCGTCTAAAATAACTATGATTGATGGCGTTAAGTTAGAAGTAGTAAATCCTAAGCAAGAGTATACCATTGATGATAAAAAGAGATTAATTATGAATGCGAAGGCTATGCAACTTCTATTAAATGGCCTAAGTAAAATTAAATCAAGTTATGTGTCTAATTGTTCTAGTGCCTAAGAGATGTGGAGAATTCTTGAAATGAAAAATGAAGGGACTAGTCAAGTTAAAGAGTCTAAAATAAATATGTTTATGTCTACCCTTGAGTCTTTCAAGTTATTACCAAACGAGTCTATTGTTGATATGGACTTACGCTTGACTAACATCTACAATTCTCTTGAGTCTCTTGGAAAAGCTTTTTCTACACAGAAAAAGGTTCAAAAGGTGCTAAGAAGTCTCCCATCCGATTGGGACCCCAAAGTCACAGCGATTGAGGAAAGTAAAGAAATGAGATCAATAAAAATGGAGGAACTAATCGGATCATTGAAGGTATATGAAAACAAACTCACTCTAAAAAATTCTAAATGTACATCTAAACAAGATAAGGCTATAGTGTTTAAATCAAATGAATACGTCTCTACCTCTTATGATCGCGTAGATGATAGTGACACAGAGTCTGATGATGAAGATCTAATCACGTTGGCTAAAAGATTAAGAAAGATAATGAGAAATCGATTAAAAACAAACCTAAGCCTACTTCACTAAGAATAATTGAAATAAAAATAATGGGGACATAAAGTGTTATGAATGTGGGAAACATGGACACTTGTCATATGACTGCCCGAACAAGGACAAACAAACAAAAATCGTGACAAGGGCTGGAATAAAACTAGACTCATCTCAGAACCTAAACAAAGGAGAAGAGCCTTCAAAGCATCCACATGGAGTGACTCATCCGATTCTGAGACTGAAAAAACCGAAGAAGAAATGACACAAGTATGCTTTACATCCAAGGCTTCGAATGATGTATTTTTGACTCTCATTCAGATTCCGAGCCTTCTTATGATGATTTATTCTGTCAATATCTTGAGTTGCATAATTTTTCTAAGGATCTTGCAAAAAATGTTTTAACCCAATAAAGTACACATCTTGAGGGTCTTACCATAAAATTTTCAGGTCATTTAGAGTTCCCAATTAATAGGAATAAAATTTTTAATTCAGAGTACAGTTTCTGGAAGATTTGCGTAATTTGTACAAAAATGTGTTTTCAAAGGGTTAGGCTTGGAGTTTTAATTTGATATTTTTATGAGTCACGCATAACATCTGAGAGCATATCCTCACCAAATTTCATAATTTTTGGAGGTATACAACTAGGTCATTTAGATAAATCAAATCATGATCTGAATACAGAAACTGTTTTCAAAAATGAGTAATTTGATCCAAAAAGTTTTAAAAACCGAATTTTCCGCATCACTATTAAACTCCCCCCTTCTAGTGGTGCTATACAGGTTCTACATTGGATTTGTCATCAATTACAAATTAATGTTGTTATTCTAAGGAAAATTTGTTCACAGATTGACATAATCCAATCAAAAACGTTTTTCTGGGCCTTACACTTTGCATTTTAATCTAAAATTTTTACGACATATAGATAACATCTTAAATTACATTGTCACAAAATTTCACAAATTTTGGAGGTCCAGAACCTTCTCATTCAGTTAATCAAATATAGGATCTGAAAACAAAATTTGTTTTCAGAAGTGAGTAATTGGTCGCTAACATTTTTTAAAACCAATTTTTTTCCACTCACTATTCAACCTCCCTTCTAGTGGTGCTATACAGGCCCAACATTTATAAACTTTTGTATTCTTGATTTTGCATGTTATGAGGCAATCATAATCATGTCTAAGATTTTAGTTCATAAAAGACATTTCTTGATGATCTCCATGTTATTTCATGTATGTATATATTCGGCCATAGTAGAGTTTTATAGCTGACTTGTTTTATTTTCATGGTTTCCATCATTTGGCATGTTAATGTACTTTATGATGATTTTGTAAGACTTCACGTTGATAGAAACCAATATGTATATAGTTGCGATGAATGTTCAAATCAAGATACAAGTAAAAGAGGTATAAGAGAAAAGGATTGTGTGATATATACATACATATAACTTTCGACCAAATGGTAAAAAGGAAGGGGAAGAATAAAATTTATGTCATGTTATAAGTATAAATATGTTTGATATAAAAAGAAAAGGTGATAAGAGCAAACTATATAATACAGAAATGAGATATATCAAAAGGAAAAATGCAAGTGCGTGCGTGTGTGTGTGTATTCGGCCAAATGGTCATTTTTGCATATATGTAAACATTCGGCCTATATATATAATAGCAGGGAAATAAATAGCTGTGGACATGTTTATGGATATAAAAACGTATAAGAGAAAGTCGAGTAGGAAATATGATTATTTCATGTATATTATCATGAAATATGGAAGTATATATAAATGAATATGAAATTAGGGCTTTGGCCATTTTCATTAAGTGTAAGATGTATATTTTGAGGAAATATGGATGGATATAAATCATAGAAAAGTGGGTTGTTTTTGGGTAGTGTGTCCGAGAGTTGGTGTAGCGCCCCGCACCCGGGCCTCGTCCGGATACGGTGCACCCGCCGTACTTCACTAAGGAGAGTACAAAGCGTCATGCGTAACATACGAAAATCCATAATAAGCCATGGATTCCTATGTTAACAATTAACATGACAGTAAAATTTAGGCAGAATTAAAACTTTCCAAATTAAACATGCATTACGCAATAACTAAGTCCCCGAAGTAGCAGTCACACAAAACATCATAGTCACATCCCACAGAGTACCAACATAGTCATAGTACAAACATCTAAGCAGCACAAAAGTCCTTAAGTTCATCTCCCATCATGTCTTCACGCCTACGGATACGGTACCCTCGGCTTATCTTCAATCCACTCTATCTTGGTATTATCTGGGGGGAAAAATAAAGTGTGAGTGATAAAAATCACCCAGCAAGGATACAATAAACGACCATGAAATACATAAAGAATTAGAACGTGAATGTATCAACATAAATCCTTGAATAGCAGCTCATACCTGTCTTAAGTCCTGAAGTCAACTGATGGTATGGACTAAGCATAATTCTAGATAGTGCTAACCACTAATGGCTTATTAAGTCCTTAGCTGTATCATACCACATATTAACATGATCGTGAGTTATGCAATATGCAATGCATGATGTCATGTCATGTCGTGTCAAAACATCAGTATGGTCCCATAAAATGTCATGTCATAAAAACAGAGTGTCAGATCAATTAACCCCGGATCTGAGCGGGTCCAGAACAGATATCAGATCAATTAACCCCGGATCTGAACGGGTCCAGAACAGATATCAGATCAATTAACCCCGGATCTGAGCGGGTCCAGAACAGATATCAGATCAATTAACCCCGGATCTGAACGGGTCCAGAACAGATATCAGATCAATTAACCCCAGATCTGAGCGGGTCCAGAACAGATATCAGATCAATTAACCCCGGATCTGAGCGGGTCCAGAACAGATATCAGATCAATTAACCCCGGATCTGAGCGGGTCCAGAACAGATATCATGTCATCAGACCAATTAACCCCGGGTCTGGAGTCGGGTTAGTCGCATGCTTAGCCGGCAAGGAATTCATGAAGCTTTCTTTAAAATATGGGACCGTAAAAACTTTTCATGCATAACGAGAAGATAATCACTTGTAAAACTTGCTTGCATCATAAAATCCATGAAAACCAGGTTCATGATCATGCATGATACATGCCGTGATATGAAATGCAAGCCATGACATAAATGATCACATGCATTCCTTATAACATGTCAACGTACATGGGTTTGGATGAATATTTCCACATTTTGTACTTCATTTACATAGGACGGTTAGGCTAACCATTTTGGTCCATTTCCGCGACTCTTTCGTCACAAGTACGTTAGGTGAAATCATAGATATAAGTCGTAGAATTGGGAATTATTTTAAATAACCATAAAGGGCTTACTTACTTGCTTTACGATTTATCTTAAGTGCTGAGGCTGAGCTGGCCGATTTTACTAAAAATTTAATTGTGGCAAATCCGTAATTCCGTTTCCAGAAATTCCAGCTCGTATACGTCATAAACATATGGGACTAGTATCCTACCGAAATTCAGCCTATTTGCATGTCTCTAAGTTCCTTTTCTAAGCCTGGAAGGTCGTTACAAATTTCAGGGTGGCTTCAGTAATTTCTATTGAGCAGTTTTACCAAATAATTCATTAAAAATAATCTAGAACTTGTTTTGCTGAAATTCCAACTGGCATGTCTTCTAGACTCATAGAGTTATTATCATGCCAAAAACCAGCTTTATTGGTTAATCACAAGGTCCCTTTTCAAGTCAGTAAAAAGAAGTCACTATTCTGCTCAATTCCCGTTTTCAGGTCAGACCAGTCTTACCAAAATATTTATTAAAAATAAACCATAGCTCCTTTTACCAAAATTCCAGCTGGCATCTCTACCATACTCATGGGGCTACGTTTGTGCCAAAATTCAAAGTTATTGAAGGTCCAAAGAGTCCTCTTTTAATTCGTTGAAGAAAAGGGTCATTTCTGCCCAGGTCCAGAATTTTCTGCTGGAGCGGTTTTACCGCGTAATTTCTTAAAATTAATTCTTAACTTATTTTAACATAATTCCAACTCATACATATCATAAACTTGTAATACTAGCATCCTACTGAAAATTAACTCATTTTCATGTCCCTAAGATTCGTTTTTGAGTTCACTAACTTGTTACTTAATTTCTGCTCTGTCCCAGTACTTCCCATTGAGCAGTGTTACCAATTAAATTATTAAAATTAATCCACAACTTGTTTTGCCATGATTCCAGCTGGAGTATTCACAGCACACCTGGTATTATCATCCTGCCAAAAATCAGATTTATTGAGCCACTACAAGGTCCTTTTTCATGTCATTCAAAAAGAGATGCAGTTCTGCTCAGTTCCAGGTTTTTCAGTCTGAGCAGCTTTACCAAATCTTTTATTAAAAATGTTCTACAACTCCTTTTTCCAACATTCCAACTTGCACATTTCCTATACACATAATGGTATCATCACACCGAAAATTAGCCTTTTTGAACCTCTACAAGATCTCTTTTCAGGTCATGCAAAACATTACATCATTCTGTACTGTTCCAGAATTTACAGCCTGAGCAGTCTCACCATTTATTTTATAAAAATTAAACCATAACTTATTTTACCAAAATTCCAAATCTCAGCTCTTCTATACACATGGGGCTAGATCTGTGCCAAAGACCAGATTTATTGAAGGTTCAAAAGACCCTTTTTAAATTCGTTAAACTCAGTGATCAATTCTGCCCTGCTCCAGAATTCCCTACTGGAGCAGTTTTACCGTAAAATTTCTTAAAAATAATCCTTTGCTTATTTTAACGAAATTCCAACTCTCAATCGTGCTGCCTTCATAGGACTAACGTTGTGCCAAAAATTAGCTTCATTGAAGGTCTGGAAGTCCAGTTCTACGGTCATTGAAGGTGTCACCCCATTCTGCCCAGTTCCAGTACTTTGACATATTGTCACGGTTTAAGTCAAATACTCCCATTCATCTTGTTCCTTTTGCATTAGGACATTGGTTAACACTTATATCCCATTGTGACATAAATATCCAGGTTGCATGCTTGTTATAAAATTACCTTTGCATCAAAATAAACAGTTTGTGGGTAACCAACCAAGCTAGTACCATATCTACATATAGCAAGCATTCTTTCTTGAAATCAAAGTTCACCCTCCTTTCCATCCTTAGTGCCGAAACCTATGTGATACCTTAACCACATTTCTCAACATATATTCAACATGCAACACATTCAAGATTCATTTTAATTCAATCCCAAAAGAAAACCTTCATAGGACTCATATCTATCACATGCATGCATTCCTAGGACCTTAAAATTTCATTCAAGAGTTACTCTTGCCTAGGCTTACTTAGACTAACCTTGTGTTATTCTAAATCAGCCTCAAATCATATTGCATGTAGGAAATAACACCATCTTGGACACAATAACCCACATGCAAGACATTATTCTTAAGGAATGACTAAGATACAATCTTAAACTTAAGGGGGTACCACTAAAGATCACATCTTTGAAACTTTAACCATTCAAGACACTAATCCTTTAGGTAAATCATGAGAGATTAGTGTATACTTGCCTCTTCAAGCCAAAGTTTTTGCCTTTTGCTTGGTTTTGGAGTGAGTTGAGTTGGAATCCTTCTCCTCCTACTCCCTTGGGCACACGGTTTTGGATGAAGAGGAAGGAAGAGGTTAGTCTCTCATAAATAGTGAAAATAGAATCTTATTTGATGCTAGAACATCTTACCAAAGTAGTCTTGAGATGGAGATTCAAGTTGTAGCAAGGTAGCTTCACCTAAGAGAGTTGAAATCTTCCACCTAGTTGGACAAGGAGGCCACGGTTTTGGGGTGGAGGAGAACACCCTTGTGAGCTTCATCCTTTTGTATGACATATCTACTTAAGAACTTTGGAATGAGACTTACCTAGAGGATCCTTGAGCTTGAAGAAGATGAAGCTTGATTGAGAATTTCTAGTCTTCAAGAAGGGAGGGGCCGAAAGTTGGTGATAGAAGGGGAATGGAGAATTTCCTTAAGTGTTTAGTAGGAGCTTTCTTAGGGAAATGTTCAAGACAAGATGGAAATGAGGTTGTCTTGAGAAATAAAAAGAGCTAGGGGGTAAGGGGGAGGCCGGCTTGTGCATGGGAGAAGGGGAAAAGAGGATCTAGGCCTTGCTTTTCTTACACACTAGCTTCTTCTCTTCTTATTTTATTATTTCTTTTGCATGCAAGTTGCTATTTAATATTTGAATTATTATGTAATTTGTTAATTATAATTTATTTGGAAGAGTGTGGAGAATTCTAGATCCTCCCACTCCTTGGCCGAAATTATGAGGGTGTTGGGGGGTATTTTGGTCTTTTCACACTTATCATATCCAATGCTTATATAATTTATAATGTTATTTATTTCGTTTAATTTTGATTTTAGTTTTACTTTGTGAGGATTGTTTATGTTTGTATTCTTACAAGAACGAGCTCGCTTCAAGGGTGATCAATGGCCCTTGGCCGAATTCTCAAGGTATATCACACACCTCGTGACATTTGTTCGTATACTCATTTAGTGTTCGTCCTAAACGAACTTGAAGAATTTAAATAAGAATGCGATACATGTGACTTGAGTAACAGGCTCGTGAAGGAATCATCGCTTTTATTCTGTCACTTAATCATAGTCTCAAGTATACGGTTGTAGGGGTACAACATCCTCCCCCCCTTATTATAAGTTTCGTCCTCGAAACTTCAGAACTAGTCAAAAGATGAGGCATCGACTCCTCACGTTGCCTTCCGTTTCCCATATGGCTTCTTCTTTAGGTAAATAAGATCGCATAAAGCGTATATTTAGTTCCCCCAGAACTGCTTTGTTCCCTTCATCTTAGAGGTCTCGTCAGAACTTACTCTAATTCTCGAAAGGTGTTATTGTCACCTATCCCCTATCAAGCACTCGCAAACCTCGATACTATGTACTCGATAATGAAATCCATTCCGTGTAATCATGACCGTAGCAGGCTTATAATTTCCTTTTACATAAGGAATGAACAACTAGGCAGAGATCATTAACTCTGGGGTATAGATTATTCGCTCTTTTCTATAAACATCCTTTCAGTGATCATGTAACGGTCATCCTATTTACGAAATAGCTTCCAAAGACACCCGAGATAATTCCCATAAGGTACACAAACCAAGCTCTTCATAAGGTATGTCCCGTATTCATCCGTCTTGCTACTTGCCTTATTACGTACTAACTCTTACCCTTTTTCGCGATCATTTCATAGAATCGAACTAGAAGTTGGGGTTCTCCTTTGAAACTTATGTTCCTTTTATGACATTTCAAATCATCCTAAGGTGACCCGTTCTCTTAAAACATGGTTTTCATAGTCATGACCTATTCCCCGCATAATGCAATAAAACAGGTACAAGTGCTAATAGTGACGCATCATGATGAGGACCCTGCGTCCCATACACAGTGTCATACTTAATAATGTTATCACTAATAACCTTACCTACTCGCTTGTGGTCTACTAATCATAACTCAAGGAAACTATCATAATCACTCCTACTTGGTTAATAGGAAGTAGAGCAGAGAGCATGGGTACTTTACACTTATTAGGCGTATCTTGATTGTTTCTTTGTCATCCGTATAGACTTTGCCTTGTATGGTTGCGGTTTCCACCTTCTACTTCGTTTGCTCATTAAATCGTTTCTTTCATTCTTTCGTCTCCTTATCAACGCATACCGCTCCATAGCAGCCCTCCAATAATTCACCAAAGGTCCTTGAATACGACTTAACATAACCTAATTGGATCTGGTAGTCTAAACCTTTCATCTCTTATAATCAAAGGGACATACTGTCCCAAGGTAATGAATGAGTATGGAAATGCCTGGCCTTTGTCTTAGTGAGTTAAATTCCGACAACGATATTCCTTCAGGGTTAGTATGATGTAATTGACCTATCCTGATTATGTACTATTGGAGTTTCCTTCTTTTCATGACAGGGGTCCTTAAGTCCTGACTGTAATCCATACGCTTTCCTTCGATAGACATCCTTCGGTATCCATGCGTTAACCATAAAAGCGTCTCTATCGGTGTTAGAAATTTCCTCCCTAAAATACATATAGGATGACTCGTACCTTAATCTGAGATTGTACTCTTATAGAATGGTGAAGCCCAAATCGCTCGCCAAATCCTACTTGACTCATCCGTTTCGTCGACACGCCAATTCCGTAATAATCGAGCCTAGGGTCGAAGTCCTTCCTGGGAATTTATGTCGTTTCGTGGTGTTCTTGTTCCTTACAGAATCTATGTTTTCTTTTCCCAATCACAAGAGTATCCTCGTTTGCTCTGTCCTCATAGACTATTATGCTATGCAAGATTTCGTCACCTCATATTGTTGCTGCTAGAGTGGGTTAGATAATCCCGACTTATAATAGTCGTGGAAGGAATTTAACCATCTTACTGAATTGTCCTTAAGATGCCGGACTCATAAGGTCTATAACGTGTCAGGACATTTGTCAATCCTAATAGTTTTGGGGATGTCTATGATTCGCCTTGCACACATTCCATGTTCTTCCTCGAGCTTGTTTCTCTCGTTGGAAATAGTCAGTTTGCAATTTGGTTTTGTTAACACTTGGGTTTCCCGAAGTGGTCAAACAAATCATTGATCCTAGGCAACTGGTAGTTATCTTCCATGGAAACCTTATTGAGCTCCGACTATTATGGTAATAACCCAACCGTTAAGAGCAATTTGATAACTTATTCTAGTTTTTACACTTTAGTTGGGTTACTTTATCGCATTGCTCCAATGACCGTTTATACCTTGGCTAAAGGACATAATAAAACATAGGTAATTCAGATTTAAATTAAGCAGTCCGGAGTACCTGTTACGATTTGAGGTTTCAGGCGCTGCTGAATCAGGCACTCTTTCATCCAGGTTAGCGTTCTTGGTTATCTCTTTATTATCCCTCAGGGGAAACGGTCGCCACTTCCTGTTTCGTTTCTTAAGTCCTTTATTTCGTCCTTCCATTAGTTTAATATCGCGTTCCGCTCTGTAGCAGTCCTCCAGTAATTCCTCGAAAGTGCTAGAATATGCATTCGCTAGCCGAATCTTAATCCGAAAGTCTAGACCTCGCATGAATCTGATTACCTTAAGCTCTCCGTCTTCCATGATCAAGGGAACATAGCGGCCCAATGTAGTGAACCGACGAGCATACTCTGAGACAGTGATACCTGGTTCTTGTCTCAAGGTGTCAAATTCCTCAACCCTCGTCATGATTAGTTCTGTAGAGAGGAAAAACTCACAAAACTCCTCTAGAAACCTTGCCCAAGTCACCGGTCGGGGCAATGGCTGGATACAAGTTCTCCACCACAGGCTGGCCTTGCCAATCAAAAATGGCCGGACAATTAGTGTCTTTACCTTCTCAGGTACTCGTATCAGCAAGAAGGTACTTTCAACTTCATCAAGCCATTTTTCCGCTTCCTCGGGACTAGATTCTCCGCCAAATTCTGGAATATGTGCTCTTACTAGCTGCCGGTAATAAAACCCAGCGCTGCCCGGGGGTGAAAGTGACAATGCTTGTTCGTTAGTCTGTGATGCCATCTGCACTTATGGTTTTAATGTCTATTTAGAATATCGGAATTAAAATCAATTGAATTTGACTAAGGACATAAATCGAAAACTTAAGTAAAGGAGATAAAAAGGCACGTCTTACGTCATGGACCTAGCTTTCATAATTTAGGATTAGTTATTAAATCACATCCTGAACCCGGTCTAAGTGGTCCTATTCTAAGGTCGTCACTCATCTAAAATCATGACTTAGGTCTACGATCAAACTTAGATTGCTAAGATCATAACTTAGTCCTACGTTCTGCCCGTAATCTAGAGCCTGGGCTCTAATACCACCTGTAGCGCCCCGCACCCGGGCCTCGTCCGGATACGGTGCACCCGTCGTACTTCACTAAGGAGAGTACAAAGCGTCATGCGTAACATACGAAAATCCATAATAAGCCATGGATTCCTATGTTAACAATTAACATGACAGTAAAATTTAGGCAGAATTAAAACTTTCCAAATTAAACATGCATTACGCAATAACTAAGTCCTCGAAGTAGCAGTCACACAAAACATCATAGTCACATCCCACAGAGTACCAACATAGTCATAGTACAAACATCTAAGCAGCACAAAACTCCTTAAGTTCATCTCCCATCATGTCTTCACGCCTACGGATACGGTACCCTCGGCTTATCTTCAATCCACTCTATCTTGGCATTATCTGGGGGGAAAAATAAAGTGTGAGTGATAAAAATCACCCAGCAAGGATACAATAAACGACCATGAAATACATAAAGAATTAGAACGTGAATGTATCAACATAAATCCTTGAATAGCAGCTCATACATGTCTTAAGTCCTGAAGTCAACTGATGGTATGGACTAAGCATAATTCTAGATAGTGCTAACCACTAATGGCTTATTAAGTCCTTAGCTGTATCATACCACATATTAACATGATCGTGAGTTATGCAATATGCAATGCATGATGTCATGTCATGTCGTGTCAAAACATCAGTATGGTCCCATAAAATGTCATGTCATAAAAACAGAGTGTCAGATCAATTAACCCCGGATCTGAGCGGGTCCAGAACAGATATCAGATCAATTAACCCCGGATCTGAACGGGTCCAGAACAGATATCAGATCAATTAACCCCGGATCTGAGCGGGTCCAGAACAGATATCAGATCAATTAACCCCGGATCTGAACGGGTCCAGAACAGATATCAGATCAATTAACCCCGGATCTGAGCGGGTCCAGAACAGATATCAGATCAATTAACCCCGGATCTGAGCGGGTCCAGAACAGATATCAGATCAATTAACCCCGGATCTGAGCGGGTCCAGAACAGATATCATGTCATCAGACCAATTAACCCCGGGTCTGGAGTCGGGTTAGTCGCATGCTTAGCCGGCAAGGAATTCATGAAGCTTTCTTTAAAATATGGGACCGTAAAAACTTTTCATGCATAACGAGAAGATAATCACTTGTAAAACTTGCTTGCATCATAAAATCCATGAAAACCAGGTTCATGATCATGCATGATACATGCCGTGATATGAAATGCAAGCCATGACATAAATGATCACATGCATTCCTTATAACATGTCAACGTACATGGGTTTGGATGAATATTTCCACATTTTGTACTTCATTTACATAGGACGGTTAGGCTAACCATTTTGGTCCATTTCCGCGACTCTTTCGTCACAAGTACGTTAGGTGAAATCATAGATATAAGTCGTAGAATTGGGAATTATTTTAAATAACCATAAAGGGCTTACTTACTTGCTTTACGATTTATCTTAAGTGCTGAGGCTGAGCTGGCCGATTTTACTAAAAATTTAATTGTGGCAAATCCGTAATTCCGTTTCCAGAAATTCCAGCTCGTATACGTCATAAACATATGGGACTAGTATCCTACCGAAATTCAGCCTATTTGCATGTCTCTAAGTTCCTTTTCTAAGCCTGGAAGGTCGTTACAAATTTCAGGGTGGCTTCAGTAATTTCTATTGAGCAGTTTTACCAAATAATTCATTAAAAATAATCTAGAACTTGTTTTGCTGAAATTCCAACTGGCATGTCTTCTAGACTCATAGAGTTATTATCATGCCAAAAACCAGCTTTATTGGTTAATCACAAGGTCCCTTTTCAAGTCAGTGAAAAGAAGTCACTATTCTGCTCAATTCCCGTTTTCAGGTCAGACCAGTCTTACCAAAATATTTATTAAAAATAAACCATAGCTCCTTTTACCAAAATTCCAGCTGGCATCTCTACCATACTCATGGGGCTACGTTTGTGCCAAAATTCAAAGTTATTGAAGGTCCAAAGAGTCCTCTTTTAATTCGTTGAAGAAAAGGGTCATTTCTGCCCAGGTCCAGAATTTTCTGCTGGAGCGGTTTTACCGCGTAATTTCTTAAAATTAATTCTTAACTTATTTTAACATAATTCTAACTCATACATATCATAAACTTGTAATACTAGCATCCTACTGAAAATTAACTCATTTTCATGTCCCTAAGATTCGTTTTTGAGTTCACTAACTTGTTACTTAATTTCTGCTATGTCCCAGTACTTCCCATTGAGCAGTGTTACCAATTAAATTATTAAAATTAATCCACAACTTGTTTTGCCATGATTCCAGCTGGAGTATTTACACTACACCTGGTATTATCATCCTGCCAAAAATCAGATTTATTGAGCCACTACAAGGTCCTTTTTCATGTCATTCAAAAAGAGATGCAGTTCTGCTCAGTTCCAGGCTTTTCAGTCTGAGCAGCTTTACCAAATCTTTTATTAAAAATGTTCTACAACTCCTTTTTCCAACATTCCAACTTGCACATTTCCTATACACATAATGGTATCATCACACCGAAAATTAGCCTTTTTGAACCTCTACAAGATCTCTTTTCAGGTCATGCAAAACATTACATCATTCTGTCCTGTTCCAGAATTTACAGCCTGAGCAGTCTCACCATTTATTTTATAAAAATTAAACCATAACTTATTTTACCAAAATTCCAACTCTCAGCTCTTCTATACACATGGGGCTAGATCTGTGCCAAAGACCAGATTTATTGAAGGTTCAAAAGACCCTTTTTAAATTCGTTAAACTCAGTGATCAATTCTGCCCTGCTCCAGAATTCCCTACTGGAGCAGTTTTACCGTAAAATTTCTTAAAAATAATCCTTTGCTTATTTTAACGAAATTCCAACTCTCAATCGTGCTGCCTTCATAGGACTAACGTTGTGCCAAAAATTAGCTTCATTGAAGGTCTGGAAGTCCAGTTCTACGGTCATTGAAGGTGTCACCCCATTCTGCCCAGTTCCAGTACTTTGACATATTGTCATGGTTTAAGTCAAATACTCCCATTCATCTTGTTCCTTTTGCATTAGGACATTGGTTAACACTTATATCCCGTTGTGACATAAATATCCAGGTTGCATGCTTGTTATAAAATTACCTTTGCATCAAAATAAACAGTTTGTGGGTAACCAACCAAGCTAGTACCATATCTACATATAGCAAGCATTCTTTCTTGAAATCAAAGTTCACCCTCCTTTCCATCCTTAGTGCTGAAACCTATGTGATACCTTAACCACATTTCTCAACATATATTCAACATGCAACACATTCAAGATTCATTTTAATTCAATCCCAAAAGAAAACCTTCATAGGACTCATATCTATCACATGCATGCATTCCTAGGACCTTAAAATTTCATTCAAGAGTTACTCTTGCCTAGGCTTACTTAGACTAACCTTGTGTTATTCTAAATCAGCCTCAAATCATATTGCATGTAGGAAATAACACCATCTTGGACACAATAACCCACATGCAAGACATTATTCTTAAGGAATGACTAAGATACAATCTTAAACTTAAGGGGGTACCACTAAAGATCACATCTTTGAAACTTTAACCATTCAAGACACTAATCCTTTAGGTAAATCATGAGAGATTAGTGTATACTTGTCTCTTCAAGCCAAAGTTTTTGCCTTTTGCTTGGTTTTGGAGTGAGTTGAGTTGGAATCCTTCTCCTCCTACTCCCTTGGGCACACGGTTTTGGATGAAGAGGAAGGAAGAGGTTAGTCTCTCATAAATAGTGAAAATAGAATCTTATTTGAGGCTAGAACATCTTACCAAAGTAGTCTTGAGATGGAGATTCAAGTTGTAGCAAGGTAGCTTCACCTAAGAGAGTTGAAATCTTCCACCTAGTTGGACAAGGAGGCCACGGTTTTGGGGTGGAGGAGAACATCCTTGTGAGCTTCATCCTTTTGTATGACATATCTACTTAAGAACTTTGGAATGAGACTTACCTAGAGGATCCTTGAGCTTGAAGAAGATGAAGCTTGATTGAGAATTTCTAGTCTTCAAGAAGGGAGGGGCCGAAAGTTGGTGATAGAAGGGGAATGGAGAATTTCCTTAAGTGTTTAGTAGGAGCTTTCTTAGGGAAATGTTCAAGACAAGATGGAAATGAGGTTGTCTTGAGAAATAAAAAGAGCTAGGGGGTAAGGGGGAGGCCGGGTTGTGCATGGGAGAAGGGGAAAAGAGGATCTAGGCCTTGCTTTTCTTACACACTAGCTTCTTCTCTTCTTATTTTATTATTTCTTTTGCATGCAAGTTGCTATTTAATATTTGAATTATTATGTAATTTGTTAATTATAATTTATTTGGAAGAGTGTGGAGAATTCTAGATCCTCCCACTCCTTGGCCGAAATTATGAGGGTGTTGGGGGTATTTTGGTCTTTTCACACTTATCATATCCAATGCTTATATAATTTATAATGTTATTTATTTCGTTTAATTTTGATTTTAGTTTTACTTTGTGAGGATTGTTTATGTTTGTATTCTTACAAGAACGAGCTCGCTTCAAGGGTGATCAATGGCCCTTGGCCGAATTCTCAAGGTATATCACACACCTCGTGACATTTGTTCGTATACTCATTTAGTGTTCGTCCTAAACGAACTTGAAGAATTTAAATAAGAATGCGATACATGTGACTTGAGTAACAGGCTCGTGAAGGAATCATCGCTTTTATTCTGTCACTTAATCATAGTCTCAAGTATACGGTTGTCGGGGTACAACAGTTGGTATAAGGAAAATAGGGTATATTTTCATGATTTAAGACATGAATTATGTACTTATATTTTGGGTCTATTAATGGTTGATATGAGAAAGTATTAGAGTATAAATATGGTAGAATACCCAAGTAGTCAAATGCATCCATATTCATATCACGAAACGTTTTTTAAAAGTTCACCCTTGCATATCGAATCATATCGTATAGTCGGATATCTCATGACATGTTTATCGTATGTATATGATTATTGGGAGGCCGTAATAATACCATGTCCGATGTGGTTGGTATTATGGACATATAGTATGTAATCGATGATTGGAGATTGTCATGGTATTGGAACCCAAGAGGGTTGATATCGTTGGCATATAGTATGGTACTTTATATGCCCGAGTGTAACACGTTTTTTAGGGCAAGGGATCTCTGCCATATCGAGTCACTGTTAGTTTATGTACATTATGATGTAACACCATGTAGACTCGTCGAGACTCATGTTTTGCACATGTGACTATATGGGGGATATTTCGTTACTATGACGATATTATTTGCATGCAAGGCAAAGTGTTATAGCCATAATATGGAAATGCCAGGTTTATGAAGATGTTATGTCTTGTACATGTTTATATAAAATGGATATGAATACCATGTTTTATTGTTCATCGTTATAGAATTTTTATGGCACCGTTTAGAACATCGCATCGTAAGTATTTCGCATTTACATGACTCGTATAGAGACTTGATGCATCTAGATGATGAGACTAAGTATCTGATTATCTTAGACATAGATTGAGACTTCAAGTATGGCCATGTATGAAATGGCATTCTTAGAGATTTATAGCATAGAATGGTTACATTGATGATGATATATATGTTACGTGTATTTATTTACATTTCGGTCACGTACTTTATTTCTTAAAGTTGGAGACGAGAAATGTTATGTTCTTTATTTATGTATAGTTACTTTATTACCCCGTCTTCCATGCATGATGTATCTCGACAGATTACTTGCTGGGTGATTATTGTTATCGCTCATACTTGCCTTATCACATTCCAGAGAACAGGGACCCTGACGCCTTGTTCATTGAGGAAGGACCTCGACTAGAGTATCCGTAAGATGAGATGTAGGCCGGATCTATGTACCGGATATTTGGGTTTTGATCATGATGTACTTAGATTATTTTGAGACATTGTAACTTATGATTTGTACGCACTTATGACGATTGCATGTCGTATGTTTATCTTTATTTTGCTTTCGCTATCTTGATTTACGATTCATGTCGACATGTACATGTATAGTATCGACGCCTTGTACTTCTCGTAGTAGAGTACGACGGGTGTACCGAGCCAAAACCCTAGTTTCGGACGGGGCGCTATATAACTCATTCTGCATGAACAAGTACTTGAGGCTCTTGTGATTTGTGAATCCTCGCACTTCTCCACATATAAATAGTGCCACCATATCTTCAATGTAACTACCACTGCGGCAATTTCCAAGTCAATCATGGAATAATTCTGCTCATAGGGCTTCAGCTGCCTTGATGTGTAAGAGAAAATGCAATCCTCGAAAATCCCTCCATGAACTTGTGCTAATAACCAGCAAGGCCAAGAAAACTGCACACCTCAATGACATTAGTAGGTCGGGGCCACTCCGCAGTCGTCTCAATCTTTTTCGGATCTACTGCAATGCCCTCTTCAGAAATCACATGACCCAAGAAGGTAACACTCCTCAACCAGAACTCACACTTACTGAACTTTGCGTACAGTTTCTTCTTTTTGAGAATCTCCAATACCTCTTCAAATCTTTAGCATGCGTCTCCTCATTAGGCAATACACCAATATGTCATCAATGAACACCCTCACGAATCGATCCAGCTGCTCCCTGAACATGGTGTTCATCAAATCCATAAATGTCGCAGGTGCATTCGTCAATCCAAAGGGCATCACAAGAAACTCGTAGTGCCCATATCTAATGCGGAACACCGTCTTAGCCATATCCTCCATCTTGATCCTCAACTGATGATAGCTCGACCGAAGATCAATCTTTGTGGGCACTTTGGTGCCCTACACACGTTTTCATTTCATATGTGTCCATAGTTTAATATACAAACTTAAAAAATTAAAAAGGTGTTACCTTTAACTAGTCGAAGAGGCCATTCATCCTCGGTAGCGAATACCTATTCTTTATCGTGATCTTATTGAGCTCACAATAGTCAATGCATAACCTTATGCTATTGTCCTTCTTCTTCACATATAAGACTAGTGCTCCCCAGAGTGGGACACTAGGTCTTATGAACTTGCAGGCCAACAACTCTTGCAACTGCTCCTTGAGCTCTTTCAACTCCACTGGTGCCATTCTGTATTGCCTTTCGAGATCATCTCGACTCCTAGTATCAAGTTGATATCAAACTCCACATCTCTGCTTGGTGGCAAACCTGGCAGCTAATCAGGGAAGACATCTTTGAACTCTCTCACCACTGGATGTAGTCAATAGATGGAGTCTTTGAATTGGCATTCAAGGCGTACACATGAAATCCCTCATCTCCTTTCCTCAATGCCTTGTATACTCGCGTTGCGGTCAGATAGATGTTGCGAGACAACTTCTTCAACTTTGTGTTCCCTTGATACATAAACTCCTCCTTGGTAGGGTCCTTGAACACAACTTGCTTCTGCCTGCAGTCAATGTGAGCATAAAATCTGGCCAGCCAATCCATGCCAATAATCACGTCAAAATCGCTCATTTGGATTGATATCAACGCAGCTTCGATCTCCCAATCCTCCATCTCTATTTTGCAATTCCTGTACCAGTGGTGTGAAATGGTCACCTGGTCTCCAGCTCCAAGCATATGGTATGCTGTCTATAACCATTCGGGACAGTTTTAGAGGTTCTTGACAAACCTCTTAGCGACGAACGAATGGCTAGCACCACTATCAAACAAAAAATTCCTGGGACTCTATTCAGTAATATGACACCTAAGAGATTAGGGGTTCAAGTACAAGGTTACACAGGTAATATTATAATAATCGAGTAAAAACTTAAAAATGTAGATGTACCTGTCACTGCGTTGTTGGACCTCTGAACCTCAGTGTCCGTCATGACATAGACCCATGCATTCAGTCGTGGCCGACATCTGTGTCGCTGCTGTGGGGCTGCCTTTAAGGGTATTCTCTGCGGCTCAGGGCAGTCCTTCACCATGTGGCAAACCTTGCCACAGTTGAACCAAGCCTCCGTCTTCCTCCAATAGTCCCTTTTATGTTTCCCGCCACATGCCGGATGAGTAGGAGTCTCCACTGGCTGAATTCTGATGGCCTATTGTTGTTGCCGCTGTGGCTGATGTCGCAGCTGCTGGGGCCTAAATGGTTGACCCCCTCTGGCTGACATCTCGGCATCTTCACCCATCCTCCGTGCCTGATGTCTCCTCACGAGACCTCTTGTTTCTTCCCTCAGCTAGCACCCTCTACAAATCCGCCTCGACATGGTCGCACGACCACAAAAACTCTTCAAACTTTTTTGCATTCGTGTTCACAATACCTGAATGGATGTGAGTATTTAGACTTGTCTCGAACTTCAGCATCTTGAGACAGGTAGATGCCATGGTCGATAGGACATGTCTCCCTAGCGGATGGAACTTGTCGGCATATTCTGACACCTATATGCTCCCATGTGTCAAAACCTGAAAGGCAGCCATCTTCTGGAGAATCGCAGTCGTTGGAACATAATATCTGTGGAACTCCTCCCGAAACTGGTGCCACAAAACCGACTGAGGTAGATTCAGCGCGGCTCCGTTCCACCATTCCTCAATGTCTCCCAGAAGGAATGGTGCGACGACTTCTACCCGGATCTCCTCGGGTACTAGCAACAACCAAAGGCTATTCTATATCTCCTTGAGCCAGGCCTCTGTCTCCTTAGAATCTGTGCTACCCTTGATTGCCGGAACATGGGCCCTGTTCATCTTCTAATAGAAGAATCGAAGACCCGTATGCGGTGGTGGAGGAGGTGGTTGTGGCTGGTTCTGTTGCTGTTGCTGTTGTGTCAGAACTTGCATTATGGCAGCAAGCGCATTTGTCAGAGCCTGAGGCACCGGGCTCTGATTGTTGCCGTTGCCATCAACACTAAGGCCTCTCCTATGGGGCATGATATTGTAACAATACAGTTATGCATAATTTACCTACATTTATAATCTTAAAATAAATAACCAAAAACTACACTAATCGGGTAAGGGTAAACAAAAGGCGAAATTCAACAACTTAATTAGTATAAGTAAACAAAAAAGTCTAACAAGTATGTATGATTGCCTCATCCGATTATCACTTAAATCTAATGTCGAAACTTACTTCTAAAGTCAATAGTATCAAAATACTTAAGGCTTTAATGACCTAGGGGTAAGATCATGACTTAATTTCTAAGGCCATGACCTAAATCTACGTTTCCACCATGTATCTAGAGCCATGCTCTGATACCACCTGTAGCAACACGTTCCGAGCCCTAATACTCGAAACGGTTCATCGTCATATTTTGTAAGGAAAATACAAGACGTCAAAACGTATACAAATATACGTCGGCAATTTGACGCAAATCGATGTTAATGGAAGTCAAAGTAAAACCTCGAAATCATCATAAATAATAAATAACGTGCAAAGTTCTAGGCAAAACTAAATCAGTACAATATCTAAACAAAAATAAAATGATATAAATAACTAAGTCTCCTTAAGAATATGTAAAACTAGGATCCACAGTTCCTCGACTATGATCATCAGAATCATCCTTAATAGGCCATGAGCAATCCACACTCTTAACCCAAGTCCTCGAAGCAGACTACATTGTAATCCTGCTTATCTGAAAAAAATAGGAAAGTGTAGTATGAGCAACACTTCGCCAAGCAAGTAACCTCACTATATTTACCATAGGACCATACACGGACAAGAAAGTATAATAAAAATAAATAACGATACAAAAAATAGCATGCTTCTCATTCGTAAATAAATTTACTATTTTACCCCTAACATCCAAAATCAAAGACAACAAGTAAGCCCAACAAAGTCACATAACAGAGTCCAATCAGGAGTTAGTCCAAACCAAAACGTGATGCAATTTCCAAAATAATGCAATGCCATAGTTTCCAAATTTTCAAATCTGGCATAGCTGGTCCAAAGTCCGAATTCCAAATAATCAAAATCCGGTTTAACCGGTCCAAAGTCTAAAATAAAATGCAATGGCTATAGCACTTTCTCTACAAGTGACTTATACCATAAGATTTACGAATTGGTGACCCAATAGTCAATATGACACAGACACCCTGTCCCAGACTAGGTCGTTACGTCTGTGGCGCCTTAATGGCGTCCAATATGCCTATGTACCCTGTCCCAGAATAGATAGTTACGTTCGGCCGCTCCATTTGTTTGGAACCAATCCAACTTATAATATATTTCACCTTGTAGGAGTAAATTTCAAAATATGAATGTAAATTTTCAAAAATTATTTTCCAATTCCAAAAGTTAGTCAAAATTACCAAAATGCCTAAATACCAGATAATCCCATAACAAATGGTCCAAATACGTTCGAAAATTCCAAAATTACCAAATAACATACTCTCAGCCGTTGCATACATATATACATATATATATGTCCATGCTCATACATGTGCACATACACGTATATACGTATATGCACCTCCTTCGATGCACTTTTTCCCCAACTCACTACCCACTCACATTTCCTCACCTTCGACACCCTCAGCCCCACCACTGCCCCGCTGCCTAGTACCCTGTCCCACCTCCAGGCCTCGGCCCATCCCTTCCCTGCTCCCTTAAACCCTAATTTCACACCAACCCTCCTCCTAACTCTTGGCCACCCTCTGAACTTCTCACCACTCACATTTTCTCACATCTAACCACAAGGTATCAAGTATCATTCATGCCTAATACATTGCCACAAAAATCGCCCACCAAACAAGCCCATACGTGCCTACATGCGTGGTTGTCTCGCCCATGCGCGGCCACTTGCCAGCGCATGTGGCTCACGCGCCGCCGTGGGTGACACGCTCCGACCACCAGAATCCTCTCCTCCCTGATTTCAACCCATCTCCACTCTCAAACTGTACAAAATACAAATTTTTACAAGTCCAAAATTTGTCCAAAACCTCCAAAAACCCTAATTTTTATTCCATAACTTAGACAATAAAATTCATAGGTTGAATGAAATTAGATCAGCCCCTAAGCCCTACCAGTCTGGTTGAAGGTTCATCTCAACCATAATCTCCCAACTTCGGCCTTGACCATACCCATCATACTCCATATAAATACAAATCCACCACATTATCTATGTTCCAACACTTATGCATTGTACACAAAGTTTCCCAACCATCAGCCCCTTCTAATTTGCGGCCACAAGTTACAGTTCCCCATATATACACATTCAAAACAAATAACTTCAGAAATTCACTTTCAAATGTGATGACAATATATCATAATTAAACACACATTCACAACCGATATGGCTACATATGTACATTATTTTTGGCCGTTGGGACCTAAATCGCTCCCCCCCCCTGTGAAATTTCCAACAATTCCTCAAAACCGTGAGCAATTACAACCAAACATCAAGCAAGATGAGAAGAAACTTCCCTAAGAAGCAAGAACGAATGAAAAAGAGAAATCGCACAGAGAGAGAGAAAAGGCAACTCAAATTGCTCTGAATTCACAGGAATTGTAACTAACTCCCTCGGTTGGTTACAACGCAGACTTAAAGGGGAGAAAGAAGATACCCAGTGCAAAATGTCACAAACACCCTTAGACATACTTCGCTTCCTCCTAATTACATAAGGGCAAAATTGTCATTTCATACTTTTAAAACAAATTCGCGCGTATAACTCTCCTTCCTCCTCAGCTCTCCTTCGCATCATCTTGCACGCTCCCTACCATTTGCATCCGTCTCCATGGTAACCGTCTGTCTCCTTCCACCACTACTTATCAATATGACACCTAAAGGTGTCAATCGTTGATTGGTCCCTTGAATTCAACATTAGCTCGCCAGTCTGTCACTGATGTCTCAGGCTCTTGCCATGGCTTCAACACCCCCCCTCAAGATCAGCCGTCTGATCTTGGCTTGACATATAGACTGTGAATTCCCATTGCATTGACCAACTGTGCAGATCTCCTATAATCCAGTGCCTTAGTAAATAAATCTGCAAGTTGCACTTCTGTTCTCACAGGCATCAATTTTAGTGTTCCATCCTGCACCTTGTCCCTTACCACATGGCAGTCAATCTCTATGTGCTTCGTTCTTTCATGAAATATAGGATTTTCTGCGATATGTATTGCACTCTTGCAATCACAGAAGACCTCCACTGGTTTCTGTCCTCCCAGACCCAATTCATCCAACAAGTATAAGAGCCACTGCACCTCACAAGTGACTAAAGCCATTGCTCTGTATTCCGCCTCCGCTGATGACCTGGATACAGTCGTCTGCTTCTTAGCCTTCCACGAAACTAGTGCATTCCCTAAGAAGACGCAGTATCCTGTGACTGACCTCCTCGTTTCATGACATCCACCCCAGTCAGCGTCTACGAATGCTTTCAGTCTCAATTCACCAGTTTTTGGAAATAACAATCCTTGCCCCACTGTGCCCTTGATATACCTGAGCACTCTGTGTGCTGCCTTCATATGGTTTTCAGTAGGGCAGTCCATAAATTGACTGAGTTGCTGAACTACAAATGCAATGTCTGGTCTAGAAATGGTAAGGTATATTAATTTGCCCACTAGTCTTCTATACTGAGTAGAGTCAGGCAACAGAGGTGAATCATTATGTGTCATGCTCGAATGACTTTCCATTGGAGTTCTGGCAGGTTTAGCCTCTGTGAATCCAGCTTGATCAAGCATTTCTAGTGTGTACTTTCTCTGATTTATATGAATGCCTTCCTTGCCCTGAGCCACCTCAATGCCTAAAAAGAATTTCAGCCTGCCTAAGTCCTTGATCTTGAACTCATCATTTAGTGCCTGCTTGATCTCTGTAATGGCCCCCTCATTGTCACAAGTGACAATGATATCATCAACATACACCAAAAGAATTAGGAGAGACTGACCAACATGCTTAGTGAACATAGTGTAATCGCACTTAGATTGTTGGAAGCCCTTTCCAACCAAGAACCTAGTCAAGGTGGCATTCCATTCCCTACTAGCCTGTTTAAGCCCATACAATGACTTATGCAACTTACATACCTTACTGCAATCAGACACATCCAAACCGGGGGGAGGCAGCATATAGATCTCTTCATGTAAATCTCCGTGCAAAAACGCATTGTTTACGTCTAACTGGTGAATGGGCCATTGAAACTGGGCTACCATGGCAAGGATCACCCTTACTGTGGTCATCTTGGCCACTGGTGAAAACGTGTCCTGGTAGTCTAGGCCGTACTGCTGGGTGTATCCTTTGGCCACCAACCGTGCTTTGTGTCTTTCCACCGTGCCATCAGCCTTTAGCTTGACTTTGTACACCCATTTGCATCCAATGGGGCGTTTGCCCTCAGGCAATGTCACCAAACTCCACGTCTGGTTGGCTTCTAGTGCTGCCAATTCTGTTGCCATGGCTGCCTGCCATACAGCTGATCCAGCAGCCTCTGCATAATTCTTAGGTTCTGTGTGTGCATTCAAACTATAAATGTATGCCTTGTATTGCGGAGCCAGTGATGCATAAGACATGTACATACTCATAGGATGAGGAGAAGTATATTTGGGTATAGAGTCAGGCTGTGATGTAGTCAGGGAATTACAATGATAGTCCTGAAGATATGAGGGAGGACGTCTTGGCCGTTGAGGATGTGTGTTTTGAACTATTGGAAGGTCAATCACAATGGAACCATGTGGCAAAGGTTCATGTGTGGGTGACTGTGTTGAAGTGGGTAGAGTCAGATCATCGGGATGAAGGCTGTTTGATGATGGTTCTTGGGATGAGGGTGAGTTGGGAGGCTCTGGAGACGAATTGTTTGGATTATGATTGAGTTGGGGAGTGTCAAGTGTTTCTGTGTAATAGGCAGGTTGTGAAGTGTTGGGCAGAAATTGGTAGTCTGAGTTAGTGGAGCCAGATGGCATGGATGAAGGGATCACCCGATCTGAATCAGCAGATGATTCAGAACGAAAGGGAAAGGTTGATTCAAAGAACACGACATCCCTTGAGATATAAACATCCTTGGTATTCAGGTCCTGTAGAACATATCCTTTTGTACTGTGTGACAATCCAAGGAACACACTTCTGTGAGCTCTAGCTTCAAACTTCTCTTTATGCGCATGAGTATTGGTTCCAAAGGCTAGGCATCCAAATGTTCTAAGGTGGCTGTATGTAGGTAGTGTTTTGTAAAGAAGTTCATATGGGGTTTTGTGTTGAAGAACAGGGGTAGGAGTAATGTTAATGAGGTATACTGAGTGTTGGATACAGAAACCCCAGTAAGTAGAGGGCAGATTAGATTGGAACCTAAGCGCTCTTGCCACATTTAGGATATGTTGGTGCTTCCTCTCAACAATCCCATTTTGTTGAGGAGTGTTGATACATGTGGTCTGGTGCAATATACCATGAGAGGCATAGAATGCATTCATTTTGAATTCTTGTCCGTTGTCAGTTCTTATAGTTTTGATCTTGGCATCAAAATGAACAGATACAAAATGATAGAAACTCTCAACAATGGACCTGGTTTCACCTTTATTATTCATCAAGTACACCCAACAGTATCTACTACAATCATCAACTATTGTAACAAAGTAGTGCTGTTTATACAACGTGGGGTATTTATATGGTCCCCAAATGTCTATGTGTATAAGGGAAAAGGGGCTATCAGAAGATGAAGTGGATATTGGAAATGGGTTTCTCTTTTGTTTTGCAAGGGGACAAACTGTACATTCACATCCTGAATCTGGCACATGCACCATTGGCTCAATCTTCTGAACTTCCTTTTGTCTTTTCACAGACATATGTCCTAGTCTCGAGTGCCACAACATACCATCTGAGAGGCTGGCAGTACATGTCAGGTGGGATGAATGAGGAGCATCTGGTTTTGGATTGCCATGGAGATGGTAAAGGCCTTGATCTACCTCAGCTGAACCAATCATCTTCTTGGTTCTGAGGTCCTGAATCAGGCAGACATTGGAACAGAAAGCAACAGCAAATAGGTTTGATTGAGTGAGTTTACTGAGTGACAAAAGGTTAAACGCAAATGCTGGCACATAGAAGACATTGGTAAGAACCAGATTGGAATTTATACTGACTGTGCCAACATGTGTGACTTTGGCTAGAGTTTTATTTGGCAGTGTCACAGAGATAGCTTCAATAGGATGATAGGAATCAAACAAGTGAATGCAAGAACAAATGTGATCACTAGCTCCAGAATCCAAAATCCATACATTTAAGTTTGAAAACAGTACATTACCTGAAGCATTACCAGAGGTTGTGGATTGCTGGGCTGACATAACAGCATGACGAACATTGTCAACAGCACTAGAATCAACCAGACTCTTCCCTGCTCCTTCTTGTCTCTCCTGTAACAGGCTCATCAATTGAGAATACTGCTCTTGTGTCAACATAGGAGTCATTTGAGTCATAGTATTCTGTTGTCCATACAGTCCCGGATTCACTTCATCATATGCACCATAGTCCTCATATTCTGCAGCATTGGCATTGTCTCCTATCATCACACCACCACCTTCGTTACTTACCATGTTCACATGACTCTTGGGTTTGTACCCTGGGGGGTATCCATGCTTTTTATAGCACTTATCAACCGTATGACCAGTCATGTTGCAATGACTGCATATAGGGATCTTGCTATTGTTCTGATTATATCTAGGCATCTCACGCCTGAAACCTCTACCACGCTGCCTATGCCAAGCATTAGTCATGGAACCATCGCTATAACCCCTAGACTCATATACATTGCCCCTACCTGCACCATTCACATTCATCACCATCGAAGGATTATTGCTAAATCCATATTGACTCACTGAGTAGTTCAACTTCCTCTCCAATTTCACAGCCATAGCAAATGCAGACTTTAAATCCGGTAATGGAGTGGACAACAACACTTGTGATTTTACCGCCTCAAATTGGTCATTCAGACCCTTCAAAAACTTAATTACGCAATCATTCTCCACAAATTTGTTAATCTCAACAGTGAGATTACAGGTGCACCTTCTGCACGTACAGGCAGGCACTGATCTTAAAACCAACAATTCTTCCCACACGCTTTTCAACTTTGTATAATACTCAGTCACACTACTGTTTTCTTGCTTAATAGAGTAAAACTCTTCCTGTAGATCTGAAAGTCTAAAGGAATCAGCATTGCCATACCTGAATTTCAAGTCATTCCAAATGTCCATTGCAGAATCCAGCCATATCACACTCTGGCTGATACTGGGAGTCAAAGAATTAATCAACCAAGACGCCACCATATTGTTGGCTTTCATCCAAGAATTGTACCTCCTTGCTCCCTCCGTTGGCTTCTCAATTGCACCATTCACAAACCCTATCTTATTCTTGGATTCCAACGCTCTTCTTACGGACCTACTCCAACCATGGTAATTATTCCCATCAAGCAGCGGCTGAACCAA
This sequence comes from Eustoma russellianum, assembly GCA_036186865.1. Classification (NCBI taxonomy): domain Eukaryota; kingdom Viridiplantae; phylum Streptophyta; class Magnoliopsida; order Gentianales; family Gentianaceae; genus Eustoma; species Eustoma russellianum. The sequence goes on along the minus strand of AP025043.1, from coordinate 29,932,158 downwards.
AATTGTGGAAGGATTATCACTTGGGTGAATGAAGTATGGATCGTCTGATGGATCCACTGGAATCGAAGGTGATGCAGAAGAGGAGGACGCCATTGAATTGTTGTCTGTTACAGCGAAGGTACCAAAATTCATCAAACAATCTCTGATACCATGTGAAATTTCCAACAATTCCTCAAAACCGTGAGCAATTACAACCAAACATCAAGCAAGATGAGAAGAAACTTCCCTAAGAAGCAAGAACGAATGAAAAAGAGAAATCGCACAGAGAGAGAGAAAAGGCAACTCAAATTGCTCTGAATTCACAGGAATTGTAACTAACTCCCTCGGTTGGTTACAACGCAGACTTAAAGGGGAGAAAGAAGATACCCAGTGCAAAATGTCACAAACACCCTTAGACATACTTCGCTTCCTCCTAATTACATAAGGGCAAAATTGTCATTTCATACTTTTAAAACAAATTCGCGCGTATAACTCTCCTTCCTCCTCAGCTCTCCTTCGCATCATCTTGCACGCTCCCTACCATTTGCATCCGTCTCCATGGTAACCGTCTGTCTCCTTCCACCACTACTTATCAATATGACACCTAAAGGTGTCAATCGTTGATTGGTCCCTTGAATTCAACATTAGCTCGCCAGTCTGTCACTGATGTCTCAGGCTCTTGCCATGGCTTCAACACCCCCCCACAATTGTTCACATATACATATGTATCACATACGCCAAAGACATATAACCCACAAAATGCTAACTATATCCCTGGAGTGCATGTGCATAAATGCAAATTGCTATACTCATATAAAAGAAAGTAGCGTTCGGTACCCTCGGCCCAAGTATGCAGTACCTCAATTTTTTTCTTTAAATACAAATCTACCGTTCACACATCATACACATACATATGTATATTCAACCAATTATGCAAACAATCATACGAATGTACGATCCATAGATGTATATCAAAATAAACACATATATTTTTGCAAAAGCATAGTAAATATATATAACACTTACATGATTGGGGTATACTATACTTCAGTTGGCTAAGGTTGGTTGGAGTAGAATTCTTTTCTCCCTAAAGGGGTGCTGTGGCCGGAAGTCTTTGCTAGGAAGAAAAATACAAAAGCGGATGTTCTTGTGTTCGGGCTGGGAGGGTCACCGGGTAGAATCTTGGGTTTGCTTTTTTATGCATATTGGCTAACTACATGGGTTTGTATAAATAATAAAAATAAGTGGTTAGGTTTAGGGAGCTTCTTAGTTGATTAGAACTTGATTTTCTAAATCATACCTACTCAAATATTTATCTTCCAATTTCAATTAATTAGATTAGGATAATAATGGTATTTTATTTTATTTATTTTTCTTCTCTTTTCCACAAAATGGTACATTACAAAATATTTCATAAGATTTTTTCTCTTCAAATTGTATGTGCCCTGATAAACCCAGAACCTAGCTGCTGAATACAACAAAGCACCTTCTCGTCAGTCAGCAACAGTCAACCTCAGTCAAGCTCGGCTAGCTCAAGCTCTGCTCACCCAGGCTTAACTTAGAACTGATAATCCTAGTACACCTTGACTGGTCAACCTTGGCCAACTCAGGTCCACTTGAAGAGCTTCCAAAAAGGATCGTAGGCCCAGGACTTAAGCTCTATTCGGCCAGCGGCCAAGGTCATGCCAGTAAGGCCATCGTCTGGTCAGCTCAACCCTCACGGAGAGCTTGGCCTAGTTTGATCAGCCTGTTCAGCTCAACTCGGCCGCAGCATGCTTAGGCAGACTTCTGCCACTCAGCAATCTTGGCCTCTCAGCCCGACGTGTGGCAACACTTGGCCTTCATGCAACCTAGGATTGCTAGCAGTAAAGTAATCTATCTCCGCATGTCAACCATGCAGAAGAAAGTTGTCATCACCACAGCCACCTGTTGCCGTCTGGCAGCCATGCAAACAAGAACTGCACCAGGTGAGCCAGATGTCATCACCATTTTATTCAGGGCCATGTAGCCTTCAACTTCAACAGCTATAAATAAGTACTTCCCCAGCTGAAGGTGAAAAAGTTCAAGCTCATTCAAGCTCAAGTAGACAAAAAGCCCAAAATCCCACTCCTCATCTTCCTAAGTTGCCAGAACAAGGTCTGAGCTTGTCATACAAAACTGCCACCCTCTCTAAAGAGAGCCCTAAACAGGTTGCTTCAACCTCTGTTTCCAGCATTCACACATACAAATATGCCCATAACTAACTTGAGTGTCGGAGGGTTTTTCCTTGGGCATTATCCCTAGGCCTCTAACATTGGCTTTCCTTCTTAGGTTCTAGAAATGGACCCTAACGAGGAGCTGATGACATACCACAAGGATCACATCTGATCCTCCTGGTGAGGATCCGAATTCATCGTTTTGGGGCTAGAAGGAGGTCCTGAACCTCCGTTTCTTTCTAAAATTATCTTTCAAAAGGCTTTCTAGGCAACCAGCCTATTGTCCATCACTAGGAAGATGGATAAAACGGTCAGAAAAAAGGGCAAGAGACCTAAAACCCCTCGGAGGCATCTACGCTCAACTCAACCTCAGTCGGAACAAGGTTCCCCAGGTCCAGCAGAGTCATCAACTCCTGCTGCTAAAATCACATATAAGGAACACATGAGGGGTATTCAATATGTGGCCAAAACCCAATCGTGTTTCAAATGGTAATGAGAGAAATGAAAGGGAAAGCTCCGGTTGCTGGACCCAGTGAGGTCCATCCTAGTGACTCACCTCAGCAAAAAGAGCACATGGAGTACTCTCCAACTTGCCCTCAGTACTATCCTGAACATTAGGGTGAGTTTATGGCTGAGGTCAGACGCTCAGGTCAGCGATCTAGTCGCTAGCATTTCATATCTGAGCCTTTAGAAGCTCTGGAATACCACCTTAAACGCGCATGGAAAGCGTTGGTGCCACTCAGACGTGGCAGAGAAGTTAACAAGGAAGCCAGAGCCCAATCACGTGAAAGCCGCGTTGCTCATATGCAGTTGGGAGGCCGAGGTGAAGAAAAGGTGCCTCTCTTGGCCTCCAAGGCTCATGTCTTGTCCGTTGTGAGGAGGGAAGGCTTAGCAAGAGATCCGAAGCGCCTATCGGATCCAATTTACAAAAGGGATCCACAGCTATATTGCCTCTTTCATCACGACATTGGGCATGATACAGAAGAATGCAGGCAGCTCACCTCGAAAATTGAGTATCTAATTGAGCTAGGCTATCTACAGCGTTATTACAACCCTAGGTCAAGGTTGTCCAACCGGCTGGACTTTACTCGGCCCTCTCCAAACGAAAAGTGTCGACTTGATCATCGGCGCAGGTCGCCCGAAGATAGAGACCCAGACATGACTGGCAAGATACAGCGAGGCTCCGAGCGGATAAGGCTGACCTAGGTAGATCGGCCTTAAAGGAGCCGAGGAAGGCCGACAAGGTCATCTCGGCTGACCCTGAATTGGTCCTGGACAGACACCAAAGTGAAGCAGTTCTTTGTACAGAAGTCTCTGGGATTGCCAACCTGAGGACTAGGACTGTTTACTGGGAAGCAATTAGTCCGAGTACTCGTCATGTATCCAAACTTTCTTATATTTTGTACATTTACATTGTTTAATGGAAAAAGCAAGTACTTGTTTAATACTTGTTCTGTATTTGCTATTGCAAACAAGATTTTTAGATACAAACAGGTCCGTTCTGAGCAGACCTAGTATCCCGGGGGGAGCCCCCCAATTATCGCGTTTAAATCGCCATCTTGCTCAATAAAGCACCCTTATGAAGATTATGCGTTGCCACACATCACTAAGCCCTGCACGGCTTAACACAAATTATTCTATCAAATCAGAAATTTATGCCCTGCTTTTCCTTCACAAAGCGTAAAGAATTTGCTCAAATGAAAATGTCCTACAATGTAGGGGACCCAATTTCCTCTAATGTAGGGGAACCAATGTCCTCCAATTTAGGGGACTCAATTTCCTGTAATGTTGTGGAACCAGTGTCCTCTAATGTAGGGGACCTCATTTCCTCCAATGTAGGAGAACTCATGTCCTCCCATATAGGGGATCTCATTATTGGTCCTCTACCTAATTGTTTTAAGGGGGGCCTAGTTCGGCAAGACGACCTGAGTGGTCATCTCTGAGTTCTGCCTTACCGTTTCAAGGGGATCCACATCGGTCTTATAAGGTCAGCTCAGCTTTGTGACTCATGACTTCGTCTCAAAAGACAAACTTTGAGTTCTAAAAACTTCAAGGCAATAAGCTTACTACAGCCGGGCTCAAAATAGCCGAATAGAGAATAAAAACGCAACGTGTTTGGTTTCATCTTGGCTGGCCTAGTGTTATCTCTTCAAATTTAAATATTTCTCAGACAATAGTCCTCAGTTTCAGCAGACTAAGACTACCACCTCTGCCCAGCATCTTAACAGGCTTATCTTTTATTCATAAGCTAACTTAGCCTAGTAGAATAACAGGTTTACTCTAACTCGAGTCTTTGGTCTTATCTACAATATAAACAATTTCTTTACTCAAAACAGAGTAGTTACTCATGATCTTGGCCGTGCCAAGATGAAAAGATGGTGAACTTAAAGTCAACCTTGGTTTGTCTTGCAACTTAGCAAAAAGTTGTTGGCACAAGAAAATCAACATTCATGAAAACGAAAAGATTAGCAAAGACAAAGATTAAAGTAAACAGGTTTCCATTAAAGGATTCAGAAAGTACAAAGTCTACTCAGCTCAAGCCAATTAAAGTACAAAGGAACTTATGACTACTCTTCGAAATCCCTCAAGTCGGCCCCGTTCTTGGACTGCTCAAAGCGTTCTTCAAAATCGAGCTCTGCAGTAGAATTGCACAGTTGAGTAAACCGGGGATCTTCTTTGTCCAGCTGGGGCAGACATCGATCGTCTTTGTTTGGCCCATTTGCATGACCGAGTTCTGCAGAAGTATTATGTTTTCTTCAAAAAATTCAGAACGCTTGAACTCAGTCACTGATTCTGGCAATTTTTTGCATGAATAAATGAGACAGTTGAGTCAGTTGCAGCTCTAAGCCCTTCTCTCCCTTCACCGCAGCTTCAAGATCTTTCTGCAAAAATTCTATTTGTGACAAACCTTGAGCCGAAGAAACTCCAGGTCGGCTACTTTGTCTTATAGCTCATCCGCCTTGGAGTAAGTTGCCAATCGCACGTCTGCTTCTTCCTTCCCCTCTTGAACTGAGGAAATCTCCAACTTCAAGGCTGCCACCTCCTTTGCTAGTTCGACATTGACCTGAGTATCCTCTTCGCACTAGTGATTTTTGGCCTTAAAGGGCCTCATCGGTTTTTCTGCTTCGGAAAAGATCTTGAGTTCTTGGGATCGGACCTGTTTGGCAGTAGGGTTAAGTTATGAAATTCGTAGTACAGCGAAATATATTCCTTAGGGAAGACCACCTACCAGAGCAATGTTGCTGTGAAATGCAGTGGCAAGCTGCTCCCATGTCAGAGCACTAAATCTCTGACGATCCGCGGGCAGAACGGTCAAGTTGTTCAGTCTCTCGGCTACGACAAGATCAGCTGTTGAATCTGACTCCAAGAACTCTCTAAGGATCAATCTGGTGCCTTTGGTGGCTGAGATGAGGCTACCTCAGCTGGCTTGGATGAGCATTTGCTTCGGTGTCTCTTTCACTGCCGCAAGCTTGGACCTGCTGTCGTATCTGTTGATTGCTCCGACTCAACAAAAGCTGGAATCCACGGAAGAGTCTCAGCAACATCATCCTCCCTTCCAAGGTCGGCAGTGCTGCAAAAAATTCAAGGGATAAAATTATCAATAAATCTTAAGCCTACAAGAAAAACAGTAAAGTCTAGGCAAATACCAGGCTCAGCGGAAGTAGGATCAAATGGGTCAGGCGGATTCCACATCAGCTTGAGCTTGAAATGGCTCAGTGGTCTACTCAGCCTCAGGAACATCTGCTGAAAAGATTCCTTCTGTTGAAGGAAGAACTTCAGTAGGGGCAGGGTCTGCCACAGGCTCTGCCCTTGTCTTTTTGAACTTCTTCCGAGATGTAGCTTCAGCAATCTAAGCTGCAACCCCACTGTCTCCAGGAGCCATTGAGCCTGCACAAATACTAAAATTGTTAACAATTTATGAACAGACAAACTTAAGAATTACACAAGAAAGCCAAGACCTATCCTTGACTATCTTTAAGTGCCTGGCAGCCATGCAAACAAGAACTTCCACCAGGGGAGCCAAGTGTCATCACTATTTTCTTCAGAACCATGTAGCTTTCAACTTCAACAGCTATAAATAAGTGCTTCCTCAGCTGATGCCGAAAAAGTTCAAGCTCATTCAAGCTCAAGTAGACAAAAAGTCCAAACTCCCACTCCTCATCTTCCTAAGCTCGGCTAGAACAAGGTGTGAGCTCGCCATACATAACCGCCACCTCTCTAAAGAGAGCCCTAGACAGGTTACATCAACCTCTTTTTCCAGCATTCACACATACAAATATGACCATAAATGACTTGAGCGTCGGAGGGTAATCCCCTGGGCCTCTAACGTTGTCTTTCCTTCTCAAATGTTCTAGAAACGGACCCTTACAAAGAGCTGCCGGCATATAACAAGGATCATCTCTGATCCACCTGATGATGATCCGACTTCATCATACCCCCTCTAAGTATCTTGAATCCTCCACTATAGGAGGCCAATTTGAATTTCCAACTTTATTAGAATTAACATATGCTCTCCTTTTTCCTCGTACTCCTGGTGAGGTTAAGATTTTCATAGTCAGTGATGAGATCTATTGATCAAACATTCATCTTCAATACCTTTCCTTGGAGGTGATGTGAGCTTTAGTCTATCTCTATTACCAAAAGTAAATAACAAAAATAAAAAAAAAAACTTATCTGAAATCTCAAAAGGTCTATTGAAGTTTCATGTATTCAATTAAAAGGAGGTACAGTAATTATTTTCAAATCAACATGACGATCGATACCATAGATCATATATATAAAGGCTGACGGCAAAATCAAGAAAACACACCCAAAATGAAGAAATTATTCCGTCCAGTTTTTGTTTATAGTTATTTACTGGAAAACATATGCTCCAATTGTCTCGCAATTATTCTTCTTCTATCAACGCAAGCAGGAAATCTCGATAGCTCCCATTAGCAACTTGTTCAATCCTTCTGGAGAGATCAGTTCCAGTGTTTTTGAGGTATTCTTCCTTAATCTCATTCATGTTCCCATCTACTTGTGTAAGAATAACCCTTGTCACTGCATCTTTTGCCGTCTCCTCGGCATCGTTTTCCAGTGCAACTTCCAATACCTTATTTAATAACACAAACCAAAATTAAGTTTAAGATAGAGTTGCAGTAATTTTATAATAGTCCATAGGGACGTTGCGAGAAATTTTAAAACATTTATGAAGCAACTATGACAAGTCGTTTTCCAACCAATCAAAATAACATATACATACATATATATATATATATATATATATATATATATATATATATATATATATATATATATATATATGAGTCCTTTGTAACGACCAATCACTATCATCTTTGTTGGCATTTAAATCTTTAGATGACATCATGTTATTGTGTTACTAGATTTTCTTTAGCGACCTAAAATCTCTTGTTATCGTGGTTATGCGCATATGCCCCTTTCAATTACATATATTTTCTCTATGCAGATGCTACAAGTTGTCGTGCAACATCATGATTTCGGACTATTTAAATTTTTTCTGGGAATTAATAATTGATATATTTCTAAATAAATTGAGTAACATAATTACCTTGCTAAAGTAAGTTGCAGGCATGCATAAGCATTGGATAGCTTGCTTTAAGATGATGTGCCCCTCAAGATCCTGAAAAAAGGATTGAATAATAATGGGAGAAGACAATGTATATAATTTAGCATTTGTTTAACTGATCCAACACTTGTGCTAATCAAACAAAAATAGCTAAAGATTCTGCAAATTTTGAAGATATGTATTACCTCATCCAAACTCTTGCCGGTGATTTCCGTGTAGTGGTTATACATGCATTTGAGATGGGGCTTGCTACTTGTTGCAATTATATAGACTACCTTGTCTTCTTGAATAGGATCCTTTGTGCCACCAACTTTTATGGCTTCATGGAGGAACTTGGCGTCTGATTTTGCTGTTTCTTGCTTAACATGTGCCCCTTCGTAACGATATGCACTCACCAATGCAACTAGAAGCTGTCAAATGTAGAAGATTTCCAAAATTCTATTATTATTATTATTATTATTATTATTA
>AP025043.1:29880891-29923916 GCA_036186865.1 Eustoma russellianum | reverse complement strand
TTTTTGGGTGTATAGCTCAGTTGGTAGAGCATTGGGCTTTTAACCTAATGGTCGCAGGTTCAAGTCCTGCTATACCCAAACCTACCTTACACTCTACTATGAAGAAGGATGCATAGTAGCCTTCAAACATGACTCTTTGGCCTTTAGACTCGCTTCGCCCTGGTTGTCTTACTCGTTAGACTTGTTAGACTCTTAGACTTCTTGAACGAAAACATTAATTTCCATATTAATGAGATTCGGTGCATTAGCGTTGATATGATGTCTCTTTTTATACCGGAGTTAAGCCTTAGATTTTTTGATAATATATACCACGCATACCTAAGCACAGACGGTGAAAGGGGTTGGGTAGAGCGGTAGTACCTTTCGGTCAATGGTGTGGATACTAGTTGCGATGTCCTCCTCAAGGGAATGGTGAAAGAGGGAATGGTAGGCTTTCCTTGCTCCAAGCAACTCATCGGAAGATCTAGTACATGCAGTCTCCACCACCACATTTACTTGTGGCCCTCTAACCAATGCTTCTTTCAACAAACGAGCATCTCTTTCCCATGGGTGCATTGTGCGAAGCACCACTGCGTTCTAATCATTCACACCAATCTATTATTAAGTTTGACGTTTATGCATATAATTTAAGAATTCCTATAAATTACAGTAGTGTTTTTTAAGAAATAAGATTCAGATTTCCTTACATGTTACTGATTTGATAGCTGAATTAACTAAACAAAAATATTAAATAAAAATACTCAATACTTTTTATCTTTATGAATTGCAATAATAAATGACCGAATAATTTCTTTTAAATGACACGTTAAAAGGCAGAGGTAGTATATTGCGTTTATATCTTTTTTTTTTCAATATAAATATTAGTTAACTCAATAAAAAATTTTCTGTTTATTCTTTTCCTTCATCTTCTAATGCACTATATACGATTATGAAATTTATATTAAATTAGTAGGGGATGTTGAGCAGCAAAAGTTGCTCATATATCTATAGTCTTCACAGTTTAGAAGAGTGAAACCGTTGTCGGTTATTTGACACTCAGTTCATGTTTATAAAATCATATCGTGTGCCTAAGTGGTGTCGTGTACTACTTACTATATATATAGTTTAGAGAACATGCCTGGCCCATGTCACAAAGAAAATGTCGTGGAGTTTCTCTCGTTTACTATTTTTTATTTTAATGGACATACCTATCGCATGTGATGGATAAAATACTATGTCCATTTTAGTAAATCTGCGTGGCTTTATTTAAAAAAAAGAACGGAGAAAATATAAAAAACTAGAAAGCGTTTTTCTCCTGTACTAAAACTACAATCCTTCATTATTTCTGATTTTTGTCAGATAAAAATACACACAAAACCTGTACATCTGTAATTTAAGATTATTACCATATCTCTCTTACACCAAAAACTTATGCAAATATATTTTTAAAAAAGGCCATGGAATACTTGTTGGAAACAATCACTCCTGTAATAAGACGCAGTCGTTTGGTGTGTGCGTATGAAAGTAATAAAATAATGCAAACCCGGGGCGAGTCGAGGACTCTGTCCTTAAAACGTATTGCTCCGGTATACTGTGTCTAACCGGCATTAGCAACCGTCTCCCAGGATACAACGGGTACCTGTTCAGTTGAGCGGCACTGCTGAACTTGAATTACTTCGAACCTTCGAATGTCCTGACTTCTCCTGGACGTGATGCAAACCTCGAAAGCTATGAATGCTAGATGCTATGAATGCAAGAGCAAGTGTGTGTCTAGAATGCAACCCTTGCCCTGTTTATATAGGGGAGTCAGTTGGAGAACAGGTTACCATGACTGTCGGATCAAAACCGTAGTTTGACTTAAGCCGTTAGATGAAAACCTCCTATCCAGTTTTGGAAGGTTTAATCTCAGCCTTTAGATTGAAAATTGATTCGCAGGTTTAAACCTGGAGCGTTAGATGAAAACCACATTCGGTTGGGCGGTTAGGTCAGTTTAAATCTCAGCCGTTAGATCAAAGCTGCCTCTTCCGCCACCATTAGATCAAACCAGATTGATCTTATCTCAAACCGGAGGATAGTGTTTGTTTCAAGTTTGAAACATAACTGTTCAGCAGAAAAAATTCTGCTCGCTGTCCTACTTCGATCGATAACATCGATCGATCGAAGTACATCGATCGATCGAAGTGATCGATCGATGTAATACAGAATGGTCCTGAAACTTTCTGTCCAGCTTCGATCGATGTGATCGATCGATGTAGGACAGAATGACCTGAAGCTTTCTGACGATCTTCGATTGATAACATCGATCGATCGAAGTACATCGATCGATCGATGTCCGTCAGAAACTTCTCACGCCACATGGACGCATCCAATGTGGTATTCCTCCATAAGGGTGACACAACACCCTCTAACTCACGTTTTCCATCCACTTTGAGCATTAATTTATCATTCACCCGGTATTTTAATTGAGTGATTCCAAAGCCTAAAATTAACTACTCGTCACGTAGATAATTAAGGACCCATTAGTTTTCAATTTTCATCATCGGAAACTAATCATAATTAAGCTCAAAGTATGTTGCTAAACCAAGTTTTGCAACCTTTCTTAATGGTCCAAAGCCCAAACCTTTTAATTCTCCAACAATCCCCCACATGAATGAAAATTAATGCAAATGCATATGCAGACTCTAACGAGAAGTCAGACAAGAAAATGTTGCATCAGAAGAGGTAGCTTCTGGCTTTGAACCTTTCCTAGTGATGTACCTTCGGATTCACTTGGCTAAATAGTGACTTGTTGTCTTGAACCAGTCAGCCTTTGTTGTGAACCTAGACAACGATACTCACACAACATTTTCTTTAACACCCTTTTGGTTCTCATGGTTGTGTTCGTTTTGGCCATGAACAACCTGGTTTCAGAAAGTATTTTAGAGAAATCTTGCCTCCTAGACTTTCTCATAGAAGCGGCCTCACTTCACACTTACATAGGTGATTACTATCAAGAGTATTCTGCCATACTCCACTTGATGTATCAAGATATAGGACATCATTAAAAGCTTTAGCTTACCCTAAATATTCTCTGCAGACAGCACTTTTATGTGACGGAATGAGTAAGTGTTAACTAAAGCTTCATAACTTAGTTGTCCCACTGAACCAAGATTCTGGGATCTCCAGTCAACAAGGTTGGGTTACCGTTACCAAGATTCTTGCATTATAGGCTTTAGTCCCATTCCGTTTGTCAATCTTGACATCTGATCTCCAGGCAAGCCTTTTGTAAGCGGATCCACAAGATTCTCCATTTATTTTACATAATCAATGGAAATCACGCTATTAGAGATCAACTGTTTAATGGTGTTATGTCTCTGACGTATGTGTCGTGAATTACCATTGTAGGTGCTGCTTTGAGCACGTCCTATAGCTGACTGACTATCACAGTGTATGCTAATAGAAGCGATTGGTTTAGTCCAGCACAGAATATCTGCTAGGAAATTCAGAAGCCACTCAGCTTCTTCCCCCGCTTTATCCAGCGCTATGAACTCAGCTTCCATAGTAGACCGAGCTATGCAGGTTTGTTTCGTGGATTTCCACGACACAACAGCACCACCAACAGTGAATAAGTATCCACTGGTGGACTTAGAGTCTTTATTGTCTGATATCCAATTCGCATCGCAATATCCTTCTAATACTGCTGGATATCTCGTATAATGTAATCCAAGATTCATTGTGTATTTCAGATATCTCATCACTCTGTTAAGAGCTCTCCAATGATCATCACTTGGATTACTGGTAAACCTGCTCAATTTGTTTACTGAACAAGCTAAGTCTGGTCTTGTACAATTTGTTATGTATATCAGACTTCCAATTACCTAAGAGTATTTTAATTGAGCTACAGCCTCACCTCGATTTTTCCTTAAGTGTATACTTAAGTCAAGTAGGGTCTTTATCGGTTTTGTTTCAAACATATTGAATCTTTTGAGAACAGATTCAATATAGTGAGTTTGCGACATAACAAGACCATCAGCCATCCGAGAATTTTAATTCCTAGAATAACATTGGCAACCCCCATGTCCTTCATATCAAAATTTCGTCTTAACATCTTCTTTGTACACAAGATGATGTCACGAGTATTGCCCATGATTAGCATATCGTCTACATAGAGACATACTATTACATAGGCACTTGGTGTGCTTTTGATGTACACACACTTGTCGCACTCATTGATCCTGAAGTCATTTGACATCATTACCTGATCAAACTTTAAATGCCATTGCTTGGGTGCTTGTTTAAGTCCGTACAAAGAATTAACAAGTCTACACACTTTCTTTTCTTGTCCTGGAACGACGAACCCTACGGGTTGTTCTATATAAATCTCTTCCTCTAACTCACCATTAAGAAAGACAGTCTTCACATCCATTTGATGGATTTCTAAATCATAGACTGCGGCAATGGCTACTAGCATCCTTATGGAAATGATCCTAGTCACTGGTGAGTAGGTGTCAAAGAAGTCAAAGCATTCTTTCTGTCTGTAGCCCTTGGCTACTAACCTGGCTTTATACTTTCCAATAGACTCATCCTCTTTTAGTTTCTTCTTGAAAATCCACTTGCAACCAAGTGGTTTACTCCCAGGAGGAAGGTCAACCAACTCCCAAGTGTGATTTTGAAGAATCGAGTCTATCTCACTGTTAATTGCCTCTTTCCAGAATGGAGCTTCTGGAGTTGACATAGCCTCGGAAAAATTCCTTGGCTCATTTTCTACCATATAGGTTAGAAAGTCCGGTCCAAACGATGTCAATATTTTGGCTCGTTTGCTTTGACGAGGTTCCTCAGTCTCTTGAGGAGTCGTCTCATGCACTCGCTTACTAGCGCTAGCTTCTTCACTGTCTTTGTCTTTCTTTGGAAAGACATTTCCAAAGAACACTGCATTCCTCGACTCCATGACAACATTTTTATGTATCTCGGGAATGTCAGACTTGTGCACTAAGAACCGATATGCACTACTGTTCGTTGCATAGCCAATAAATATGCAATCAATTGTCTTAGGCCCGATTCTCACTTGTCTTGGTTTAGGCACCGTAACCTTCGCCAGACACCCCCACACTTTTAAGTATTTGTAACTAGGCTTATAGCCTTTCCAAAGTTCATATGGGGTTTTATTCGTCTTCTTGGACGGAATCCTATTTAAAATGACGTTGGCGGAGAGAATTGCTTCCCCCCACAAGTTCTGAGGTAAACCCGAACTTATCAACATAGCATTCATCATCTCCTTTAGAGTACGTTTTTTGCGTTCAGCAATACCATTCGATTGAGGTGAATATGGTGCAGTCGTTTGATGAATAATGCCATGTTCTGAACATAATTCATTAAACGGTGTATCATATTCGCCACCTCTATCACTACGAATTGTTTTAATTCGTTTGATAAGTTGATTCTCAACTTCATTTTTATAATCCTTGAACGCATCAAGGGCCTCGTCTTTGCTACTTAGCAAGTATACATAACAGTATCTAGTGCAATCGTCGATAAAAGTTACAAAGTACTTTTTACCTCCTCTTGTTTGAACAAAATTTATCACACAAGTCTGTATGAATTAAATCCAACGATTCAGTGTTTCGTTCTGTTGAAGGAAATGGCACTTTTGTTAATTTTGCTTCAACACATATTTGGCATTTTTCTTTATTACTAAAGTCCTGTTTGGGAAATAAGTAAGATTAATCATTCGTTGTATTGACTTGTAATTAACATGTCCCAAACGAAAATGCCATAAACAAGAAGACTCAAGCATGTAAGCAGAAGAGGAAACAATTTTATTAGCCTCAGTGGGCGCCACTTTCTTGGGTACAATTGTCATAACATTTAACTTGAACATGTTATCAGAAAGATACCCCTTTCCCAAATACACCCCATTCTTAGAATGTGTAAATTTGTTTGCCTCAAAAACAAGCTTGAACCCATGAGTGACTAGCAGCGCGCCAGAAACCAGATTTTTCCTTATGTCAGGAACATGCAACACATTCTGCAGGGTCAACTCCTTCCTGAGGTCAGTTTCAGGATCACCTTGCCCGATCCTTCGATCTTTGAGCTGTTGGAGTTTCCAATGAAGAGTTGTTCGTTGTTTGTCGTGGGTACATATTCTCTGAACATAGCCCTCGCACAAACATGTTGAGTGGCCCCTGTGTCCACTCACCATTCACGCGGGTTTCCCACTGCGTTGCACTCAGTCACCACTGCGCAGAGGTTCAAGTCTTCCATTGCGCCGACCAGATTTGCTTTCGCTTTATTTTGATTTTGAGACTTTTTGGGCTTTTGGCAGTCACTACTACTGTGTCCTGGTTTTCCACAGTTATAACACTTACCTGTGAACTTTTTTGCAATTTCCTTGCGCTTGACGTTCAAGCCCAAAGTGTTATTTTTCTTTCTGTTCTTCGCCTCAGCAACATGAGCCTTGGCTTGACGAGACGATGTGGACGTCTTTCTTTCGGCACGACGATTGTCCTCCTCAATACGAAGACGGACAATCAAATCCTCCATTTTCATCTCCTTTGGTTTGTGTTTGAGATAGCTCTTAAATTCCCTCCACGAAGGAGGCAGCTTCTCAATCACAACCGCAACCTGGAAAGATTCACTGAGCGTCATGCCCTCCTCTTCCATCTCAGATACCAACATCTGTATTTCCTCAACCTGCGAAATTACAGTTCTGGAATCTAGCATTTTATAGTCGAGAAATTTCCCAACTATCAATTTTTTCGTACCAGAATCTTCTGTGCGATACTTTTTATCTAAAGCCGACCACAAAGCTTTTGCAGTTTTATACGTACAAAACACGCCATAGATAGTATTATCTAGGAAACTCAGAATCAAATTTAAACAAAAAAATTGGTATACGCCCAAGCTTCAGCACCCAAGGCGTTCTACATATTCTGTTGTTGATCCTCCACAGGTTCAATCACGGATGGAACCTCGCTCAGCATTCTGGCCAATCCCAGTGCCGTGAGGTAGAACAGCATCTTCTGCTGCCACCTCTTGAAGAAACTGCCAGCGAACTTTTCTGGCTTCTCCACGTGAGCAGCTGTGGCAGCTGGATTCATTTGAGGCCCACCAGTAGGTGCCAACGGAACCGTGTTGAACGGCGCGCCGGCAGCAACATTGTTTGTCCCTTCAGGTGCGGACACGGAGTGAGCACCATTAAAGCCTTGAACAGAGTTCGAGCTTTCGTGTTCCATTCCTGTTCAGTTCGATCAAAGCGTACAGATCAGAACAGAATCAGGTTTAAGAAATGAGTAGAAGTAGACTGCAAATCAGTATGAACACTGCTTTGCTTAAATAAAAAACGGTACGGAAGCAATTGAATTAAATACGTCTTAAGAATGTTGGAAACAATCACTCCTGTACTAAGACGCAGTCGTTTGGTGTGTGCGTATAAAAGTAATAAAATAATGCAAACCCGGGACGAGTCGAGGACTCTGTCCTTAAGACGTATTGCTCCGATATACTGTGCCTAACCAGCGTTAGCAACCGTCTCCCAGGATACAACGGGTACCTGTTCAGTTGAGCGGCACTGCTGAACTTGAACTACTTCAAACCTTTGAATGTCCTGACTTCTCCTGGACGTGATGCAAACCTCGAATGCTATGAATGCTAGATGTTACGAATGCAAGAGCAAGTGTGTGTCTAGAATGCAACCCTTGCCCTGTTTATATAGGGGAGTCGGTTGGAGAACAGGTTACCGTGACCGTCGGATCAAAACCATAGTTTGATTTAAGCTGTTAGATGAAAACGTCCTATCCAGTTTTGGAAGGTTTAATTTCAGCCTTTAGATTGAAAACTGATTCGCAGGTTTAAACCTGGAGTGTTAGATGGAAACCACATTCGGTTGGGCGGTTAGGTCAGTTTAAATCTCAGCCGTTAGATCAAAGCTGCCTCTTCCGCCACCATTAGATCAAACCAGATTGATCTTATCTCAAACCGGAGGATAGCGTTTGTTTCAAGTTTGAAATATAACTGTTCAGCAGAAAAAATTCTGCTCGCTGTCCTACTTCGATCGATAACATCGATCGATCGAAGTACATCGATCGATCGAAGTGATCGATCGATGTAAGACAGAATAGTCCTGAAACTTTCTGTCCAGCTTCGATCGATCGAAGTGACATCGATTGATCGATGTGATCGATCGATGTAGGACAGAATGACCTGAAGCTTTCTGACCATGTTCGATCGATAACATCGATCGATCGAAGTACATCGATCGATCGAAGTCATCGATCGATGTCCGTCAGAAACTTCTTACGCCACATGGACACATCCAATGTGGTATTCCTCCATAAGGGTGATACAACACCCTCTAACTCACGTTTTCCATCCAGTTTGAGCATTAATTTCTCATTCATCCGGTATCGTAATTGAGTGATTCCAAAGCCTAAAATTAACTACTGGTCACGTAGATAATTAAGGACCCATTAGTTTTCAATTTTCATCATCGGAAACTAATCATAATTAAGCTCAAAATATGTTGCTAAACCAAGTTTTGCAACCTTTCTTAATGGTCCAAAGCCCAAACCTTTTAATTCTCCAACAATACTCTCCACAGTCGTGGATCATTAATGTCACTGGTTCTATGACTTATATATACGTGTTTCTAATTATTTTTCATGCAGTTTGGAATCCTCGCTACAGTTCATAGTACATAGGTTTCTACTTTTCTGCCTAGCATATGGAGTTTCCATCTTATACCAACGAACTTAATGTTGATAAATTACTATCCCCATCTCAAAGTATAATTATATTTGAACTTTTGTTTAAAAAAATGCAATTATCTGTCATTCAAGAATCAGATATTGATAAGTAGAGAATTTAATATACTTGGCTTTCTATCAACAGATGGATCTGCACAAAAATGATAATTCATTCCTAATTGTGATTATTTCATTAGCTAATGACTATCATCTTTTGTTAGGTTGATAGTTAGTTATGGACATTTATCAAGTGTTTTATGTTTATGAAGGCCTAAATCGTATTTTTCTCACACTTTCACAATAAATAATTTGTTTCCTTGAGCTAGTCTCGTCATCGAAAATGTTCAAACAAATCATCCTGCAACGTAAAATATTTCTGTAGACCAACTGTTGTAAAAGTTTTCAAAAGAAAAATCAATCCATTAAAACCATATTTTAATTTTACCACCCCTTTCCACTCCGACCTCCAAGATCGTTTTGTGGCCATCCGTACCCCAGGAGACCGTTTACAGAGTAGTGCGACCATGAAATCAGCTGCAAGTATTAAGTAGTATTGATGACGACAATTTTACGTATGATTACAATACTATAACAACGAGTATATCCCAACAACAACAACAAAAAGTATCGTTAGTGTTACATATGATCACAATGGTATACAATATATATGGCAAACGTTAACCTTTTTATGCACCCAAAAAAAAGAGTTGACCTTTAAAATAAAAAATACCGCACGGTAAAAATTGTGATTCGGATCCAGTTTCTCATCAGACGGTGCAATAGCATTAATTAAGCCACTGGATTCCTTTGAATTCCAATGGTAAATGCTAACCTTGAAACGGATGAACTCTTGATGAAGACGTTGGACTCGGTCCTCAATCCACCTCTCAAATTGGCGTTCATCCTCATGGAAGAATTCCCCTTTTGCCTTCCTAAATGATTGTATGTGCTGAGGTGTCGCCTTAGACAACGTTGTTATCAGCTGTTTCTCATCAACACCATGTCCTGAGGATACAAATATCGAAATTAAAATGGAAAGAGATATAGAGTTTTGAAGATTTTATCTAAATTTTATTACGCGTATTATCAGTCAATCAAGATTGATTATGCGACCCAGGCATACATCTGGGTTTTTGTGACGTCTGGATAAGTCACTGCATACTGATAGGGGGAAAAAAAAAAAAGAAGGTAAAGAACCTGAGAAAGCCTTGGCTAGAGCTAAGATATGCTGTCCATGTTCCGTTGTGTAATTCTCCGCTTTTGTATCCATAAGGGCGTAACAATTTTGTGCTTTCTTTTCTGTTATTCTAAAGCAAGTGTTGTGTCTTAGTGGTGAGCTTTGACAAATGCATTCCCAAATGCCCTTTTTCTTATATCCGAAGGCAAGGGCATAAATGTAATTTTAGGAACGTTGAAATCTGTTATTGCTCCAGGGAATGAATATGCCAGTTGGGTCATGGGTCCCATTCTCCAGCATTGATTCGGCATTAGCTTAAGGAAAATTAATGCTGCCATCCGTCTTCATAAATGTTACTCACAACCTATATTAAACTTAGCTACCGTTAAAATTTATAACATAAAACTTCGTTTGCAGGTATTATTACACAAGTCAGGATTCACTTACATCTATGGCCCCCTTCCTTGCGATCGGACCTTTGAAACGTTTCAAACTACTCCTGTGTTTATAATTTTTTTCAGTGATTTTTTTAGAACTTTAGCCCTTTTAAAAAAACATTACTAATAAATCGACAAACCATTATAATTGTAATATGTTATTTTTTATTTTTAGTTATATTGTTGGGTATCTTTAATGTAAGATCAATAATCAATTACATACCAAAACTACAATGTTGGCATTTTTTTAGAACATCAAGGAAAAAGAAGAAACATAACTCTTAATGTAATATGAATGGATTATTTCCGCACAATTACGCAAAAACGTATTCTATATTTCAGTGAAACATGTTTTAATCTTCTTTCAAAGTAAGCTGCTATGGCTTGAGCAAAGTGTTTTGAGGTCGTAAATTTTCTCCTACTCGTCTTTTTTTTCTTTTTTTGTCCTTTACAAATCATAGATTTCTCACTCCTTCAATGATAACTAACTAGTCTGAGTCTAAATTGCTATACCCGTGTATATAACTTGTTATTTGTCTAAATTTATGAGATTCCTAATTTACATCCATACACTTTCTATTGGACCGGAGATGACAATGACTCTTACTGATTGGGGTACAACCTTTTTTTAGTCCGAGTCTAATGTTATGAAATATATCTGTTACACTGTGACAAAGTATAATAATTTATATTATCTTAGTTAAAAATTGTTGAAATGCAAGGATTGATTTGCAAGGATAAAACAGATAAAGACAAAGAAGAGAACATGCTTTCAACAATTTGAACATTCATTGGGCCATTTCATCGAGCACCTGAACAAAAGCGTCGAACATGTTTTTCAGGAATAATTTTAGTGTGTACATTGTATATATTTATGTTTTCTCATCTTCTTCTCACAGTAGATTGATTATACAATAGTGAAATCATCATTTTGATGATTGATTAGGCTAATTACCCGATTAAACTTTTGTTAGAAACTAGTCGTTAGAGCTAGTCATGCGAGGGAGGTTATAGCCGTTGGCTTCTTTCCCTTATTCTTGTATATATATTTGTGTCCATCCGTGTATGAAAGTCAAGTGAATAATATACATGTTTTATCTCATTCTTGAAGTTCTTGCATATTTGAATTCCATATGGTATCATAGTTGTTTGGTTGCTCTTTGAAAAATTCTGGAAATGTTTGAATACCTTGCTTGTTCATCATCTTCACCTTGTTCTTCTGTATTGTTTCCGAAAAAGGGAATCTCTTGGAAGTGAAGCTTCAACTATTCCTCATCCTGTTATTCCAAGTGGTTCATCTGGATCTACATCATCACATCCTACCATAGATTCAACTCTCATCATAGTCACAAATCACAAATTAAATGGAAACAATTATTTAGCATGGTCTCGTGTAGTCAAAATGTTCATTAGGGAGAAAGGCAAAGAAGAGTATCTTAAGCCTGACACAGAGATTCCTAATGAAACTAAGGCTAACTTCAAAACATGGAATGCTAAGAACTCGATGATTATGTCTTGGTTAATTGGATCAATGGTAACAGAGGTGAGTGATAACTTCATTCTGTATGATTCAGCTACTGAAATCTGGAAAGCAGCTCAACAAATGTACTCAAAACTGGATAATGTCTCTGAATTCTATGGACTTGATGTCATAGTCCATGACATCAAGCAGAGAGATTCACCAGTGAGTATTTAATTGGCCAGCTCAAACAAATTTGGCAACAAATTCATGTTTTTGATACTCATAAATGGTCAAGTCAAGAGGTTGACAAGATGTACAAGAATATCATTGAAACAAGGAGAATCTTTAGATTCTTAGCTGGTTTAAACAAGGAGTTTGATCCTGTTCGTGGGAGGATACTAGGTACGAAGCCTTTACCTTCAATGAACAGTTTTTTTTAATTAGACGGGAGGAAAATATAATTAAGTTAATGATGAGTTCAACCTCTTCTGAAAGTGTTACAATGGTAATTGATAGTTCAAAAACTAAACACACTGATCCTATTTCTGATAACGTTGCCTCAAGAAGATATGTGTCTTCAACTTGAAATTATAACAGAAGACCAGTTAATAACAGATACTACTATAAATTCTATAAGAAGTATGGACACACTGAGGATAGGTGTTTCTATAAGCATCGTAAGCCACCCTCCAAGCCTACTGGACCATGGAGACCCTCAGATAATCCATCATGGAGAACTTAGTCTTCCAATGCTGGGAGCTCTAGCAGCTGGAAAGCAAGCCCAAACCTGAAGAGCTATTCAAGAAATTATGCTCAAGGACCCTCTGAGATTCCACTCCAAAGTCAATTGGATGCTATATTCTAGTTTATGAAAGCACATTGTCCAACTGCTAAGCCTTTTGACATAAATCAGGAGGCTATTCAGGCAACCATGGCCAGCTACGGTAACAACTCTAAACTTTTACTTACATGGATTATTGATTCAGGAGCTACACACCATATCACATGGAATAAAGAAAAATTAATTGAGTATACAACATTTAGCAACACAACTCATGTAAAGATAGCTAATGGTACTGAAATTAAAATTGTTGGAACTGGACAAATTCAACTTACAGATACACTTAAACTCAAAAATGTCTTATTCATTCCTGTACTAAGCTTTAATTTGATATCTGTTGGTAAACTTGTTGAAGACAATGAATGTGATGTTAGTTTTTCACCTTCTGCTTGTTATTTTCTAGAGAGATTCTCCAAGAAGATGATTGGCAATGCTAACAAAGTTAATGCACTCTACTTACTGCAAGCTAATGATTCATCATCTCTCAATAGTCAAACTAAGATTGAAGCCTATACAACATCTAGTAGGAATATTTAGAGTATTTTGCTTTGAGATAAGAGATTATGACATCCTAACTTTTTGTATCTCAAAAGGCTTATGCATCTGTTTTTTGAATATCAATTTAAAGGAATTATTCTATGAATCATGCCAATATGCAAAAAGTTGTAGATCATCATATCCAGGAAGAATTACATTGGTACTCATCCATTAGTCTCATTCATTCTAATGTGTGGGGCCTTCGAGGTTGGCCAACATCAATGGTGCACAATTGTTTATAACCTTTATGGATGATCATATTTGGATGACTTGGATATATTTGATGAAATATTAATCTGAAGCAGGAGATATACTTAAGAGTCATTGATATGGTTAAAAAATCACTTTGAATGTTCTATCAAAACGTTTAAGACTGATAATGGTCTTGGATATCTAGAAAACAACTGAAGGGGTATCTTATTGAAAGAGGTATACATCATCAAACATCCTGCACCTATACTCCTCAGCAAAATAGGATTGCAGAAAGGAAAACTAGGCATCTCCTGGAAGTGCCAAGGTCACTTATGATGTCTGTGAATGTTTTGAAGCACTTCTGGTGAGAAGGTGTCCTAACTGCAACTCATTTAATCAACAGGATACCCTCCCTAGTCATTGAGTTTAAAACTCCTAAAGATATGCTCTCTCAGGTTTATCCTATGTCTAACATGTTGTCTGATCTTTCTCTCAAGGTGTTTGGATGTATTGTATATGGACATATTCCTACATCATTTAGAGCAAAATTGGATAGTAGGTCTGAAAAATGCATATTCTGTGGTTATTCTCACACTCAAAAAGGATATAAATATTTTTCCCCTAAGGACAAAAAATGTATGTTTCTCTTGATGTTGTATTTGATGATATAAACTTTATTATATGCCTAATTCATTTGGAAAATACTCTGACGGGGACAATAACTTTTGGAATGTGATTGATCCGTTTGTTCCCTCTCAGAACACAAATCATATGCATCAGCCTTAGGGGGAGAATGTTGAGAAATATGTTTGGATAATTTTCAAAGTCATGATTTTAAGTGATGAATACTTAAAAATGTCACACATGGTGTTATATGTGATTAAAAGTTGAACAAGTTCACATCGATCGATCTATGTAAGACAGATAAGTTTAAGACCTTTCTGTGAGACATTGATATCTAAACCTAAGACACATCAATCGATCGATGTATATCGAACTCTCACTTCGATCGATCGATGTAGGTCAGAGACAAAACCTGAACCTTTATGTGAGACATCGATCTATGAAGCTGAGGCACTTCGATCGATCGATGTCTAGAGTTTTTAGAAATAATTTTCTAAAATGTGATAAAATGGTTGTTTTCATTTGTACATGATTTATACATGCTCATTATGTGCTTATTATGTGTTTTTGGTGATTATTATTGTCTTGAGACTAACGTGCCTTGGAAGTTTCTACAACTTACCAAAAAGGGCAAAATTGGTATTTTAAGTTTTGTAGGAACATCATATGGTGAAAAATATTTCAAGTGCATATTATTATCTTGGTTATCATGACAAAGGTGGTATTGTGATTATTTCTGACCATCGGGGTCATTTCTGGAGTTTTATCTCACTAGGGGCATTTTGGTCATTTTACCCCCGAAGACAGTCTCGGTATTTTTACTCAAGGAATCTCTTGAGTATCTTATTATATTCATTCTGGAGTTCATTTAATATATTCTTGAAGATTATTTGGTGGTTTTCTATTTTATTCTCTCATTTGATGATTTTATCGACGGTAGCGGGATATGTGACGGTATTCGATGTCACGTTCTATTTTCTCTTGAAGACTCTTATATATATGTTATTGGAGGTTCTTAATCATCATCTTTCAGAGATTACAAGGTGTCCTTGGTGCAAGATTCATCACAATATGTCAAGAAGAAATGGGAATTTTGATATTATATGTTGACATAACCTTGTCAACTATTATTTGTTGATTTCTCCTCAAAAACCTGAGTTGGTATACATATACACAGCCTCCAAAACGTGATTATACATGTGGAGATTATGTTTTTCTCATTTTATGAGTTGGAGACAAGAAGACAAACCAAAAGCAAGCTAGTTGGCAAAAGTTGTCAACTTGAAATTTCAAATTTGAAGTTAATGGAGACAAGGTTGTTGGAGATGATTATGGAGGTGTTTTAATTCAAAATTCTCAGCCATCACATGGTCTAAAAGTTGGAGGGAATATGCCATCAATTCACTCTATAAATAGAAGGCAAGGTGAAGAAGAGAAGACACACACTTGAAAGCAAAAATTGAAGATTGTTGTCTTGCTATTCTCTTCTCATATTTTCGTTCATACTTTGTGTAGCTAAGGTGTTCCATTTCTAGTTGTTGTCCAGCTACACTATACACACCTTCTTGTGTCTTATTTGTAAGATTGATTAGCCAAATCTATAAGGCTACATCAATAGGTGATAGAGGTGTTGCAACCAAGAGTTGCACAAAGGTGTTCATCCAAGTCTTGAATAGGGTTGGTGTTTAACCCAAGGATCAAGCTTGGTTCTTGCTGTAATTTGGTTCATACCATAGTAAAATCCAAGGAAAGGTGTTCCTTGGGACTGGAGTAGGTCACATTGACCGAACCAGGATAAATTCTCGGTGTTCTTCTCTTGTTTCTTTATTTCTATTTTCTGCCCGTTTTTGACTGCAGTTTTCACACCACTTCTCACAATTTGAAAAAATAGCTAAACATTTTCAAAATTCGTGATTTTTGGTGGAGTTATACTTCAGACTGTTAGCTTTCATTTGCAACAAGAATCACTTGATTTGAGCAAGGGAAAGTTAGTCTTTCAGTCTTTGCAAGATAACTGCTCCAATCTGGCTGCAATCTGACCAGTTTTGAGAAAACTTAAATTCTGTATTTTTCAAGAGTTGGTTAAGGTCAGAGCCTTTTTGAAACTTCATCTAAACATCCTAAGGAGTGTTTTGATATAAAGATCAACCTTTTTGGTTGAGTATTCAAAGAGAAACACGTTTTGCAATATCAGCAACATTCTGTCCAATTCTGTCCAGATTGACCATCTGAATCTTTTTATTTATTTGAAGGGTCAAACGATCTTATTTTTGTCTGATTTTTGGATAGAGTCTTGTTAACTCATTGAAGTTACATTCTGGAAAGTTTCATAATTTTTGTAGTTGTGTACAATTATTTGTGAATTTTTGAAAAACGGGTTCTGAATCTGAGGTGGTTTCAGATTATGTTTTCAAAGGGGATTTTAACAAAGGGTAGTAGTGTAATTTCCGCTAACCACTATTCACCCCCCCTCTAGTGGTGTTTATTGCAGGTGCACGGTCCAACATTTGGTATTAGAGCCAGACCAACACCACTAAAAAGAAGCAAGATTTAACACCGTACAAATAAGAGAAGGCTAAGAAGCAAGAAATCATAGTTGCCTGCTAATCCCAAATCAAGAAGGTTTGGAGCATTTGAACACTTCAAGAAGGTTTGGAGCATTTGTATTCACTTGATTAAAGATTCAAGGTATTCATCTAAAATCATACATCATGTCATCTATCTCTCATAAAGGAGCGTTCTCAAAGTCTACGAAAGAGGTAACATCTACTCCTGATTTTGATTCTGATAATGAGATGACTTTCGATGAAATGTATGATGAATTCATGAAAATGCATGCTCATTGTAAAAGGTTGTCAAAAGAGAAAAAGAAACTAATTGAAGAAAATGACAAGTTGAAGACAACCAACTTGGAACTTTCTAATCAATTAGAGTCTTTCAAACAATAGTCATCAAATGCTCTTGATTCATTAAAGACTAAAATTGAGTCATCTAGAAATAATGAACAAACCTTAAGAACCGAAAATAGTGCATTGAAAACCAAGATGCATGATTATGAAAATGAAGTGTCTACACTTAAATCATGCAAACTAGGCTTAGAGAAAACCTTAGAACAGTTTAAATCCGGTACA
Source organism: Eustoma russellianum (assembly GCA_036186865.1). Lineage (NCBI taxonomy): Eukaryota > Viridiplantae > Streptophyta > Magnoliopsida > Gentianales > Gentianaceae > Eustoma > Eustoma russellianum. The sequence continues at coordinate 29,906,816 of AP025043.1, read as the reverse complement.
AATATGTTAGACACACTCATCTCATCACAAAAGTATGGTAATGATAAAACCGGCTTAGGCTATAAAGAAGAAAATGAAAAAGTAAATAAAAAGACTAAGTTTGTTTCATCTAGTACAAAGTTGCCATATAATATAATAAAATCAACTTTGCCTGCTACATCTTCTTCTACACCTTCTTCTACTAATATCAAGGCAAAAATACAACATACACCCATAAAAGCACACATGCATAAACATACATCTAGGCCAAAATTTGCATCTAGACAACCTAGAAATTATGCCTACATATATACAAATGCAACTAGACCAAATAAAATGCATACAACTTATTATGAACCTAAATATAGGCAACACTCTTATAAGTCTTATAGAAATGTCTACAAACACACTTATATAGCGCCATATAAGAAACAAATTCACATGCCTTATACCCATCATAAATCTCGGCCATCATATAATGATTATCAACCATGGCACAACATGTATAACAATGAATATTCACTTATGTGGAATAATCATGTATATGCTAATTCTTCTTATTTTCCAAATTATAACAATGCTAAAAATGTGTCTAGAAGGTATATTCAAATTTGGATACCTAAGGGATATCTAAACAAGAATAGTGCCCCTAACATTCAAGGACCCAAATAAAGGGTACCTAAAACTTTGTCTCCATTGTAGGATAAACGCAAGGAATGCAAGAAGGAGGCAAAGTCAAAGAATCTAAAAACCAAATGGTTTTTAGATAGTGGATGTTCGAGGCATATGACGGGGAACCCCAAACTATTCATCGAATTAGAACACATCAAGGATGGAGGAAAAGTAACATTCGGTGACAACAACAAAGGACAAGTTGTTGGAAAAGGAACAATTGGGGACCCTAACACATTTCAAATACGAAATGTGTTGTTAGTAAGCAATCTATCTTATAATTTACTTAGTATTTCTCAACTTATAGATTGTGGTTATAATGTCTCCTTTCTTCCCAATTCTTGTGATATAATAAATGAAAAGGGAGAAACGGTCTTAAAAGGAAATAGAGATGGAAATATTTATACTCTTACCTTAGATAACATGTTAGATGCCAAGGTTAAGTGTCTAATATCACATGACTTAGATGTAAATTTATGGCATAGAAGATTAGGCCATATAGGAATTTCAACTATTAAGAAATTATCTAAGAAGAATTTAATTAGAGGAATGCCTAAGTTAGACTTAGATAATTTTCAAATGTGTGAAACATGTATTAAGGGAAAACACATTAAAGAAACCTTAAAACCGAAACATGAAGTGAGTACTAGTCATGTACTAGAATTGCTTCACTTAGACTTATTTGGTCCAAGTAAGACAAGAAGTCTAGGTGGACACTACTATGTGTGTGTCATAGTAGATGATTACTCACGCTACACATGGACATTGTTCTTAACACACAAAGACGATGCTCCATTAGCAATCAAAACTCTTATTAAGCAACTTGAAAACATTTATGAAGAAAATGTTAAAAGAATTAGAAGCGATAGAGGTGGTGAATTTAAAAACAAAGACGTAATAAAATTTTGCGAACTATATGGAATAAAACATGAATTCTCACCACCTAGAACACCACAACTAAATGGAGTTATTGAACGTAAAAATAGAACAATTCAAGAAGTTGCTAGGCCAATGCTGTGTGAAAATTAATTACCTAAATATTTATGGGCTGAAGCTGTTAGTTGTGCATGCTATATTATAAATAGGCTCACTATTAGAAAGAAATTAAATAAAACGCCTTATGAATTGCTAAACAATAGACAACCTAAGATAGATTATCTTAAAGTATTTAGATGTAAATGTTTTGTGCTGAACACTAAGGATAATCTAGATAAATTTGAACAAAAGTCTATTGAATGCATATTTGTTGGGTATTCAACTAACTCAAGAGCATATAGGTGTTATAATCCTGCATCTAGAAAAATAATTGAATCCATACATGTGAAATTCAATGAAAATGCATGCTTTGAAGTTAGTGATAAACATCAACACAAACAAGAAACAAATATTGAAAATATGTTTGATGATGATGTATTACTTGAGCCTGTACTTGATCATCTAGAACTAACTCCCCCTGAACAAGACAAACATGAACCCTTAGATGAAATAAATGAAGAGACTCTGCAATTAGAAGATACAACTAATAATCCAATTACATATGATAACATTCACACTAATGAAATATTTGAACAAGATGAGAGTGAACTTAATCAATCTAGGAACTGGTGGCACCCTAGAGAACTAATTATTGGGGATCCAAGTGTTGGGGTTAAAACACGTAGAAATATAAGTCAACTTGAAGGACATAGCTTAATCTCACAATTAGAACCTAAGAACGTAAAGGAAGCCTTAGGTGACATATCATGGATAGATGCTATGCATGAGGAATTAAATCAATTCACAAGGAACAACGTGTGGGACTTAGTACCTAAACCTGAAGACAAGTCTATCATAGGAACTAAATGGGTTTTTAGGAATAAAATGGATGAACAAGGAAATATTACAAGGAATAAGGCTAGACTAGTCGCACAAGGTTATAATCAACAAGAAGGAATAGATTATGAAGAAACCTTTGCACCCGTTGCACGACTAGAAGCAATTAGATTATTACTTGCGATTGCAAGTATAAGCAAAATTAAGCTCTTCCAAATGGATGTCAAGAGTGCGTTCTAGAATGGATACATCTAAGAAGAAGTGTTTGTAAAACAACCTCCTGGATTCGAAGATCCGAAGAATCCGAACCATGTTTATAAGCTTAAGAAGCTCCATATGGTTTAAAACAAGCTCCAAGAGCATGGTATGATAGATTTGCAAACTTTCTTATTGCAAATAATTATCAAAGGGGGACCATCGACAACACATTATTCCTAAGAAGAAAAGGTAATGATTTGTTAATAGTTCAAATATACGTAGATGATATAATCTTTGGTTCAACCAACCCTACTTTAGTAAAAGACTTCGAAGAATGTATGAAGTCAGAGTTTGAAATGTCAATGGTAGGAGAGTTGAATTATTTCTTAGGACTTCAAATCAAACAAACCCCTCAAGGAATTCACATTAGCCAACTTAAGTATGTCAATGATATGATTAAGAAGTTTGGCTTTGAAGAGTTGAAACCTACAACTACGCCTATGAGTGTTAGTACCAAACTTGATAAGGATGAAAATGGTAAACCTTTTGATGACACACTTTATAGGTCTATGATTGGCTCATTGTTATACTTAACTGCATCAAGACCTGATATTATGTTTAGTGTGTGTATGTGTGCTAGGTTTCAATCTTGTCCTAAGGTATCGCATTACAATGCAGTGAAAAAGATCTTTAGATATCTTAAGCGTACACCTCACTTAGGATTGTGGTATGATAGAAACGCTAAGTTGGAATTACACGCATATAGTGATGCTGATTATGGTGGTTGCAGGTTAGATAGAAAATCCACTAGCGGTACTTGTCAATTCTTAGGAACCAACTTGATTTCTTGGTTTTCTAAAAAGCAAGCTAGTGTAGCTCTTTCTACCACTGAAGCCGAGTATATCGCTATGAGTTTATGTACTACCCAAATACTTTGGCTTAAATAGCAACTTAGTGATTTTGGCATTAAAATGAATAAGATTCCAATTTTCTGCGATAGCACAAGTGCAATCAATCTTTCACGGAATCCGGTACTTCATTCTAAGGCCAAACACATTGAGGTGCGATACCACTTTCTTCGCGATCATGTTCAAAATGAGGACATAGTGATAAACCATATAAGAACTGATCACCAAATCGCTGACATCTTCACCAAACCCCTTAATCAAGCCACTTTTGAAAACTTACGAGCCAAATTAGGAATGATGACTTACGATACCATTGTATAGTTCTATCTTTTGCATGATTTGCAAAATAAAAGGGGAGATAGAATAAGAACATGATTTTAGTTGGTAAGTCATGATGAATCATATGCTAAGTATGAATCATATGCTAAGTTTTTATTGGTATAAATTTTGGAGCATAGGTTAAGGGGGAGAGTATGAGTTGAGGGGGAGCAGCATACTATTTAAACGTTGAAAACATTTGGTTAAACTTTTGGTTAAACATTTGGTTAAACTTTTGGTTATAAGTTGTGACATTAAAATCATGTTAGGTTATTTTGAAAATCATCCAAAAGGGGGAGAATGTTGAGAAATATGTTTGGATAATTTTCAAAGTCATGATTTTAAGTGATGAATACTTAAAAATGTCACACATGGTGTTATATGTGATTAAAAGTTGAACAAGTTCACATCGATCGATCTATGTAAGACAGATAAGTTTAAGACCTTTCTGTGAGACATTGATATCTAAACCTAAGACACATCAATCGATCGATGTATATCGAACTCTCACTTCGATCGATCGATGTAGGTCAGAGACAAAACCTGAACCTTTATGTGAGACATCGATCTATGAAGCTGAGGCACTTCGATCGATCGATGTCTAGAGTTTTTAGAAATAATTTTCTAAAATGTGATAAAATGGTTGTTTTCATTTGTACATGATTTATACATGCTCATTATGTGCTTATTATGTGTTTTTGGTGATTATTATTGTCTTGAGACTAACGTGCCTTGGAAGTTTCTACAACTTACCAAAAAGGGCAAAATTGGTATTTTAAGTTTTGTAGGAACATCATATGGTGAAAAATATTTCAAGTGCATATTATTATCTTGGTTATCATGACAAAGGTGGTATTGTGATTATTTCTGACCATCGGGGTCATTTCTGGAGTTTTATCTCACTAGGGGCATTTTGGTCATTTTACCCCCGAAGACAGTCTCGGTATTTTTACTCAAGGAATCTCTTGAGTATCTTATTATATTCATTCTGGAGTTCATTTAATATATTCTTGAAGATTATTTGGTGGTTTTCTATTTTATTCTCTCATTTGATGATTTTATCGACGGTAGCGGGATATGTGACGGTATTCGATGTCACGTTCTATTTTCTCTTGAAGACTCTTATATATATGTTATTGGAGGTTCTTAATCATCATCTTTCAGAGATTACAAGGTGTCCTTGGTGCAAGATTCATCACAATATGTCAAGAAGAAATGGGAATTTTGATATTATATGTTGACATAACCTTGTCAACTATTATTTGTTGATTTCTCCTCAAAAACCTGAGTTGGTATACATATACACAGCCTCCAAAACGTGATTATACATGTGGAGATTATGTTTTTCTCATTTTATGAGTTGGAGACAAGAAGACAAACCAAAAGCAAGCTAGTTGGCAAAAGTTGTCAACTTGAAATTTCAAATTTGAAGTTAATGTAGACAAGGTTGTTGGAGATGATTATGGAGGTGTTTTAATTCAAAATTCTCAGCCATCACATGGTCTAAAAGTTGGAGGGAATATGCCATCAATTCACTCTATAAATAGAAGGCAAGGTGAAGAAGAGAAGACACACACTTGAAAGCAAAAATTGAAGATTGTTGTCTTGCTATTCTCTTCTCATATTTTCGTTCATACTTTGTGTAGCTAAGGTGTTCCATTTCTAGTTGTTGTCCAGCTACACTATACACACCTTCTTGTGTCTTATTTGTAAGATTGATTAGCCAAATCTATAAGGCTACATCAATAGGTGATAGAGGTGTTGCAACCAAGAGTTGCACAAAGGTGTTCATCCAAGTCTTGAATAGGGTTGGTGTTTAACCCAAGGATCAAGCTTGGTTCTTGCTGTAATTTGGTTCATACCATAGTAAAATCCAAGGAAAGGTGTTCCTTGGGACTGGAGTAGGTCACATTGACCGAACCAGGATAAATTCTCGGTGTTCTTCTCTTGTTTCTTTATTTCTATTTTCTGCCCGTTTTTGACTGCAGTTTTCACACCACTTCTCACAATTTGAAAAAATAGCTAAACATTTTCAAAATTCGTGATTTTTGGTGGAGTTATACTTCAGACTGTTAGCTTTCATTTGCAACAAGAATCACTTGATTTGAGCAAGGGAAAGTTAGTCTTTCAGTCTTTGCAAGATAACTGCTCCAATCTGGCTGCAATCTGACCAGTTTTGAGAAAACTTAAATTCTGTATTTTTCAAGAGTTGGTTAAGGTCAGAGCCTTTTTGAAACTTCATCTAAACATCCTAAGGAGTGTTTTGATATAAAGATCAACCTTTTTGGTTGAGTATTCAAAGAGAAACACGTTTTGCAATATCAGCAACATTCTGTCCAATTCTGTCCAGATTGACCATCTGAATCTTTTTATTTATTTGAAGGGTCAAACGATCTTATTTTTGTCTGATTTTTGGATAGAGTCTTGTTAACTCATTGAAGTTACATTCTGGAAAGTTTCATAATTTTTGTAGTTGTGTACAATTATTTGTGAATTTTTGAAAAACGGGTTCTGAATCTGAGGTGGTTTCAGATTATGTTTTCAAAGGGGATTTTAACAAAGGGTAGTAGTGTAATTTCCGCTAACCACTATTCACCCCCCCTCTAGTGGTGTTTATTGCAGGTGCACGGTCCAACAGAGAATTGATCCACTAGTAAGTGATCAAAATAATAATGACATTGTTACTGATCAAGTTGATGAGTCTGATAGATCATCTTCAATCAGAGCAGTTGTTTCTCATTATGACATGCCTATTACTCTCAGAAAAGGAGTAAGAGCATGTGTAAAGAAACTATATCCTGTAAACAACTATGTTAGCTATAAATATTTTGGGGAAGATGTGTAGAGCATTTGTTTATGACTTGAACAATACTCAGGTTCCCAGGGATATTCATGAAGCATTGAAGCATCCACAATGGAAACAAGCAGTGGCTGATGAAATGGAAGCACTGATCAAGAATGGCACGTAGGAACTAGTATCTGATACTGGGGAGTCAAGCCTGTTGGCTGTAAGTGGATCTTCTCTGTGAAATTTAATTCTGATGGTTCTGTTAACAAGTTCAAAGCTAGACTGTGGCAAGGGGCATTACTCAAACTTTGAGGATAGACTATGAGGAAACATTTGCACCAGTTGCTAAGCTTAATACTGTAAGAATTCTGTTTACTATTGTTGCTAATCTTGATAGGCCCCTGTTTAAACTTGAAGTAAAAAATGTTTTTCTTTTGCGGAGACTTGGTGGAAGAGGTATACATACATATTCCACCTGAATTTGTCACTGATTCTAACAAGCATATGCTATGTAAACTCAAGAAATCCTTATATAGACTAAAACAATCCCCTAGATCATGGTTCAAACGCTTTAGTTCTGTCTTGACAAGTCTTGGTTTCTCCCAATCTCACAGTGATCACACACTTTTTGTTAAATCCTTTAACAACAACGCACTATTGTGTTGGTGTATGTTGATGATATAATTTTAACTGGTAATAACTACCCTGATATACTTAACACAAAGAAACAGCTTGCCTCATCTTTTGAAATCAAGGATCTAGGTCAGCTTACATATTTCTTGGGAATGGAAGTCACCAGTAACTCCAACGGGATATGTATATCTCAAAGGAAATATGTTCTGGACCTACTATAGGAAACAGGTTTGTCTGACTCCAAGCCTGCAAGCACACCTATAGAACCAGGGCACAAATCAACTAAGGAATAGGATTCTTCATACACAGATAAGTTAAGGTATCAGAGGCTCACAGGTAAACTGATATACTTATCCCACACTAGACATGACATATTTTATAGGGTGAGCTTTATAAGTCAACTTATGCATAACCCTATTGCCGAACACTATAATTATGCTTTGAGAATATTAAGATACCTAAAGTCTTCTCCAAGTCAGGACTTATATTTCATAAAAAATGATGACGAAGAGATCAAAATGTTCACTGATGCTGACTGGGATGGTTCTAAATAAGACGTGAGCTCAAGTTCTGGTTTTACATCATATTTATGGGGAAAAATTGATCACTTGGAAGAGTAAGAAGCAACATGTTGTTTCAAGAAGTAGTGCTGAAGCTGAGCTAAGGGCTCTCTCCTTAGGTGTATGTGAAGGAATCTGGACACGGGTAATGACCTATCTTCATCTTGAGGTAACACTGCCTATACATGTCTACTGTGACAACATTTCACCCATCAACATGACACAAAATCCAGTTCAAGATGATAAGTCCAAGCATATTGAGATTGATAGGCATTTTATGAGAAAAAAATTGAGAACAAGGTCTTAAAGATTCATCATGTTAAGTCAAAGAATCAAGTGGCTGACATCCTCACTAAGCCTGTCAACACTCAGGTGTTCAATACCTTGCTTAACAAGCTAGACTGTATCAATATATAAAGTCCTACCTTGACAGAGAGTGTTGGAATGCAAGGATTGATGTGTAGGGATAAAACAAATGAAGACAGAGGGGAGAACATGCTTTCAACAGTTTGAACATTTGTTGGGGCATTTCGTCGAGCACATGAACAAAAGCATCGAACATGTTTTCCAGGAATAATTTTAATGTGTACATTGTATGTATTTATGTTTTCTCATCTTCTTCTCACAGTAGATTGATTATATACAATAGTGAAATCATCATTTTGATGATTGATTAGGCTACTTACCCGATTAAACTTTTGTTAGAAACTAACCGTTGGAGCTAGTCGTGCCATGGAGGTTATAGCCATTGGCTTCTTTCCCTTATTCTTGTATATATATTTGTATCCATCCGTATATGAAAGTCAAGTGAATAATATACATTTTTCATCTCATTCTTGAAGTTCTTACATATTTGAATTCCATAAAAAAATTTAATATTACTTTTGACATTAACTACAAAAAAATAACACGTATTACTTTGTTATATAAAAACATAGCAGAATCGGTTTTATAGCAGCATATCTCATCTTATGACCAAGAGGAGATTCTGTATAACAACCGACATTGTTTGCACGGATTTATATGATGGGCATGGATTCATCAAGATATCCCAAAATAGCCCCATCGACTCTTATCGTGACAGGTTGAGAAACCAATGATTGTCTTTTCTCTTCCCGATCATTAAAATATATACATATATTTTTTGTAATTGGGTAAAATAATAGTTTTGTTAGCTCGACTATACTAATACTAGTGGTTTTCCATTTTTTTACGAGAAAAAAAAGGTGTATCTTAAAAATCTCAGAAAATTTTTCTGTTTCAACCTTTATCTCATTCTTTGTCGCACTATGTGCAATTATACCATGTGTATTTAAGTGATGTCAAACTAGTATTTATAAGAAAATCTCATCTACTCTGATAAAAATGAAACAAAGAATAAGATAGATGATCTTCACCGCATAAAAACTGTGTTTCAAGACTTTTACTAATTTTATCTAGTTTTACAAAAAGTACATGAAAAAGGATTTTGGCACTATCATTCTTTTACATGTTCACTACTTTTGATTTAAAACTCATGCCTACCTTATAGCATAAAAAGGATAAAAATATATTAGAAAAATAGTAACAATAGTGTCACCCAAATAAAGACCTTAAACATGCAATAACCATCTACCACATTACACGAACACTGATCAACGATATCTAAATGGATAATATTAATTGCATGATCATGAAAATATGCGCGAAAGCAGTATGTCAAGTAATCTCGCAAATATTTGATTGCAAGTCAACAGTAAAGATACATTTAATCACATAGTCGACATACATTTAGGACCATAAAACATTTAAATTGTTCAGTGGGTGGATAAATAGGTCCATATATCAACATAAATTTGTTCCAAGAACATTATCGATTTTAGTTGTAGATGACTTAGGGAAAAATACCTTTCACAATAAGCAACACATAATATTTTATCTAATATTATTAAATTCTTAATAGTATGATCATATGTATTTCATTTATGCGGATCTAAAGTATCACATTAGCTTATGCCAAATTTTTTTTTTGGTAACATAGCTTATGCAAAATTTAAAACTTTTTATGATGAACAAACCTCTGTATATGGTGGATTTTTGATTTTAGAACATTTTGGTGTACCTCCGGAAAGGCATCTTTTCTGGTGAGTCGTGCATATTTTTGGTAAACTTTGTGCATGTTTTGGTGGAGTCGTGCATATTGTTGCAAATATTGTGTAAGTTTTGATGAGTTAATATATAGGTTCTTTGGAAACAAGGAATTCCTTGATTTGTACATTAAAAAGAAAATAGCGAATGATCAATAGTAAATTTAGACGGTATCAATTTAAAATTGGTTGCAAATAATAGAGTTAAAAGAAATTAGAAAACCAGTGTAAAAAAAAATAGAAAACTCCATTGAAAGTGAAACGCTAAATGTTGATGAGATACGTAATCAACTCCAACAGATACCTGATATGGGCAAAGGTGTCCAATTCTCCTCAATTTCGAAGGTAAAAGGAGATGCTAGTAAGTCCAAACCACGCAAGGTTGTGATGATGAAAACTCCATTGAAAGTAAGGCAGCAGAGAAAGGCCTGACACAATGGGCAAACGGGGAACCAACCCAAGTGGGATGCCATCCCAGGGAGTTCATATACGATATGTGGACATAGTGTTTCTTCGTGATTTAACTAATGTGGAATTATAGGAGAGTAGGTACCATAATCCCAATCAGCCGGTGGAATCAATACCTATGGTCCCTAAAATGCCAAGTAGTGGTCAAGATATAACCGCAACACAAGTTAAATACCATCCACCGGATGTAATGTCTACAGATGCGATCACAGTTGAGACCTCAAGTTGCATTCGGCAGGAGGACATGCACACTGACAGAGATAACGAACATTTTCTAGAGCAAGGCGCACAACTGCGTATGGATGTCATTGGGGATCACCCACCTCATTCTCCCCAATAAATTTTCTTAATGAAGATAATATCATGGAGCTGCAGGGGTGCTTTATCCCCAAACTTTTATTTATGTGTGAAGGAACGGGTTCGTAAGTATCAACCAGATATTTTGTTTTTGATGAAGCCTCGTGTAAATAGAAAGAAGTGGCAGAGGATTCTTCGCAACTTCTCGTTTTCAAAATTCATTGCTGTAGAAGCGGTTGGATTTGCAAGAGGTCTGTGGTGTTTTTGGAATTTGAGTATGGTCGACGTTGAGGTGATAAACTACTCTGACCAATTCATCAATTTAGCTATTATGAGAAATAGCATTGTTGAATGGATATTAACGTTAGTATATGCGTCTTGATTAAAGCCTCAAGGCAGCGATTGTGGCGATATCTGTCTATGCTCAGAAGTATATTCAGTTGCCCATGGTGTCTTATTGGCGACTTCAATGAAATTGTATCTCAGGATGATAAGTGGGGTGGCGGGAGATTTACGGGCAATATGGGACTAGGTCAAGTGATAGATAGATGCGAACTGTTACATATGCCTTATTCTGGACCCAAATATACATGGCACAATGGCAGGCGGGGGGTATCACGGATCCTAGAAAGAATTGACTATTCGTTTTGCAACCAACAGTGGAATATTTGTTTCCCACAAGCTTAGCTGCATCATCTCCCAAAGACAAGCTCCGATCACCATCCTTTATTATTACAGCTATGGCCCCAGCAGCAGCAATGGCGGGGGGATCGCACTTTTAAATTTCAAGTTTGTTGGCTGGAACGTAGTGCATTTAAAGACTTCTTGAGGGTAAGGTGGAATGAACAAGGTAGTGGATTATATGAGATGCTATCAAGTTGTGCTTCCAGTTTGACATGGTGGAATACAAATGTATTCAGATGTATACGAAGTAGGAAGAATCACTGTCTAGCCAGGATTGCTGGCATTCAAAAGGTAATGCACACAAAGCCTTGAAACTATTTGTTTAATCTGGAGCAGCGGCTGCAAATGGAGTGGAGTGACATATTGAAACAAGAAGAAGATATTGGCTTCAGAAGTCCAAGTTGAATTGGCTTACGCAAGGTGAGCGTAGTACATGGTATTTCCATGCAACAACTGTCATGCGGCACAGGAAAAGTTTGATCAGCCGTCTAAAGGATGAGAATGATGTGTGGGTGGAGGATGATGCTAACTTGTGGGTTATAGTATCAAATTTTTTTCGAAATCTATACATTGCAGGAATTGAAGTGGAGGACACAAAGTTTGAACTCAGTTTTCCATCCTTAACTCAGTTAGAACTCCAGTCTCTCAATCGCCATGTTGGTGCTACCAAGATATATCAGGCTGTATGTCAAATGGGTGCTTACAAGTATCCTGGGTCGGATGGCTTTTCTCCAATATTCTTTCAACAAAATTGGGATATTGTGGATCCAGCCGTTACAACATATGTGAAGGAAGCATTTTGCAATAAAAAGTTTCCAGCTCATATGAATTCTTCGTTTATAGCTTTGATTCCTAAGGTGGACAAACCTGAGAAGGTATCTCAATTTCGTCTGAAATCCCTTTTCAATGTGGTGGTCAAAATTATTTTCAAAATTATAGCAAATCGACTTAAGGGCGTGATAGGAAAATTGGTACATGAAAATCAGTGCAGCTTTATTCCAGGCCGCCAGGCAAGCGACAATATCATAGCCGTACAAGAGGTTTTACATTCAATGCGGGGTGAGACAGGTCGTAGCGGGATGATGGCCATTAAGCTAGACTTGGAAAAAGCGTATGATCGAGTCAAGTGGAGTTTTCTTAAACATGTTTTGGGAGCAACAGGCTTTAATTCGGACATGATTGACTTAATCATGTTTCTAGTAACATCAGTTGAGATGAGTGTGTTGTGGAATGGCTGTAGATTAGAATCATTTCGGCCACAACGGGGACAACGACAAGGAGATCCATTGGCTCCTTACTTGTTTGTGTTGTGTATGGATTTCTTAACACAGAGAATTAATGGAGCAGTGGAATCCAAGAGGTGAAAGCCAGTTAAAGTATCTAAAAGAGGCCCTTCCTGTTACACCTGGGAATTTTTGAACTAGCTGTTATGCATTAGTTTAAAAATTAGGTAGCCATTGGGTGTAACGACCATTTCGAAATGAAATTAAAGGTAGCGTGTCGATCATGTCAAGTAATGGTATAATTATATGAAGTCGTTATATATGTATAGGGTAAGAAAAGAAAAAAATATAAATAATAATACATAAGAAATAATAACGAAACAATAAAATAAAAGGAAAATAAATAGAAAAAATAAACAAAATATATCAAAGTAAAAAAAAAAAGAGAGAGAGAGCTGCCGTGAGGATAATGACCAAAATGGAAAAAAAAATAAAATAAAATTTAAACCTAAAGCCTAATGGGTTGCCTTAAGGATAAGAATTGAAAAAAAATAAAAAAAAAATAAAAATGTGGATTAGTGGGGGAATAACCGCCCCCTGATTTCAGCACTTTGTAAATTAAAAGGGGCAAGAGGGCTGGGATCACAGGGAATTAATTAAAAAAAAGATCAGAATGCAGAGGAAGGGGGCAACGGCTGGAAGAGGAGAAGAGGGGAAAAAAAGAGAGAAGAATAAAAGAAGGAAAAGGAGAAGCCGGATGTCTCAATCTACGCGCTACCGCATACTTGTGTGTCTGCATCCATATAGGTTCCCTTTTCCCCCTCCAATTGGTACAAATTCAAGCATGCTTTGGTGATATATTATTTTTTATTGTTTCTAATTGTTGAAATCTATACTATGTTGCTTAATCTTTGAAAAGCATGAGTTTTGATTACTGTGAAATGCGTCTGGTTACTGTGGAATGCGTTTGATGATCTGTGGAATGCCTGAAGTGTCTTGCGTCCTTTGGTTTTGATTTTAGGAAAAATTTGATAATCAAAATAGTATAATTTTTGCTTATGCGTTTTTGAGTCTGTGGAATGCTGCACAGAAGTCTATGCGATGCGTCCTCTGCGTCTATGAGATTTGATGTTAGGGATGAATTTGATATCAAAAGAATTTCTAGGATTTATTTTATTAGTGTTATTTAATTGATTAAAAATAGTATTAAATATAGGAAAAATATAAGTAAATATCAGAAAATTATAAATAAATTTTTGAAATTATAAAATACTGAAATTAAATTATTTTCATCAAATTTCTGTGTAGCAGGCCGATTGTGCGCAGGTCTGACTCATTTACTTAATATATATAAAATAACATAAAATAATCTACTGAGCCGACCGTGGGCCAGGCCGAATGGCCAACAGACCGGGCCCCAGTTGGCTGGACCAATTAAGCAAAAATAATAATAATAATAATAATAATAATAATAATAATAATAATAATAATAATAATAATAATAATAATAATATAATTCTGGAAATTCTATAAAGGTTATTTAATTAATTTTAAATAGTAATAATTATAGGGAAAATATAAATAAAATCAGAAAATTATATATAAATTCCAGAAATTATAAAATGCTGAGATTAAATTATTTTTACTAAAGTTCATTAATTGTGATAATTCATTTAGTTTGGATAATTAGGTAATAAATAAAAATATAGGAAAAAATGAGAAAAAATATAGAAAATGCACAATAAATGTATACAAGCCATGAAAAAATAGGTTTAACGTCAAACAACATTAAATCATTACTCGGATAATAAATGAACCTAGATTTGAGTGCCGGAGGATGGTGAGGATGGGCCAGGGGCCTCAGACGATTGTGTTGTTTGTATTCATGGCACGTGCATTGCATGATGGCGGGTCGTGACGTACGAGTCACTGGCGCTCAGGATGGTGTACGATGGCGGGGCCATGACACTCAGGATGGTGTGTGGTGGCGCGGCCACGCACACTCAGTATGGTGATTGTGGGGTGTACGACCTGCAGCCACTCAGTAGGACCCGGGTTCATGCATTGCATGGTGGAGATATCGGCATTCTGTGTGACATGACTTTGTTGCGTGTGACATGCATAGTAGGACATGCATCACGATGTTGCGCATTCCTTATCTGGAGTGAATTACTTTCCGCATTCATTCATATGCTTATGTGATATCATGTTTTATGTGCTACGTGTTATATCATTTTAGTATGCTCGTCTTGTACTAGTTTGAGGCAGGTGCCTACTAGGTGATTTCGCGTCACTCACCCCTACTCCCCCCACCAGGTGAGCATGAGGAAGCGTACGATTATGTCTTTGCTGAGGACGGGGTTGACACAGCAGTGTGGGCAAACTGACGGTCGTACCTAGGATACGAAGAGACCTTGCGGCTGTCTGTTGTTATTTTATTGGGGTTTCATCAGACACTACCCTGTTTAGACTGATAGCATTTAGAGGTTGGCACAGTGACTTTATTACTATCACTGATGTAGCATTTTATCGAGGATTTCTTTGTTCATGTAACTTGATGTTATGATAATTCGTTTCTGCGAAAAATTTCAACGTCTTCTCGGACATGTTGGAAATTGATTCGACGCCTTGTATTCTCTTCAGTAAGATACGGCGGGTGCACTGTTTCCGATGATAGGGTTCGGGAGCGGGGCGCTACAGGTGGTATCAGAGCCGAGGCTTCAGATCTGCCTCGGAAACGCAGGATTATTTAGATCATCCGGACATAAGCTATGATCTCTACCTAAGAATAACGATTATACCCCTAATAAATGAAGTAGACCTAAGTTATCATCGGGTTAAGGGAGGTGTGTGCCGTCGGTGAGCTTTCTCTATTTAATTACCGTTGTACCCCTGAGCTTTCGCGCGAGCCCCATAAATGCTCAAGCCTCCCTATTACTCTCGTCAATCCAAATTCTCGTCAAGGTTTGCATGAAATCCAAGAAAATACCATCGTGTCATGAACAATCTGGCAACAGAGGCAACGGTGGTTATGGTAATGATCACCAGGACCAAGGGGTCATCCTCCAGGCATCGGCCAACACCATGGCCACCACCTTGGCGTAACAATGACTGTAGACTACGTAGTGCCAGTAGCAGTTGAACTAGCGTCTCCGCCGCTGGCGTCAACGGATATGAGATTCTATTACATGGAAATGCAGGATGTTTTACAAGTGGGGGCACTGAGCAAAGGCCGACACCACCATCACAGCAGAATCAAGAACAGCATAAAGGAAAGCAAGGATCAGTGCACATATCCACGTGAATGACTGATGTGGACAGCAGAAAGAATGGCGACGTCATAGCGGAATTCAACCGCCGACGACCATATATCAATGACTCATCATCAGTACAGATGATGTAATCAGAGATAAATGATTAGAGTTGCGCAGTGGAAGCATGGGTTTCTTAAGTCACGTACGTTCAGAAGAGTGAACTTCAGTGGATCCTAAGAAGATTAAGGATATCGCCGGGTAGCCCTGACCGACCAAGATGACTAAAGTGAGGAGTTTTCTTAGTGTGACCAGCTGCTACATGGAATTCGTTTGAGAATTTCCGTCGATACTGGTGTCCCTGAGCAGACGGAATCATAAGAATGCAAAATTCAAGTGGACAGTTGATATCAGCAAAGATATCAACAAAGCTTTGCTGAGCCAAAAAAAATACTCATAAAAAAAGAAAAAAAAAAGAAAACCTTAAGCAGAAGACCATAATACAGAATGTTGCTAATTAACTATATATACACGTACTGATTAACACAACATACTTTAACGACATAATTCTGCATATCAACCACGTACTAGAACATTAACATACAAAATCCAGCATTGTAGCGCCCCGCTCCCGAGCTCCAATCTCGGTAACGGTGCACCCGCCGTATCTCACTCAGGAGAATACAAGGCGTCACATCAATCTGCTGCACGTCAGTGCTGACATAGAAAAGTTTTCTTTTCTTTCTGCGGAAACGATAAGTCGTAACACCAAACTTGAAATTAGATAACTTTAAGAAAATAACGACGGAAAAACTAGGCTGATCGGGCCTTACAAATCAAGGTCAAACGTCTAAGTGAAAAACATGAAATTGTTTCCAAAGTAAAGCATGTAAATAGAATGTCTGTGTCACCCCAAAGCATCACAAAAAGCCTGTCTCCATCCTTGCCGCAGATGTATCTACGAGTCACTCGGCCCATTCCACGGTATCGGACCCATCCTCAACGAAGATATAGTCATACTCTGTCTCGGCTACATATGGAATAGTAGGTGTGAGTGATGGTAATCACCCAGTAGGTGCCTCTCAAAACAATACAAAACTTACATACCCAAAACGATATCGCCACGTAATCACATAAAACAAATAGCATGCCACCGGGAAGTAAGACACACCATGTAACCGACATAAAACAACACGACATAACTTATACGGAAAGGAAACAATCCACACAAGATGTATGCGCAAGTACGTGATGCATGTTCACATAACGTGTCATACGCAACTAGAAACATGTTAGGCAAAATGCTCCTGGACCTATATGCAATGCATGCTCCCGGGACCTAACTCCAGCGTCATGGTCTCTAGCCACCACTTGCTGTTCTGGACACCCACGCCCTATAGACGCTGCGTATCGTACGACACCCACGCCCTATAGACGCTGCGTATCTTCAGACACCCACGCCCTATAGACGCTGCGTATTCGCACGGCACCCACGCCCTATAGACGCTGCGTATCACATGACACCCACACCCGACCGACGCTGCGTATCATCACGGCCCCCACGCCCTATAGGCACTACGTATCCTCCGAACACGCACACCCTCAGACAATGGGTACCTCATGCACATGCACGTGCCATGAATGCAAGGGAAAAGGAAAGAAAAACGGTTGGACGTCATCCTCTGACGTCGATCGATCGACGTGGTTCTGAGACACGTCGAACCCTCAGCCATGGGATGTCGATCGATCGACGTGGTTCTGAGGCACATCGAACCCTCAGCCCCTGGACGTCGATCGATCGATGTCCATCTGAGGCACATCGATCTCGCACCCTCTGGACGTCGATCGATCGATGTCCCCGAATTTCAGAATTCTCATTCTGAAATTCCTGCAGTCCATTCATCAAATCTCATTCAACCTTTCACCCATCCCACATATCCATACACGCATAATGACATCTCAACCCCACAAAGAAACGTACAACAACAAGATCACATTGAATACAAAAACGTCTAACGGAACATAAACACATTGGCCACATAATCGAGATCCAATTATCGCAATCAAAAATCAACATCAACAACCACCTAAAAATACCCTTTTGCCTATGCAACCTTCATACCGTTTTGAGGGAATAATTAATATGCACCTACCTCGATCCTAGCAAGAATTGATACCCGCGAGAGATGATGAAGATCTGATTAGGGTTGTGATCTCCCTTCTCTTGAACCTTGGATCAAAGATTCTTCTTTTCTTCTTTTTCCTTCTTATGGCCGAATATTGAGAGAGGATAGGGGAGGAGGTGGCTGCTGAATTTGGGAGAGAAAAGGGGAGAGATTAGGGTTAATGAGAGTTTAATATGAGAGGGAGAGATTTGAGGGAAAGATAAGGGTTAATTAAGGGGAGGGATAAGATTTGTGAATTTAGATATCTTCTATTATTTCTTATTTATCCTTTTTTTTTAAAATACCCGGTTATAACATCCTACCCCCCCTTACAAAAAGTTTCGACCCCGAAACTTGCTGTACCTTAATCAAAGAGGTGGGGATAGCGGTCGCGCATTTGTTCTTCTAGCTCCCATGTCGCTTCGTTCTCCCGGTGATTGCTCCATTGAACCTTTACGTAAGGAATAATCCTTCTTCTAAGTTCTTGGTCCTTGCGATCCAGAATTCGTATTGGAACTTCTTCATATGACGCATCGGGTCTGATCTTAAGGGGTTGTGCATCCAACACATGGCTCGGGTCAGGTACGTGCTTCCTTAACTGTGAGACGTGGAACACGTTGTGCACCTGAGCCAACATCGGAGGTAATGCCAGTTTGTAAGCTAAATCTCCAACTCTTTCAAGTATGTCATATGGTCCAATATATCGCGGCTTCAACTTCCCTTTAACTCCAAACCGTGTCACACCCTTCATGGGTGACACTTTAAGATAGACCTTTTCTCCCTCCTCGAACTCTAAAGGTCGTCTCTTCGTGTCTGCCCAACTCTTGCTTCTATCTTGAGCCGTCTTAAGACGTTCACGAATTAGCTTCACCTGTTCTTTAGTTTGCTCAATTATTTCTGGAGCCGTCAACCTTCGTTCACCAACTTCGTCCCAATGCACAGGTGACCTACACTTTCGTCCATATAAGGCCTCAAATGGTGCCATACCTATGGCACTGTGATGGCTGTTGTTGTAGGAGAACTCTATCAATTTGAGCATGTTGTCCCAATTTCCTTTAAAATCCAATGTGCATGCCCTCAACATATCCTCCAGAGTCTGAATGGTCCTTTCAGATTGACCATCGGTCTGAGGGTGAAAAGCAGTACTCAGTCGCAACTCAGTCCCCATCTTCTGCTGACACGCTGCCCAGAATTGAGATGTAAACTTCGAGTCACGATCCGATACTATGCTAACTGGCACTCCATGAAGGCAAACAACGTTATCAATGTACATGGCTACCAGCCTCTCCATAGTAAGTCCGGTGGGAATAGGCAAGAAGTGAGCGGACTTAGTCAGTCGATCCACGATTACCCATATCACGTCATTTCCATTTCTTGTTTTCGGGAGTCCCACCACGAAGTCCATTGGTACATGCTCCCACTTCCATTCAGGTATCTCTAGTGGTCGCATCAATCCGCCCGATCTTTGGTGTTTCCGCTTTAACTTGCTAGCAAACAAGACATCTTTCCACAAACTCAGCAATATGCCTTTTCATGCCATTCCACCAATAGTGTCTCTTGAGATCATTGTACATCTTCGTAGCACCAGGGTGAATAGACAGTCTCGAATTATGTGCCTCCTTCAACAACTCCCTCCTAAGGTCCTCAATATCAGGTACGCACAATCTTCCTTGGTATCACATACTGCCGTCATCATGAACCTGAAATCCATCCACTTGGCTGGTTAACATTCTTTCTCGTATTTCTCTAATTGTTGCATCGTTCTTCTGTGCTTCCTTAATCTGGTCTACCAAGGTTGGAGTGATAATTAGCGTGGCCAGAATATCTGCAGTAGAATCTACAAGGTCCAAATCAAATTCCGCCATCTCTTTTTCTAGAGTAGCCTGCCGTGCATGGCTCGACTTCCTACTTAAGGCATCAGCCACTCGATTGGCCTTCCCTGGGTGATAACTGATGGTCAAGTCGTAATCTTTCAGCAACTCTAACCATCTCCTTTGGCGCATGTTCAGCTCCTTTTGCGTAAACAAATACTTAAGACTCTTATGATCAGTGAACACCTCGCACTTCACTCCATATAGATAGTGGCGCCAGATTTTCAGCGCGAACACCACCGCTGCTAGTTCCAGATCATGAGTCGGATAGTTCTGCTCATAGGGCTTTAGCTGTCGTGACGCATACGCAATGACCTTGTCGTTTTGCATCAACACACATCCTGAAATATAAGAATTAGACCACAACTTTAATTGTATACAAAATCAGTTGAAATCATACACAATTACCTAGCCCGTTCTTAGAAGCGTCACTGTAAATGACAAACCCTTCTGAAGCGGAGGGCTGAGCAAGAATAGGGGCTGTGGTCAGTCTCCTTTTTAGTTCAGCGAAACTCTGCTCGCACTCGGTGGTCCATTCGAATTTTGACTTCTTTTGTGTCAATCGGCTTAGGGGCACTGCAATCGACGAGAAGCCCTCTACAAATTTCCTATAGTACCCAGCCAGACCGAGAAAACTTCTTACTTCCGTCACATTAGTGGGTCTAGGCCACTCGGTTATCGCCTCTACCTTCTTTGGATCCACGGAGATTCCTTCTTCCGAGACCACATGACCCAAAAATGCTACGCTCTTCAGCCAGAACTCACACTTACTGAACTTGGCGTACAATTTGCTTCTTCGAAGGGTCTCTAGAACCTCCCTCAGGTGTTCCGCGTGAGTCTCTTCGTCGGGGGAGTATACCAGAATATCGTCAATGAACACTACAACATACTTATCCAGTTGTTTCTGAAATACTGTGTTCATTAGATCTATAAAGGCAGCTGGGGCGTTGGTTAATCCAAAAGGCATAACCAGGAATTCATAGTGACCATAACGTGTTCGAAAAGCGGTCTTGGCTGTATCCCCAGATTTGATCCTCAACTGGTGATAACCGAATCTCAAATCAATTTTGGAGAATACTCTAGCCCCCCGTAGCTGATCAAAGAGATCCTCGATTCGGGGTAAGGGATACTTGTTCTTGATAGTGATCTTGTTGAGCTCCCGGTAGTCTATACATAATCTCATGCTCCCATCCTTCTTCTTTACAAACAGAACTGGAGCACCCCAAGGTGATACACTGGGTCGAATAAACTTACGATCCAACAGTTCTTGCAACTGCTCCTTCAACTCCTTGAGTTCTGCTGGAGCCATACGGTATGGTGCCCTGGATATGGGTTCTGTACCGGGTATGAGATTGATCTCGAACTCGACCTCTCTTTCTGGTGGCAGTCCTGGTAACTCCTCGTGGAAAACGTCTGTAAATTCCCTTACCACCGGGATTTGGTCGATTTGCGGAACTTCATGTTCAGCACCCATTGCGTAAATCAAAAATCCTTCTCTTCCTTTCTTCAGTGCTCGAAACGCCTGAGCCGCAGTCAAATAAAGCTTCTGGGGTGCCTTCTTCAATTTAGGGTTCCCTTGAAAGATAGTTTCCCCCAGCTCCGGCGTCTTCATGCTGACTTGGAGTTGCCGACAGTTAATATTTGCATGATACTCCGCCAAGAAATCCATACCCAGAATAATGTCGAAATCGAACATCTGGATCGGTATCAGGGTCGCAGAAAACTGTAGACCGTTAATCTCCAATTCACATCCATTGTAACGATGATGAGATACGAGTACTTGGCCACCCGCGGCTTGTATACGGTATGGAGTCTCAATCCATTCGGGAAGAATGTCCAGATTCTTGGCAAATCTCTTTGCCATAAACGAGTGACCTGCTCCACTATCGAATAGAACATTTGCTGGCACTTTGTTAATTAAAATCACACCTACCACATTCAGGGTTTATCATACAACCACAACAACACATAAACTTTAATCCAACTTCGAAATTAAGTGCTTGAATAAATGTACCAGTCACCACGTCGCCCGACTCCTCGACTTCTGCATCCGTCATCGCGTGTACTCGAGCATTGGTCCGGCCTCGTCCCCCTGCTGAGCTTGTGTCTGTGGGTTCACCTGAGCCGGTGCTGGGCATTCCTTAGCGATGTGTCCTGGCTTCCCGCAGTTATAGCACACTCTCTGATCCTTCCAACATGGTCCCGGATGAAAAACGTCCGCACAATGTACATCGTGGGATAGGTGCCACAGCCCTTACTGGTTGCGCATCAGTCGATGCTGGGCCCTCAATCATCGGGGTCTGAATCACTGCCCTCTGCTGTCGTTCCGGCCGGAATGGTTGCCCGGACTGTGGGCGCCGGGGTACTTTCAAACCATCTCCCTGATCTACCCGTCTGCAACTCCTCACGGGGCCTTTTAGTCTCTCTAGTGCAGCTGCCCTTTCCAAATTTCTCTCGACCCGTCGACATATACCTCCAGCAATCCTTCAAATGTGGTGGTCCTCTGCACAAACAATCGCCTGCTGGATGCGAAAACTCAACCCTGTATGGAACTTAGCATCTTGGCCTCCTCGTTGTCCATGATGCATGACATATACTGGCCCAGTTCATGAAATTTCTCAGAGTATTGATCCACCGTCATGGACCCTTGGGTCAACAGCTGGAATTCTGCCATTCTTCTCTGTATCGCACTACCCGGAACATAGTGCTTCTTATATTCCTCAACAAATTGCTCCCAAGTCACTGGTGGAGTCAATTTGCGTTTCACCCCGTTCCACCACCTCTCAGCTTCCCCTTCCAAGAACGGGGGTAGTCACCTCCACTTTCAGATCCACGGGTACTTGTATCAGTCTTATCTGTTCAGTTATGTTTTTGAGCCAAATCTCGGCTTCCTCAGGCCGAGTGGTACCCCGGAACATCGGTATTCGTGAGTTCTGCATCTCCCTGTAATAAAACCTCAAACCCTGCTGTGGTGCAGGCGGGGTGGCGGTGGCGGTTGTTTGTTGCTGCTGCTGCCGAGTGTGCTGAAGTATTTGGGCAATCTGTGCCTGTTTCTCTGTCATCTGAGTATATTGTTGCGCCATCTGTGCCTGCTGATGGGCTATTAGGGCCGTCAGATTGGCCAACGTATCCGCGAAGTTTTGGGGGATCGCCCCTTGCCCCTGACGTTCGTCTCTGTCATTTCCATCGTTCCCTGATGGTTCACGTCGTGGAGGCATTGTCTGTATTTGATTTAAAGCACGTTAGACAAAATTGACTCAAGAGTATTGAAAAGAGGTACAGGAATGGAGGTCAAAGGAAAAGATAACCTATACCATCTACTTACTAACGGCACTCACCAACCAAAACCCCAGTCACAGCTTATGTCTACTTCGTTTTATTCAAATTTGAAAATCATTTGAAAACGGATTGTCACTTATCCTAGGGTAATTAGCTAATCTATCACGTTCCCGAGGCGTATCTGAAGCCTGGGCTCTGATACCACCTGTAGCGCCCTGCTCCCGAGCTCCAACCTCGGTAACGGTGCACCCGCCGTATCTCACTCAGGAGAATACAAGGCATCACATCAATCTGCTACACGTCAGTGCTGACATAGAAAAGTTTCCTTTTCTTTCTGCGGGAAACGATAAGTCGTAACACCAAACTTGAAATTAGATAACTTTAAGAAAATAACGACGGAAAAGCTAGGCTGACCGGGCCTTACAAATCAAGGTCAAACATCTAAGTGAAAAACATGAAATTGTTTCCAAAGTAAAGCATGTAAATAGAATGTCTGTGTCACCCCAAAGCATCACAAAAAGCCTGTCTCCATCCTTGCCGCAGATGTATCTACGAGTCACTCGGCCCATTCCACGGTATCGGACCCATCCTCAACGAAGATATAGTCATACTCTGTCTCGGCTACATATGGAATAGTAGGTGTGAGTGATGGTAATCACCCAGTAGGTGCCTCTCAAAACAATACAAAACTTACATACCCAAAACGATATCGCCACGTAATCACATAAAACAGATAGCATGCCACCGGGAAGTAAGACACACCATGTAACCGACATAAAACAACACGACATAACTTATACGGAAAGTAAACAATCCACACAAGATGTATGCGCAAGTACGTGATGCATGTTCACATAACGTGTCATACGCAACTAGAAACATGTCAGGCAAAATGCTCCTGGGCCTATATGCAATGCATGCTCCCGGGACCTAACTCCAGCGTCATGGTCTCTAGCCACCACTTGCTGTTCTGGACACCCACGCCCTATAGACGCTGCGTATCGTACGACACCCACGCCCTATAGACGCTGCGTATCTTCAGACACCCACGCCCTATAGACGCTGCGTATTCGCACGGCACCCCACGCCCTATAGACGCTGCGTATCACATGACACCCACGCCCGACCGACGCTGCGTATCATCACGGCCCCCACGCCCTATAGGCACTACGTATCCTCCGAACACGCACACCCTCAGACAATGGGTACCTCATGCACATGCACGTGCCATGAATGCAAGGGAAAAGGAAAGAAAACGGTTGGACGTCATCCTCTGACGTCGATCGATCGACGTGGTTCTGAGGCACGTCGAACCCTCAGCCATGGGATGTCGATCGATCGACGTGGTTCTGAGGCACATCGAACCCTCAGCCCCTGGACGTCGATCGATCGATGTCCATCTGAGGCACATCGATCTCGCACCCTCTGGACGTCGATCGATCGATGTCCCCGAATTTCAGAATTCTCATTCTGAAATTCCTGCAGTCCATTCATCAAATCTCATTCAACCTTTCACCCATCCCACATATCCATACACGCATAATGACATCTCAACCCCACAAAGAAACGTACAACAACAAGATCACATTGAATACAAAAACGTCTAACGGAACATAAACACATTGGCCACATAATCGAGATCCAATTATCGCAATCAAAAATCAACATCAACAACCACCTAAAAATACCCTTTTGCCTATGCAACCTTCATACCGTTTTGAGGGAATAATTAATATGCACCTACCTCGATCCTAGCAAGAATTGATACCCGCGAGAGATGATGAAGATCTGATTAGGGTTGTGATCTCCCTTCTCTTGAACCTTGGATCAAAGATTCTTCTTTTCTTCTTTTTCCTTCTTATGGCCGAAAATTGAGAGAGGATAGGGGAGGAGGTGGCTGCTGAATTTGGGAGAGAAAGGGGAGAGATTAGGGTTAATGAGAGTTTAATATGAGAGGGAGAGATTTGAGGGAAAGATAAGGGTTAATTAAGGGGAGGGATAAGATTTGTGAATTTAGATATCTTCTATTATTTCTTATTTATCCTTTTTTTTTAAAAAATACCCGGTTATAACAAGCATAATTACGCCAAGAGATATAACACAGTACAAAAAAAAGGAGAGAGGTATCACATAACATAATGAATTATAAATATACAACGACATAAGTTAACAATATATATATATACACACACGCACACTTATACATATATATACGTAAATATATACATACATACATATACATACACAGTGACCAACACAAAAATATGAAGTAATAGGTAAAAGCCCACACCATATATATAGTACGACCGCAACTTAGGAGTAGCGAACATATAAAAGATATACGATAAGTCAGGATTATCTGTGCAAAAAACAAAACGAACCCATGTCAGATAACCAACTTAGAAATTTAAAAATGTTAAGCTATTAATATATATCGTGGGTTACTAAACCACAGAGTAATACATAATTATAAAAAAACCCAGTCTTTTACAACAATAAAGAAGCAAATAGACAAACACAATTTGTTACAACATTAATGATATAATGTAAATAAGTCGATCTAAGAAAACATACAAATAGATACCCAAAACGAAAAGTTAATTAAATGATTTTAAGTAACTATGCACAAGTGTACACCCAATTGAATCAAGGACACCACGACATAACTAATACAACAAAACAAAGAAAAACAT